>WMHX01000008.1:163752-763752 GCA_013420875.1 Thelonectria rubi | reverse complement strand
CCTGACTCGGACATAGCGCTCAGATCGGTACAAATGCGTCGGAACTCGGCAGCCGGCATGGCAATGGTGGCAGCATACTCGGTATCGGGTATGCCAAGGTGCTCCTGGTCAATGTCCATGAGCTTGAGGTCGTACTCGCTGAGACGGTCGTTTGCGGAGCTCTCGAACACGAGGTTCAGCACGTCGGGACCGTCCTCGGCCTTGAGGGTGAGGATGTCGTCGCCCTGGGCGGCGCGGAGGACCTTGGTCAACGAAGTGAGGTTGACGCCGAGGGAGATGTTGCGGTCGCAGCGGTAGGGGGAGAAGGCGTCGGCCTTGAGCATCATGGACACGAGGGCCACGTGGGAGTTGTCCATGGCCTGGAGCGCGATGCCCGTGTCATTGCAGTCGAAGTTGCAGTCCTGGACGAGGTCCTTGATGGCGTCGACAACCTTCTTCAGGATGCTAGCCTGCTCGAGTCGTGCTTCCAACATGTCTGCGTTGTCGCGGGAGCGAGTTAGCGGGAGGGTTTCTGGACATGGGAGATGTGCGTAGGCAGAAAAAAAAAACGGCGGGCGGGGGTGATGAGTGTACTGACTGGCTGAATTGATCTGGGTTGGTTGAGGGAGACGAGTCGAGATTGGAGAGGAAAGGGGAATTGATGAGGATGAGCGAGAAGGAAAGAAAAAATGGCTGGTGGTGGCTGACGAGAGGAAGGATGGATGAATAAATGCGAGATTGGTCGAGCGTCGAGGGAGTCTAAGCAAGCACTTAACACTTAACACGCGGAGGAGAGCGCGTCGTGACGCCAACTCGACGCGGGGCATATGAATTTGAAGCTAAGCCCAATTTGTTCACCTGCCGTTTCTCACCACAACTTGAAGGCTTCTTTCTCAGCACCATCTGAATCCGTTATAGGCAAATTTATAGACTTTCTCGTCATCCCAGAGGGAATCATTTTAAATATTCGCATGGCAAAAATATCAAATACCCAAGCACAAGCAAATCGACCTAGCCCAAAGATTCCCAGTCCATTCCTGCGCCGCTTCCCTTCTATGATGATGACGTCCCTCCCAAAGCCCTGCATGTCGTCGTGACTGCCAAAGAAACACTAGCTCTTTGTCGTGGTGTGCGTGTGTCGCATCGTTGCGCCAAGGTGGTGGCGCCTGCCATAATTACTAATACCAAGGAAATAAGTAAATGTCGGGGGCTCCAAGAACCAGGTGAGACAGTAATGCGATGCCTCACATGGAGACAATCCGTCCCGCCGGAGCGCTGGTACGCGTCCGTGGCCGGAGGTTGATGACCGTCTCTAGTTCTCGGAGCATCCCCTTCGTCGCGTCCAGTTGTTGCCGAGCAACTGCTTTCTGCTCCCGATCCTCCTTCATCTTGATTATCCTCTCCTCTCTGGTGAGCATGCTGCGGGGTCGGGGCCGTGCTACCGCTTCGAAAACCTCGGGCGCATCGTGATCGACCGAGCCCAGGCACTCGGAATTCGGCGGGGATTCGCCCGTCAGCGCCTTGAGCGCGTCCACCACGTTCCCGCCTTCATCTACCGTCGTGAGCCCGCTTAGCGAGCTGGCGGGGGAGATGAGAGTGCTCATGGACGAAAGCCGCTTTTCGTTCCTATCGATGCCGATGGCCAGGGCCGCGCGACCTTCCTCCCACGAGGCCATCAGTTCCTTCAGGTCCACGCCAATCGACTCGAACTGAGCCATGAGGTTCGGCCCCAGTTCGGAAATATCATTCGAGTCGTTGAGCGCTCTATCGGACTCTTCACGGAGGAGCTGAAGCTTCGCTTGGAGTCCTCTAATGCCGCTAGAGAGCCCGTTCAGCTTTCGGAGTTGTGCTCGCCAACGTTCTCTTCCAGGTGTCAAGTTCCTCGGGGACGGCGGGGCTGGGAATGCTGGTCCGGTTAGCTTGAATAAGGCTTGGTAGGGACATGCACTTACACTCTTCTTCGCCGAGGATATGCTGCAGTCTGTCATAGGTGGCACTCGTCGACGTGTTCAGACTTCTGAGACTTTCCACCGCCGTCGTCCATCGGAGCAAGTCATTCGTATCGCCATTGGCATCAAGGGCTAACAGGGCGCCGAGGAACATCTTCCGGAGAGTGTAGAATCGCGCCGCGAGAATTTTGAGGGTTCTCAATGATTCCAAGTCGTCGAATTCGTCCTCATCAAAGCCACGCTGGGCGTCTGACATGTCGAAATCGGTAATGTCGTAAATATCGTAATACTTTTCCAAATCCATCTGCTCGGCAAAGCCATTGACAACGTTGCACACCTGGTCGTACACTTGTAGGACGTCGGCAAACGAATTCTTCAGCGCCTTTCGCAACCGAACGCACCTCCGAGTCTGAGCACGATCTTCGATGCGACTAATGGGAGGCAGTGGCGCGCTTCTAGTAGGGTGTTAGGCTTCAGTGTTTTTGCAGTCTAGGGGTAGAATACTGACATTCGATAGCCGCGCGAGACCAGTTCCACCTCTTGGATGAGGGAGAGCGCAGCCCCTGAGGCGCCGTCGAAGCTGTGCGACGTCTCGATAAACGTGGTGATTTCGGCGAGCGACTGTGACCTTCGATACCGTAGCCATTGTCGTCTCATGTATATCTGTCCCACCAATATTCCGGCAGCGCAAATGATGATGAGAAATACAAGCCGCTTGCGGGTTACGCCGCTCTCGGCGACCCAGCTCAGGATGATAGCGATAGCCAAGGCCGCAAGCACTGACGCAATAATGCCTTCGGTGGACAATAGAGACTCGTCTTTGTCGCTGGTCGAGGCGGGGGGGCCAGTCGCATGGAAATGGTGCTGGGCCAACCCGGAATGGCCGCTCAGAAGCTGCGAGGCGATAATGGTATAACGAAACTGTTCCAGGAACTTTGCATTGTCGGCGCGATCGATGCTGGCGGCTACTACGGCCTAGGTTAAGCTTGTTAGAAAGCACAAGGGAGCTGTCAAGGGCGGTAGGCAAACGCACCGAGTAGTTTTTTTTGATGGATCGTAATAAGACGGGCTTCGGGAGTTCGAGACGGAGGTCGTTGGGCGCTTTCTTGCGAAACCTGGCCTTGACTAGAGGTCGCCCTGTCGGCGCAAAGGGAGAGGGACTGGGAGGTGGCGAAGGGCTCGATCGGTCGGTAGAAGATTCGGCATCGGGAGTCGTCGCGCCGGGCGCCCAGTCTGACTGCGGCTCATCTCCCCCATCTTGAAAGCAAAGGGAGTCAACCGACGGGTCCGAGAAGCAAAAGGGAGAGGGAGGCTCACCTCTGAGGTAGTCGGCTAAAGGCGTCTCCTCATAAACAATGGGCTCCATCTAATTGTGCTGTGACGTCGATGGAGAAGAGCAGAGAGCACGCAGAGCCATAGAGTGGCAAGCGGCAAAGCAAACGACGGATCGGGGCGTCGCGTATTGGTAGGTCGGAGGAGGGCGAGGCTGGATAGGGAGCTGGATAGCGTGGGTAGCCAGAGCGAGTAAAGCGTTGGGGAGGCTGGAAGCGGTGGTCGGCGGTTTAACAAGACATGTTCAGGAGAGGCCGACAAGGACAGGCTTGGCTGGTTGTTGATGTTCCTATTTGGGCGGGCCGCTTCAGCGACCAAGCTGGGGGGGCAGGTGGGTGATTGACAAGGGTGATGCAAGCGGAGGAGCTGAGGCTTCAGGACGGTGAACGATGCGCCGCTGGTAGACGGGGCCCCGGACGATGTTTTGTTGCCGCGCCCGTGACGGAAAGCGTGTGGCAAGCTTCTTTGTATTCCCCAAACAGATGATGCTGTGGCTGTGGTATTTTCCCGAAACCGAAACTTCTTCCAACCTGGTTGGCTTCTAGCGCGCGCGTGCTGTCACCGATTCGTCCTGTGTTTGCGCAGTCGGACCTTGGCAATTGGCCGAGAGGCGGTCTCCCATCGACGAACGGTAACCAGGGGGCTCGATATTCGAAGCATGTAATGCGCAAGGGGCAAATAAGACATGCACTCCGTGCTCCGTACGATGCAAGGTCCCCAAGGGTCAGTCCGACGTTTGTGGTTGGTTGCTGGCCTCTTGAGAAGCAGTAGCGCCGTCGACTGCTGCACGCGAATGGGACACGGCATCCCTAATCAAAACCACCCGCAGCTGCCCGCAGCCGAAATGGACAGTGGAGGCTTCAGCTCCCGTCCGCTGCCGTCACGGGTGTTTCGGCCTCAGCTGGCGGACCGGGCTAACCTTTGACCGCTCATGGCACCGCGGTGTCACGTGGAGTATCACGTGGACCGCCCGATTGACAAATGTCATCTCGATTCCATTGCCATCTCCCTGGTTGGTCGTCGCGGTTTTCAAGTGGACCCCTGCTCGGCCGAAGAGCTTTCCCATCCCCACCTTCCGTGTTTCTCAGCTCTCGGGCAGGCTGGCGTCGTCACGATCCTTTTCTGTACCGACAACAACACGACAACCACAAGTCGACCGCTCCGCCACTCGCTCAGGACGGATGCGCGCCCCGGTCACGTAATGAGCCTCATACTTTCCGCCTCTCCTCCCCAGCCCACCGCCTCCAATGCCTCCACGACACCCGGCATTGCGCACCCCCGCCGTGCTGCCGACTTCGCACGATGGCCTCTGGATTACCGACTCGATGCTTCATCAAGCCATTGACCGCTATCACCGCGTCTTCGTCCAGCCGTGCCGTCATATCAGCTCCTGTCCGGGCCCTCTCGAAAGCCATCGCCGTCTCGGGAAGCGCCACATGACCGCCGTCATGTCCCAATCCCAGCTCGAGCCTCCTCCATGGGCCCTGAGATCGACTCGCCTCAATGAATGGACCTGGCACCCGCCAACCACGGCAGAAAGTCGAAAGCAAAATGTCGAACCCTTTAGCCTCTCGCGCACCATCGATCGACTCATCAGTCGGCTCGAAACCTGGGACAACCACGCCCTCCCTCCCGACCTCGACTGGGGACCCGAGCCCCCTACACCCGACGATGCTCCTCTAGATAACATCGACCCGATGCCCGATATCGTAAAGCTCGAGACGGATGACGCCAAGATCGACGTTGATACAAGTTCCCAGACGTTCCAAGCGCTCTTGAAACTCAACCACGAGCTCGCAGCCCTCGACCCAATCGATGTCACCAAGGACAACTTTTGGAAAACATGCTCTCCGTTCCTACAAGAACTGGACCGCCTCCTTGAAGATCACGCCGTCACTGTCTCTGATTTAAAGGCCGTGTTCCAACCTTTCGATCTCACAACTCAACGCAAGTTCGACTTCGACTTACTCGAGGACGCGCGATACGGGATACTGCTCCGCACCATCAACCAACTCGCGAGACCCGAAGTGCAGAGAGACCTTCCAATCGCCTTGTTCAAGGCCATCTTCCGCCACTTTGAGACGATGAACAAGAATGTCCACCTAACCTGGATCATTTTCTCCAGATTTGTCCATGCCTTGCCAACAACGCGGGTTCCAATCATCCGTCGACCGGTAGCCCTTAAAATAGTGGCATCCTACGTCGAATACCAGGCGTCAGTGCCATTCCCAGGAGAACGATCCCTTCATGGCCATTGTCACATCTGGTCAAGTCTGAACAAGCTGGACATCAAAAATTTTGAAATGTTCTGGGACGATCTCATAGAGGTCCTGCGCAAGCGTAACAAGGGCGCCGATATGGAGACGTTCCGTCGTATAACGGCAACCATGATGTCCTTCGACAAGGCCAGGAGCTCGAGCGAGTGTTTTCAGATGTACGGTCAGACATGGACTCAAGCCGATGCCCACCTTTTCGCCGTAGGCCGAGTATATTCTACCGATCAGTTTCCCCCCGGAGAACGTCGACGTCTCATCACCGCGCGGTATAACAGAGGTCTGCAGTGGTCTCTTCTTGCATCCCTCGCCTTCGTGCCAGACGAGGAGACGCGGAGCGTCATTTTCAGAGAGCTGTACCTGGCGACCAAGGCGACGGGGTATTTCGACTTGATGGTCGACCAACTCCTTGACATTGTTTCGGCAGAGAGGGTCACTCTCAAGTCTAGGCTGTGCCTCACGAGCTTGGCCATCGAGAGTCGCGACTACAAGGAAGCCTACCGTATCTGGAACACGGTCCGCGCCAAGGGCAACTTTTGCGCAGTGGCCTACACCTGGAGATGGACGTCGTGGACACCGTTTCTGGAAGACATGATCAAAGACCCCAAGATAGGCGTCAAAGGCGCCTGGAAGGTGCTTGCGTGGGGTGGGGAATTCATCGACGCACCCACGCCTGCTTTCGCCAAGGACGAGTACGAAACCCGGCAAGATCTGCTCGAGGACATGGGCGAATGGGTCCTGGAGGCCACGTTCCTGAGCGAGCGCAGCGTCCTGAGGGAGCTCGAGCATTGCCTGACGGTATACAAGAGAATGAACTACGGGAAGCTCTCGCCGAGGATGCTCCTCTGCCTGGTCCGGGCCGTCTTGCGAGACTTGCAGGCCGGACAGCCTGGGCGCCGGGAGCGGTTGGCGTGGATGGTGACGCTGATTCGGGATCACTTGGGCGACGAGGAGGCGGAGCGCGTCGTCGCGCTGGTCAACGGATGGAGGTGGACCATCAAGAACAAGATGAATCACGGCAAGAACCTGACTGCCAAGGAACTCCAAGACGAACAGCAAGCCTCGTTGATGATTACCGAGGGAGATGCGGATGCAGATGTGGACGATCAGGCGCCGGCGCGCGAAGAGAAAGCCGCCGAGGAGAGTGGATGAGCTGTTCTTACAGCAACACGTCGAAGAGAAGGGGAACTGTACGATTGCATGTATGACTACTAGATGCTCCAAACTAACGAAATGATGCCTTCACATTATCATGACGTGTTCAACCGTCGTCTTATCAATGAATACTAGATTCTATCGCTAATCATGAGTCCGAGTAACCAAGGTCATTCATGAAAGATCAAGCAGTTCCTGTTTGGGGTATAGAATGAAAACGAACAAAACAAGACGGCGGCATGTCATTACAACGGTATACATAAGTACTAAGCCGAGCAACAAGAACAACAGATCATCATGTCGACAAAAAGCGACAACAAAAACGAAAAAGATGAAGAGCGACAAGCGTGAAATACAGCAGAAAACAACAAAAACAACAAAAAACGGACAATTTTGCCCAGATCCGCCCATTATAACCCCTAAATCAACGCATATCAGCCCGGGATATCATGAACCTTTTGTTCCTTGCCCTTGCCTTCCATTCCCATTCCCTTCCTTTCCGTCCTCTTCCATATATATCCCAAGAAATACAATAGATGTGTGTCATGTAACAACAAAAGAAAGAGGGAAAAAAAAACGTCGCTGTAGGCCGTCATTATATGTGAAACAATGCACAACACTCTCGTGTCCCAGAATCCCCCATCCTCATTAACTCCGGTTTTCCCTCAAATGCCTCCCTCAATGTATTCGGCCTCTGGCTGGCCCATGTGCTCCGTCACGACGCTAATGTGACTGCGAGCGCCCACGGAGCTGCTGCCGGCTCCAAAGGGGTGGTTCTTTGATCGGGCGATGAGTACCTGAGCCGGGCACACGACGATCTCCTCGTCGCCGCGGCCGTCGTCGTCTCCCTTCTTGACGACGAGGGGGAAGAGGACGACGCGGACGACGGCGCCTTGGGCCTCGAGCTCTTCGTTGGTCATGCCGCTGCCGCTGCGCTCGTTCATCATGGAGGCGTTGAACTGCACCGTGGCCGCGAGCTCGCCGTCTGCGTCGTACTCGGGCTGCAGCGGCGGCAGCATCATGTATTCAGCCTTTTGCGTACGCATCTCGACGGAGAGGGCCACTGCCTCTCTCATGACGCGTCGTAGCTGAGATTGGATCTGATCCTCCAGGTTCGAAGGGGGCGGGAGGATCTTGCACAGGGTCTGGAAGATGGCCTGGACGACGGCCTCGGTATCCAGATCCCGTTGGCGTTTGAAGCCGTCGCGCCTGGACAGCAGCGTCAGAGTGACGGCGCGCCACTGGCGTACGGCTTCGGGGGGACCGACTTCGGTCAGGAGCTTCTCGAGCGACTTGAGCTTCTGTCGCTGCTCGCGGTCCATGCCGAAGAGGTAGCGGGTGAAGACGAACTCCCAGACCATGTTCATGGTCATGGACATGAAGATGTCTCGTCGCTTCACGCGGTCCCGGAGGTATGTGTCGACGTCGGAGCCGTCCAGGACGGCGTTGTCGAGTCGGTCGATTGTCTTTTCGTCGTTGATCTCGCTCGTCAAGCGGCAGGCGCGCATGTCGGAAAACTTGGAGAAGCGAAGCACCCACTGCTGGACGTGGGAGCAGAGCTGCTGGCAGCGGTGGTCGAAGTGGTCCTCGTCGCGGAGGTTGAGGAAGTGGTCGTCGCCAGCCTTGGACTCGAGGATCTGGCGCTGCATGTCGCGGATCTTTTCCTTTGCGGCCTCGAGCTGCTCGCGCAGGTTGGCAATCTCGGCGTCCTTGTCCTGGAGGCTCTGGCTGAAGCGGTCGCGGACGCCGCGGGCGGATTCGAGCTCGCGGGCGGCGGTGGCATAGCGCGACTCGAGATCGGAGTGGCGGGCCTTGTCCTTGCTGGCGAGCTCGGCATTGGCGCTGGTGAGGCCGTCGTTGACCTCGGTCAGGCGCGTCACCTCGTTCTGCAGGAACTTGAGCGACTGCCTGAGCTCGTCGATCTCGGCGTCGCGGTCGGCGAGCGTGGTGGCGGCGCGCTGGGTGAGGCTCGACTCGGCACTGGCGCGGGCGTCGTTCAGGGCGCGGTTCTCAGCGAGGAGCTGTTCGACCTTGTTCTCGAGCTCGAGCACCTGCATGCTCTGGCGGCGACGCATGCTGTGAGGCCGCGTGGGCGATCGGGGGGAGCCGATGCGGCCCTCGCCGTAGCCGTCGTACACATCGGTCATGTCCTTGGCTCGGACACGGCCTTCATTTGCAACGGGCGTGGTGTTGTTTTGTTGACGTAGCGCTCGCAGATCGCCGCTCATTCGCTTGTCGACGCGCCGGAGAGGCGGAGTGGGGGTGCCTGAGGCGCCGCGGTTGATGCCTGGGGATTCAGGCCGCAGCTTGAGTGCCTCGGGAGTGCGTCGTCGCGAGAGGCTGGTGTTGGACAGGGATCGTCGCGGCGCCGATGGGGGCAGCGGCGATGATTGGCGAGACGCAGGCGCATTGTGGTCTGAGACGCTGCGAGATGCAGGTGACTTGTTGTCCGAGACGCTGCGAGTTGGCGTCGACGTGGCTGATCGCAACTGAGCTGCCGCTGCCGCCACGCCTGTTGCTGCCGCTGCCGCCACCGCCAAACTCCCGTACTGCTTCTTGTTCTTCTTCTCCGGCTCTGGCGTGGCCGCTGCCCGTGGCGGCTCTCGGAGAACTGGCGTGTCTCGGAGAGACGGCGTCTCTCGTTCTCGCAGAACCGGCGTCCCTCGGGGCGACCTTCGCAGTCGTCGCTCGCTCGCTGGCTCTGGCGTCTGCAGAGCCGCGCGTTCCCGCACTGCATTGTGCCGAGCCGGCGTTGCTGCCTCGTCCCAGTCGCCCGTGTGCACTCCGCTGTCTCGCTGCTGTTCCTCCTCCTTGAGCAGCGTGCTTCGTCGCTGGGCGGCCGACGAGTCTTCGCCGAAGCCGCTGTCCCGGTTCACATCTTCCCGCTTGCGCAACAGCTTGACGGGCTCCGATTCCGCCTCTGGCATCTCTTGTACCGGCGGCAGGCCGCGCGAGGGTGATCGGAAGTCGCCCAGCTCAGTTCCCAGCTCCATGTACGTCGTAGGTCCCGTCGTGTCCTCCTGTAGAAGACTCCCCACGGGCTCCCGCATGTTGGGCTCTCGGCGGAGGAGGCCCTGCAGGTTTCCTCGCCCCAGAACCGGGCTCTCTTCCATGTCGTCGCTGTCCCGTCGCGTGAGACTCTTCTTGCTGGCCATGGTCGGCGCCGTGTCTTTCTCTTTGCCTTTCGAGCGACTCGAGAGCTTGAGAGGCTCGATCTTGTCGTGCACCTTTGTAGCCTCCTCCCTCTCCCGTCCCGTCTCCATCTTCTCGCTCCTATCTCGAGCCTCGTCCTTGGAGTCCTTCTTGACCTCCCGCCGTGATTCTTTGGATCGAGTAGGAGTTCCCCAAAAGTCTTCTTCCCTGACATCCTCCTTCTTGCGCTCCAGCTGTGCTTTGCCAACAGTCGTTTCCTTCTCCTTCTGCTTGATTTCCCTTGAATCCTCAAACTCCTTCTTCTCCTTTGACTTCTTCTTGCTGCTTCCGAGTCTACCCGCTAGGGCTACGATGCCTCCAGCTCCCGCCGCAACGGCGGCAGCCACCTCGCTATCTGTCGCTGTCTCTTCCTTGAACTTTGGTGGAGATTTGAATCTGTCCGCCTCGGGCGTGACGCCCACGGGGTCCAACATCATCTTTCGCGAACGAGGCGGTGTCTTGGGATCCGAGACTGATCTTTGTTTGGCATCTTCAATGCTCAGGAGACCGGCTTCTGCTTCACGTGTCACGTCGGGCGTGGGTTGCTGAGCTTGATCTGAGCTGGCCTTCAACTGCCTCGATCTCCTCTTGGACTTTGGAGTAGCGGCGCTCTTGGCTTCGCCGCCCGTGGCTTCTGGTACTTGGCTGGCCTCGAGGGCAGCCACGGGCTCTTGACCCCGATCTTCCCGAAGTGGTGTTGCCATCGGTCGTTTGTCTAGAGAAATGCTGCGTGACTTCTCCCTGGGCCGTGTTGGTTCATGCTCGACCGGAGCTGGGAATGCTGGCTCTTCGGCGTCCACCATCGGGGTATCAACGTCCATAGACCTGGTTGCAGTTGGCGCTGGACGCTTCTTGATCTCGAGAGGTGCAACATAGTGCGGGAGGTCCTCCATTGGCCTCGTTTCAACATCTGCCGGAACAGACCGAGCACCGTCATCGAGGTTAAACGTTTCTGCGGGAGGGCTTAGAACAGAGGCTTCATCTGCAGACTCTGGCTTCTTTCCTTTTCTGCCCTTCCGCTTGAGTGGCAGCGACCATTCGTCGTCGTCCTTCTGCAGTGATTGAGGCGCTTCTGGTGAAAGGAGGATTTGTGCATCATCAGGTTGAGAGTGCTCAAGACCACGAGCCGAAGTAGGACCATGTATCGCCTCGATTGATTGTCGGGGAGCCTCCGGGAGCAAAGCAGACACCTCGGGTAAGAGAGATTCCATCTCAACGTCAGGAATAGCCATGGCAGATACATCTTGGAGCGTGTCCTTCTTGTCCTTCTTGCTCTTCTTCTTGGCAGGCAATGTCCACTCCTCGTCTTGTTTGTCCACCATGGCCCTGGTGGACTGGAGAGGCTCGATCTCAGGAGGGATACTTCGAGTAGCTTCATCTTGAGGAGTCTCGGTTGGGCGTGCAGTAGGTTGCTCTCCATAGGCCTCAGCCCAGCTCATATCTTGCGATTGAACTGGCACTTCTAAAATTGACTCGAGAGGCTGAACGGGCTCGTTTTGAAGCTCCTCTATTGGGAATGAAGAACTCGGACCGTCCTTTGTCTCTTGACTTGAGCCAATGTCTCGTGGCTGGGTCGACTCCTCAACAGGCGCCTCGGCTTTGGGCGCCTGCTCTCCAGTGGGCGTCTCCTCTGTGGTTGAGGCCTCCACCAGTGCCATTGCTCGAGCGAGTTTCTTTGCTTTCTTCTTCTTGTCCTTCTTGGATTTCTTTGAAGAAGTCTCACTCTCCGGCTCTTGGGCGGCTTCGTCTAGCACTGGCAGAGGATGGGCATCTTCAACTGAAGCATCATTCTCAGGTGTCTCCTGTGCGGCAACAATCTCCGTGGCGGTGCGCTCCAAGGGAGTGTCTTTGTCTGGGGATTCTCCTGCAGCCGCATCAGGCGTAGGAGCTTGCTGGACGGCATCGGCAGACGTATCCTCGGCTGGGGTGGCCTCGACGAGAGCCTCTAGGCCGGGGGCTTCTCGAGTAAGAGTTTCAAAGGGCAGGACGGGAGCTGCCTCGGCCTCTGCAGAAGCAAGCTCGACAGACTCTTCCTTGACAGGCTCTGATGGGCCAACCTGAACAGGAGCAGGTGGGGTTACATCTCGAGGCTCAACCGTTGGAGGAGCGACGGCTTCAGGGAAGGATTCAGGTGCAATCTCGGGAGTGTCTTGAGCGAGCTTGGCTTTCTTCTTCTTCTTCTTGTCCTTCTTCGACGGCTTTGCTTTGGGAGTGTCATCCTCATCTTCACCAACTTCCGCAGTGACAGCTTCTCGGGTCGGCAATGTCTCCACGGGATCCTCAGAAGGAAGACCAATTGTCTGCGGCTGCTCAATGGTTCCAGTAAGCTCCTTGGTATCGAGGCGATCTTCCTTGGGGCCGGGCTGAGAAACAACGTCAAGGCTGTCCGATGGCGTCAGGATTGGCTCCTTGGGTACTTCAGGCTCATCAGCAGGGTGAGAGGGCTCTTTCTCGGCCGTGACGAGAGCACTAGGGATCGCTCGAGTGCTCTCGACAGGTGCTTGTTCAGACGGAATGGCGTCAATCAAAGGTGTCGGGTCGTCAGCTGGTAGACTAGGAGAAGGCTGCTTCTCGGGAAGGATGTCGGTGCCATCCTTCTTGTTCTTCTTCTTGTCCTTCTTTGAGCGCTTTCCAGCTGAGTCTTCGGGCAGAGCATCGGCAGAGGTTGGAACCGATGGATTGAGAGAGTCAGCGAGCAGTGCTTCAGGAATCATGGCAGCTGCTAGGCTGGAATCAAGGTCAACGGGAGGAGGTGAATCGACCTTGACAACATTACTTTGGGCCTTGGGCTCATTCATTGTCTGGTCCTGCTCGGGCCGTAGCGGGCGATCTGCCTCAATAGTAGGCAAGCTGACTGTGTCTTCGAGGTTGACTGGCGGCGCAGTTTGTTCGATGGGTTCTTCGGCTTGAGTACCGAGCTTGGCCTTTTGCTTCTTTTTCTTGGCTTTCTTGGAAGCGGGCGCCGGAACGAGCTCTGGGTTGATGGCTTCAGGAGCATGCTCTGTCTCCTTGACAGGCTCGGATACGGCCTCGGGCACCGCAATGGCATCTTCGACCAGCTCTGGGCTAACACCGGGTCGTTCCGATTCCCTTTCGACCTCGGGAACATGGGCAGACTCGAGGATAGGTTCGATGACAGCTTCTGTGGTAGGCTCGACAGTTGCCTCAACAACAGGTTCGATTACTCGCTGAGCGGTGGGTTCAGGAGCGGTCTCGGTAGTAGGTTCGGGAGCAGACTCAGCAACTCGCTCGACAATGGTCTCGACAACTCGCTCGGCAATCGGCTCAGTGATGGGTTCGACGGTTGGCTCAGCAGCAGCTTCAGGAGCAGACTCGATAGCCGGCTCGGGGATGGGCTCAGCGACTGGCTCGATGACGGGCTCAGCAACGGATTCGATAACTGGCTCGGTAGCTGATTCGACAACTGGCTCAGCAGCTGGTTCAGGGGAAAGCTCGACAATGGGCTCAGCAACTGGTTCGGTGGCCAGCTCAACACCCGGTGCAGGAGCAGGCTCGGTAAGTGGCTCAGTAGCTGGCTCAGCGACAGGCTCGACAACGGGTTCGACCACAGGTTCAGTAGCAGGTTCAGAAGCAGGCTCGGTGGCTGGTTCGGCAGCTGGCTCCATGACTGGCTCAGGAACGGATTGGACAACTGGCTCAGCAGGTGATTCAGTGGCCGGTTTGGTGGCCAGCTCAACAGCAGGTTCAGGAGCAGCCTCGGCAAATGGCTTAGCGACTGGCTCAGCGACTGGTTCGACGACTGGCTCGACGACTGGCTCGACGACTGGCTCAGTGGAAGGTTCAGGGGCTGGCTCAGTGGCTGGCTCGGCGACTGGTTCGACAGCTGCGTCGACAACAGTGGCTGGCTCGACGACGGGCTCGACGGTACGCTGAGTGGTAGGCTGAGCGGCCAGCTCAACAACGGGCTCAGTGGAAGGTTCGAGGGCTGGCTCAATGGCTGGCTCGGCGACGTGCTCGACAGAACGCTCGAAAGAGGGCCCAGTGGCAGACTCAACGATAGGTTCAATGACTGACTCGGCAGTGGGTTCAAGAGTAGTCTCAATAGTAGGTTCAGGAGCTGACTCGGCGACTGGCGCAACAACTCGCTCGATAACCGGCTCGACAGCTGGCTCGGCGGTTCGCTCAGTGACAAGTTCAGGCGACGGCTCTGTTGCTGGTTCGATGACAGGTTCGACGGGAGGTTCAACGGCAGGCTCAACAGCAGGCTCGAGAACTGGCTCGACAACTGGCTCAACGACAGGCTCAATGGCAGGCTCTGGCTCGGTGCTCTGTTCGGCCGGCGGCTCGGTGGCCTTGCTCTTCTTCTTCTTCCTTTTCTTCTTGTCCTTCTTGGAAAGAATCGGGGCAGGGCCGTCCTCTTCCTGCTTGTCGGGCTCAGCCTCAGGGATTAGCACCGTCTTCTCTTCAGGCTGGTTGTCGAGCTGTTCTTGAGGTTCCGGTGCCGGAGTAGGCTCGGCTGTGGTCATCTCCGCCTCCTGCAGCTTGGGCTGGTCGTTCAGCTTCTGTTCTTTCTCTGCACTTGGTTCAGAGTCGCGGGGCTGGATCTCGACTGGAGCTTCCACCACCACCTCTGGCTGAGGCTCGTCGATGGGCTCGTCGGCAACTTCGGGGACCGCTCGGGGCACCGGCTGTTCAGCTGTGGCCTCGGGCGAACGATCGAGGGGAGCTTCTTCGGCAGTAGAGGGCTGTTGTTCAACGGCCTGCTCTTCAGAGCCCACACTTTGGCCTTTGGACTTCTTCTTCTTCTTTTTCTTGTCTTTCTTAGAAGGGCCGGTGTCTGCCCCCTCGTCCTCAACCTTAACATCGACCTCACGCTGAGCATCTACAGTTTCGGGCTCTGTGGGAACAGGTGCCTCAACAACTGCCGGCGGCTGCTCGATGTCTGGTCCTGCGGAGGCTTCGGGCTCGACCGAGGTAGTCGCCTCTACAATCGGTTCGACAACTGGTTCGACAACTGGTTGCGCAGCCGGTTCGAGCGCTGCCTCGACGGAAGTTTCGGGCTCTGCTGGAACAGGTGCCTCAATGACTGCCGGTGGCTGCTGAACAATCCGTTCTGTAGAGGCTTCGGGCTCGGCGGAAGTAATTGCCTCTACCACTGGTTCGACAGTTGGTTGGACAGTCGGTTCGACAGTTGGTTCGAAATTTGCTTCGATAGTTGGTTCGGTAGTTGCGTCGACAGTTGCTTCGACAGCTCGTTCGGTAACCAGTTCGACAGACGGTTCAAGAGCTAGCTCGACGGGAGTTTCAGATTCTGGAAGAGCAGGTGCCTCAACAACTGGCTCTGGTTCTGGTGCATCTTCGTCTTTCGAAACCGGGGGTTCCTGTTCTTTCGCCCGTGGTTCAGCCTGAGGTGCGAGAACCGTCTGGAGTTCTTCAGAAGGACCAGCCTCGGCGGCCGTGACATGTTGGGTAATCGACTCGGGCAACTCGGCCGCTTTGTCCGGATCAACCTGCTCTGAAGGTTCCTCGGCTTGTAGAGACTCCGCCAATTCAGCAAGAGAAGCCTTGGCCTTCTTCTTCTTCTTCTTCTTCTTTTGCTTCTTGGAAAGGCCCGCATCTTCTTGCACCTCGTCCTGGGTGACAGCAGGTTCAGCCGGGGCCGTCAAAGTTGTCTCTTGGGTAGTCTCAGGTTCGGTCTTTGTCGGCTCAACCGTCTCGGGCGTCGCTTCAGTCATGGAGATTGTCTCTGGGATGACTTCAGCTGCACGTGTTTCTTCAGGTCGGATCTCTGGGATAGGCTCAGGCTCAGTGGGGGGTTCAATCTTTCCAGAGTCCACTTGGGCAGTTGTCTCGACCCCTGGGACTTGTTCTGTTGGGATTAGTTCCGAGGAGACGTCTGGGGCGGCTTCATGCTCAATGCTCGCCGCCATTGCAGTCTCGGGGGCCTGTTCTGGCTCATTTACTTGCTCCTGGACTGGCTCTTGGACTGGCTCCTGGCCTGGCTCCTGGCCTGGCCCCTGTACTGGCTCCTGAGCTGGTTCGGGTGCCAGTTCAGGTGCCGATTCTTGTGCTGGCTCCTGTGCTGGCTCCTGTGGTTTCGGTTCCTTGACCTCAGACTCGGCAGCTTGGAGTGACTCGGGTGCAACGTCCCCAAGTGCCTCATCCTTCGCAGGTTCTCGAGGTTCCTCTGGTTCCACAACAGCCTTGCCCTTCTTCTTTTTCTTCTTCCTCTCCTTCTTTGACAGGCCCGCATCAGGGTCATCGGCGCCTTGAGGCTCAGGTACAGGCACAGGTACAGGCTCAGGCTCAGGCTCGGTTTCACGCTCAGCTTCAGGTGCAGGAACAGCTTCGGGCTCAAGAACCGCTTTAGGCTCAGAAACAGTTTCAGGCTGAACAGCAACCACGGGCTCAGCAGCTTCGGGCTCAAGGACAGCTTCAGGCTCAACAGCAGCTTCAGGCTCAACAGTAGTCTCAGGTTCAGCAACAACTTCAGGCTCAACGACAACTTCGGGCTCAAGAGCAGCTTCGGGCTTTTGAACAGCTTCGGGCTCTTGAACAGCTTCAGGCTCTTGAACAGCTTCAGGCTCTTGAACAGCTTCAGGCTCTTGAACAGCTTCAGGCTCAACAGTAGTCTCAGGCTCAGCAGCAGCTTCAGGCTTTTGAACAACTTCAGGCTCTTGAACAGCTCCAGGCTCAACAGCAGCCTCAGGCTCAGGAACAGCTTCAGGCTGAACAGCAGCCTCAGGCTGAGGGGAAGCTTCCGGCTGAAGGGTAGCTTCAGGCTGAGGGGCAGCCTCAGGCTCAACAACTTTAACCACCTCAAGCTCGGGCACAGGCATGGGTTCGGGCCCAGTCAAGGTTTCCGGTTGAAGGACCGCAGGCTCTTCTGCACCTCTGGGAGATTCACCAGTCTTGTCTTGGTCGGCATCGATACTCCGGTCGAGAACAGTACTGCTTTCGTTGGCTGGCGTAGGATCTTCCGACTCGGGCTTGTCGTGGAGTTCGAGAGTAGGCTCGGGTGTGTTGTCGGCTGTAGATTCAACGATGGGCTCAGATGCAGCAACAACCATAGCCTCAGGCACCACCTCGGTTTCAAGTGAGTCCGAGGCGTCCATTTTCCCCTTCTTCTTCTTCTTCTTCTGCTTCTTGCTCTTCTTGGGTGGCTCGGCTGGCTCAGCTTCTTGGACCTCGACTGGTGCTACTTGACGCTCACCGTCAGGCTTAGATGCGACATCGACACCTAACTCAGTGGCCTCAACTTGCGGAGGGAGCTCAGTCGAGGCTGGTTCGAGAGGCTCGGGTGATTCGACTGTCGGGGTTGATTCGAGTTTTTGGACAGGAGGCTCGACTTGCTCGCCAGGTTCGGCCGTCTCGACCGGTTGCACAACTTCTAGCACTTCGACGGAAGGCTGCTGCTCGCCAGACTGGGCTTCTTCCACGAGTCGATTAGCATCTGAGACTTCAACAGCAGCCGTTTCTTGCGTGGAAGGCTCAGGTTGTTCCACATGTTCCTGAGGGGCCCCGGAGGTATCAAGAGCCCTATCAGTGTCCACGGGAGCAACAGGCTCAGAGGTCTCGGGAGGAACAACCTCAGAGGTCTCGGGAGGAACAACCTCAGAGGTCTTAGGAAGAACAACCTCAGAGGTCTCAGGAAGAACCTCAGATATCTCGGGAGCAATGGGCTCAGAGGTCTCAGCCTTGATAGCCGGCTCCTCTGGCTCATTCAGTGCTTCCGGTTCGTCTGGCACGTCAGCAGCTGAGTCTTTGCCCTTCTTCTTTTTCTTCTTCTTCTTGTCCTTCTTAGACAGGGCAACACGCTCAACGTCATCGGCCGGTTGCTCAGGCTCCGTTTGCGCGACTTCCAGCAACGTCTCAGCACTCGGATCGGCAGCGGGGACTGCTTCTGGGATGGGTTGGTTGACGACATCGGGGGTAGATTCGGCAGCAGTTGTCAGCTCCGGCTCGAGTTCGCGGCTGGTTTCCGAGGTTGGTTCCTCTGCAGGTTTGCTCTCCGCTTCTGGTTCTACAGTCGCAGATGGCTCCAGCGCACCGCTTGTCTCGGGTTCAGAGGGGATGGCTTCAGAAGGGGTCGAAACAGGCGCCAGCTCGGCGGGAGTGACTATCTCGGCAGAAGGTTCTGGCAAAGCAGCTTCAACTGCTTCAGGGGTAAGCGTCGTCTCTGGCGAAGTCTCGACGATTTCAGCGCTCGGTGCGACTATGGCATGGTCGGTTGACACGGTTGTCGAGGCGAGATCGACTTCTTTCGGCTGCTCAGGTTCCGCAGGCGGTTCAAGGGCTGCTTTCTTGCCCTTCTTCTTCTTTTTCTGCTCCTTCTTAGACAGACCAGCGGCTGATTCGTCATCCCCCTTGCTCTCAGGCTCAGGTTCGGACTTGGTGGCCACCTCGGGAGAGGGTGCAGCCTCAGGCGTCGCTTCAGGAGCATGAGCAGGTTCAGGTGCATCAGACGGGGTTGGTTCAGTCTGTTCGGTAAGTTCCGTCGACACATCTTGAGCCTCGGTCGACGTTTTGGTCTCCAGTTCAGACTCAGGCAAAGGAGCAGGATCAACGGCCTCGACGGCGGGTTCGACTGCAGGTTGAATAGCTTCGTCTACAGGCTCGGCAGCTTCGAGCACAGTTTCGGTCGTCTTTGGTGAGCGCTCGACCATCTCCGAAACATGCTCAGCGACTGGTTCGGCAGTAGTGGCAGTCTCGAAAGTGGTATCCTCAGCGGGTGCAGCCTCAGCTTGCCTTGGCTCCTCGGCATCGGCCAACGAGTCGACCTCTTGGCCCTTAGCCTTCTTCTTCTTGTTCTTCTTCTTCTGCTTCTTCGACATGGGAGCTTCTTCCTCAACAGGGGTTTCGGCGATTGCAGGCTCAGGTTCAGCAGCGGGCTGCTCTTCGACTACGGAATCTGGTTCCGTCGAGGGGATGGTCTCGGTAGGCTCAACGGGAACCTCTAGGGCTATCGAGAGCACTTCGGTCTCGGGCTCGGGCTTCGATTCGGAGTCGTCAGCTGCGGGTTTAGTAGCGAGGGCCTCGACATGGGGCTTCTCTGCGGCTTCGAGTTCTGGCTCAGGGGCATCGGAAATGTTCCGCTCCAAGAGCTCAGGCTCATGCTCAGGTTTGGTATCAGTGTCGACGGGAGGTTGAGTCTCAGTTTCCGACTTTGATTCAGGCTCAACTAATGGTACAATCTCGGGTTCGACTGCCGAGGCGGCCTCCTCGTCGAGCTTCGATCCAGAATCGACGTCCGGCTCCGTGGTTTGCTCAGTCTGAGAGTCGGGCTTCGATTCAGGTTCGACCATGGGTTCAGCCGCCGATTCCGAGGGCTCCCCGGGAGCAGCATCGGCTTCTTTGGGCTTCTCCAGCTCGACCGAGGATTCCAGGGCCGCCTGGGCCTTGGCCTTGGCCTTTTTCAACTTCTTAATCTGCTTCTTGGACAGGCCCGCGTATTCATCGACAATCTCTTGCTTCGCTCCAGGCTCGACGGGTGCCTCGGGGGCAACGACAGGTTCCTCCTCCTTCATTTCCAGGCTCCCAGCCTCAGCGCTTCTTCTTGCGGCGTCCTCCTTTTCCAGATCCGGTTCCGGTTCCGGTTCCGGCGGAGGGTTGGTTTGGGGGTCCTGCAGGTATTGAGAATCGATGTCTTTAGCCTTCTTGTTCTTCTTGTCCTCGGAAATCTTCAGACTGGACCCACCCCGCTCGTCTTCAGGAATAGCTTCAGTCGGCTCTCCAGATTCGTTGGATGCCGCCGTCGCCGTCTCGGCCTCGGGAACAGGCTCTGCCGTGGTTTCCGTCGTCTCGGGCTCCGGCTCCGGCTGAGTGGCCTCGCTGGGCTCTGCGGCCGTATCGGTTGTGGCGTCGATGCTGGTCTCTTCGGAGGGAGTGACGGCTCCAGACTCAAGCTCTGTGGTGTCCTCGAGCGCACCCTTCTTCTTCTTCTTTTTCTTCTCCTTCTTGGACTTTTTGGACGGAGACGGCTCGGGATCCTCGGTGGATGTGGCGGGTGGTTCAGCGGGTGGTTCAGCGGGAGCTTCAGCGGGAGCTTCAGCGGGAGCTTCAGTGGGAGCTTCATCGGGAGCATCGGGAGCCGGAGCATCTGCTGGATCCTGAGCGGGCGGGGGTTCTAGGGACGTTTCGATATCAGCTGACTTTGTCTGCTCGTGACTTTCTGGGGCAACTTCGGGCTTCTCCTCTCGTTCCAACGGGGGCGCCGGTTCCGAAGAAGGGAGCGAGGCCTCCACGGGCTCTTCCACGCTCTTGGCCTGCTGGTCCAAACCATCGGGGGAGGGGTCCTCTGTCGTGGCCGTCGTGGTTCCGTCAGAGGGCTCCTGGGATGAGGGGTCGCCTTCGGGCTGGTTCTCGCCGTCGTCCAGGGAAAGAGAGTTCTTCTTCTTCTTGTTCTTCTTCTTCTTTCCCTTCTTAGGCGTCTCGGCCTCAGCCTCAGCCTCTGGCTCGACAGGGGCAGCATCATCCGTTGTCACAGGCTCAAGCGGTGTGGTGCTGTCTTCAGCGGGAGTGTTCGAGGGAGCCTCTTCGGGGACGACGCCTTCTCCCGCGGGGATTGACTCAGGTTCTGGGGTCGGAGCGGCCACATCAACTTGCTCGGGCTCTTCAGTAAGCGGTTCTTGAGTCAGAGCAGTTGGTTCGGAACTGTCAAGCGTCCGTTCCTGAGAAGCGTCCTGCTCCGCCTCGGCGAAGGAGACAGACTTGCTCTTCTTCTTCTTCTTCTTTGACTTCTTTCCGCTCACTGGCTCACTCTCCTCGACAGTCGGTTCCTCCTCGGGCTGCGTGGCTTCAGCTGGCATATCCGCACTGGCGTCTTCCACGGGCTTGTCAGTGCCGGCCGCTTCCAAGGCTGGAGCTGGCACATCCTGAACCTCGGTCCCTTCGGTTGTCGGGGCCTGGGTGAGCTCACGGGAAGCCTCCTGCAGAGCTGCGGGCGTATCTTCGACGGGCTTGTCCGTGGCATCGACCACTGCAGGTGACTCGGCAGAAGGTTCCTCGGCTTTGAGCTCTTCCACGGGCGTATCAGAAACGACTTCAGGGGTGTCGGCTGGGGCAAGAAGGGCCTCCTCGGGTTGAGTATCAACAGACTTGGGTTCTTCGGTACTCTCCTCCTCGGCGGCCTGGTTCTTCTTCTTCTTCTTGTTCTTCTTGCCCTTCTTCTTGCCGGACTCCTCCGTAGCTTCGGGAATCTCTGCAGCCGACGACTCGGAAGGACCGATTTCCCTTGTAGCTTGTTCATCGCTGGGGGCGTTCACATCGGGAGTAGAGTCTTCAGGTTGAGTAGGCTCGAAGTCGGTTAGCGCAGCCTGAGAAGCTTCCAGAGGTGCATCACCCTGGGAGAAGAGTGGCTCGGAGACGTAGGATTCAAGAGCAGCTGGCTTCTCGGTCGCTATTGGGGCATTGTCGGCTCCCGAGGGGACATCGGGCTTGACATCGGACTGCTCGGCTGGCTCAACGATCTCAGGGACATCAGTCCCCATGTCCCAAGCTGAGAACTCGTCATCCATGGGCTCAATTGTCGACGGTTCAAATGGACTCTTTGAAGCGACCGGTTCCGAAGGCTCTGCAGGTGGTGTTGTCTCTTCTGTTGGTTTTGTAGTCTCCTCGGGGATAGCAGGCGCTTCCTGAGCATCGACAAACTGATCGATATCCTCGTCGGGGGGCGCAGTGGCAGTAGTCTCCTCAACCTTGGAGGTCTCAGCCCTGTCTGGTTGTTCTACCTCGACTGTCGCATCGGGCGAGACCGTCTCTGGGAGTTCTTTGGGCACATCTTGGGCAACATCAACCTCGGCGGGCTGCACCGCCTCCTCGACGGCTTCAGTGGCAGTCTCGGGAGTCTCAGAAGGAGAAGGGTCCTGAGATTGTGCACCCTTCTTCTTTTTCTTCTTCTTCTTTGACTTCGAGGAGGATTCGGGTGTCTCCTCCGGAATTGGCTCCGACGTTGGCTCAAGAACGGGCTCTTGCTCGGCAACTGGCTCGACCTCGGGAACGGCCTGAGGAACATCCTCTGTTGCTTCAGGGGCCGTCACGCTCTCGGCGGGAATATCAGCTTGTGTGGAGGGCTCATCGACAGGCTCCTTGGGAATCGTCTCAGAGGTCTCGGCCTCGGCCACGATTGGTTCGACCTCCTTGAGGCTCTCCGCTGACCCAAGTTCAGGTGCAGCCACAGCTAGCTCGGCGTCCGCAATCTCTCTCGAAGTTTGCTCGGGGACAGGCTCGGATTCGGTCACTGTTGGTTCGACCTGTGCAGGCTCCTCCTCTTCTGCAGCAGCTGCCTTGCCCTTCTTCTTTTTCTTCTTCTTGCTCTCCTTCGTCTGAGGTTGAGGGTCGGCGTCTACTGGTTCTTCGGGTGCAGGTATCTCGACAGTTGTCACTCCATCTTCCTTCGTATCGGCGGTAGGAGTTTGCGTGTCTGGTTCAGTAACGGCTTCCAGGGGCTTTTCGGCTGGGATGGTGTCTGGATCTTGGCTGACGGATGGTTCTTGTTCAGGAGGGGACGGGACTTCCGAATCTTGGAGCAGAGTCTCCTTGGGCTCGGAAGGGGACAGCTCCTTGTCGGTCGAGTCAGGCTCGGCAGGCTCGTTCTTCGGAACAACGGCCTCGGTGGAAACAGGCTCATCGCTCTCAGGAACCTTGAGTTCTTGTGGTGCTTCGTCGACTGGAGGAACGGGGGCGGCAATGAGAGCGAGCTCCATGTCCTTCTTTCTGAGGTTCTTCCTGATCTTCTTCTTCTCCTGCTTTGAGAAACCATCCCATTCCGCCTGTGTGAATTCGTTTTCCGCTAGAGTTGGCGTCTCCTTTGGCTCGGATGAAGGCGCTTCCGTTTCAATTGAGTCGGGCTCGGTAGGCTCTTGCTTCGAGACATCTTCAGTCAAGAGAACGTCCTCGGTCTCGGGAGCCTTGACATCCTTGGCGGTCTCATCAGCCGGGAGCAGGTCCTCGTCGGTTGGGCCGGGTTCAGTGGGCTTCTCACTCGAGACCACATCTGCAGTCAAGATCACCTCTCCGATCTCGGGAGTCTTGGCCTCGTCAGCTGGAGCAAGTCCTTTGTCGGTGGAGGCGGCCTCGGCAGCGTCGTCCTTGGGAGTTATATCCCCGGTAGCAATCACTCCCTCACTCTCGGGTGCCTTAAGACCCTCATCGGTTGGAGCCGGTTCCTTGTCAGTAGGCGCAGGCTCGGTAGGCACATCCTTGGGGGCTGCATCCTCGCTCGAAATCACTTCCTCACTCTCGGGTGCCTTGAGTTCCTTCGGGGTATCCTCCGCCAAAGGAAGTTCGGTGTCAGCCAAGGCAGGCTCGATGGGTTGGTCCCTTGAGACTACTTCCTCCGTCGAAGGCGTCTTCTCGCTCTCTTCAGCCTTTGGTCCCTCGGGGGTCTCGTCTGACGGCGGAAGAATCTCGGGGGCCGTCACAAATGTAACTTCCAGGTTCTTCTTCTTGAGGTTCTTCTTGATCTTCTTCTTTTCCTTGCTGGAGATATCTGCCCATTCCTCCTTGGTAAATTCATGTTCAGCTTTAGTGAAGGCTTCCTGGGGCTCAGAAGGAGTTGACCCCGTATCAGCGGGAGCAGATTCGGTCGGTGTCGGCGCCACAGGCTCAGAGGAAGGTAATCCCTTGTCGACAGAGTCAGTATCGACTGTTGTCTGTGCCACAGGCTCTGAAGGAGGGAACGTGTGATCGGCGGACTCAGGCTCGGTTTGTATGGTTGTCACCGGCTCGGAAGAAGGAAATTCTTTGTCCGCAGCTTCAGACTCAGTCGGTATCGTTGGCATCGACTCAGAAGAAGGAAGTTCTTTGTCGGCGGTGTCAGGCTCAGTCAGTACCGTTGGCACGAGTTCGTTCTTTGAGGCAGGATCCTCAGCCAAAATCGCTTCCTTGCTCTTGGGAGCCTCCGATTCCTTCAGATCAGACTTCTCGGAAACTTCAGGTTCCTTGGGTGCTTCGGGTTCCTTGAGTGCTTCGAATTTCTGAGGAGCTTCGGGTTCGGGCTCATGGGAAGTGTCGAGTCCATTGAGAGCTTCGGGTTCCTTGGGTACTTCAGGCTCCTTGGGTGCTTCGGATTCGACTTCCTTGGGTGCTTCGGATTCGACTTCCTTGGGTGCTTCGGATTCGACTTCCTTGGGTGTTTCGGATTCGACTTCCTTGGGTGCTTCGGATTCGACTTCCTTGGGAGTTTCTGCTTCCTGGGGTGCTTCGAGTTCCTTGAGAGCTTCGGGCGCATTGAGAGTCTCAGACTCCCTGGAGACTTCGGGTTCTTGGGAAGATGCGGGCTCCTGGACAGCTGCAAACTCTCTGGGGGCTTCGGGTTCAGTGGTAGCTTCGGGCTCCTTGGGTGCTTCGGATTCGAGTTCTTTGAGAGCTTCGGGCTCCTTGGGTGATTCGTGTTCGACCTCCTTGGGAGTTTCTGCTTCCTGGAGTGCTTCGGGGGCATTGAGAGGCTCAGGCTCCCTGGAGACTTCGGGTTCTTGGGAAGGTGCGGGCTCCTGGGCAGCTTCAGGCTCTTTGGGAGCTTCGGGTTCAGTGGCAGCTCTGGGTTCAGTGGCAGGTTCGGGCTCCTTGGGTGCTTCCGATTCGAGTTCCTTGAGAGCTTCTGGTTCCTGGGGTGTTTCGGGTTCCTTGGGTGCCTTAGGTTCCTGGACAACTTCAGAGTCTTTGGGAGCCTCGGGTTCAGTAGTAGCCTCGGGCTCCTTAGGGACCGCGAGTTCCTTGGGGGCTTCGGGCGCTTTGGGGGCGTTGTCGGCCGGAGGAGAAACCACAGAGGGGTCCACGAAGACGACTTCCAAGTCCTTCTTCTTGAGATTCTTCTTGATCTTCCTCCTTTCCTTGGCTGAGAGGTTCTCCCACTCCTCCTTGACGAAGACGTTTTCGCTTTGAGGGGCCGCGAAAGTTGCGGGCTCAGGCACAGTCTCCTCGGGAACTTGGACAGGCTCGGGGGGGGTCTCCACGGGTTCAGGCCCAGTGGCGGCGGCCAATTCCTTACTCTCGATAGGAGGCTCGGTGGTTGTCTCCGTAGCCACCACAGGAGCTGCTTCGGTTGCTGGTTCGTCGATTGTCGCGGCAGGAGTTTCGGCAACAGGCTCGACAATCTCCTTCTCAAGCTCCGTGACGGGCTCAACAACGGGTTCGATAGATGCAGGAGCAAGCTCTCGGGTCGCGGCATCGCCCGTGGTGACACTCTCGGGCTCAGGAACGGCTTCGGGAGCGATTTCAATCGCAGACTCCCTTGCAGTCTCGGCAACAGCTTCGGGCTGAGTCTCAAGGGGTTCGACAGGCTTCGACGTAGGCTCAGGAACAGCTTCGTCGGCAGGCGGCTCCGCAAGTAGCTCCCTTTCCTTGCCAACTTCGGCAGTAGAGTCGATGGGCTCGACGACAGTCTCTGGCAGGTGCTCAGAAACGTCTCGGTGCTCTACAAGCGCAGGAAGCTCCTCGACGACCGCGGCAGGGAGAGGGAGGGTGGGACCTTCTTCGGCCGCGTGCTCCTTATCGACAACCAGAGGCTCAGCGGGTTCAGAGACCTCAGTAACAGGAAGAACAGCGTCGGCAGGCTCCTTCTCGGTGACAACTTCTGTCACGGCGTCGCTTGGTGTGTCAACGGGCTCCGTAGTCCGCTCGGCAGTGTGTTCAAGACCAAGATCGCGAGGGAGCTCCTCGACAGAGAGACTCTTCTCGACTGCGACTTCAGCAGGAGGCTCGGCAGGCTCGTCAACAACCGCACGTAGCCTCTGAACAATCAGCTCTCGGCTGAGTAGCTCGGAGTCCGTTTCGGCAGTGGCAGTGGCAGTGGATGACTCAACAGGCTCAACAACGGCGGCGGGAGTTGGTTCAAGAACCAGCTCCCGAGTAACATCATGGGGCTCGGCAAAGTCGGTGTCTAGCCCGGCAGGCTTGAAGGAAGTGTCGATGGCGGGCCCTGCAACGACATCTCTCGCAAGATCCGTAGCAGCGCGTTCCCTCTCGACAGGCCGGAACTCGATGGGTTCGTCGATCGACTCAGAAACGGCCTCGGCAATAAGTTCCTCGAGAGTTGGTTCCTTCTTAGACGCTTCGTCAGCCAGAGGAGCCACGGGCTCAGCAGCAGCCTCGATAACGGGTTCAACGATTAACTCGCGGGCTTGGCTAGCTTCCTCGGCGTCAAACAGTTTCGGCGCTTCCGCGGGATGTTCAACGGGCTCCTCGACAATTGGCTTAGGAACAGCTTCAGTCGTCTCAGCAAGGGCGACTGTGGGCAGAGCTTCGGCGGAGATCTCGCGGGTCGCCTCCTTGGCGGACTGTTCTTCAAGAACCGGGACTTCGCGAGGAGCGGATGACTCAGCTAGATGACCCTCAACGGCGTCAGAGAAGTGCTCATCGGCAGAGGTCGACTCGTCCAGCTTCTCAGTGAGCATAGTGTCAGGGCCGGTCTGCTTGGTTGGCGTTGTCGGAGCAGGACTTCGAGGGCGGTCGACGGTGTCACGGACATGAGGGGGGGTTGCCTTGGTAGTATCATAGAGATCCAGACTGCTTGCATCGCTCAGAGCTTGGACGGGCACTGGTGCCAACTCGGCGGTCATTGGCTCTTGGGGACCAACGTTGGGAGCTTCGTCCATCAACACGAGTTCACGAGAAGCCTCGGGCTCGTGCTTGGACTCGGTCACCTCGGTCACCTCGGCCGGTGGTAGCAATGGGAACTCGGGCCTAGTCTCGGCGCGAGGAGTAGACTCCCCGGATCCTGCATCCTCTCCGCTGGGTATGAAGGGCGGGAAGGCAGTGTCAATTTGGAGGGCAGAATCCGTGAAATGAGCTCCCATGAGACTAGGGCCAAAGTAATCCATATCGCGATGCTGAAGAACCTCAGGCTCCGGAGATCCGCGTGACGGGGGCTCGCTGGCTTCGCTTGGGGGCAGCTCGGGGAGCGGCAGCTGCTCCATGGGCGTGGTGTGGCGAGAGTGCTCGACAAGGTACAGAGGCTTGAACTCGCGCGTGCTGTCCCAGGAAGTAGGACGCGCGGCTCGCCTTGGAGACTCAGCATCCCGCGTGACTGGGGAGTTGACGGGCGAGGATGTGCGACCGACAGGAGACTGAGGGTTCGAACGTTGGCCAAGACGCAGCTGAATGGGTATCGCAGTATGGCTGGGTGACTTGACGGGGGTGTCCTGAATGCTGCGGTGTCGCTTGTGGCTCAGAACGTCGCGCTGCCTGATGCGCTCCTCGGGAGGAGTATCCGGCCGGCTTTCAGGGAGGCAGGGCAGCTCGTCGGGAGCAAGAAGAGGGCTGCTGGGTTCGCTGGGAGGGAGAGGAAGAAGGTCGCCATACTGGGGGTCGATGGCAGGCTTGATCGCTCGGTGGACGATCTCGGGGTCGACAGAAGAGTAACTTGGGATGCGGTCGGGGTGTTCAGTGACATCGAGCTCCTTGTCCGCAGGAGCACCGGTGGCATCGGAGTGAGCAGCGCTGGACGCAACAGCGGCCGCACCCGCAAGGCCGACACCCGCGCCAAGGATGTCGGCATTATCTAAAAAAGAATCCCGCTTCTTGTCTTTGCTCGACTTGAAGATGCTGGAGAAGACGCCGCTGGACCGCTTCTCCGTGTCTCTGCGGTCCTTGACGTCTCTGGTCCGCCGCGACGATCCAGAGCCGGGCGCAGAGGCGACAGATCGAACCTCGTCGTCATCGTTTCGAGAAGACTTGCGTCGGTGTCCTCTCTCTCGATTGCGATCGTCGCGACGGGACTCGGACACGACAGAGCTGACTTCTCTGTCGTCGAACTGGGCACGTCGGCGCTCTCTTGGGCTGGCGCCAACGTCGTAAAAGTCGGCTTCGGTCCCGCTCTTCCGCTTCTCGCGCTTGCTTCTGCGGACGCTGGACGAGGCCTCTGAGGGAGTGGCCTCGCGTGTGGGGGAGTCGTGAGATTCGCGCTTCGACTTGCTGGACTTTCTTGGCGTCTCCCACTCATCGTCAGACCTCACCTCAAGGGGCGCCGTCTTTCGACGAGGGATGTCGCGGAATTCCACAGGGGCGGAGACACGAGATCTATCGTCGTCGTAATAGTCTCGATCCTTCCTGTATTTCCTCGACCTCTTGGGAGCATCCCACTCATCGTCAGATTTGGGCTCTTTTGACCTCGACCTCGACCTGGTTCGGTCCTTGGAAATGCGGTGACCGGCGTACGCGAGGGCGCCTAGAGCAAGAGCCGGAGGAATAGCCTGTGACAGACCATCGTCCTTGTTTGAGCTGCGGCTTCTCCTCTCTGGGCGCTCGTGACGCTTGGGTGCGTCCCACTCATCGTCAGACCTAACCTCTCTCGACGGATAGTTCCGAGAGGAACGGTTCTCGCGACGGGACTCGAAGGGCGCAAAGCCTTGAGTCGGGTCCTCGAATTCGCGACTCCGTCGATACTTCTTAGACCGTTGTCGGGGAATGTCCTCCCAGACCACCTCTCTGAGGTCTCGACTCGGCCCGGCCTCGGCCTCGGGAAAGCGACGCATTCCGTCGTCTTGGACAATCACGGCCTTTTCTCGCTTCCGTTGCTCTCTCTTGCTTTGTCGGGCGTCCGATGAATCATCAACGCGAGCAGCAATCTCATCGGTCGGCGATCCAAGGGGGTCGGAGGGCAGTGAACCAGGCATATAGTCAAGAGGCTTCTCCTCCACGCCAATGCTTCTCTCCAGCTGGGGAGTCTCAACCTCGCCCAGGACAAATCCTTGGTCTGGGAGTTGCTTGGCGACGGGGATTTCCACGGGGAAGTCGGTGACAGCCTCGACATAAGGTCGCTTGTACCAAGAGTGATCACCGTTGGCGTCTTGCACTCCAGGGGGAGATTCGCGTCGAGCAAAGGTTGGGTCCTCAATCACCATATTGGGGTCAAATCCGGTATCCTCCAGACCAGCAGCCACCGTGGCGGCAAAGTCGACGTCGTCCGCGTAGCTGCCGGGCATGTACTCCAGCGCTGGGCTCGTAGGCTTGGGGCCAGGCACCGGGGGCTCTTGGTTGGTGTCGTCGGCAAAGATTTGAGCGGGGAGGACGCTGATATCTCGGCTGGTCTCATCGGGAGCAGTTACGGCGACCTCCTTCTGCTTGACAAGGGGAAGGTCGGTGACTGGCTCGTTGATGGGCTCCTGTGAGCTGAGGGCCATCGCTGCGGCAATGGCTCCCCATCGGCTCGCCTTGTTCAGACGCGGACGAGGCTTGTCGGTCGTCTCGGCCGGAACGTAGCTTTCGGAGTCGCTCCTGATCTCGGGGCTCTCAACCTCGAAGCTCTTAGTCTGGTTCTCGCCCCAGGTCACGGACTTCGTAACCGAGACCGCGGGGACGACCTCGCCCTTGGGTCCAAGGACGATATCTTCAACCTCGGTCTTTGGGGCTTCGGGTTCCGGTGAGACTTCCCTCGAGGATTCCCGCTGAGCAGGAGCTGGAGAAGGCTCGCGGCTGGGAACCGGCGTCGGATAGACCAAGTTGAGCAAAGGTCGCTCTCGATCCGCAGAAGGATCTCTGGACTTGAAAATCGTCACGGCCATGCTCGTCGGCGAGGTGCGGAAGCGATGGATTTCGTGGGGGAAGATCTTGTTGTCAATCCTCACATCCGCATTGGGGCCATCGAAGACGCTCTTCTTCTCCTCCTTCTCGCGCTCTTCCATGACCGGGGGAGTGACGATGGTGAAGGACTCACCGCCCTCCTCTTGCCACTTGTCCACCACGGAGCGGTCGGGCGAAGTGCTGCGAGAGCGGACCTCCTCCGAGGCAATCCTTCGAGCGATGACAGACTCGCGGTAATATCTGTCTGCGTCCTCCTGGACAAGGTCCCTTGTTCGTGTGCTGCTGTCCCGGGAGCCTGAGTCGGAGGTGTAGTCCTTCCTCTCCCTCGAGCGCTCGTGCTCGACGGCAATGGCAGATGCAACCACGGCTGCTGCAACTGGAATGGTGGCTTGCTTGGCCTCTTCGTAGATGGCCTTGGCCTTGTGCTCTTCCTCCTCGTATTCGTGGCCTTCTCGGGGATCTCGGAAGTTTGCTGCATTCTTGGCCTCCTTGTGGTACTCCTCCACCATCCTCTCGAGCTCAAACGAATCCTTGCGGCTCAATCTGGCTTCCGGATCCAACATTCTTGGCGGAGAATCATCAAACGTGGGTTCGCGGTCCACCGTCACGATCATGGGCGTTAGTGGTCGCTCGGGTGCGCTGATTGCTGTAGTCATAAACGCATCATCATGAACCTGGTACTGGAACGGGTCGACGACGGCCTTTGAAATCTCTTGCGTGGATTGGCTGGTTCCCGCAACAACTTCTTGGCCTGCCATGGTTGATGGGGGAAGGGCTTTTTGCACACTCTGAGTGGTGTACTCGTGAGACTTGTGAGACTCGTAAGACTCGGTGTGCGAGTCCAGTTTGTAGTCGACCTTGGACTCCTCCCCACGGCGGTCATAGGACACCAGGTCCTTGCGGGGTACAATTACAACGGCAGTCTCCTTCTCCTTCTCTTTCTCCTGCTCCTTGCTCTTTCTAAGGGTATCGTCAAGTTCGTCATGTCGTGAGGTCCTCTTGAGGTCCTTGTCATCAGTATACTTGGAGGTGTAAGATTCATGCTTGGAAGTGTGGGACTCGTATTTCGAGGTGCGCGTCTCCTTGTCGCGGTCAATCTCCCTCTGTACGCGCTCGTCGCGACGATCCCGGCGCCTCAACTCTCGCTCCCGCTTCTCGTCCTCGTAGCGTCGGCTTTCGCGGTCTCGTTTGACTTCCACGCGCTCGTCGCGGCGTTCTCGTCTGTCCTCGTCGTAACGTCTCTCGTCCCTCTCCTCCTTGCGAGAAGACGAAGAGGCAACAACGGCCGTGCCAATGGCGGCGGCGGCAAGACCGGCGGCTGCAGCCTTGCCCCAGCCATCCTTGTCGTCGGACTTTTCACGAGATTCGCGATGGTCACGAGAGTCGCGCGAATAGCGGGATTCCCTTCGCTCCTCGTACTTCTCGGCATTGTATACCTTGTCAGAAACGGGGACGATGGGAACGGGCTGTTGAATCGGCACCGGGCCCGGACGAACTGGGTGTTGCGACGTGTCCTGTCGTGACGACGAGGTAGCAGACGTCCGGTGAGCATCAGTCCGGGTAGTGTCAATGGTGGAAACGTGGTGATGAGTCGTCGAGGAGTGGTGGTATCGCGAGGAATGGTCTCGGTCCCCGAAGCCACAGGGAGTGTTTATCATTCCTCGGAGGGAGTTGTTGGGGCCGAAAAGACGAGGGTCAACCACGGTGCTCTTGCGCGAGTACGAGTGATACGCAGAAGAGGACGAGTCCGCACCGTGTCGGTAGTACGACATGGCACCAGCTGCCACTGCCGCACCTCCGACTGCCGCGGCGGCGGCAGCGGCGGGCCTGGCCACTTGCGACGCAGTCGCGCCGTACACGAGGTTCGAGTCGGAACCACTGCTGCTGCTCGTCGAAGTCGACTCGTCATCAGACGCGTCTTCCCACTCATCATCGTCGTCAGAGTCACTGTGCCGCGGCCTCGAGCTTCCAGCTCCACGGCTGTAGCTGTGGCTTTGGCCCTGGGTGTGCGTGCTGCTGCGACCGTACTTGGAGGCCATCATGGAGGCGCCAACCACGCCCGCGCCAACCGCGAGCGCGGCCTTGCCTTTGCCGGAAAGCCGCTGTTCGTCCTCGTACTGCTGGCGCTTCGCGACGCCCGTCAGCCGGCGGCCGAGCTCCATGATTTCCTCATCCGGGGTCTTCTTGTGTTTCTCGCGCTCCCTCCTCGGGGGGAGCTGCGGCGGCACGTCGGGCCGGTGGTGGTGTTCTTGCGAGGACCTCCGGCTCCGATTCGGTGGGCTGAAATTGCGGCTCTTTGCGCGCTTGAGGTAGCCCTGTCCGTAGGCCATGTCGGAATTGACCGACGACGACGACGAATTGCCAAAGTAGAGGACGCGCCGCTTCTCCTTGGCCTTTCGACGCCTATGCTTCTCGGAAGGGGCCTTGAAAAAAGTGCCCAGGATGCCTCCATATGGTTTCGTGTCCTTGTAGCGCGAAATGTCCACGATTTCTTCGGAACTCGTGCTGGTAAAGGAGAAGGTCGGCGACGGAGGGCTTCGCTGGCGCTGGCGACGCGATTCGGGGGGCGATTGCTGTCTTGGTGGTGGCGGGTAATCGTAGGAAGACATGATCGGCTGTTGGGGTTGCCCGTAGTCGGCGGGCGGTTGACGCGAGTCTCTCGGGTCGTGATGCCGTCGCCGGTCGCCTTCGGGGCTCCGGGGACGGGTTCTTCGCATCATGGTGCCGGTGGTGATGCGCGCCCGTGAATGGAATGGGCGAAGCGTGAATGTTTTGATGGAGTTTTTGTTTTGGCAGCTTCAGCGCTTCAGCCAGAGCTGCGCTGGGGGACCCCGTCGCTCCGGCCCGCTAAAGAGGCGGTGGCTGGGGGTGCTTCTTCCCGACCGAGGCGCTAAGGCCTCGTCGTTGGCTCGACCAGTGCGGGTCTGGAGATTGCCCTCAGATAAAAAGATTGGATGCCGAGTGAGCTGAGCTGAGGCGGGTTGCCGCTGGGCGTGGAGGCCTGTCACTGATGCTTCGCTTCGCTTGCTTCAAGGATTCGCAGGGGTCGTATTGCTTGGTTACTGGACTCGATCTCTAGGTCGAGGAGAGTCCTTTTTCTCCGGAAACCCAGGAATGGGTTCACACCAAACAGTTGCATCTCATATAGATGATCAGAAATCTCGTGTCGTCAGGCCGCCACACATTGGTCGAGTGGGTGCAGGAGCTCCACCCGATGCCAGCTGGCAGTCACATGCAGGGACACGTGCAACGGCCGCCATTGTGGCCGCCATCAGGTCGCCTTCAGGTCGCCAACAGGCCATTCGCTTCCGCTGCGTCGTCCTCGGCCAGCCATTTCAGCTCGACGCGATTACCCTAGACCTGAGCCGCGATTGGCATCTTCGAGGCGCGCATGTCCGCGTTTCTCAAGGCCTGTCCGGCTGTGCGTCGAACCGTTATTTAGGGATTGATAGTCTGACACGTCATTGGTTTGTGGACCACGGAGGCTGCCGCCACTGTCTCATCCGTTCAGGTCGGGGACGAATCGGTAAGTCAAGATGCAATTGATGAAGCTCTGAGCAGAGCGAACAATGCTCACCGCGGACGACTCAACCGTTAAACCCAACCGTTAAACCCAACCGTGCCGTTGCGTATTCGTCCTCGAGAACCCAGTACCTTATCCACCCAGTCCGGACCAGCCCGACGACGACGCATCAGCATCGTCAACTCCTCAATACCCGCTCACAACCTTCACCCTCACGTGCATCCCCTGCGCCGGCCGCGCCGTCACACCGCCCCGGATCACCAGCTTGGCCTCGTCCTCCAGCGCCGGGTCCGCGAGCGCAAACTCGAACCGTCCCACCCACGCCGCCAGCAGGCACGCGAACTCGGCCTTGGCGAAGCTCTGCCCGATGCAGCTCCGCGGGCCGTGCAGGAACGTCAGGAACGCGTAGTTGCTGCTGGCGCCTCCGCTGGTGCTGGCTGCTGCCGCCGCCTTGTTGTCGCTCGCCGGAGCCGACGACGACGACGACGGCATCCACCGCTCCGGGTCAAACGTCCCCGCGTCCGGCCCCCAGAGCTCCCGGTCGAAGTTGGTCGCCCACGGCGTCAGTATGATGCGCGTCCCCTTGCGCACCGGGTGCTGTAGGATGGTCGTGTCGTGCACTGCCTCGCGCATCGTGATGGGCACCGGGCTGTAGTAGCGGAGGACCTCGCTGCAGACGGCGTTGAGATAGGGCATTCGGTCGATATCCATGCTAGTGATGTCGACGTCGGAATCCAGAAGTGGCAGCCGCTGCCGCACCTCGTCTCGCAGCCGGCTCTGCACCTTGGGATACCGGCAGAGCATGTAGACGGCCCACGTCAGCGCCGACGCCGTGGTTTCGTGCCCGGCCGCCAGGAACGTCATGAGCTGGTCGACGAGGTTCTCGTCGCTGAAGCCGCCGCTCTCGAGCGCCACGGACAAAATGTCGACGTCGGCCTCTTCCTTGTTGGCCATCTTGGCCTTCTTCTCCCGGATGAGGTCCCGACAGATGGCGCGGATCTTGCTGGCCGCCTGCTGCATCACGTCGTTGCGCTGCACCGGCAGCTTGTTGACGAGCCGGAGCGGCACGAGGAAGCCGAGCAGCGCCAGCAGCTGGCCCTGCTTGGACGGCTTGAAGACGGTGCTGTACGTCTTGGCGAGGGGGCTGTCCGCGTCGCGAATCGCGCCAAAGTCTCGCCCCATGCCCGCGACGCCGATGATGTCCAGCGTTGCCCGCGAAGCCCACGAATTGATCTCGACGTCCGTCTCCCCGTTGGCGTCGAACGCGGCCGTCATGGTCTGGGTCGCCTCGCGCGCCTTCTGCCAGAAGACGGGATACAGGTTCTTAACATGTCGAAAGGCGAAGGCGGGCGTTAGGTTGCGGCGCTGCATCTTGTGCTCGTCGCCCTCGGCGAGCAACACGCCCACGCCCAGGATGCGCCCGAGAGTCCACCGGACCTGGACCGGCTTGGCAAAGGCGTAGTTGTTTGTGACCAGCACTTCGGCCAAGGCCTTGGGCGACGCGATGAGGAGCCGTTCCTGGTTGAAGAGGCCGCGATAGCGAATGACTCCATCATTGGGAATCTCATTCACCCTGTCACGTCAATGTCAGTCCACGCCGTTAATAGAGCCGTAATCGTGACTTACCACTCCCGCATTGGCATCCCTGAAGGCTGGCTAATGATCCTCTTCCCTTGGCCAAACAGCCAATGGTTCCCAGTCGGCTCGGGAAGATGTCTCAGCGGCGACACCAGGAGAGGATACACCCAGACGGCCCAAACTACCCACGCCATGAACCACGCCGCCCACGCCGCGGCGAAGGTGCTCAACGTCGACCATCCCGACGACTCGTCCCTGGCCCACGCCAGCAGGAGCGTGCTCGCAAACGCGCCGCCCGTGATCTTCTTCCACGGGAAAGCCATTTGCCAGTGCACAAAAAGAAATAATCTACTCAGTTGCGCCAAGGGAGAGGAGAGGAAGAAGTAGAAGTAGAAGACAGGCACCCCTCTCTCTTAATCGACCGGGCGGGTTGGAGATTGGGAGCGCGGGAACACGGATGCACGAAATGCGAAACGCAGGCGAGGCGACTACAAGGATTAGAAGGGTTTTGGGAGGACGAGACTCTCGGCCACTGTCTCGACTCTTGAGCGATTTGCCCGTCCCAGCCGGTTTTGCTGCAGCCTGGGTATGAGTTCCCCCGTCCATGATGGTTAGACACGTCCAACGAATCATCTTCAAGTCTGATCAACAATCGGCGTCGAGAGAGTGACCGATCGGTCGTCAGAGATTCGCCGATTCCCCCGGACCCTGCGGAGTTCTCGTCAACCATCCGAATCCCCGCCTCCGCGGCACCCTTGGCCGAGTTGCTAGTATCGATGAAGCCACCCATACTTATCCTGCCACATGATTCACTTGCTCCAAACACGCTCCTTACATACGTGATTATCCCCTTCGCACCGCATTGGACCGTCGGGCGGATGCGGGAACGGGTGCGGGAGCAGGAGCCGTCCTTCGACCTGGTCAAAATGCAGCAGCCATTGGATCAAATTATTTGCTGATAAATCAATTAGCGCATAGCCTTGCTGTTGTCTCGCGCAATTATCGCTAATTACGTCCCGTAATTCGAAAGCTGGGCCAGCTCTTTCGCTCCTGTTTGTACGTGTGGGTGCCAGCGTCGTTGGGCCCTCCGACAGAATGTAGAAATGAAGAACAAAAGAAAGAGTGAAAGGTCGTGTACAATTTCCATCATCAAGCCCAGCCCTGAGGCTATTATCACAAAGAACCAACGCCATTTCCCGAAAGAACCTACCGAGATGCTCCCGACCCTACGTCCTCATCCCGCGATTCCGTTCCCGACATTCGTCATGTCCCCCGTCATTCGCATCGTAGACCCATTGCCCCCGAGAGTATTGTCGCAAAGGCGTATCTTCGTTGTCCATGCCCCCTCTATCGTACTTCGTAAGTTCGGTAGCGTCATAGCACATGATCCCCTACCAGGCCCGATTGAGATTGATTTGATCCGGTGATGTCGGGTCACTATGGTCAGAGCCCGTCGATATATCGATCCAGGAAGATCGGTATCTTGATAGATCCCGTGGCTGTTGCTGTCTTTCTTGCGTAAAATCACTGGCAGAGTGCAATGGATTCGGCAATATTGTAGACGTCATCTGCGGTGGGGGAATGGCATTATTCGACGGCTGGCCACTGCTCGAGACGGGGCTGCCATCCACATTAGGTCCTTGGGGATAAAAGCTAGGTGCCGAAGCTGACATGGACGTCGAAGATGAGGAAACCCGTAGACCAGCTGGTCCCGCAATTTCCCATGACATAGGAGTACGATTCCACGAATGCTGCGCTGTTGGTCTGGAAGGATACGATGGTGATTGAGGAGGGTACGGTCGTAGTCCCAACCTTGGCGGAGACACGTGCGTTGTTCCAGACGGCGGCAAATACGGTGAAGGCAGCGGGAGCGATGTATACGAGGAAGGCGGGCCAGGCGGACCGGACGGCGCAGACGGAGCAGATGGGGCAGCCGGAGTAGACGGAACCGCCGCCGGAGCAGATGAAATAGGCGGAGGAGTCGGGGCAGCCGGGGTAGATGGTATAATCGAGTTAGCGCGGCGTGGTCGTGTCCGACGGCGCTGTTCTCCATCATCCTCTGGCGGAGATCGCCTCTCGCCAGTTTGGCTTTGACGATGACCTGGCTCTCCCTCAAAGGACGCTGTTCGTGGTGTATCTCGGGCAGGGGGCTCATTCTCAGCACCTCGTTGCCTATTGAAATTCGTTAGCGTCAGTGACACGTCTGCGATGACAGGTCACTGTACGAATATTGTGCTCGCATTCTCATCATGGCCAGAAATGCTCTAGACGATGAAGCAACTCGCTTTGGCTCTGAATGGACCTTGTCGCGACAATATGGACAGTTGTCCGAGTTCTCGAACCATTTCTTGATACAATGGTCCCCAAAAACGTGTTTGCACTTCGGGAGTCGTAGTGGCGCCTCGTTAATCCCTTCGGGAGTCTCTGTACCGAACTCATTGTAACAAATTATGCAAACTTCCAGTGTCGTCAGCTCGTTGGTCGAAAAAGGTCTTTCTGCGAGTACTCACCTCTATCCGATTCATCGAGGTCTTCTATTTCCACGCTTTGCAACGACTGTATCGTCTTTCTCGAGGCGACTTGCTGGACGTTACCACTGCCTCGAACCAACTGGATGTGCCTCAGAAATTGGTCTTCTAGTACGGCACTATCGGCAGAACCATTGAAGCCGTTTGCCCGGATGTGCTCCAGAATCTGTCTCGCCACCGTTTCATCATCGTCCTCTTCCAGCTCTGGGGGTATGTATCGGGACATGGAGCGTCGTGCTCTAGGGTGGGGCCTGCGTGAAGGCGTAGATTGGGCGGTTCCTTTACAGACGTGAGTGATGAGACAAGATATTTATGAAAAGATTACCCAAAGATTTGAGCAACCCCAGGGAAATTATACTTACTGTTGGGTGGCTGGACGTCCCGCGGAGGTCTTGCTGACGGAGCACTCGAAGGATAGTGGTTTCGTCGAGGCGGGGTTGGGCCAGGCGGGGGGAGGCCAAACGGCTGGGAGTGTGGTTGTTGTTGTTGTTGTTGGGCGAAGCTGTTTGCTGAAAGCCCGGAGGGCGGAAGCGGCGGCCGAGGAAGCGAATTAAGCTCGACATTGCCACTGGCCGAGAACATTCCCATCCCAGTGGAGGACTGGAAAGTTACAGGTCGCTCTGGCACGGGCAACTGGTTGATGAATGCATCATCGCTTCCTAGACCGGGAGATTCCCCGCTGTGTCTTGCTGTCGGCAAACGACCATAAGGTGAGTGAAAGTGCTGTGGTACCGAGCCGGGGAACTCGTTTGGAATCGGTGCGCCGTAGAAGCCCGCATATGGAGGAGGGAGACCACTGCTTGGAGGGATTTGGTAAGGATCCGGGCCCGTCATGAGGCTTGAAATCCGGTGAAGGGACGGGGACGCCCGGGGGGGGTTCTGCCAGGAAAAAGTCGGCGCTCTGGGGGGTGGAGGGTTGGGCGGAGGGCCCCAAGAGGCCGTTGCCGCGTGTACCGGGTCGTACTGGGCTGCAGAGGGCCTCGGGTGATTGTGAAAGACATAGTCCATCGGCTCCATCACGGGCAGAGCTCTCAATCAGCGAGAAGCCGTGTCGTCGTGGGCCGGCTGGACAAATGCAATTGCCGAGCCCGATCGCAGGCCTCGAATGTGAGGTCGAGTCGAAATCTCGTAGGCGGCGGATATGGCGATGACACCGAGGTGTTTGGCTGTGTAGACGGGTTCCAGGTCCGGGGTCGACAGGGAGGGGAGAAGAACGAAGATGTAGAGACAGCAGGTAAGCGAGCCAAGAGACGATGGTAGGTGAGGGGAGAAACTGGTATTTTTAAAGCAGTGATGGACTAGCACTATCGGGGCAAAACGCTGAGATCACAAAGCAGTGATCGGGAGACACGGAGCAATTCCGGTCATGGGACATCACCCTCACAAAAAGGCGGCCGAGACGAGGCGAGGCGAACTGAGGGGACCGAGAGAGTGTGAACCCAGGGGGAGCTGGCGGAGGAGGGGCAGTCGTTCGTTATCGGGGCCTTGCGATAGCGCCAATGACGCTGGTGGTTCAACCGCGGTTGGCTCTCTCTGCCTAGAGGCTACCCGTGGGGCGAGGGAGGCGGATCTTCGCTGAGCAGAGGATAAATGGAGGTGAACGAGCGAGGGGAAGACGACGGACGAGGATGAGGAGAAATATGAGAAGAATGGGCGGGGGAAAGAGAGAGAGAGGCGAAAAAAAGGTCCAAGGAAAAGAAAGAACGGATGCCACGTCTGGTAGGACTAAGCTGGAACTGGGCCTGGTGATGATGCTTGCCCGGGTTGCAGGGACAGGCTGGGGCGGCATCTAGCAGTTCCAGTGTTTCTTTGTCCGTCCGTCGCGGCGACAGGCGAGCCTAATAATTGGCGTGGACGGCGGGCTGGTCTCTCGAGGGACGTTGGCGTAGGGATGCGTATGCGGAAGCGTAGGAATGCGTGGATTGGGACCCGGCAGCGGCGTCACGACGTGTGATGTGTGAGTGTGTGTAAGGTAAGAGGCGTGAGAGTGAGAGTGTGTGAGTGTGGTTGGTGAATCAAGACGCGGCGACAGGAGGCGACGGAGGCGATGGGAGGCGAGGCAAGGGTAAGAAGAGATGGAAGGAGAAGGAGAAGGAGAAGAAAAGGCAAGGGAAGGGATGACAAGGAGGAAACTTACTAGGTAAGGGAGGGAAAGAGGAGAGGGAGGGAGGGACTCAGGCAGGAAGATGGAGAGGGCGGGAAAGAGGCGATTTTGGGGGGTGGCCATCAACATCGAGAAGGCACGGTCGGTGTGGGTGTTGCAGTTATTGATTGATTGATTGACTGCTTGATTGATGGATTGATGCAGGGACGGGAGGCCAATAACGACTACCAACTGGAAGTACACCAACAGCCCGACGATGGAGGCAAGTGCGCAGGCAGACAGCGAGGCAGGCGCGAAGCTAGTGCCTGCTTTTTGCAGAACGCACTCCCATGAGTCCCCCGCCATCATCCAGAATCAATTGCCCGCCTACAGGCAGAACTTTTATCATCGTGGGCCTTCTCCTCCATCAATCATTGTCAAACCCGACCGACTCCTGTCTCTCCCTGCCTTCATCTCTCTCTTGCTGTCTCGGATGCCCATCACGAATCCAGCTCGGAATCGTCCAGCATTGCAAAGAATTGCCTCCAGGCTCCCACAGTTCCACATTCAGGTCGAGCCCGACTTCCGCCTCTCTTGGCTCTTGGTTTTTTCCTTTTTTTTTTCTTGTGCCTTCGGTACCTGTCTCGCCCTCTCCTCTCATCTCCACCTTACAGCGAGGCGAGGACCCCGAAAAAATGCAGCATCCCAGATATTCACACCCCTTCTCTCACTGTTCCATCCAACCCGCCGGATGTTGACCGCGGCACGGCGCAATACGGTGAATGTGGTGGCCAAGCCGGACCGGGGCATACTCGTTTTGGTTGCGGGCCGGAAAGGCGTACGAACACCCCAGGAACGGCCGTGGTCAGGAAGCGCAGGAGAGATGCAGAATGGGAGAGAAACTGACGGTTGAGCAGGAAATCAAACAAGACGTCTTCTCACCATAGGCATCAGTTGAGGAAGTCCTGTTCAAGTCACAACAGCAGGCCAGCAAAAAAGGGGAGCAACACGGCAGAACGCCAGACGAGACCCATCAAATCAGCCTAACTCAAACGAACCAAACGGAGGGCAAGTCAAACGCCAAAGAAAAAAAAGTGAGACAGGAGACGAGAGACTGAGCTGCACATGGCTCTCTTGTATGGAAGCCATGGTCATGCGCAAACACTCACACAGTCCTGCTTGACTAGCAGGTCATTAGTCGAGTTCCACCGCATGGACAGCGAGTCGAGCCCTGCAGCAGTCAGCTTCTCAATGAGTTTCCCAGCATAACGCACGCAGACGAAAAGGGCAATGCGTCTGGGAATCACCGAGATTATCCACCAAACGAGGGCCGACCAGCCAGGCCAGACCAGACGAGGCCGGACCAAAAAGCCACGCTGGGCTGCCGAGATGCTGATGAATGAATGTCTGGTGAGGACACTTGTGGCGGCTTGCTAAGTGGTGAGGAGTGGTAAGGGGACCCTTTAGCCTTTATCGTTAGATGAGCTCTGGCCGTCATCAACTGACAACTCACCAGGGCGCGTGAGCAAATTACTTATAAATAAGCCGACAATGGGACAATTAGCACTGGAAGGGGAGTGTGAGCATCCGCGGCCATCGGTTATCCTTCACCAGCACGGGCAAAGGCAGCCATGACGACGACGACGACGACGACGACGACCTCTCTTCCCACGAGCGCCAGCGCCATGCTGATCATGTGAGCCTCCAACCCCGCCGACTGGCGTGCCTCGAGCCATCCATCACCTCACCGTCACCGAGCGTCCACCACCATCACCCCGTTTTGCGAGAATGACGGACCACGAAGCAAATGCCCGCCCGAAATCTGCCTGTCCGACCTGCGACTTGCGGCAATCCACATGCCGTCCATGTCATTCATTCCATGCTGTCAACCTTATGCCCACCATGGCACGCCCCTTCTTTTGCTTTTTCGACGGATATGGACAGCGACCAGCTCAACTTGCCTGTGTTGGTCTGACATAGTTATTGCCATGGCTAGTCTCCCTGCCGCACCCTACGGTACCCTACAGAACACAACAACACAGCATTACATTACGTTACCGTTAGTCTAGAACCCCTCTTGATTCAACATCACCCGCCCGTCATCAATGACCTTCTGGAGCTCGCAAGGCAGCAGAAACCGGCTCATCCATAGTGTCACAGCCAAGCGCCTAGGCTTCCTTTCTTTGACTCTCAGACTGACTACTGATGCTGCTCTCTCTGTCGCCCTCCTTTCTTTTTCTTGACTCGACTCTCCCTCGACCCGACATCCAACTCCTCTTCTGCTTCTATTGGGCGATACAGCCTCACTGATTACGACAACCACAACGAGAGGGGATATTCAGTGGGTGCACTTCGTATGCAACACCTGTACAGCTCGGTCAACGACCAACACTCCGAAGTGGGATTAACCAGACGCCGAGTGATGGTGCCGGTGTTCCATGCAACTGCGCCGTACGGCCCTCCGTTACGGATATGGACGGAATATACGGCTGTGAGCAATGGTACTGTGTATGCCTCTAATCGAGATTACCACGTTACGTGCACATCAGCCGACAAGTCAATCGCCATCCGACCGCCATGATACAAGACGTGTTCGACACAGTGTCCCTATGGTAAGCATTCTTCACCTTGCACAAACGAAAACACAACCTGCCAATTGGACATTTCATTACTCCTGAGTCTATCCTAGTGTCCTATGCTACCCGAGCCGCCACCACCGAATGAACGCGAGGCGGCGCCGTCTGCTACACTTCCTCAATAGTAGCGTATGCCTCTCGAAGCCACGCGTCCAACCGCATCATCAGCATTGGTATCTCATCGACACCCGCATCGATGCGCGATGCAGGCCAGCGTTAACATTCCCCTGGTTCCCAGCCTCTCGTTGTGCTCCGTCTCAGCAAGGTTGTCATCTCCACTTGGTCGGTGAGGAAACCTTGCTGTCCTCTGTTCTACGCAGGTGCAGCAAGTATATATCATCTGTTCGTATTGCCGCGCGCGAGCTCGTAGTCAGCAATGGTCAACATTAGTCATTGAACTGCAGCCCCTTGGGCAAACCGGCTCGGATACCCCTCGGGGCTCTCGGGCTGCCCTGGAGATTGCCACGGAGATGACCAGGAGGCGGATGGCTTTCCGCCAGTCTTATAGCCCCCTCTAAAGCAAATCGATCGCACAACCTCCGCATCAGACCGCTCTCAAGAAGGCGACAATGGATCTCACTCTCGTTCCACTGCGCCATCATATGCTTCACATCGCTCATGCGCCTTTCTCCATGTCTCATTTCTCAAACGTAGCTCATTAACCGAGTTCTCGCTCGTCAATCATACCAACTCTCCACTGTTGCTTTGCTCCTTGTCCTCGACTCCCACCCCATATGAGATGCCCAGCTGGCTGCCTCGCCTCAGGCACATGAATGCCCGCCTGCTCAGCCTTAGACCAACACCCCGTTCGGCCGCCTTTCAGGCACTTCGTCATCGAGGCCGCGCTTATCGTTCCGACGGGCCATGCTGCCAAAAGCCCACGTCAGCCCAGCAAACCTGACCTGGAGCCGGTTCTATGACTCACGCGCCCTCGTCGCGCTCGTTCGAGACGAGGCTTCCCACGGCCAGCGTTCTCGAAAACGACCCGGAAAAGCCGCTGGCGAGGTCGCGAATAGATGGTCCCCGGACGGATTGGCGCAGCTGGACACGACTGACCGATTAAATGGTCCATTTGAAAGTTCCTTCACCACGAACGTATGAAGATGATAGCCCTGTGTTTCGACGTTTGATGCTAACTTCACTTCTTCGGCAGGCGGTACTTGCCGCCCACCAGCTCCAGCTCCCCCGCGGCCATCTTCTCGGCCAGGAACTCCTGGAGCTCCTCGTTGCTCCACGAGCAGCCGTCGGCGATGAGCATCTTCATCATCATCAGGATCTGCCCCAGCGGCATCGACGGGGCCGAGTTTGTCAGCATGCCGACGATGAACTGCCAGTAGACGACGCGCCGCTCGTCCTCCTTCCTCGTCTTGCGCGGGGACGGCAGGGCGCCGTCTTCCGCGCTCTGGGCGTCGGGCACCTGGTCGGCTTCCGCGGCGGCCCTGTCGTCGTCGAGACGTTCGAGGACCGCGTACGTCTGGTTGCCCATGTCGCGGAGGACGCGCTTGCTCACCCAGAACCTAAGAGCGAGCCCGAGCAGGTCCTCGTCAATCATCAGCTCCGCCCAGACGTCGTTAAAGTCTCGCTGCTTGGCGTCCTGGAAAGCGTAGATGGCGGCGGCTTCGTACGTCTTGCACTCGAGCTCGACGGCGCGGTCTTCGAGTTCGAGCTTGACAGTTGCTGTCCCAAAGTTGTCCAGCCAGGTGAGTTTCCGGGACGACTTGAGCTCCTCGAAACCGTGGCCGTACTGCTTCTGGATCTCTGCCACCGGCGGAGGGACGACAAAGGACTCCTTTGCAAGGTTCGGCCAGAAGAGTCGCGACAGGATCTTGGAGTGGTATGAGACATTCTCCGTTCTTCGATCGAGCTCGCTTCGTATGTTTTTGCAAATGACCGCGTCCACCCGCTTCGAGTCTTGAATGTCCTTCATCATGACATCGCAATTCTGCAAGGCAGCCTCGCCGAACCGTTTCTTTAGTAGGCTCAACACCTTCGTCTCTTGCACAAACGTAGCCTGCTTGGAAAGGAGTCGTTCGGCAATGATGTTCTGGAACTCCTTGATGAAGATGTCCTGAGAGCCCAGGGCGTTGATCAAGGTGCCAATGACGTCCTCGTTCTTGGGCCTCTTGTAGTTGACGCCCGCGTCCACGGGGTCGGGAACCCAGGCCATGTCGTTCCAGTCGAGATCCTCGTCGTCGATCTGGCGCCGTTGCTGCTGAGAAGACGTGGTCAAGAGCACTGCCAGCTCGACCAGCTTCGACTTGCCTTCCTGCGTGTCGCCCGTCTCGGGATTCGAGAGTAGACCGGTGACGACAATTCTAATGGCGTCATCTCGCTGGCAGAGATACAACTGGAGTGCATGCACGACGCGATTCAGCAAGACCTTTGAGTGATCTAGGGCATGGAATGTGCGAATCATGGATATGTACGTTTGGAGGATGTCCAACGTAGACCGGCCGGGATGCAGCAGCCGCTTCTGCAAGGCAAGTGAGAAGGCGTCAGTCAACTGAAGACGGCGCTGCGGCGTTGTAACAGCCAGACGGAGATCCTCGAGCCCACCCTGGCTTTCAGGCCAGTTCAGAGCGATATCAAACAGCTCCTGGATCCTCAAGGATGCCAGCCGGCCAATAGCTATGTCTTTCCAACATTCGACATCACTCCAGGCAATCTGCACGCCGAGGCGGCTGAAGACTTCGGCGGCCAGACGGCCGTAGTGATTCTCAACCCAGTCGGCGAGATGTGATAGGCACCCCGAAACCGCAACTGAAGATGCCGAATTCCGAGGTTTGTTCCTGGGAAAAGACGCAGGACCCAACCGCTCCGCCTGATGCCAGACACCCGCATACGAGTTCTGGATGAGCTCAGCCATGGTGGCATTCATGATCTCGGCAAATTGGATCTGGAACTGCTCGCCTGCCAGGCCAACATGCTGCAGCGAGTCGACGAGGCCGAGCAGGTCGGATCGCGCCGCCGAGACAACGTGGCCGTCCTCTGAATCCAGCGGCACCAAGCGACCGTCGTTTCGTCTTCCCGAGCCCAGCACCAGACGCACCAGGTGATGGACCATGCCACGGAGGGCGTCCAACAGCCCCTGGGTCATGGAGTTTCCAATAATGGCGTGCAGATCCCGAAGGAACTTGGAGGTGGCGGCGGCGGCAGCCTCGTCACGGAGCCCTTGGACGATCAGGCGCAGGCCGTACAGGTACTGGCGATGCGCGGCCTCGAGGGTGGAAATGCTCGCCACCAGCACCTCGGCCTGCGCCCCTTGGCTCGCGCAGGCGGCGAGCAAGGGCATGACGTGGTGAACGAAGTGCTGGCGGACCTGCTGGGTATGCCACAGCAGGAGGTCCTCGGTATGGGCGGCCTGGGGCAGTGCGCGGCTGGGGTTGAGGACCAGGGCCAGCGAGTCCTGGAGGTCGGCGTCTAGGCCCGGCTCTTGCGACTCGGGGGCCAGGGTGCCGAAGGAGTCCTCGACGGCCACGGAGGAGGGCAGCTGGATCCTGGAAGTGACAACGTGCCAGGCACGATCCCACCTCACCTGGTCGCTGGCATGATGGAGGGCGGCACTGCGATGGGGTGGAGGGGGAGGAGGAAGGGGAGGAGGAGTAGAACCGAGACCACCAACAGCCGTGCCTTGAGCAGCAGCCGGAGAGGGCGGTGACGATGACAGAGGCGCGTGGGGAAGAGGGGGACCGCCAAAGGGAGCGCCGGGCTGTGTAAAGCCCGCGACGGGCGTGGAGCTCGGAGTCGGCTGCGAGAAGTCGGTCTGGAAGACGGATTTGAAGACGCGCTGCCTGCGGGCTCGGTATCGCGAGGCCGTCATGATGGAGGCTGCGAGGGCGCTTGCATGGCGATTTGGCACACTTGGCCGCACGTGTTTTGCTCTTTCGCTCCTTGGCGGTATTTCGGCGTGAAGCTGGATTGATTGTTGTGTGAGTCCGTTGGCGATCTCAACCTTCATCCAGGGCAGTCAACAACAAAACTTGGAAGGCCTGAGGCGCGAAAGTCAACAACACATGGCTCAACGTCTGGTGCCCCACCCCACCCACAAGGGATAAGCGCCGCCTCGAAAGAGGCAAGAGGCGGGTTCCAATTCACCGCGGGTACATGGCAGGGGTCAGGTGAGGCGAAGCTCTAGAAAGCGAAGCGAAGCGAAGAGGCGGGAACTATCGCCAAATTTGTGCGCGCGCTTAGTGCGCCAACCATGGAACAAACGCTATCGAAGATGAGAATGGAAACCTGGAATCAAAAAGTTCCTTGGGTAGCGTTGCAGTGGAATGGATGGCACCGCCCGTTTTTTTTTCTGTCTACACCCGGCCAAATTGACAGAGGACAAGCACGGCAATACGAAAGCAGGTTTTAGGATCAACACTGGGCCAACTTGACTGAACCTCGAGAACTTAAGCCCGGTGCATTTGTTTCTCCGAGGTACCGTGCAGTGTGTACAGACATGCCAGTGGGTGTGCGCACAGGCTTCATCACGTTCAAGGTTGTGCCTCTCACCCGTTTCCACGCCTCGTCATCCTCACCCCTTGCTCACTTCCACATTTCTGCATCGGATGCTCAGCCCAATCTACGCAGCCTGATGCGTGCATTACCTACTAGTAGTACTCCATATGTTCCACCACGGAAAACAACACACGAAAGGGAAGAAAAAACAAAAGAGGACAAGAGAAACCCGCAGTGTGCCGTTGGACGCAGCCCGGCGCCGAACAACACGTCCAAATCAAAGCATTGAACTCGCCAACGGATCCCCTCCACCGCCAGTCTCATCATCGTGCCCGCCACAGCAGCAAAGTTGCAACCGTGTTTGTGCAGGCTGCGGCACGTGCTAGTGCGTGAGAGAATTGGGAGTCCCGTCCCAGCTTCTTGTGCTAGAACCCGACTGTGTACGAAGTAGGCGGTGCAAGGCTCTCCCCTCGGCCCTGCTGTCGTCGTTGGGCGTTTTGGCGTCGTCCCTGTTTCGAGTTTCAATTGATGAAAGAGCTCCATGGCCGGCGAGCAAGTCAGCCGTTCGCGACCGAGCGGGCCTTAACCCCGACGGCCGCGTTCCGTCTTGTGTGTTCGGACGAAGAAAGGCGCGCATAAGCCGACGAGCGAAGTGCGAGGGGGCGAAACCGCGTCCAATACGTACCCAGCGTTCCATTGTCGGGAGTGGCTGGCCCCCCCTCCTGGGATCCGGGGACCTCCACGGAGCACCGTCCGGACCACCATCCGGGGCACGTAAACTCGGCCGGTGGAGATGCTTCATCCCCCCGGCTCCGGAGATATCCATCCTCACGGTCCCGGCCACCCAGTGAACCCCTCCCCCCCGGACGAGGATTTTCTTTACAACGGGAAGGGGATGCAACCCAACATTTCAAATCACCTGCGAGCAAACCCGTTCCACACCCGCCCGTGGCGCAGAGAACCCAGCAGCCGTTGTTGCAACGCGAGCAAACAAACCCCGTTGATCATCGATGAGGCCGTGCTGGCCTGAAGATGGAGTCGTCAATTAAAAGACGACGTGCTAACACAGGCACGGTTCAAAGCAACCATCGTCCAGTTCATCATTACGAACCCACCGCCCCATTCGTTCCGTTTCCCAAGCCTCCTTTCTCTCTTCTCCCGCTGTGTTGGTCGTTGGTTGATGCTGCACGCATTTGCCATCTTTGCCTATTATGTGACCTTTCCGCATTGCATCGCATGGCTTGTCCGGCGTCGTTTCTCGCATTCGGCAAGCCCAAACTACCTAATCAAACCCCCTTGGATTTCCCGTCTCATCTCGACCCCAATTCGTACGTGTTCGCCTTGCTAGTTATGATAAGTTAGAAGCCACACCCCTTTTACACGCCCACTCCCACTCTCACTCCCACCCCTCGTCCATCTGTCCCTCGACTTTTCCTTTCTTTTTCTTCCAAGCAAACTCTATACCGTAGTTCCTTGCTAGTACAAGGCAGGGAGAGTGACATTGAATGCGTCGCATCCAAAAATCACGAATTTCCTAAAGTGTTCAGCTGGTGCCTGACTCTGTCGATCTGATCAATCTGTCTGCCGCAACACCAATTGTGCCACGGGGATATCCGGCGACGCCGGAGCCAACGGGCTCGACTTTTTAGCGGTTGGGGGTGGCGTCTTTGGTGAATCTCCGAATTCGAGCCTCGCCCTGGGCCTGCTCGGGTCTGGCTTGGCGTTGGCATTGGCATTCTGGGGGAGAGGGCATTGACTCGGCGGCCTTTTTCTCTTAGCCCCGGGCATTTTTCTTGGACGACGGCCTCTTTGTTTTTTCTCCCCAGCCTCGTTTGTTCGGTGTCATGCTCGCCCGGGGATTGAAGGCCAGTGCCACGCCACGCTCATCGACCCTTGCCGCGATCTTCTTTCCCCCGTTCTAGCTCTTTCTGGACCTTCTCTGGCGCCTCTGTACCTGATGGCGTTTTTAGTCCCAACGGCTGGCGCGCGCACTGCAGGGCAATGTCGACCTTCTCAGCATGTGTGGCTGGTTTGGGGGGTGTGTGTGGGTAGGAGAAGTGGGAGGGGGCGCGGGGAGTGTCGACCACGGCTGCAAAGTTCACGATGGAATCAGAGAGACGGGATGAGATGATAGACTGCGACTGCGACCGTAACAACGGCCTGTGAGAAAGAAGAGATATGAAAGAAAATAGAACCCTCAACCCACAGACTTGGGAGTCCTAGCCCACTCTTTCCAAGGCGACGAGGGTGTCCCAGCGTTGGAGACGCCTTGTTGGGCGAGGGTGTGCACATCATCACATATTGGATAAGGGCATTTGGTCCTAGATGCAGTGCACAATGCACACCCGTCGGTTCCTGTGGCCTTCCAGTCCACCGAAATGCGATAGACATCATCTTTTGCCTTGCCCTCCTGTGCTGCACCTCGCGAATGGGCCCGACATCGATCCGACCAACGCCCCGAGGCCCTGGAGTTGGGCGCACGTGCAGTCGCCATCCCGGTCTCCCAGCTCCGTGTCATTGGCTGGGCGCAAGAGCAGGGGGTCATGGGTTTGCGAGCTCTGCGAGTCCTTGGCGGTTGATCGGTGACGAGGGAGAAGTGGGCTCACTGCGCGAGCGGGCGAGTGAGAGGGCGCCGTGTCGCGGGCACTCGGGCGTGTGGATGGGAAAACATGATACAATCAGCGTCAGCGTCAGTCAGCACCGCAGAAGAGGCACAAACCTCCAGAGGGGGGGGGGGGGCCCGCCCTCGCTGCGACCGGTGCTCGCTCGCTTGCCAGACCATTCACGCGGCCATCTTGCTGGGGGATGCAGTGGCTGGGCAGGCAAATATGGATGGATCAGTAAGCCTTTTTGGAGGAGGGGGATGAGCAGGGTCGGCAGGGTAGAGCCTGCGACAAACTGAACAAGGCGAGACAGGCGAGACAGGCGAAAGAGAGATGGGCGGACGGATGCAAAGGTCCGCTGCTGGAATGAGTCGTTGTGGCATCACCAATGTGCAGAGTGCAAGTCTGGCGATGGTTGATCTGTTTCGAGTTCTGTATGTTGGTCGTGTCTGTCACATCTAGTGCATCGGTTCGAAGCACAGCGCCAGAGCTATTTGCGGCGCGGCTGTGTGCTGCAGAGTTGAAAATAGGCACGACAGCAGAATGACGATGATGGGTGGTTTGTGGCTGTGAAGGGTGAAGCCGCCGTGTGTTGGCCGGAAGGAGGAGAGAAGCCGTTGGGGGTTTTGGCAGGGGCGGCCTTGCGCTGCCGCGACGATCACCAGGAAGCCAGGAAGCCTCTGACCCTCCTCTCGTCAGCCACCAAAAAAAGGTGCCGCCAGCATCTTCGACCCAGCCAATCCGCTGGCGTCCTGCAAGCCCGGTTTGTCTGGGGGATCCCGTCCTGCTCTTGTTTCAGATATTCTCCTGTCGTTCGATTCTTGCATGCTTCTCTAGCCCCCAATCACAGGGCAGGCACGAAAAGCCCTCCGCGCTTTCCATTCAGACCCCCTTCGCTGAGTGAGGAAGGAGGTGTGGATCGAGTCCGAAGTACGGATACGTCGTTGGCTTCTTCGGGTTTTTGGTACTGCACCACCGACTGCCAAATGTCGCCCATCTGATTAATTAATTAATCTCGTACTGTACCTGCTGGACTTCGCCTCATCAGCAAGGGGGTCGGGGGCTGCTGTTGTTCATGACTGGCACTTACAAAGCAGGTACGGTTTCGTTTCATCTCGTCCCGTCCATGGAGGTACCTGGTAGCCTGCGATTGGATCAAAACAACATCATCGTCTCCAGGTTGACAGCCCAGTCGATAGTACCTCCAATGCTGTGCCGTACTCCAGCCCAGTCAGCCTCCGATCTTCTGTCAATCTCGGTGGCTGCGCCTTGTGCTCTCGGCTTTTACTAGATTTATCCGTGATTATCACCGTGAGATACGCGCACCGCATGCATTCAAAAATAGTGTCCAATCATGTTCAAATGAGTACAGTTTCGACCTTGTCGTTGGGTATGTAGTAAAGAGATGACAAAAAAAGTAAAACACACAAAAATTGGTGGTTGAGAATGAAGAGAAGAAAAAATGCCAGCGTGACCAGACCCAAACAACAGATGCAAAAGAAAAGAGCGAAACCAGGACACGACAGTCCCGACTCTGAAAACCCATACCAAGTCATCTCTTCATGCATATGCTCATACCAAAGCACCCCCATGATCCTCTATCCCAATCCCAAAAGTCCCTCGCATCGCCGGCAAGAGCCTTTTGCCCCCCGAATAAACGCCGTTTCGTCCAGTAGCCAGAATAGCAAAAATAAGACGCGATATCATATCCGAACAAGGCGACCAGTCGATCCATCGGTGAGGCTGCGCCCGAGGCTGAGTCCCCAAAAAGTCCGAAGTGCGGCCTGGGACCGATACCGCCAAAGAGGGTTGGTTGGTCGCATGAACATGCCGACCCCCGGATCATCTCGGTGGAAACGCTCCTCTAGTTGTTTCGGCGACCCTTGCACTTGTCGTGGAGGAGGTGTCCGTTTCGCGCTGTGGTCCTGGTGAATTCGGCTCCGCAGTTGGGGCACGTCGCCTTGGCTGCTTGTCCAGACTTTTCGCGTTGGTGCCGCAGGAGATTGCTAAATGTCGAAAACTGACGGCCGTTGCATCCGTGTTCCCAGCATCGTGGTTTAGGCCGGCTCTGCACCACTCTGACGTGTCCGCCTTCGTGTGAGCCTGCGCCTCCGGTGTTCATTACCGCTGGAACCTGGTACATGAGCCCGACGTCCTGCCCAACAGGTACCGACGTTGGTCGAGTGCTATTTCCAGCGTTAGCTAAGCCCCAGAACCACCCAGTGCTGTTTCGCGGAGCAAGGACATACCTGTAATGCCCAGGCCCCGCATAAACGGCGGCATAATCGATCGGCATGTTGTAGTTGGGTTGTCTGATGAAACAAGAAATCAGCATCGTCCGCGTGTTGCTCGGGTTCGGGGCTTCTTACAGGTTCTGCTGGTATGTCGGGTACACGGGCGCCGCCTGCGTGTGTTGGTCGTCCATCGTGGGACTGTACGAGAGGTAGGGAGACGCGGCCATGGTAGACGTCGTTTCTGTCATGAGGGAGACGGGAGCGGCACCCGTCGTGTAGGCTGGCAAACTCATTGCGTTCGACGCATCGTGGAGCGGCATGGTTGGCGAAGACGAAGCCATGTACGGGGGGCTGCTGGTCCGGCGGACGCGTGTCATGAGCCTCGAGTCGCGGCGAGCTCTGTCTTGTTGTCGCTTCAGTTCCCGCTGCTCTGCCGTGAGAGATAATCGTGGGGGGCTGGATGTCAAAGATCGGGTTCCCGCAGGAGGGGTGAGACTGGGCTCAGACTCTTGGCCCATCGAGGTAAGAACTGCGGTGCTGGAGCCGTGGGATTCGAGAGGGCCTGGAAGACTTGGTCAGTCCAAATTCTAAGCGTTCGAGGTGCCGAAAAGTGCCTACCGGGCCAGGTGAATGCCGACCGCGGGCCCATGGTGAATGTGGGATCGAACTGGATGGCAACGGTACTTTGCTTTGGGTTAGCTTTTGGGAAGCAACGCTCGACGTTGACAGCATACCTCATCTCGACTGATCGTTCCGTCTGGTGGGAACGAGGTGTTTGGGACTGGAGTGAGGTTTCCTGGGTTTGGAGTTGAGAGGAGGATGGAGTCGGGTCTTCGGGGAGTGATCCAGGTTGGGGCCAGGCCGAGTTTAATACCGCCGAGCTTAGGCCTGAGTACGGGGAGTAGGGCTGAGTGACGGGTGTGGAGAGATAAGCCGGCTGGGCTGCAGGCGTGTTCAGGTAGGCTGCGGACGGGTATGCGTTTGACGACGAGGTTGGCGGGCGAGCCACTTCAGTCGAAAGGCTCTGGGGCGAGGCGGTTATATCTGTATTTGTGACAAACTGCACTCCGCTGATCGACGCTTGGTTTCCAGTCACTGATCTGGGCGGCGGTGAGCTCGGGTTGTCAAAGCTCCCGTCTGTGGCATTCGAGTCCATCTTGACGGAGTACGGGGGAGAAGGGGGGAGTTGAAGAAACTCGGGTTGAGACATACGGGAAGACGAAGAACAATAAGGTCGAAAATGGAGGAGGGGGAGGAGGAGAGTGGGTTGTGTCTTGTCGAGGAAGTGCCGGTGTGAGTCGAAGAAGAGCCGGGACGAGAAGCGAGACTTATAACAAAGTCGTCGTGAAGCTGATTAGAAGACAACGAAGCATTGGGTAGTACCTGACCGATGTGATCTATCTATGGACGGTCTGAGCCTCAAAATAATGTCAAGACAAGGAATTTGAGGGCTTATATGAAATCGGGCAGTACAAACAAGAGGGTGGAGTTTGTCACATCCAACGGGCGAACGTGAGTGCATGACGAAGGGGAGAAGAATCGCAGGGAATAAGCTACTCCGGGAGAGATGAGCGACATGGACCAGAGTGTCTTGGGCCGACATGGGGACAGTCCATGGCAGGGTACGGAGTATGAATTGCAGTACTGCGTACTCCAGCCAGCGGGCAATAAGAGCAGAGTTGCCGGCAACAGGGGTGCAACACCATGGCGGGAGTGGCACCATGAGGAAGAAGATGGGTGAGTGGAGGGGCAGACAGGCAGAGTTGGGGAGGGGGAGGGGGAAGGGGTGTCAGGGGGGGTGGGAGGACTGGGAGTCTGAGAAGTCTGGGAGTCTGGGAGCCTGGGAGATCCAACAACCCGGCCAGGCAGCGTCCAAGGAACATGCGGGCCATGGTGCAAGCGCAAGAATGTGGCGTAGGCGACGAGGAAGAGCCTCGATAGGTTCAGGGCCCAGCGAGCAGCGTTAAGTGGCCCTGCCGGGGGCCATGGGAGGAGTGAGCGACGGGGGGTGGGAAAGGGAATGGGGAGGCCAGGCTGTCATGGGAGACATGGGAGGCAAGGGATTTGGTGCTTGGTAAGTTGCCATGTAGCATCCCACATTAATAGAAGCTGCCGCAGCGCAGCGACTTTCCTTTGCACATGGAGACCAGCGGGTCCTGGCAATGTCCAACGGTCCCTTCGCAAGTGACTTTTTGCTATCCAGGGTGATGAGACGAGAGCCGACATTGGAGTTTGGGGCTGAAGCGGGAGCCGCAGCTGGCGGGGGATTTTTTTTGGGGGGAAGTGCGGCTTTGGAGATGGCGCTGAATCGATACAGAACAGGCCTGGCCAGGTCCCACGAGGTCGCGAGTCGCAACTCTGAATTGGCAAGGCCGTCGATACGTCAGCGATTTGGTTCAACCCAAGTGGACGGAAGAGGCCGTCATGTCTGTCATCTGCCCAATGCTTGTCAACAGGCCTGGCTTGAACTCGGGGTGCTGGTACTACCCAACTGCAATTCGAGACGGGAGACCTTCTTTGCCAAGCAGGAGGCTTCTGCTGCATTCGTATTCCCGCCACCCGTCCAGTTGGGCCCCGAGGTCATGGGGAAACGGCTCTTGCTGCATGTTGGCCCTTCGGTTGTTAATTAGGGATTGTCCTCTTCGCACCAACACTCTCTGGAGAGGGGGACCGGCAGCGACTAAGGCGGGAACTTTGAGAGAGCCGTAGGATTCGCATCCCTGTCGCCTTGTGGCCCTCTCCCTATTGTGCGTCTGCGCTTGGTGGTCGAGACAGCAAGAGAGGCCCGTGGCGTCGAGACGACACGGCCGGTCGGGTGAGCTAATTTGAAGGGGGCGGCGCGTGCATCCAGGGAGTCTCTCGCATTTAGCTCGCAGACGTTGTTGCCGGGCGAGGCTCTACTTGGTAGAGTTTTTGTCAGCGCGCCATGACGAGCGAGAGAGAGGAGAGGAAAACCGGGTCGTCGAGGACTGAGAGTCTGTGAGTCTGTGGCTCTGATGAGAGAGGGACCATGATGGATCATGATGGACCATTTGGGCCATTTGGGCCACGGGCACGACCAGGGCAGCCAAATGAACAAGAGCGGTGTCATGGCCGTTGGCCCATGGGAGCTGCCGTTCCCAGTCCCAAGCGGCAGGGGGGCATCAGCCGGGGGCCAACGCCCGCTTTACGTGCTCGTCAATTTTGAGTGCCGTGGAGTCGGCGAGATGCCGTGGAGTCGCGGAGGTTTTGTCTTGTCAAGTCGCCGAATGGCAGCGGATGCCTTGGTCGCGGTGCGTGCGCGTTTCCAGCCTGTGTGCGCGTAGCCGTAAGAGGCGACGCAAGCGCCTTACCGCTTCCGGCTTAAGCACTGCCCCGTGCCCGCCAGGCTCTCGCAGGGAAGGTACAGAGTGCCGCCCGCGCATCGGAAAATCCATCATGGGACGCCCGGCGGGCTTCGGACAGTACCTGCGTTCCAAGTCCGACGCGTGCGAGTCCGACGTCTGCTGATACAAGGCCGAGCGGTATCGTCGCGAGTTCTAGCGCTGGAACGTCAGCCTTTGCCGCGAGCTAAGAAACCGTATTTTCGACGTGTCATGGTCACCATCTCAATGAGGCGAGCATTAAGCGCTCCGGGGGAGAAAACAGCAGACCTAAGCCTTCCAAGTTCCGGGCCCTTCCCCAAGTTGTGGCTGAGGGGCCGATGTGAACGGCTGCCCTCGACCTCAGGTACCCGGCGCCGACCCCAAACTTTGGTGGTACCACCTGCACACACCGAGAAATGTGACCAACAATACGAAGTCCGAAAGCGCCTGCTACTACTTCGTACCAACATACATATGCAGATGTGCCTCAAAACTACCGCCTCCATCAAGACACAATTATAGCAGCACCAGACGTCCATTGATGGCGACCTTTGAGTGGACCCCGGGCTCGGTCTTCTTTCGTGCCACTTTTGATACCAAAGATTACTCCTCCAATATGGACCTTCCTTTTTACCCTCAGGTTCGGATGCTTTTGGTTTTTTTGCTGTGCCGTAAATGCACCCGCTCCCTTACGTATGTCCCTCCTGGGAAGAGCAGTCACTCCCTGGCTTCGTGGGGAGGGAGGGGACCTGCCCGATCCACCTCAGCCTTTTACTTTGCTCCCTTACATGGCAAGTTCCATCGTGGCCAGGGAGGAAAGAAAGTCAAGATTTGCTCCCTACCTGCTCCGTACCTGCTTTCCCTACCGTGTCTATCCGCTCGGACTGCGCGCAGTGCGCAGGTGCTATCAGTCTCCGCCTTCTGTGTCTCTCGGCTTCGTCAACTGATCAATCACCGGACGTGCTACGTGCCTGCCCAGACATGGTTCTCTCCCTTACATCATGATTGATCAACCTGCTCTCGCGACTTTGGGCCCCCTCTCATCTCTCTGTTCCTCTTCATTGTGCCCCGTCAGGTGTTTTCATCTGGATTCCAACAAGGATCCTTGCGCTTAACGCGTTCTTGCATCCATCACCCATCCGTCATCCATCTCTCGTCCCAGGCGCTGAGATGTTTTCTGCGAACGTCAAGGTGCGCTGGGCTTTGTTTGGCAGCAGATGCGCCTGTGGGACCAGCGGGCCGACGGCAAAGGATGCTGAAGGATGAGTTCGATGCCGTACCTGAGCCGTTGAAGGTCGACAGTGCCTCCTACAGAGCGTCGGGTTCCTGTTCGGTCTCCTTGCATGATGCTTGCGAACCCCTGAGGGATACACGCCAGGCGCGCCAGTGACGCCTGCCACACACATGGCGGTACATTGAGCAACCTCGAGTAGGAAACTCGTACAGCAAGCGCTCATCGCTGCCATATTTCTCATCCCCTCCTTCACCTTGAGACTTGCTTGCCCTCTCGGTCTCAACCCGGCAATAGTTATCCTTGGATACGATGCGCCGTCCCACAAGCGCCCCAGCCACTTGGCTAAACCAGCGATGTGACACAAGGCAAGCCGAGGGCTCAGCCATGGCAGCTCGAATGGTTTCCTCGAGAGGGACGAGACCAACAGGGTCGGCGTCTATTCAACCCAATCGACCCAGCCTCGCCGATGCAGGCGCGCACGCAACTGGCCCGACGGATGAGTGACATGCACGGCAATTGGTACAGTCACATTGGACCAAGGCGGTGGAAGAGGCGCAATGTACGTACATTGCATCGACATCCTTCAGTTGGGACGGCGAGGACTCACACAAGGCCACTGACGGGGATCAGCGACCCTAACGTGATGGCGGCATGCGCATGGCCCCAATCGGAAGAATCGACTCGCCCACAGCGAACGGATTCCGTGTGATTGTTTTCCGAATCCCTGCGAATCGGCTCCAAGGTCCATGCTTGGAGACATCACAACGACGCTCTGCGCTCCCGGCAGGCCTTGCTCTGCTCCCGTCACCTCCGGGTTCTCGGCTGGGCGGCTTTGGCACTGGTGTCGACGCACCCCGACAGACCCCCTTACTCAACCGCAAAATCTAGGCCATCGTTCCAGCAAGGGCGAGTGCTCAATCAACCACACTACTTGGTTATGCTATATCCAAGGCGTGACGCATTTCGAAATATCCAACGTATGGTCTCGGGCAAAGCAAGGCCCGAATGCTCGTGTCGGAACTCAGCTGAAAAGGCGACGAAACAACTTCAAGGATCGGCCGCGGGGTCGGATTCACGGGGACTCAAGACGCAAACAAACGACTGTCGCACCTGGCGGGAGCTAGCCCTATGGCGAGCGTTTCCTGTGACACCGCCCTTGAGAATTGGCGTGGGCGTACAGAAGAGCCGGAGGGCCGGGATGAGACGGGCCACTCGGTGAACAAGCGCGTCTCCTCTGGAGAAGACTCAACTTGAAACAACACTGCAATTTGCCCTCCTGATTCTTGACAGCCAACAAGCCAGACCTGAGGTGAGGCGTCTGGCAATCGGCGTCGCCCAGTCCGTCTCCGTCCCTGGCCGCGATCTCGTCGAAACACAAATCGCCGGACGCTGGCCCCATGTGCCGCCGCGATCTACAGCTCGAAGAACTGTCCGACAAGACGTGACGGTCCCCAGTCGATTGGTTATTAGCGTCACAAAGCACTTTCGTTGTCTATGCCTCGTATGGCGCCCAACCAGAGCGGATGAATACCGCCGGGATACGGAGCAAAAGTCCACAAATCCAGGACTTCTGTGGGCGACGCTCTGGCCAGGCGATGACGGTCAGATCACATTGTCTCTCAATTTGAGCAAATGCATCGGGTATCCCGAAGGGATGGGAAGATGCGAACGGGATGAATGGCATCCACGGCCCCGGGTGCGGCCACGGAACGACGCATATCACCATGCCAAAGGTCGACCTCCAGGGAAGTCGTCGGCTAGACTCTGTCAGGCAGGTCTCTTGTGCAGCCAGCCCTCAATGGTTGATGCCTAGAGACACTGTGCACGCAGCCCGAGTCGGATGTCAATCAATGGCGACAGTCGGCAAGTGGGAGCACCAACATCCCAAACGAAACCTCTTCATCAGACGGCCCGTCTCCTTACTCTCGTTACAGCGTTGTTCCATTATTGATCTGTTCGCCTCGCGCGCGCCATGTCCACTTTTGCGTTTCCTGAGTCGTGTCCAAGGTCAGGATCTGGCATAACGAAGTCAGTTATAGTAGGGCCTTGTCAACCATTGGCCTTGGGAACTCTCATCCACACTCAGGCCGCAGCAACAAGCACTCTATCCTCGGTGCCGATGCCTTTCTGGCGGCGCAAGGACCAATGGCGTGGGTTGTCACGGTTCTGCTCCACAGAGCCAAGTTAGGGTCGCCCTATGAACGACTCTCCTGAAACGCATCGAAAACCATCTATTATCGATCGTAAACGCTCCGCCATCGATCGTGAACGGTCCGAAGATCAACGCTCCCGGCCACGGTCGAAGCCGAAATCGAAGCCATTGTCGAGCTCCTCGCTGCTCGGAATATTATTCTATGAGGAAAAGGAGGGACTGCTTGGCGTAATGGATTGCAGAAGCCGTGGTCCAGTGTCGAGGTACTATACATGTTGCTTCGTCGACTCGATCAAGCACTCTCCAGTCTGGGGCTATTGTGGCGCAGTTTCCGGTTTCCAAGTGTTCTGTTTCCAACGCATTTCCTTCATCTTATCGACTGGCCCTTGGCAGTGGCCAGTATTGCTCGGGATCAGCCCCAGGGTACTAAGGTGTTTGGCCACCCGGGATTCTGATGGGGATGAACCATGTCATGCAAGGGAACGATGTTCTCTCTGGCGGTGATGAAACGTGCATGGCCATGGTAATCTCTTTTTTAAGAGCACCGACTGCTGCGCCAAATGATCCTTCCATTGTGGCTGTTCGGTTTCGAAATACCAGCAAGGTCGTTGCATACGGCGCGGGGCGGTGCTCCCCTCTGCACCGCCTCGTTGGAATCAATGGGCAAGGCCTCGTTTCAGAATCGTCTACTACGGCTGTACATGCAGTACATGCAGTACACGCAGTACACGCAGTACATGCGGCACATGCACTGCACGCGGCCATTCTGCAGCATTCTTCTCCTTCTAGAAGGCCATTCCTCAACGGGCGCCTATGTACATCCTTCTTCAGCGGCTGTCACCATGCATGCTGCCGCCACACACGTCCAGCCTCGGAGGATATGCAGCTGGGGTGGCGATCCTTCTGGCCTGCCAACCATGGCTATACGCGAACAGGATCCGTCCCAAACATCAAATACCTGCTGCGCAGAAACAAGGGGGCGGCGGGCGGTGGGACGATGCCCCCACACTTTCCGTTGCGAGGAGCGTCGTCGAGTTCGCATGGGAGTCTCAATGGGCTACAGTCGCAATGCTTCATGTCGAGGCGGCGGAAGATGAGAAGGACAGCGGTGCCGCCCCCAAGTGGGGAGTTTGATGCGAGGCGCTTGCGATACAGAAACGGAAATGCATCATGTATAGGTACCCAGCCTCGTCTTGTGGCCATGCTGTTTCCCCGTCTATGGAACCTAGGTACCGTCGGGTCACAGAGTGCCGTGTCTTGCCTTGAAGATGGCAACCTTGTCTTCGTAAAAGGCAATCTTCCTCAGTCGGTACGTCTTGCTCGGTTCCGTCTGCCCGGGCCACATGGCAAAGGAATGTGTTGGGGGGGGCCTCCTCGGCGACTGTGCCTCCTCGTCGGAATCCTCGATGAGCAAGTGGCCGTCGGAACTCAGTGCGTCGTCGGACCCGGCATGGACATCCGACATGTCGCTGGGGCTTGACACGGCATCGCTGCTCCAGATACCTCCGTCTGAGTCGGGAGACGCCCGAGACGACTCAACCACTTCAAAACAGAGCCCTCTGATGGCCAGGTAGCAGAGCCGGATCTCGGGGCGGAGAGTAATGACGTCTACGATCTCCTGGGCGAGGTGCAGCTCGGCCTGGGTGCCAGAATCTCTACCCAGGGACGGTATGTGCAAGGCCGTGAGGCGTCTCATGTTGGGAAGCCGCTGGATGATGGTGTGCTACGGGACATGTCAGCGAGCTGAGAGGGAGGGAGGCGGAGCTGGAGAGACGTACCCAATCTTTTCGGTTTACGCAGACGGAGAGTTCCTTCAGAGCTGGCATACAACCACTCGTCACTTCCAGGATCATGTCGGGCGACAAAGCCCAGCTCATGCGTCTGTTGTCGTTGTGGTGAGTCAGCCTATCCAGGTGCGAGCTATCCAGCAGCAGCTTCTGCAGGCTTCCATAGTGTCTCTTGACGGTGCTTGCAAAGACGGTGGCCATTGGCACGGTAGGCCGGGGTGTCCGCCTTCGGTCATGGAGAAACAGCACCTCGAGAGAGTGAGGGGCTATGGTGTTCTTGATGAACTGCAAGAGGGCATAGGTGGTGACGTCGACATGGATGTTCTTCAGCCTCAGATGATAGGTCGGGGCGTCCTTGACCGAACGGCCGTTGGAATCACGACGCGGTGGCGATGGTGATGGGCGAAACTCTTCCCTGAGCAACCTCCACAGCCGGTCGGAGCGGTCGCAATTCAGCATGGTCAGGGTGGTCAAGACGGTCCAATCGAGGGCATGGGCAGCGATGGCCGTGTGCAAGGGGACGCGGGCCAGTTCGAGGCATTCGAGACTCAGCTTGTGGTCGACGTCGTTTGGCGGCGAAGATGGCTTGCCACTCCTTGTCTTCTTGGCCGACGTTTCGGGCCTTGGCGAATCGTCTTCCCGGGCCGCCGACGCAGATGGCGCAACCATGGCGGCGTCCAACGACCGGGATTCGAGACGATTGTCTGGATTCGCCGACGCACCGGCACTTGGTGGCGACGCGGCCTCGGTCTCTCCCTTGCCGGGGCGAGGATGGTTCCTGCGTATGTCGTAGACGCGAGCCAAGACGACGCCCAGGACGCCACCAAGCCTACGGTCGCCTATCCTGCTCTCGCCGGGCCAGCGGGCGGCGGGATCGTACTGGCGGAGGCCGCGCTGTTCACCCTTGACCAGAGTGAAGTCGTCCCCCACGGACTTGGTGGCGACGCTGACTCGGAGGCTCCGGAGGACGTGCTTGGATCGCTCCACGAGGATGGCGAGTTCGTCCAGATACGAGAGCTGGTTCACGTCCAGGGCAGCTATGCTGCGAAGGGCAGGTAGGATGCTATAGGTGGGGTATTCGACGGACGATTCCGAGTAGGGGACCCGTTGATAGGGGGCCAGGAGATGAAAGGGAGTCGGGCTGCCGAGGGATTCGGGGTTGCTGCTGGGAGGGGAGGGCGGGTTGGCGGGTTGGGCAATGGGAGGAGGCGGGGGAGCCGGCACATGGCCGTGGACGTTGTGGAAGATGGGCGAGCTGGACGACGACGAGCTGGACGGCGGATCTTCGTGCCATCGGATCCAGACATGCTCGAGGAGGCCCGGGTTCTCCTCGTCGAGACAGGCCAGGGCCATGAAGACGTTTGAGGACAGGCCAGTGGGCATGTCCCAGGTGAAGGACTCGAGGTTGGTCATTTTGGGGAGCGTCATGGCGACGAGCGTGTTGAGCATCATGCCGGCCTCGTTGTGCACGGAGTAGTAGTCCACCCACTTGGGCAGGCCATTGCTGATACGGAAGCTCTTGATGAAGCGAGCGTTGCTCCCCTGCTTGATGGGGGGCGGGAGGCGGTGCAGGCGGTGCATGACTCTGGCGAAGCGGCTGCCCAGGGCGAGGCTGGTGAGGCCGTAGGTGAGGGCGTCGACGTGGGCATTGTTGGCGGGACGGAAGTAGGTGCCCTCGTCGGGCCAGACGATGTCAAAGGCCGAGTAGATGTAGGGCACGGTGATGTCGTGCATGGTTGAGCTGACGACGAGCAGGGGCAGCAGGTCTCCCTCGTCGGGGCGTGAGACCTACAGACTTGGTGTGAGTGAGCGGCGGCGGTACAGGGTAAGCGAGCGGCCTCACCTCTTGGAGGATCAGACGGAGGATGTCGACGGGCAGCTTGAGGAGGGTGAGGGGACCGCCGCGATCGGGGGGGTCGTCGGCGGCTTTGCCCTTTCCCTTCCATCGTCTCCGGATGTGGTCTACGGCGGTGTCGTCGGCGGCGTCGACGGGGGTGTCGACGGGGGTGTCGACCGAGGCGGCGACGTCATGAGCGTCGGGGCCGGCGTCGGGAGTCGTCGAGTCGTGGCCGTGCGGATCGGAAGGCCGCAGCGGGGGCGGAGATGAGTCCATTCAGATTACCGAGGGGTAGTGTGGGCAGATGGAGGAAAGGCAAAAATACCAGCAGAGATGGGCGGTCGAGCAGCCGGGACACGGGGACAGGGAAAGTGAGAGCGAAGGTGAGGAGGCTGAGGGAGGATGAGAGATGCAGCCCAACGCACATGATTGGGGGGGGGGCTTTTTCCGGGGCGCATGGGGTGGTGGTGGACGTTGGAATCTATCGACATCGCCGCTGCATCACAGAAGACAACACAAAACCTCACGCCATGGCCTCTCCTCTCGGCCGTTCGCGCATCGAGTACATCCTTGTGCCTGACGCCCAAATACGTGACTCGAAACCCCGTCATGATGCGTTGTCCCCGTCGCAAAGAGAAGCCCGCCCTGCTACCCGAGTAGTACCTAGTTGTACCTACCTTTTGTGTGGTCCTTTTGCCGCGGAGCCTACCCTACAGCCACGTCGAGATTGAATCATTTCCCGCCAGATAAAATCACAAGAAACGAACAAACGACCGTCGGATCTTGGCGTTTGCTTGGCCGATGGTTTCCGTCTAGACGAATTCCTGTACCGACGGGCCAGACGTTCAACGTTGCACGCCCGGTCGTACTGGGGAGTATCCGGAGCCGTTCGTTACTAAGTTGCCGTCCCGCCAGTTTCGCCCAGGCAGCGATATATTAAACCTTGACAACAGCAAACAGGATTTTTAAAAAAAAAGGAAGGGCCAAAAAGAAGAGAATACGGTTTCCTATTGCAAGAAAAGACACATATCCTATTATTTGCGAAAAGACAAACCAACTTTTCATCCAGTTTCCCCCACCCGCCACCGCCACTATAAATTGATTCCCCCCCCCCCCGGCGAGCGCGTGGCACTCTTCTCTCACCCCTCCAAAAGCTCTCCACTCCCAAGGCACCCGAACACGCATAACGCATAACGCCCAACCTCCCTCCTCAACCTACAAACCTCCCACTTCCCTCCCGTCAACTCCCCCCCCTCCCGAAATCCCAAACACCCGCGTTCCCTCCGACAATGTCCTCCTTCATCACCAAGCTCTGGGAAGACATCTTCACCCCGGGCCCGACGCCGACCATCCTCAAGGCCACAAACGCCTCCTTCGCCGCCCTCCAGCTCGTCCTCGCCCTGCTCCTCGCCGCCACCCGCAGCGTCCACTGCGTCGTGCTCTCGCTGCTGTGCGCCGGCCTGTGGGCCAGCGTCAACTGGTTCGCCGCCGAGCTCGCCGCCGCCCAGGCCCGCGAGCGCGAGGAGGAGCGCGCCCGCCAGCGGGCGGCTGCTGCCCTGGCGGATAGCAAGGCGGAGGGCGGTCAGGCGTCGGACGGCGACGACGACGCGAGCGAGACGGAGGTTGAGGCTTCGACCGGGGGAGTCGCGCCTCCTCCCGTGGCCGCCGCGCCTCGCCTCGAGAAGGAACCCGCCGCCGCCACCGCCGCCACCGCCGACGACGACGACGAAGTCGCCCCGACGTCCGACCCCGAACCCGTCCCCGTGATCCCCGCGCCCGCCGCCCCCGCGACCGGCGGCCTGGAGCCCGTCGACGCGCGGGGCGAGGTGAAGCACCGCCCGGGCCCGGGCACGCAGTCGAGCGTGAGCACCGAGGACGAGTGGGAGAAGGTGTCGGAGCATGAGCACGACAAGGACAAATAGAGGACGGGGGGGATATACACTGCCGACGAGGAACACTGCGAACCTGACGAGAGGAAGAGAGAGAGAGAGAGAGACAATGTTGAGGATACCCCCGCATCGAAAGCGACTCCCTTTTATTTTTTTGGTTTCCTGTACATGAGCCCAAGCGTGAACATACATCCCACACATATACTTCCCATGAATGATTAAACGTGCACCCATTCGACGACCGCCCTTCTTTGACACCCCGTCTCCCGTCCCAAACCGCCTGTTCCCAAACGTGACGCCAGTTCCCCCGTCCTGCGGAATCACCGCCGCCACACGTCCTTGTCCATGCTTCACTGTGCCTGTAGAAAACGATGTCCCATGCAAATCCAGCGCCGCGCTTCCAAATCAAGTGCCCTCGAGTCCTCGAGCCAAAAAAAATCGCTCCCATTTTTCTTCACATCTTATCCTACAAGGGGGCACGTCTTTGCTGACGGGTTTAAAAAAAAAAACCAATGTTACAGAGATCTTAATCTGCGCGTCATGTACGCCGCCACAAGCGTGCTCATGGCGCCGAGGAACAAGCACACGGCAATGGGGTTGGGTCCTTCGGGATCAATATGCTTCTCGTCGCCAGCCAGCTCCGAGTCGCCGTCCGGTTCGAGCATGGCAAAGACAATGGCCGACATGAAGGTGCCGATGAACTGCGGCAGCGTCGTGTAAATGTTGAGGATGCCAAAGTAGATGCCCGACAGCTCTCCAGTCGATGCCGTCGGTGGTGCGCCAGTGTCCGAACCGTGTTCCAGCCGCAATGGCGCGTCGTCCGAGTCGACTTCGGCAAGCTCGATGCTGTGATCGACAGAGAGGCGACGATACACGGCGTCGTCGCTGCTGCTAAGCTTGTTGACCTCGACGCCGAGAAAGGCCACCGGCGCCCATAGCGCGAGCGTCCAGGGGCTGATACATCCGTCAGTACCAGTCTCACAAACGTGACATCTCGCATCTTACATTCCACAGAGGCACACCAGCACTGTCGCGAAGCGGAAACTGGCCGCGAACGGCGCCAGGGCCATGGCACTGGCAAAGAGCAAGTGCCCAAGCATCCACGCTGTTAGCAAATCCGGCTTGACCTTGTTGAAGCGCGTAAGGAACCCTGCGAGGGCCTGCGGAGGCCGGTGGGTGTACGAGTTGTCCTCGGGCGACTGAACGAGCATGGGGAGCACCCAGGCGCTCACAAAGGTGATGATGGAATAGAGGACCAGAGCCGTGCTGCCGATGCGCCCGATGTCGCCAAGCGTATCCTTGGACTTTCTCGCGTCGGGAGGCACGTCGTACCGGAAGTAGGTCTCGCCAATCCACGTCGTACTGTAGAAGAGAAAGGGGAACCAGCCTATCCACGCCCAAAACTGCGCCCAGCAGAGGCATCGAATACGAGGCGGCAAGCCCGAGATGGTCGAGAGGATCTGGCGAAAGACTTTGAACCGGCCCTGCTGTCCATCAGACTTGGACGCCACGAGCACTCGCTCCGTAACAGCCCAGCAGGTCACGGCCGTCGTCGCGGCGAACATGAGCGTCGCGATAAAGGTGAGCTGCTTGAATTGGGTGTCACCCAGTGCAGAGCCAAACACCTTGGGCAGGTCGATGGCGCCGGCGCCGTAGCCGATCATGTGGCCCATGGCTGACATGCGACTTGCTGGTTCCAGCTGTTAGCTGGTCCTCGTCGTTGAGCTGAGCGTTTCACCTACACCACGCGGCGCCTGCTTGTTGTTTTTCTATAGGGAGCGTATCGACGACCAGGCTCTTTGCGCATGACTGGACTAGGCTCGTGTGAACACATGCTGGCGACATGGTTGGAAGGGTCTCACATACCTGCGTTGATGGCAAAGTCAAGGGCATATATGGCTAGCACGGCCAGCACAATGGTCGGCTTCCTGGCGGCCTTGTCATTGTCAATGAACAGTCCCACGACCTCGCGGGTGAAGCCCAGCAATAGGAGGCAGGCAGCGACAATGACGGCGCCAATGACCATGAGCGGCCGTCGACGACCCCATTTTGACTTGGTCTCATCTGATACGACGCCGACGATGGGTTGGACGATGAGACCGGACAGCGGACCGGCGATCCAAACAAGCGACGTGTTGCTCTTGGTGAGGCCCAAGTCGAGAAGATACGGAGTGCAGTCTGAGGAAGACAAAGGTTAGCAATTGAACGTGGGAGATGGCTTGCTGGGACCGGAGACGTACACGTCATTTCAAGACCCCATGTGAAGCTGTCACGTTTCCTGTCAGCAAAGGTAGCCTCGTGTGTCCAAGTCACGACACGTACGTGATGCCAATGTTGATAAAGTTCAAGAGAACCATGCGCACCGCTTCGGAGCTGCCCTTGATGGCGGGCTGTCCGCTCCAACTGGCCATGGTGGCCGGATTATAGCGATCGTCGCCGCGATGGTGGCCGTCGTTTCGCACGTCGAGAAACCCGTTTCCGTGGGGGGCGCCTTGTCGCGTCGTCGGAGAATAGAGGCGGTCGTCGTCGTCGTCGTCGTCGTCGATGTCGTAGGCGGACGGAGTCGCCAGCGCAGGGGACAATTCGCGAAGGGAGGGCGGCGCGTCCACGGGCGTCGATAGCGAGAGGGCGGGCGAGGGCGGGCGATGGACGGAGACGAACGACGAGGAGCTCGAGACGGGGGTCAAGCGGCCAGACGAGGCGGACGCGGACGCGGCAGCCGACACGGGGTTTGGCGAGAGGAAGTGCTGACGAGCAGGCGTGGTGCGCGTGTTGGTCGCCGTCGCAGCGCCGTCGTCGTCGTCGGTTGGAGAGCTGCTATGACGATGCTGCTGGAGCCCGGAGCCTGTGCCAGCCATGACGGCTTGGGTGGGTCATGGAAGAGCTGCGATATGCCTGTAGGTACTCGATACGAATTAACGAGAGAGATTGCACCGAAATATGGGCCGTCGGGCCGTTGCAGCTTTGAGGAGGAGGATGCTTGAGGCGAGGAAACGTGTGTTGTAACTCGTGGAGGTTGGGACTCCACGGGGAGAGGGGGAGAGGAAGGAGGAGGTCACCTCCCGCACCTCCCTTTGTCTCCCTTCTCTCCCTCCCCTCCCTCTCCTTCCTTCTCCCTTACCGTGGGTTTTAAGTTCCGTCTCACCGATGTGTGTTAATTGGGCCTCTCTGGAGTTACTGGAGGTACCAATAAGCACCACAGTGCATGACATGGCAGCACTGAAACCACCCCTCCTCCCTTTCTGTTACTCTCCCCGTTTCCTTCAAATTGCCATCCGTCGTCCATGTACCGACGAGCTACTATCCGCAAGGCACCCGAAAACTAACCGTAAAAATGGGTAGTCTGGGGTTTCGACTCGAGCTAACGTCTTCCTCCCGAGTTTGGTGATCGACGAGGAGTGGATAATTCCACTGTTGATCAGACTTGATCTGGGGACCGTTTTTAGTCAAATGTACAATTCTACAATGCTACAATGCCACAATGTTTCGTCCCGTCTTGTATCAAAATATTTTGTTCTGGTATCTTCACGCTTTAATCCCCCTCGTCTTGCTTGTAACATCTGAAATCTTACATGCGCCCATCGTCTTTTGTTCTGAACGCCTGGCTCCATGCCATTCATCTCCCTTTCCCTTCTCTCTGGTTCCCTCCTGGTATGCCCGTGACATAGGAAAACAAGGCCCTAAACAGGACGGCAATAGTGGGAGAATCGCAATAACACATAAACCACAACGTTGAAATGACAAAAACGCGAAATGGGGAAAAAGTTGTCGTGGTAAAGAAGAGAAGTAAGACACTTTGTAAAAAAGGAAAGAACAAAAAAAGCTGCAAAATTCCTTGCTGAAAGCCAGTTCCCCTGCTTGCTTCATCAATCGCAAGTCCGTGGATATAAACGCCTTTCCCCTTCTTGACCCTGTACATGTCCGTCTTTGATGCATTACGTAGTTTGATGGCGAAATTAATCCTTTGCCTAGCTTTTGCTCCTTGAGCGCCAACGCCTTGTGTGTGTGAGCTTCCTTGCTCTTATGAATCTGCCAGCTTAGCAAAGTGTTTCGACCAGATCCATCCGACTCGGTCGTCGGGGTCGTCTTGGTTTTTTGCCAACCAGAGTTCGCCTTTCTCGGCGATGACATCGAAAATCTGCAATCAATCGTGAGTACAAGGTCCGCGTTGCTGCCTCGTCTCGACTCACCTCTCCAGCCTGATATACCAGGTATGGGTACCCAGCTTCGTGCTTGGTAGTCGCAATGTTGAACTCAAAGAGCGACGCTGCGAGCCACAATATGTTGTATCCGTCTGCCGTCGGCCCTCGCTCTCGCGACGACGCCCGTGATGATCGCGCGCTGTCCTCGGGACCGTCCGCCATGGGCAATGCCGAGTGGAAGATGCCCGAGAATCTGCGCCCGTCTTGCGCCGGCGTCGTGTTGGAGCTGTACGTCGTGTTCGAATCCCGAATGTGATTCTGGGAAGTCGAGTCCGTACTCTGCCTCGGAATGGTTCCGGAATCGAAACTTCGCCCCGTGCTCGGCCGCGTCGAAGCAGCCATCGACCGTATGCTCCCCGCCGGAACCTCGGGCGACATTGGGGAAACTGCCCCCTGCTGCACGCCGATTCCCGAGTAGTAGTCGCGGTAGTAGTAGTGGTGTGGACTGGGAAGGGGCGCGGCGCCGGCGCTGGACGGAGACATGGCAAACGTGCCGCTGTGGCGCTTGAAGTCTGGAGGCGGCAGGCTTGGAGCCTGATCGCCGTTGATGGATAAACCTCGACCTCTCCCCTCGACGTCTGACGGGCGAGGTCGAAGCTTTAGCGAAGCCACGTCATCCGTGCTTCGCGTTGTCGACTGAGACACTCTGCCCTTGTACATGGGGTTGAGGATGCCAATGTTGGCAAGCTGCTCCTGCGCATATGGGTGGTCCCGGTGGAAAGCCGCAACAACATCCTTGAGATCCGGCATGTCGGGGCATTTCTCGCCCAAGACCACCTTCATCTTGTCTTTCCAGATGGAATACCAGTTGGCCTGGATGTTGACAAAGTTGCCCAGGCAAATGTTGCCAACCTTTTCCGTCAAGCCTGAAAGCTTGGGCAGTTCCTTCTTGAGCGTGTCGTTGAGGGCCTCGTATTGCTCGACCAGTTCCTTGAGCTTGGCGTCGGCGTTTTTGCCACTTCGCTTCAGCTGCTCGTACCGTTCAAAGTCGACGCGGCGCTTTTGTCTCTTCTTCATCGCCAACGACGGATTGCCATAGGCTTTGATGACTAGCTCAAAGGGCTCAATGACGTGCTTCCGCACTTGGGACAACTGCCATGGGTTAGCATTAGGGGCATGCAAGCGAGTCCACCGTAACTTACGTGTTCTTCCAGAGCGACCTTTTCCAGATCTCGGATCGATATGTTAAACTGAACCCATTTGGCTTCGAGCTCAGGGTAGCTTCCGGGCTGAAATCTCATGACCAACTCGATCGAGGACAGATATTGAAGAAACTCGTGCACGTATGCAGACACCTGCCTGGTGTAGAACTCGACATCGCGAAGGACGACTTGCAGACGCAGGTAGTCGTCTCCAAACCTCTCGTTCAGCTTGGCATAGTCGGCATCTTCCGCGGGTCGGTTTCCTCCGCCAGCTTGAAGCTTGTCGACTCGCTTTCCGAAAGCACGTGCGAAACCAGCCTTGACATCCGACTCCTTCCGCTTCCTGCCGACAATCTGGCCAACCAGCTCGAAATTCTTCTTCGTCTTGTTGATCTCAATGATGGCCGTCTCGAGCAGATCCTTGGCCTCTGCCAGCGCCTCTCGGTCGGGATGGTCCTTGGGCGTGTGCTGTAACAAGGTCATGATGAGGTTTGGGTATTTCGTGATTCGCTGCATAGGCTTGATCAGGAGCGAATCCAAGTCCCAGGCTGCCGTCAAGTCCTTGGCGACCTCGTTGCACTCGTTCAGCCACACCTTGACAGTGGGATCCTGCTGAATCTGGATGAGCTTCTTGGCTGCGTGATCGCTGTTCCTCAGGAAGCCCTCGTGCACCAACTTCATCTGCTCCATGTTGTCCTTGAATACCGGCCCAATGGAAGACGCTCGATCTCTGGAATTGTCGATTTCTGGCGGATGGCCGTGGCCGTGGCCGGCCTCGGACACGAATGATGGTTGCCTGGACAGAGCCGGACGGCGGGCCTGAATCGTATAAACGCTGGCAACGGCCTCCCTGACCTGGCTTAGGAAGTGAGTGTGGAATCCGATAATCTCGTCGGTGTTTCGGAAAATGAGCTTCACCGTCTGATCATCCAGCTTGGGGCAAGCCTCAGCGGTTCCCTTGTAGATCTCCTCAACAATGTTCATGTCTCTCACAAACACCGCCTCGGTGTCAACGAGTTCCTTGATGACATTGCGGCGCTGGAGCAGCCTGCGCCGTTCCTCACCGGTCGGTCCATTCTTGGCCTGGGCTTCCAACTTGGGGTCGCTGTCCGTCGCGGCCGGGTTGGCAAAGTACTGGTCGTTGGCCGCTAACGAAGCAGTGTCCATCGACTGTGGAGTGGTCATGCTCGGGATGTAATCCTCGGAGCCACGCTCCGAGCCCACAAATGTGCTTCCATTCTGCGATGGTTCGTAAAAGACACCCGAAGTCCTCTCCGAATTGCACACAGACCCAGATACGGGCGTTGGAATTGGCGGTTGTTCGTGATTTGATGTCGGACCGTAAGCAAAGGTTTTGCTCCCTCTCTGGTGGAGAAAGGGAATCGTGATGCTGTCCCCTGTGTCGAGTTCTGGTAGCTGGTGCCCTGGATAGGGTGATCGTCCCGAATCGATCGAAGGACGGACTTCTGGCTGGTGGCGGTATTCTTCCTGTAACCGGGATGGAGGTCGACTCTCCCTATAAATCGATCTCGTCTCGATAATGGTGACATGGCCGATGGCAGCAGGGTCATCGTCCTCGTAATCAGGCATCGTTGGAGACCTGACATCGGAGAGATCGGGGCTGTCGATGGAGAAGTCTGTCCAATTTGATTGCTGACTCAGTCGATCCACTGCCGACGTTGACGGGACCATCAAGTTTCGTCTGGGCTCGGGGTGTCGGTGATCGTATGCCTGATAGTCCGCCTCGTCCCCGGCCCCAGTGTCGGATGATTCACATGTAGATGCTCGGTGCGATGAAACCTGATCGCCGAATTGGGATTCTGATTGGCATTCCTCCGTTCTGTTGTTGTCGTCGGTCTCTTCGGTGCAAGTATCCGTCACCGCATCATCGTCAAAGTGGTGAAGGTGAAGGTGTTCTGAGATGCCAGCATCGTGGTCCGACTCTGACTGACACTCTGACCCATAGGGATGCTCCATGCGGGGAAACGGTACGGTGTCGTCGGACCTATCATCTGGTCTGGCATCATCCGAGGGGGGCAGGATCGTAATGGTAGTTCGGATGGCCTCTTGATGCGCGTGGCGGTCAACTTCGCGTTCCTCCTCGAACGCACCAGGAACCAAGGGATCTCTGGTTTCGGGCAAAGCTGGCGCTGGCGCTGGCACTGGCACTGGAACTGGCACGTGTGATTCTCGAACCGTCGTGCCTGGGCTGTTCGCCAGTTTCTGTGGGGATTCGGGCTCATCCAGGAAAGGATACTGATACTCTATCCGGGTGCGGGGTGGGGAGATTGGTTGCGGACTCGGGGGCTTCACGACCGTGATGGGAACCTCTAACGGAACTTGGGTATGCACCGCCGGAGCCGTTTGGGGTTCATTGTCAAACTCGGTCGACGCTGACGTGGCCGATTCGGTGGTTCGAGGCCTCTGCGTGACGGTGGCGGGAGGGCTGATCGGGGGGAAGCTCCCAGGAAGCCCGAGTGTAGGGGAGTCGACGTTCTTGAGGAAGACGGGATGAGGAAGTTCGGGCTTCGATTTCGTGGCTATCATGAGGGCATCGGGCGGAAGTGCGGCGGCGATGTTGACGGGCGACAGGGCAGGACCTTGGGCAGCACAAGATGTCGGGGCGGTCTCGGGAACCTCCACGACCGGCTTGACCACCTTTCCAGCCTCGTCATCCGTACGTGGGTGTGGAGCATCGTGTCCAGCTACATTAACCGGAATCGCTGGCACGGGTGGAATGTCGAGTGGATCTACCCCATCCGGCTCAGAGGTCGGCGTCGTTGAGGTGACGGCAGCAACAGCAATGGCGGCGGCGGAAGCCTTGGCCTTTGCAGCTGCCTCCATCTCCTTGCGGCGTCGATCCGCGGCCTTCTGCCGGGCTTCGAGGGCCTGGCTCTCCCGTATAGATTTACTATACGCAAGCCGGATGTCCTCCCGTCGCTTCTCAAAGTCTATGGGCCCGACGGATATTTTCCGTCGACGGGTCGCCGACTCGGCCGCCCTCGACGGGGGACGTGAGAGGGGGTTAGGTGATCTGGCCCTCTCCACCGTCTTCATCCGGGAGCTGGCCGTGCTGGCAACGGAGACGGGCTGACGTGGGCGGGAGCTTCTTAGTGGAGGGGACAGCTTGGGAGGGGGAGCGATGATGTTGGCTCGCAGGCGTGCGCTATTGGTCGGTGTGGCTAGAGCTCGAGGGGCTGCTTTTCGACCGCCAGGTGTTTGGGTGGGCGTTTTGGCTCGGGAGGTTGGCGTTTTCACCCGACTCGTATTGCCCGTCCTCGAGGTTCGACCGTTTGCTTGGGGCCGTTTGAAGATGGGCGGTGAGTTGGATCGTGTTGAGGACTGACTCGGTGTCGGGCTGTTGAGTTTTCTCACCGACAGTGGGAGTTTGGACGAGTTGATGGGTCTTCGTGAGGCCTGTTTGCGAGCGACGGGTAAACCAGAGGTCGATTTCGGAACATCACTCTGCGATCTCGCGTGTCCCTTGCCGACGGGTTCCTTCTCAGTCTGCTCTTCGAGGCCGTCGCCGTTGAGGCTTCGATACCAGGTGCTGGGAGAGGCAGGCTCGACATCAGGGTCGGAGAGGCTTCGCTGGTGGGTCCAGACGTGAGAGAGGCTGGATTCTGAAGTCCGACGTGGTCGATCACCTTCAATTCCATACCCAGCAGTCAAAGAATCATGTTGTTCAGGCAGGACTTCGCCGAAGAGTAGGCCGTGAGGGCGGGAGGGGGTGGGGGAGGAAGAGGATGGTTGAGGTGGAGACTTGGGAGAAAGGTTGGTCATGGACTTGGATGCATTTGGGTTTCCGCTAACGGCACCTCGAGGCTTTCCGATGCGGCTCGCAAATGACTGGGAATTATTCGACACTTGGTCTTCGGTGACAAACTTTGACCTTTGTGGGCGAGACGACGACGACGACGACGACGCAGCGTTGGACGTGACGGCGCGGTCGCGCAGGGTTGAGTAAGACGTAGCACCGTTTCGCGGCTGTGTGCTGGCAGCGGCATCTCGCCTAGACCTTGCTGCAGCACCCAACGACGCAGGAGCACGAGGGATAGACGAGCCACTAGCGCCGTTCTGGTCGAAGCGCTTCTTGAGGTCCCTCACGCTTGGATGAGAGCCACCGGGCTTGAAGGCTGGGACGGTAGGCCTGTTGTCGACGGGATTCGAAGCAGACCGCACCGCCATCCGGCTGGGAGACATGACGGGGTGCTTTGGGGTGCTGCCGTCCCCGTTGGAGCGCAACGATGGCCGCGGGGACGAGGCGGCCGCCATGGGGAGAGGCTCGACGTTGCTGTTGAGATGGAGTGCACGATAGCTCTTGTAGAAGTCGTCGGGATTCACGGGGGTAAAGGCATGATGGGCGTTGGACGACACTGAATCCAGGTTGGCGGCGGCGTAGGAGGACGCAGGGTGACGGGCGCCAGAGTCGTCGACGTCGACGTCGACGTCGAAGTCGGGAGCAAGGGAGGAATCGAGGGGGAGATGGTTAGCTCGGGGGGGATGGGGGTGATGGTAGCGGTTGAGGCCGGTCGGGCCTTGATGACTTGGGCCGTCGGAGTCGCGGGCGCGGTCGTGATCGGATTCGGCGTCGTGATGGAGATCGTGATGGTCGGGCTGAGGGTGAGGAAGACGATGTCGCTGAGAGTGATGGTGGATGTTGGCGACATGGGCACGTCTGGCTGAAGCCGAATCGACGACCTGGAAGTCAGCGCGGAGGTCCGCTGGAAGGCCCGCTTGGAGGCCCGCTGGAAGTTCCCTATCCATGTTGTCCATGGTGTGGCCTGAGCATCGGTCAGGCTCGTCGAGCGGAGCGACTGGTCGGGGGGCTACAGACCCATGCAGCGAGCATCGATGCGTTGGCGCTGGCGTGGGTGTCGACGGTCGGGTGTGTGTGTGTGTGTGTGTGTGGGCGTGAGGGCGGGCGTCGTTGTTTGGTGTGGGCAGCTTGGAGCACTTCCGGCGTTGGCAGGAGCTGCGACGGTGCCTGTACGAATGGGTGGTTTGGAGGCTGCCTTAGTGGACGGAAGGGCCCCAAGGAGGGTGATTGGGAGGAATGGGAAGGAGGGGAGGAGGGGGGGGGCCCTATGGCCTCTCAGAAGCCAAGGACTCACTCAACTCGAGGGGCCGATGCGATGCAGGGCGGGCGGGAGAGAGGCAAGCCGAGAGAGCGCAGCAGCAGCAGCGAGGGCCGAAGGGGGCAGAAGAAACGTCCAAGTGGATTTGGTCTTCTTCGTGCTGGGGTCGACGGAGACGGGGGGATGCTGGCATCAGGCACAGGGAACTGTGGTTGCGGGCTGAGTTCTATGGAGCACGCACGGTAGAGTGCCGAATAATTTTGGTAGCTAAGTGGGAGGTACAGTACCTGGCGGTACGAGGGCGAGGAGGCGGTTGGCTGCCGGGCGTGGATGAGGAAGAGTGGTGAGAAGTGAGATGGATTGGAGATGGGATGGAGATGGAGATGGAGATGGGCGTTTTTTTTCTTGCACGAGAAAAAGGAACCTAGAGCATATCGGTGTAAGCACACACGCAAGGGGTCAAAGGCTATGGCCAACACGCAGCAGCATCATTCATTGCATCAAAGGCAGCACCAGCAGGGGCACAAACATCGTCCAGTGCAGAGGGCACCCGAGTTAAAAAAGGCCGGGCCGTTTCGCTGGTGCTGCCGCGAGAGAAGAGTTGAAAGTTGCGATGCGGTGGAGCGCAAACGCCGCGGCGCCTTGCCGCTTTGGTTCCATCCCGTTCTGCCAGCCCGAGCCAACGTCGCCTTCGTCGCGCTCAGGTACCACCCATGGCCGAAACGCTGCCAGCTGCGGTGGGCTGGGACTCGGGCCGGTACGCGCATCGCAGGTACCTTTTCTTAGCCTCAGCTGGCGGGACGGGATGGGCGGGACAACACCACTCTCCCTGCATGCCTTTCGCCTCGAGGCCATCTCCTCTGGCTCGGGACGAGGGGAATTGAGGAGACGTCTTAATTAGCATGCATCCGCCTCTGAATTCCTTTCCTCTGTGGGATCCTTGGCTCTCCCGACGACTTCCGTTGGCTCCTCGGGGGCGCTGACGAGATACTTATCAACCAGGTCCTCACCACCAACAATGCCAGCCAACAAACCAACAAACCCCCGCCAGCCAGAAACTCGACCTGGACCAAAACTCGACTCGACGGCACACACTCGTCTCAAACAAACCCCGCGAGCCTTCCATTGATGCCTCCCTGTACCTGAGGCAAGGCATAGCTTTGAGACCAGGCACTTGGCCCAAGTCGGCAAGGCGCCGTGCGACGGGTGGTGTAACTCCAGTCTGAAGGTGGGAGTGAGTGCGCTGTGTGGAATCCGTCTTCCCCCTTGTGCGTTTTAGCGGGAGGAATGCGACTTTGGCCTTGTCGTCCGTATTGGCCAACACAGCGCCGGCAGCGACTTTGTTGGCGTCTTCTGCCCTTCCAGGCCCGATTCCTCCAATCTCCTCGTGCATGTCGTCGTTCGCCTCGTTTCGCCTCATCACATCATGAACCCAGCCCTCTTCAGGCGTCGAGTTGTCCTTCATGTCCCAGGGGGTTGCAGCGGCCTATTTTGGCGGCCGCTTATCGATCACCCACTGGGCATGGGGCCGGAATCAATTTACGCGGGAGAAATTCCATCTCGTCCATCGAGTCCCGTCCATGATCCGTCATCCGCCCGTCACCATCCTTTCTGACTTTCTCTCTCTTGTGTCCCCCCAGCGAGCACGCACCCTTTGTCCCCTCTTCTCTTGTTCCTTCTCGAATTGTTTCCCTCGCCTGACCTTGTGGCAGTCATTACCGTACCCGAGATGTTACCCCAGCTTCCAGTGTGCTCCCGCCCCCTTTTCTGCTGTAACCCCCGAAATACTTGACCTCCGACGACGTCTGGTGGCCCAGCACGAAAACCTGCACCCGCCCTGACCTCTCCGTCTTTCCTCCCCGCGCACGGAGTGCGGACTATCAGCATTCGTCATGAGGGACGGCTCCTTCGCCCCAGCAACGGTTGCGATGGGCGAGGTTTCTATTCTAGAGGCACCTCATCCCGGCCTGTCAGGCCTGCTCGCCTCGTGTCCATCCTGGAAGGCCCTCTTGCCCCCTGGACACACGGTGAAGATCCATGAAGCCCGCGAAGAGAGCCCTGGCCCTGGCTCGTGTCTGGACGGACTGTGTCGCGTCCTGTGCTGGGTAGCTGAAGAAATTCCCTCTTGCCGGAGTCACTCGGTATTCCCGGGTACCTTGGGAGAACTAACTGCAAGCACCAAGTGAAGAGAGGGACGTGGAAGTGAATTTTTTTTCACTTCTTAAATTGCCTTTGTTTCTTCATTCTCCAGACTTCGGACGGACGTGACTGTAGATCCGGGGACCCATGGAAATCACCCAATTCAATCGATCGTACCATCTTGCCCGTCACTACTGTTTTTGCTCTGCTGGGTTGCCCGGGTCACCGGCAGCCCTCCGTGCTCCCCGTCTTTGGCTTTGGGGGTGACGGTTACGACTACTGCACCGTCTGCTGAAGCCGACACGGCCGCTTCTGCTGCGTGTGATTGCGAATGCCGAGGGATGGGGGGGGGGACCGCTTCCATCCCGCTTGGGCTGCATGAATCAATTATTAAGGGCAGAAGCAGGAGGAGACGCAGCAGCAGCAACAGCTGAGGAGCAGGAACGGAACAGCTGAAGGTGCAGAAGCTCCCCCTTATCTTGGCCTCACACACAAGATCACACGCCGCCCAACTCATCACATCGTCAGATCAGATGCCGTCCGTACCTGCGTTGACGACCCCATTGAGACATCCACCACAATGATACCTTACCGTTGTACTCCGTCCTGTCCTCTCGATAGCGCCACTTTTTGCTATCGGCTGCGACGCCATGGCCTTATTTCCCGATATGGTTAGGCCGCCGGGAATGGTCAGCCACATTCCACCCAAGCCACCGATCGTAAACGTCTTGCGGAAGGCGCCAGTTGCGGCTGTGGCGCTGCGGTTGTCTCCAGCCTCGCGACGCCTTCAAGGAATTCGGGCACCGTAAACGACGCGACATGCGCTCGCGATCCCGACTTTGTTGCCATGAGTCCCGGGGCGAAACGGAAGAACAGCTGCAACGACGCGTCGGTGTGCAAAAAGCAGACAATCTCCGGCAGTGATACGCCCGTTCGGCGGGATCTGCTGCAGGGCTGCTATGCCAGCGTGACCACTCTGAGAGAACATGTGCTCTCGCGTTTGCCTGCCTCTTCTCGGCTTCGACGGAGGAAGATAGCTTCAATCGGCATCGGAGCGAATGTGGGCGAGACGGAGGCGCGTCTGGCACATCTTCTGGACACCTCTCTCGTGTGCGGCAACCACCATGAAGACCAGGCACAAGAAACGAGGTGGGAGCAGTGGCTGTCCTTTTCCCAGAAAGGAGACGAGTCCTACGTTACAATCTCAGACGGTCCGGCCGGCTCCATCTTCTGTCAATCCGAGGTCTGCTTCTCATCTTGGCCTTTGGACTTGTTCCGTGACTGACACGACGACGTAGATTGTTGACTTTGTCATCTGGTCCGTCTTCTCCCAAGAGCAGAAGGCAGGGAGGCGTCCGAAGCATCTGCTGTGCGATGGCTTCAGGAAAGTGACGGGACCGTCAGACACGGGCGGGACGTCCATTCCCGGCATCTTCAGTCTTTACCCGAATTCCCATGTCAAGGCTCTGAGGGAAGCCCCCTGGCCGCAGCTGTTGGCTCTCCTCGGCCAGTCTGGCGAGAAGATGATGATTGATCTCCTCCTCGACTGCTCGATTTACCTGCCTATTCAAGCAGGTTTCCATAACTACTATCAGATAACCGGTACGCAACCTTGTAGGTCTTCTTTCAAGTATCCCCATTGACGACTATAGGAATCCCATTATCCGAGCTAGACTTGCCTAGAAACGTCACCTCGCTCAAAAAGACTGGCTCACAGTGTAGAAAGCCTGCAGAGATAACGCTGGTACGAAGCAGGATATTCTACGCAAGGCCCTCTCTCACGGCGAGAGGATTGGTCCAGTCAGGATTCAAGCACATCCGTACGATGCACTCCAGCTTGGTCCAGCTTTTTTACTTGGCTGACCAATCGTAGATGTTTTGAACCGAAGTCCTCATCGCCCCAATGTCGAGAATGAGAGCGGCAAAGGGGAGCAGCAGCGACGAAGGACGATCAATACTATGATGTACATATTTCCCCGCCAGTTTGGACTGCACAACGTCTTCACTTCGCCTGTCGACCCTTTGCAGACGGCACAGAGGTTCCAAGATTACACGCTCAGGGAGGAGGAAATCGCGAAAGCTTTCCCACCAAAGCCTGATGCACCAGCTGTTCAGTTGCCCAAGGTGCCGAAGCGACTACGCGGCGAGGCAGAAAAGCTGGTTGAGCGACTTCAGATTCTGCACAGTCGATGCTCGTATATCGAGCTTCTTAGACATCACTGTCCCTGCATGTTCGACGTGCCCAGTCGGAGCCGTAGGCTGGGACTCAAGCGTGAGCACCGCAAGGACAAGGGCTCACAGGGCATCAAGGCAGCATTGTCCCATGGCCGCCGACCATCCAAGAAGAAGCAGCCTCGGAAACAGATGCTCACGCAGCTGCCGCCTTCAGCACCGCCTCAGTACAAGTCCTTGGTGGACATGGCGACTCCAAAGGCCCAAGTCTCAGCATTCTGTCAGGCAGTGTTGTCCAAGATGATTCCTGACCAGTTCTGGGGAGAGGGAGAAACGCTGACTCACAATAAAGCAGCAGTGCTGAAGAATATGGACCACTTCATCCAGCTGAGGCGATTTGAGAGCCTCTCCCTCCACGAAGTCTCACAGGATTTGAAGGCTCGTTCACCGCTGTCGAGCCGTCCATTGTACACTGACTTACGCATTTCTTCTTAGATGGCCGATATATCATGGCTTCAACCTCCCGGTCTCAAAGACCAGAAGCCGAGCAAAACGGACACGGCGAAGCGGCACGAAATCTTTCATGAGTTTTTGTATTACGTTTTTGATTCCCTCTTGATACCCCTAATCCGCAGCAACTTCTACGTGACCGAGTCCAACACGCACCGATACCAAGTCTTTTACTTTCGACACGAGGTTTGGAAGTACGTCGCCGAGCCGTCCATGGCAAAGCTGAAGGAGGACATGTTTGAAGAGGTCAAGACGGACGATGCGGTCCGGATCCTCCAGTCGAGGTCCCTCGGGTTCAGCCAAGTGCGACTGCTACCCAAGAGAGATAAGTTGCGTCCCATTATGAACCTGAGGCGAAGAGCATTGGCTCGAGGTCCTGCCAAGAAGCTCGGCCCAAGCATCAACACGATACTCGGGCCGGTCCATACGCTGCTGAAGCTGGAAAGGGTGAGTCGCCATGTTCATTCTCGTCCGAGGCGGAACTAACACGCCCAGACACTGAACCCTTCCAAGCTGGGCTCGACCATGTTCTCCGTCAGCGACATATACACGCGCCTAAAGAGCTTCAAGCAAAGCCTCGCGCCCAACCACACCAAGTTCTACTTTGCAAAAGTCGACGTCCAGGCCGCCTTTGACACCATCCCCCAACCGGCCGTCGTCGAGCTGATGGCGTCGATCCCCAGCCAGGCCCAGTACGTCGTCACAAAGCACGCAGAGGTGAAGCCCGGCGAGCCCGGCGAGCTCACCGGAGACAAGGCCGCCTCGAGGGCGATTCGGCGCTGGCACGCACACGCGCTGGCCGAGGGCGACAGGAAGGCCTTCCCGCAGCGGCTCGAGGCGGGCTTGGCCGGCACGAAGAAGAACACGGTGTTTGTGGAGAGCGCGGTGCGGAAGACGCACGGCGTGCAGGACCTCGTCGGCCTCTTGGCCCAGCACGTCGAGCAGAACCTGGTCAAGGTGGGCAAGAAGTACTACCGGCAGAAGAGGGGCATCCCCCAGGGATCCGTCCTGTCGTCGCTGCTGTGCAACTACTTCTACGCCGACCTCGAGCGGAAGCACCTCGCCTTCCTCGAGGGGCCCGACACGCTGCTGCTGCGCCTCATCGACGACTTCCTCCTGATCACGCTGGACCGCGACAAGGCCGTCCGCTTCGTCGAGACGATGCACGGCGGGCTCCCCGACTACGGCGTCGCCGTCAACCCGAGCAAGACGCTGATCAACTTTGACATGTGGTGCGCCGGCGGCGGCGGCGACGACGTCGAGAGGACGGAGCGCGGCGCTGCGTTTCCCTACTGCGGCACCCTCATCGACACGCAGACCCTGGACATCTCCAAGGACGGCCAGAGGGACCCCGGCCTCGACATCTCGGCGTCCCTCACCGTCGACTACGGCCGCGCGCCTGGTCAGAACTTCCAGCGCAAAGTCCTCAGTGAGTTGGCGCGACCTGTTCCAACCCAGCCCGCCAGTAAAAGGGGTAAAAGGGGGGGGGGGAATCAGCTGACGAGACTTCTTCACGCAGATGCCTTCAAGATCCAATCGCACCTCATGTTCTTCGACACTACGCACAACTCGTCCCGCACAGTCCTGCACTCCCTCCACGCCGCCTTTTGCGAAACCGCCACCAAGATGTGGGCGTACACGCGCTGCCTCGCGAAGCCGCGTCAACCGAGCACCGCCATCGTTATTCGTACGTTTCCTCCCCGTGCTGGCTTTTTGCGTCAAAACCCCCATTGACCATCCGTTTTATTCGTCTCGTCTCGTAGGCACCATCGCCAAGCTCATCGACGTCGCCTTTCTCCTGCTGACGGGCAAGTCGCGCACCGCGCGGTATCCTCGGTACACGTGTGAAGTGCGGAAGAGCCAGGTTGCCACGTAAGTGACGATTCCTCCCAGTTTGTTGTTGTTGTTGGGACTTGTGTGTGTGTTCCCATGTCGCTGACGGAACTAGCATCGCCTGCGCGGCCTTCACAAAGGTCTTGGGCAAGAAGCAGACAAAGTACAGAGAAGTCATTACGTGGCTGCGCAAAGAGCTCGAGAAGCTCGGCCCTGGGCAGGACTCTAGCATTTGAGAGCAGAGCTCGACGGAGGGGCAAACACGAACCGTCCTGTATAACCTCCCGCCGTTCCTTGTCTAATGTCTTATCCCAAGAACCTCACCCCTGTACCCAGTTCTAAATGCAAACTCTTTTCTATGCAAACCTTCCATCTGCCCAAATACCCGTCTAGATGTGCTCCCCTATGAAGCAAAAGAAAGAGCCCATTCCTCAGATCTGCACGCCGCTTGTCCACCAATGTTCCCCCCAGTGCCATGTGGGAAGGTTATTCTTGGTCCATCGCCGCCAGTCATCGTTGGGATGGCCGAATCCCATCAGACGCAACGGAGAGAACGGGACAGGTTCATGGAGGAAAAGTCCCGTCGATGCGAGGTCGTCGCAGAAAAACACGGCCGTCACCTGTAACCATGCAAGAGTGGACGCCAGACTGACGGCTCGCCGAAGCACCTTCGGTAAGCGAGGGAGATAGGTGTCCATGGCCCAGAAGAGCGCCTGCTGAATCATGATGCCCAAGGGCTGTAGCATGAAGAAGGCCGGGGATCGCCAGATCTTCGTTTCTGGCATTGACGAGATACTCCCCGAGGCATGTAGCAGACCAGACTGGAAAAAGGCCACGCACATGGTGACGGCGTGAGCGGTCAAGGTGCTCTCGGTCAGGAACCCCTTTCTGATCAGATAGCTTGCAGGCGCGCTGAATTGCAATCGAAAGGTCTGGTGCCAAAAGGCTCCCCACCAACCGGCCAAGCCCCTGTCGAGCACCTGGGAGCAAGAACCCCAGATGGTGGTATACTGCCAAAGTTCCTTGCGGACGGGAAATATGGCCGAAAACGCAAAGTACTGGACCAAGTCGTGCAGGCTGAACATGAGGTCTATCGCACCGTAGATGCCGCCGAGGCTGGCTAATTCGCGGCAGGTGAGAAGCGCCCACGGTGGAAGATGGTCTAGGAACGGAGGCAGCTCATAGCCAATGCTTCGATCCGGGCCGACGACAAAGTACGGGTCGTTCGTCATGAAGACGGCCAGGAGGTCCACAACCAAGTACTGAATGGCCATGGCCCGGACCCGAGCCCAGACGAACTCTGACAAGGTAAGGCTCCGTCGAAATCCGCTCCTGGAGACGACGGGCATGGAATCGAGAGATACCGTGTCCCCATCGCGGATGCGAGCAGGGATCGTAGGCCGGGGGACCGAGGTGATACAACAGTTCCAGCCTGCAACGAGTTGGGACAGACACCGCGTTAGCGAAAGGGGGTTGCATTTCTTCGGGGAGGCCGACGTACCTATGCATCTGTAGTTGGTGACAAAGTCGGTGGACCAGTTGAGGCGCTGCAAGAATGAGCCGTTCTCAGGGAAGGACTGCCATACGTATCCTGTCGGTTCGTTGTTGGACGGCGCATGGTCTGGGCTGCTTTGGCAAACATGTCCATTCGCCTTGTTGAGCTTACGTTGCCGTACCCCATCTTCCCGCAGCGTCCCGTTGCCAGTTCTCGTCTCTGCCATGCCAATAACTACCTTGTCTGATTTGGCAGCCTTGACGATCCTAGCAGCGTCAAACTGAGGCCGTGTCCAGATGAGCAAATCCAAGGTGTGGAGAATGCCCCAGCAGCCCATGAGTCCAGCACCGTAGGCGGATGCAACATTGTAGCTGCTGACGGAGCAGATCAGATCGATGTCCAGGGCGACAATGAGACCAACCACCAGCCATCTTGTGCGGTATACCCATGGCCGCTTGGTGTGGGGGACGGCGAGCCAGAGCGGCGGAAGGACCATGGGCCCGAGCAGGGCGTAGGGCAGAACGAGGGGCTTGATGCCATGGTTGGCGACAGCGCTGGCAAAGGCCGCTCGGTGTTCGATTCGGGCAGCGTCTCCCAAATTTGGCGGAAGAGCTGTGGCCATGGCGGTGTAGGCGTGAGTGACGACGCTCGTCTCGGCGGAGGGAGAAAAGTGGACGCGCTCGACAGGGTAAGATGGCAATCTTGAAAACAGACGGGGACCGAGGAATCTAGTACATGGCGAGTAGAGATGTAGGACGATAGGCTCGAGGCTGGGCGTTGGTGAGCTGTCGGTTTCTTAGCTGGAGAGGGAGTGATTTCCACAGCGGCTGACTGCATTCGTAATCTCTGCCAAGTTGTGTTTGCCCTCCCTTGACTCAGCTTCATTTACGAGTATTTCTCGTGAAGCGAAGAAAGACCATGGGCTTCGATGAGCCAGGACAAGGATGTCGAGCTGTGGTTACGCAGAGGGGCAACGCGCAACAACTCAACGCGGGTCCGGAGGAAAAGAAGTCAGATGGAAGCATCATGGACAAGAAGAGCCTCCTGGTGCTCGAGAAAAGGTGTGTGGAGATAGGTCTTGGAACGCTAAGAATGACTATTGGATGTCCGGCTGACGTGGGACACGGGAACAATTGAGGAAATGCGGATAGATGAAACCGGTCAGTGTGACCGAGAGGAGCGAAAACTTCCTCCAGCGGCTTCTTGTTGATGTGATGCCTTGTGGTGAGTTGAGAGGGGAAGAGAAGCAGTGAAGTCTGCTGTAAAGAAGCATCGTGACAATTGAAGCTGAAGCCTGAGGCGTTGATTGACCAAAGCTCTGCCGACGGGAAAGATCCCCCAGATGGCATTCTCCATTCCGCCGGAATCTAAAAAACGGCAGGAGCCCGCTCAACGCTTTCCCGCCGTCAGCCCTACCTACCGACCCCGCCCCCGTTGCAACCAAATCACGCATTAGCAGCTTGGAGGTACTCACAGTCAACGCAACAGCAGAAAGACGTCACCGTGTGGATGACAAGTTGACAACAACTCAATGCAACCCTTTGTGAAACCGCATCGTACGCTCTGGGAACCTTGAAGCCCCCCTTTCTCTATCACGTTGCATGGTGAAGTTGTCAACGGCAGCCGCAGCCCTCTGTTCCTGCCTGCCCGATCGTCTCCATCACGTGGCCGACTGAAACCAAGTGGAAAACCTCAACCTTCAACATTTCCGCCCCTGCGACTTCACTCTCCCTGTCACCTTTTGCCAAGATCAGGCTCCAGCACCCGAGATCTCCGTTTTGCCGATGCCTCTGACCCGAAACCATGGTTAGAGTCGTGACTAGGTTGGATATGCACACAACTGCGGACACGGACATAGGCGATGTCCTCGATGCTAACCAAGGTCCACCTCACGACGTCTGCCAAATGACAAGATGTCCTCGACTTCAAAGTGGACTAGGGTCCGAAGAATGCCTGCTCGTCTTGAAAGACCCTGGGCATATCTCGAGGGTGGTGGCCTGGAGACACGTTTGATGATCCAAGTGGGATGTTGTCGACACCGACGGCTGACGTGGGTGGGCAAGCCTTCGCCAAGACACACGATGCGCAATGAGCTGGTTACCTGAACGCGTCGTCAAGCCATTTAGAAATTGTGAGCATTGACTCAGTTTGGGAGCGTTGACTCATGAACTGATCTCAAGGCAGACGTGCCAGCGAGTGCTCGATCTCGACGCCCTTCGGCTCGCCCATGCAGCGATTCCACTGCCCTACCGATTTAGCCACCCGCGCGGATGCCAAGTGGTGATGGAAGGACAGGCATCAAGAGGTAATCATCAACCGTTTCCGTCTCTCGCGGCACTGGGTGGATCATCAAAAGGGCCATGCAGCACAGGCTCACAGCACCCTGTCCTCGGTACCGCCCACCAACAGGACCAAAGGTCCAAAGAAACGCCCAACAATAGCTCAACTGGAGGTTCCCCGATGGGCCCCGTGCGTGTCCCGGAGCCTGGTTCTCGGTGCTGATTTGACTCGACGGCCCCATCTCGGCCCCCAACTCCTCACGTTGCCTCACAGGGCTGAAGGCATTGCAACGCAAAGAGCCCCGGTCGCACGCTTGGGTCGCCCTAGGGCCGGGTTTAAATACAAGGGATGCGGGCCTTCACCGCGGCGCGCTATGCCTCTGTCGTTGCCGTCGCAAGTGCTGACGATTTCCGCCCCTCGCTCGCTCGATATTCGGAGACCATCGTGGGACTGCTGGACTCCTGCACCTCATCATCCCGTTTAGGTTGTATCCCGCGACCTTGATCGCTTGTGCGCCCCTTTCTTTATTTCCCTCCTTTCACTCGTTGCATTCTTATATCAAGCTCCTACTTCGGGAAGTGTGTCGGAGACTTTCTCTCTACTCCGCATTCACTCCATCGCTCTCTGAACGCCACCGACCTGGCCCAATACAACTTTCTGCTCCGAGACATTGTCCTTCCCGTCTTTACTATGGCGCCTGCCGTCCCACCCCCGGCACTCGATGGTGTCCCAAGGCACCGGGCCTGCGATGAATGCCGTACGTCCTGTTCCTGCGATCCCCAGATCCGGCACATCCGGCCCTGGCGTCGGAGACTTATTGACGGGCCATCTAGGATCTCGTAAACTTGCTTGCTCCAAGGAATCCGATGGCTGCTCTAGGTGTAGGAAAGAGGGAATGCCGTGCCATTACTCTCCACAGAAGCCCATGGGCCGTCCTCGCAAACGACGCCATGTCGATGAAGACGGTCCACAGTCGGTGCCCAAAGAGCTGGTGCACCATGACTTGACGACTGGGCCTCTCGGGACAACCGCCCCTCAACAACCTACGATTGCGAATAATTTCCAGATTCAACCGCCATCGGCCGTTAACCAGAACCTCAGCTTCCTTGACGAGACCAACTCTTCCAGCATGGAGTTCTGGGACTTGCTCCCCGACGGCTACATGGAGGCGCCAACAGATCCCAACGTATTCCTCGCGGGTCATGCCACGGATGCCACGCCGGCAGCCCCCCCGCTGAATATGAGCGGTATTGACTTCCTCGGGTCTATAAATTTTGATGAGCCTGGCCGGTCAGAGGCCGTGTCGAGAGACTTGGGCGTCTCTCTACACAGGTGCATGGCCGAACAAGTAAGATTGCCTCAAGGGACGAGTTCCTCAACTACAGTCGACTCAACCCTTGATAGCGACCGCGGTACGTCAGTGGGATCCCTCGAGGATCCAGTGTCGACGCCCCCTCCTTCGATACGCCCGGTGCCTACTATCAACTGCAGCTGCCTTTCTTCCCTTTTCCTCGCGCTCGACAGCCTCTCTCGCCTGCCCCCAGAGGTTATTCCCGCCATGCGCGTCGCGCGTAACGCGTCCAAGGTGGCTCACGATGTCATCAACTGTACTCGCTGCTCCATCCCGATTCTCGACGATGCCAGTAGCCCGCCTCCGATCCAAAGCTTCCAAAATCTCATGTTTCTGGGAACGCTAGTCCCTTCCGCCTGCAATGCCTACGCAACTATCCTCGAAATGATTGACGCCGAGACCGCCTTGGCCAAGCAGCAAGAGCGTGCCTTCTGGTTCTCCTTGAAGGCCATTGGCGGATTATGGGGGGATATTGCTATCGGGGCAGACCACTGCGCTGCTGTTGACACCTACAACAACACCAACCTGGCTCCAGACATGTGGCGCATGACCATGCGTGCCATCTTACGGCTCGATGTCTACGGGTTAGGTGAAATTGACGATGGCATTCCTTACAGCGAGCCTTATAAGCAGATTGGCCTCAGGGACGTTGTTCGACTCTTGGAAGAGCGCACCCGCAAACGCCACGAGATTCTCGACTCCTTCATTGCCTCTGGACAGGGTGCAAAAGCGCTACCCACAGGCATTCTTTACCCAAACACTGACAAACCGTGCCCACCCGAGGAACGCAACTGTTCCAAGATACTTGAGACGGCACGAGTCGCTCTTGAGAACCTGGTCATCGCTTAGTTCTCCTCGTGGAGTTTCTTTTCCTAACAACACCAGCAGGAATTCTTGGGGATAATGGGCGGCATAAGCGTTGTTTTTTTGTTTTTAGCACAAGGTTGGACAAAGCCACGATTAAAAGTGCGTTCACCATTTTCCTTCTGACACCTTTTCTCTTGTTCAATGTCAGGGGGGCTTATCTGCATCTGCTCTATTCGTCAATCTCGGAGGGAAAATTGTAATCAAAGCCTTGATGAAGAGCATTTGGAAGCGTTACGCCCTTGCAAGTAGACGCACTCTGTGCCGTGAAAATGTGCCCGGAAGCCGAATACACTGTGAAGGACGGGACGATCCAACGTGGGAATCTGACTGGAGACAAAGGCATGAGATTGGTCGCGCACTTTCGCCCCTCCACAAGCCTCGGCACAGTCATCACTAAGCATTGCCCGCATCACGAGTCCGTTCCTGAAACGTGGCTACGCCGTGAATTTGTTGAATATCACTCTCCCTTTGCAAACATAAACCGCTGCGGAGTGCCTTTGTCCCCCATGATCCAGGCTGCCAACGCCATGTCCAAATCTTGGTCGTCCCTGATTTCGCCCAAAACTCCTTCGAATCTAACGTCGAATATGCCAATCTTGGGTCTTTCCTTTGAAAGACATCGCCCCAATGATATGTCCTTCGTTCCCGGCCGTCTCGTATATACAGTCTCTCGACATCGGTCAACTGACATGTGCAGATAACAGAGCTCCTACAATCTTACGCCAAGATTCAAGCCTCGTGAGCCTCGATCATGCCTAGAACGTTGAGTTCGTCGTGAACAAGACGCTCGAACTCTTCCCTGTCGATGCCCGATGTTCGCGCCAAAAGAAACAGACTCCGAATGCTGCGGGAAACATGTTGTTTGACACCAAACTCGTTTTGCTCTTGCCTGCCAGCCGTTGCCTCGAGTTTCGCAACTGTTTCCGAGCCATTGGAGCTGGCACTGGACTCTGGGCGAGGGTGAACGAGAGCGGCAGCACGATCGGCATCGTCTCTGGAGCTCCGGCGCGAGTCGCTCTTGTCAATGTCGGCAAGGGTCCATGCGCCTTGGGTCTCGTTCAACTCGTTGGCTTCGGTTGAGTCGTGGGTCACGACTCGGCCGAGACCCAAGGGCGGCGGGAGCTGTGCCTGTTCGACCTCCTCGTCGGGGTCGTGGGGGTCCATGGCTGGTTGAACATCGTCGTACTGGGCAAAGTAGTCGGCCTCGGCCGATGATGTAAGGTGGCCGTTCGGTGCTTGCGAACCGGGAACTGAGGGCGGTGCGGGCGATTGCTTCTGGGCAGGGGTTCGCGATGGGGTCGCGTCATATCTCGCCCAGTAGTCGTCGTCGTCGTCGTCTTCTTCTTCCTCGTGATGGCCTCCATTCGGGACGTGGAGCGTATCATGGGTCGGCGCGCTGACCTTTGGTGCTTCCTTCTTCGCCTTGCTTTCCGCGAATTGTCGGTCGGCTTCTTCGACGGACGATACCCCCTCGAAATCGAAAAACGGCGAGGGCTTGTCGGCGACGGTGACTTCTCCAACCCTCCAACCGTCGCCGCCACCTTCTTGGTCGTTTACGCAATACACGAGCCGGAAGGCCAAGCCGAGGTTCTCAAGAGCGACAAGGGCCTGGAGCGTCTCCTGATCCAGCCGTCGGAAGCGGATCTCGGCATCGTAATCCCAGTCAACCTCGACTTCGCCGGACACTGGATGCGGTTCCAAGCTGCCACTTTGGGTAATCTCGGCTAGTTTTGCAGCTTTGGCGGTATCGTAGCACAGCAAGCGCAGCCAGGGCTCGGTGCTGGTGGAAGACAGAATATTGACCCGCTGGCGCAGGATGGGCGAGAGGAGAGGCAGGATGCCAATGGCAGGATGAGTCGAAATGGCAGCGGCAGGGAGGGCGGGGAGGAAGGGAGCGAGGAGCTCCGCTGGGTTCGGCGGGCGGATTTGGGTCGTCATGATGGTAGCGCGGGAGAGGGAGGCTGCCAGAAGGAGGTGTACGGGGCAGAGGCGAGGAGGAAGGTATCGATCGAGCCCAGGGCGTCACCAAGCTGGCTTATGTATGGGATATGAGAAGAGCTCGGGGGTCGAGGAGGGCTCGTGGCGAATGTGAAGGCTGTGACGGGAGTTCACATGCGACGTCCAGGCGGGAGGCGAGGGACGGAGGGGTCGAGCACTCGGCGACACGTGCTGACGAGGGGGGAGCAATGGCGGCGGAGGAGTGAAATGGGTGAGTCGGATGGAGGAGGAGAGAGAACAGAGGCGAAAAGGTCGGAAGCGTGAAGGGGAGAAATAAGGCCGGAGAAGTGGAAGCTGCCTCGAGGACGAGCAGCGTGCCTTCCTCCGCCGAGTGACGCGCCTGCCGTGGCCCGGCGCCTCTAGACTGGTGGCTCTTACCGTATCAAGCGATGGTCGGGCACAGTGTTTGTTGCCATTGCCCTGGCGTTGCTTAACGACTTGAACAAAGTGCAGCTTTTCAAGGTTCCCTGCGATGGGATGCCGAGGCGGCGCAGCCAATGGCGCTCCACCGACGTGCGCTACCGGGAGGGGCTTCAGTGCGTTCAGCGCATTCAGGGCTTGTCAGTCGCCTTTCCCGGGCCGTTTGGTGGGCGAACTGGCTCGGAGCAATGGAAGCCCAGGCTGCTGCACTCCAGAGTTCTGGTGGGGATGAGGCTGCCCCGCGGTGCGATCCGCTGACACGGTCCGCAGACATCAGTCACGTTCCTGGGTTTTTGTGAATGTCTTGTGTTACTCACTCTTGCTGTTCTGGCTGAGTCAGCGCCGACTTCCGTGGGCGGCCGGACGCCTTCCGCCAGTGCGCAATTCGACGTCGGTGAACGGATATCATACGAAGTGCAGTACTGATGTCTTTTGTGTCTCTGTTCCCATCGCCTCTTGAAAACGGAAGGGGGGTGCTTTGGGGGTGCTTGCATATCACCCCCAAACTGTCACTTATTGAGGTAGGTACTACCTAAGTAGGTACTTTCAAGCATCACTCGTAATTTGTAACATGATAATTGTACTAAGGCATTATGTCGAGTCTGTTAAACCCATTTTCTTCCCATATCCTCCGCCACAATCCACCAACTGTAAATCCGTGTTCCCCTCGTCAATTCACCCAACCCACAAGCTTGTACCGCCGGGTCGCTCAATTCGTGGCCTGATCAGCCTCGTCAGATTCACCCGGGTTTTCGCCCCGAGATCTGGTTATCAACGAACCAGGGGCCTGCTTGATTGACATCCATACGTCAGCCAACCTCGGTCCTCGAGCAACCCGACGCCGCCATGCAAGTCGATGGAATTGGGAACACGGGAGCGTTGGAGAAGAAACACCACCCGAACCGACCTGGAACAAAACCTGTTGACCTCGTTCTCCCCAACACTCAACCATTCCATCATTCATCATTCCTCCCGTCGCCCTCGGGGTATTGCACCTCCGCCGGACCCTGTTTTCTTCGGCTCTGATTCGCCCGTCACGAGCCGCCTCCCCCTGTTCGCTATGGCGTCACAGATCCGCCCGCATTCCCAAAGTTTTGCGCAGCTGATGTTCTGTCCCTCGCACTGATAGGGCCGTTCTCAAGTGCGATGCCCTTTTTTAGCCACATGCACCGCCAAAATTTGATGAATTCCGCCCCCCAACGACGCCAATAACTTCAAACCCAATCTCAAGCCTCTTCAACCTACAAACCCTCCTAATCAATCTTCCATCGCCAAGACTTCATCTCTTGCAATTCCCCCGTTTGCGTTCCCGTCGCCCCTCGAACCCCCCCAGTCGCTTCCGGCTCGGCACATTCCTCCGGATATCCTTATCCCATCCGCCTCTTTCGGTCTTCTTCCTCCGAGGCGTCCAGCTTTTCCGTCGCAACCACCCTCCTCCGCCGCAATCCGGCGCACTTCAGCATCGCCTCTTATTTCTGGCTTCCGCAACTTGCCTCCGGATCGCATCCATCGCCGTACTCCCATTGTCTCGACTCTGTCCGCTATAAGACAGCTCCAGGATCGACCCGGGGATTCTGCGCCACGGTCCGCTGGGACCAAGGCCGCATGCATGTCATCCAGAAACAGTCACCACCACCTCAAAGATGAGGTTTGTCATCACCCGCCGAGTCGCCGTCTTCATCCAGAACCATGCTGATCCATCGCCATTGTAGGGATCTCGGCTTCAGACCATATCCGCCGGCGCGATAGCGGGACTGATTTCTCGGTACGTCTCAATTACATGCCCTCTCGGCTATCACTAACACGGACAGCTTCATCATTGCGCCGCTCGATGTCGTCAAGATTCGCCTCCAGCTCCAGCCGCATTCCCTCTCCGACCCTCTCCTCCCCCTCCGCGAAGCACCCGCGTATCGCGGCACGATAGCGACGCTCAGCCACATCATTAAGCATGAAGGCGCCACGGCCCTCTGGAAGGGCAACGTCCCCGCCGAGATGATGTACGTCTGCTACGCCGCCGCCCAGTTCACCACGTACCGCACCACCACGCTCTTCCTCCGAACCGCCCTCCCGAATCGCCTCCCCGACGCCGCCGAGAGCTTCATCGCGGGCGCCACCTCGGGCGCCGTGGCTACGAGCCTCACGTATCCCTTAGATCTCTTGCGCACGCGCTTCGCGGCACAGGGCCGCCACCGAATCTACTCGTCATTGCGAAGTGCCATTTGGACCATCAAGCGCGACGAGGGCCTTAGGGGCTTCTTCCGCGGCATTGGGCCCGGCCTCGGCCAAATCGTTCCCTTCATGGGTCTTTTCTTTGTCACATATGAGTCACTCCGGCTGTCCTTTGAAGGCCTGCACATGCCGTGGGGAAGCGGCGATGCCACGGCCGGCATGATGGCCAGCATACTCTCCAAAACGGCCGTGTTTCCTCTGGACCTGGTGCGGAAACGCATCCAGGTCCAGGGGCCTTCCCGGGGCCACTACGTATACAACCAGATACCCGAGTACGCAACGGCTCGAGGAGCCATTCGAACCATCCTTCTCACAGAAGGCATCAGGGGCCTCTACAAGGGCCTCCCCATTAGCCTGATCAAGGCTGCGCCGGCGAGCGCTATAACGGTATGGACGTACGAGCAGAGCTTGAAGCTGATGCTCGACTTTAATTCGATCAGGGAGGAAGTCGTGATTCCGGATGAATTATAGACCAGAAAAAGCAATTCTATTTTAGCGAGCGCTGCGCTCATCTATCGTGGCTGAGAATGAAAATGAAAAAAATCTTCCCACATGTTCCAATTTGATACTTTTCCCGTCTCAGTTGGCGAGCGCCCTGTTGGCTTCGTCGGCACTCTCGATGCAGTCCTCGATGACCTGCCAGAACTTCTCAACGTCGAGGCCGCGCGGGATGCGCACGCCCTCGGAGCCGGGCGGCAGGGCCTTGGCCAGGGTCCGGCCCGTCTGCTTGCCGGCCTTGGCCTCCTCAAAGGTGCCCTCGGCGACGACGGTCACCTCGAAGCGCTCGTGGTGCTCGGGGCCCGGCGGGCTGCGCTGGGCGTCCCACTCGAAGAAGGGGATCTCGTCGTCGGTGCCGATGAGCACGGCGGCGACGGCAAGGGGGTCGTGGAGGGGGGGGCCGGCGGTGATGCCAAACGTCTCGCTGGGGCGGGTGTGTCAGTGTAGTGTCTGTGGGGCCTCTCCTCTGACGTCTGCCGGGGATACGTACGCGTAAGTCTTTGCGAAGAAGTAGAGGAGCTCGACGAGCATGGTTCTGAGCGTCGTCTTCCCCGGGCCGGACCTGTCGCCGTCCCGGCCGTAGAGGAGCATCTCCCTCACGTCGGGCGTGGCCAGCACCTGGTGGGAGAGGTCGAGGGGCACGATGGTGGTCTTGGCGGCAATCTCCTTGGTGTGGAAGACGGTGGCGGCGGCCTCGGGGTCGACCAGGATGTTGAACTCGGCCCACGGGGTGTAGTTGCCGATGCGCGCATGGCCGTCGACGGTGCCCAGCGGCGCGTCGGTGAAGCCGCCGCCGACGGAGCCGCCCATGAGGCTCAGGCCCTTGATGTGGGGGATCAGGTCCGGGCGGGCGCGGAAGAGGGCGCCGACGTTGGTCAGGGCGCCCGTGGCGACGATCCAGGCGGTGCCGGGCTCCTGGGCGGCGAGGGCGGCGGCCATGGCGTCGACGCCGGGGACGGGCGAGGGCGCCGAGAGCGGCGCGGGGAGGAGCTCGGTGCCGTCGAGGCCCGACTCGCCGTGGATGTCCGTCGGCGCGTGGAGGGCCGGACGCTCGAGCGCCTTGTCGAGGCCGACGTGGAGGGGGATGTCATTGTGCTTGCCGATGGCGGTGAGGAGGGAAGCGGCATTGCGCGTGGTGTTTCTGGGGGGGGTGCGCGGTTAGAGACGGGCGCGGGGGAGGGGTTCGGAGAGGTGAGGATGGGAGGGTGGCATATACTCGAGTGAGGCGTTGCCAAAGACGGTCGAGATGCCCAGCAGCTTGATGCTGGGATGATAGGCGGCGAGGAGGATGGCAAAGGCGTCCTGTAAACAGCGAATGGGTGAGCATCGATTTGGAGGGAGAGACGAGAGCGGATTGGTTGGCTGGAAACATTGAAGCCGGGAAGCCGGGAATCTGGGTCGCGTATCGATCTCGTGGCGGGACAGTGTCTCACTTGAGGGACCGTCGCTGGCCGATACGGATGCGATGTGAGAGACGTACATCATGGCCTGGGTCGCAATCCAACCAGACGGGGATTTGGGGAGACGCCATGACGGTTGGACTGTGCGATGTGGTGGACGAGGGAGGACGAGGTAAATCAGTGAAGGAGAAGGCGAGAGGAGAAGAGGTGAATGACGAGGGAGGTGCGAGGTCTGTGAGATGGATGAAACTGACCGTCACAATGGCAGCATGATGGAAGATGGTGGGGTAGTTCCAGTAGAGTTGATGCCCTGGACCCTGGAAGCTGGACCCCGCTTATGGATTGCTTCAGTGGCAGCTAATAAACAAACGCTTCGAGACATGATGGATGAAGCCACTGGCGCATTGTCGTATTCAAACACGGCCGTGCTTGGAGCGGTGACGGCTCATCACCGCCATTCGTCCCTCGCTCTCACGCCTTCTTCCGCTGCTCCATCACCCGCAACACGTCGGATGCGCTGTTGACGTCCCCCTTGCGCTTCTTGGCCCCCCTCTTCCGCTTCGCCTTGCCGCCTTTCGCCTCGCCCTCGTCGTCGCCCTCGTCGCCCCACGTCGAGAGCTTGACCCGGCTCTCGTCAAAGTCTTCCTCGTCGCCGAACCGGCTCGTGCCGAAGCCCATGTCGAGATCTTGATCGTCGCGGTCCGACCCCTGGAGCATCTTCCTCCGCCGTTCTTGCATGGCCTTCTTCTGGTCCGCCTCGTCGTCGTCGTCGCTGTCGGAGCCGTCCAGGGCCTTGCCTATCGGGTTCAGGGCCGCTGCTCGCTTGATGGCTGCTACAATCGACGGGTCCGACATTGACGGCGCCTTGGTCTGCTCCTCTGACATCAGGCCAGTCTTGGAATCCTTAAAGTAGTTGCGTGGTGCTCGAGGCTTTGGCGGTGGTGGCATCGAGTCGTCCCTGGCCTCGCCATCATCCTTGGGAGGCTTCCCGTCCTTCTTGTCGCTCTCATCTTCGTCAGAGTCCGAATCTGACCCCTCCATGCCAGCCAGGGGATCGTAGTCGTCGCCGACGTCGTCAAATATGTCGACGTCCTCCTCCTCCTCTGGCTCCTCCTTTTTCTTGTAATGATCTGGTACTTCCATTCCTAGCGGCTTTGCGTCCTTGTCTGGCACGAGGAGTCCGCTGCGAGCGGCCTCGTCTTCTCCTGTCGTATTTGGCTGCACTTTGCGCACTTTTCTCTTTTCGTGCCCATCTTCGTCGACAATGATGAGAACCTCTCGCCCTCTGCTGTCGCGCTCGATTCGCGAGCCGGGCATCTGCTTCGCCCCAATCTTCTTGAATCGATCTCCTAGCAAGTCCTGCTGTGCTTTCGCGGCTTGTCTTGAAGCCTTCAGTTCAGCCAGGATCTGATCTCGTGTTCGCTTCTTGCCCGGGGCTAGGGAAACTGTTGATAGTTGGCCCTTCTTCTTTTCCTTTTCCTTGACGACGGCCTCGACGTCTCGGCCCTCCAGTTGATCAAACTCATCGTCGACGTCAGCTTCTGGCTCTGGCTCTTGTTCTGATTCCGGCTGTTTCTCTCCGTATACATCTTCGCCCCGTTTTACCCTGGCCAATAATTTGAAATCCAGGCCTTTCACCAGGTGAGTGCTCGTGATGTCTCCACCCGCAATATCGAACCGACGTTTCTCAAAGGTTTCCTGGTCGATTTCTTCGTTTTTTAATGCTTCTTCCAATTCCTTAAGCTGTTCTACTCGATCGTCGGCCGCTTCGTCCTCGCGCTCTCTCGTTCGGTCGACGTATCCGGAAGCCATTTTGGAGCCTTTGGGAGCAGAGGTTTTGAACCTCTTCTGGGGATGGGTTGCGCTATGTCGTTCCGCCAATTGTCGCGCAAAGTCGGCCTGGGCACCCCCCACTGAGCGCCTGTAGAGGACCAGTTAGAATGTGCCGTGACGGCTATGCGAAAGGAAAACTCACGGTGTCATGGGGATGTTTGCCCGTTGTCGCGAGCCGAGAGCGCTTCCCCTGGCTGGAGTGGCTGCAATCGGCGCACTGGCCTTTCCGCCATCGGATTTTTTTGCTGCGTCAGCAAGCAGAAGCTTGCGAAACTGCTCGTTATTCATGATGGTGGCGGTTGTTTTGGGTGAGTTGAGTTCCCCAATCTGGAGGATGGAAGCAAGAGTTCAGCCTCGCGAATTGAGGCTGGAGCATGTGGCGCAGTTTTTTTTGATCACGGGATGACGTGTGAAAGGCGCGGTCCACTTTACGCGGTCTGACCTCACTGTCGCATCTACTCAACCCTTCAACATCACGAATGCGACAAATGGAGACGTGACAAACCTAACGTAAACATGCTTGTTCGGACTATCATGAAATTATGCCACGCTGATTCACTCGAGTGCCCTGGTCTGTAGCACCTTGCAGCACTTCTCCAGACAACAGCGCCGATCCAGCCAATCCGACGCGCTTCCGACGTCGCGAATGCGCCGCCACCATCGTTGGAACCTCCTCAATCGTTCGTTCGCTCCATTGACAGCAAGATGGGAAGTGTCCTCGAGAAGAACTCCTCCCAGGTGAGGAAGCGCATCGAGTCTCATACCTTTGAAGATGAAGAAGGCGAAGAGTATGAGCCGAGCGAGTTCCGCGGCTTCGGCGACTACTTCCGGCGGAAAAAGATCAAACTCCAGAATCTCGACGCCGACATGCGCGCATCGTCGGACAAGGCTCAGATATTCAAGGGCATCGTCGCGCATGTCACCGGATACACGCAGCCCCCTCTTCACGTGTAAGTCGTGTCATGGCTGGACGTGTCCGTCGTCTAACTCGAAACAAGACTTCATCGAGCCATTGTGCAGCATGGCGGCGGCTTTCTTCAGTACCTGGACTCAAAGACCATGGCCACGCATATCATCGCATCTACTCTGCCACCCAAGAAGTCTGTCGATTTCAACAGATATCGCATCGTCAAGCCTGCCTGGATCATGGACTCGGTCTCGGCCGGGAAGCTACTCCCATGGTCAGACTATCGAGTGCTCGATGAAGGGCCGAGGCAGAAGGTGCTCAAGTTTGACGGCAGCAAGGGCTTGTCCCAGTCAACCCCTCAGCCTAAACAAGGCTATCGAGAACAGACGGACAATAGCTTTTACACCAGCCAACTCAAGACTGCAGCTCTTCCCAGCCAGGCCTTGAGTCAACTCGTCGAAAAGGCCCAGACGCCAGTCCGACCACAAAGGTTAGTCAAGGTAGACCAAGCCGCGCTCGAATCCTCTCTCAACGCGCCTTCGGAGCCCACCGAACCAGCATTGAGTGATGCAAAGGAACAAGTTTCCCCGCCTCTACACCCAGATGACTCCTCTGCCCAAGCCGAGCAGAAGCAACCAGACTCTTCCAAGCCCATGACCTCGGAGGAACATAATGCATGGCTTCTGTCAGATCCGCGACTCCGGAAATCGTCGACTGCCAACCCCAACTTTCTCAAACAGTTCTACTCGGAAAGTCGGCTACACCACCTCTCAACATGGAAGGCCGACTTGAAGTCCAAGATGCAACGCCTGGCAGCCGAGAAAGGCACTGCAGATCCCAAAATGAAGCGACGGCCCGGTGCTAGACGATACATTCTTCATGTCGACTTTGACAGTTTCTTCTGCGCTGTTTCCCTCAAGCGTCACCCCGAGTATGTCACGAAGCCGGCCGTTGTCGCACACAGCACTGGCTCCGGGTCAGAAATCGCCAGCTGCAACTATCCTGCCCGGGAATTCGGCGTCAAGAACGGCATGTGGATGAAGCGAGCCCTTGAGTTTTGTCCACATCTCAAGGTTCTTCCGTACGATTTCCCAGCTTATGAGGATGCAAGTCGGCTCTTTTACGAGTCCATCTTGGATATTGGCGGCGTTGTGCAGAGCGTGAGCGTGGACGAGGCCCTTGTTGACATTTCATCAATGGTGTTGACGTCCAGCGGCTCACAAGGAACTGAAGAAGAAGAAGGCTGCATCAGGCGAGAACAGGACATGGCGGAGGATATCGCGAGAGGTCTTAGGGCCCAGATCAAGGAGAAGACGGGATGCGACGTGTCTGTCGGGATTGGAGCGAACATCCTACAAGCCAAGGTTGCGCTTAGAAAGGCCAAGCCCGCGGGGCAATATCAGCTCAAACCTGACGAAGTGCTCGATTTGATTGGAGAACTCAAGGTCGAACAGCTTCCTGGAGTCGCCCGCAGCATCAGCGGAAAGCTCGAGGAGATTGGCATCCTCTTGGTCAAGGACCTCCGGGACATCTCCAAGGAACGGCTCACGTCAAAGCTGGGTCCCAAGACGAGCGAAAAACTGCGAGACTACGCTCGAGGTGTCGATCGAACAGAAGTTGGCGAACAACCACCTCGGAAATCAGTCTCGGCCGAGGTCAACTGGGGGATTCGCTTCGTCAGCCAGCCAGAGGCCGAGGAATTCGTCTACAACCTCTGCAAGGAGCTCGAGAAGCGCCTCCTCAATGAGCAAGTCAAGGGGACGCAGTTGACCATGAAGATTATGCGACGGGCTTTGGATGCCCCTTTGGACCCCGCAAAGCATCTGGGCCACGGCACGTGCGATACATTCAACAAGAGCGCGTCGTTTGGCGTCGCCACGAACGACCATCAGATGATTGGAAAGGAAGCAGTGTCAATATTGCGGTCCTTCAAGTTCAGCCCCGGCGACCTTCGTGGTTTGGGTGTTCAGATGACCAAGCTCGAGCCCATCAAGACCAGCAACTCTGCTCCAGACGGAAGCCAAAGAAAGCTCGCGTTTCCCACATTTACCAAGCCATCTCCAGCTCGGAAGTCGTTTGAACCGGAGCCCATTGACGAGATTGAGAGTCCAGAAAAGCCCAAGGGAACACCAGGTCGAGAGATTCACCAAGACCCCATTACCGACGATCCTTTGACACCACGGAAGCCCAAGCTTCACCCTGCCCTGGCTCAGTCAAGAGCTTACCAGGATGATGCCAGGGCAAAGACGCCCTTGAATGTATCGGGCACCCAGTTCCTCATCCCGAGCAACCCCGACCCTGCCGTGCTTGCTGAGCTGCCGATGGATATCCGGAGCAGGCTCATGGCCCAAAAACCGAAGCCGAGATCTGAGAGCCCAGCTCCAAAATCCAGATCAGAAAGCCCAATGCCGGCGGACACGTTCCCGTCACAAGTCGACCTAGAGGTGTTCAACGCACTCCCTGACGACATGAAGGCCGAGATTCTGGCCCAATACGGCCGACCGTCTGGAAATCCCTCGCCTCACGCCTCGCCACGAAAGAACAGACTCATTCAACCGAAGAAACCAACGACGCCGACCAAGCGCGGGAGTCTGCGAAACGCTCTGGGGAAAGCCCAGCGACAGAGGGATGCCCAGGCTGGTCTTTTGCAGACCAATTTTCGGGCGCCAGAGGAGAGTCACGGCGCGGATGAGATTGGCGAGCTCGATCCGGAAATCCTCGCAGAGCTGCCAGAGGAGTTGCGGAGAGAAGTCATTGCCGACCATCGGCGGCAACAACTGGCGCAACGGTCGGGCCTCGATGCGCCAGCGCGAAGACTTCATGCCCCTGACGCGAATGGCAATCTGGGAGGCGGACAGCAGCGGATCCAGTTTGCTCCCCTGCCGCCAAAGGTCACGTTTGCAAAGTCAGGGGTGGGCTCGACACCGGAGATCAAAGACATGTTGGATGCATGGCACGCGGAAACGCGCAGAGACGGCCCCCATCGGCGGGACGTGGAGGTTTTGGAAAAGTTTCTGGTTCGAGTCGTGCTTGAAGAACGAGACTTGGAGAAGGCAAAGAAGTTGGTTACATGGCTGGACTTGGTGGTCGAACAGGACGGAGGGAGCGACAAGGGGCTTCAGTCTTGGAGACGGGCGGTCGAGAGCGTCAAGGAAGCTGTGCAGAAGGCTGTGAGGCAAAGAGGCATGGCGCCGTTGGATCTTTGATTTGCCAATGACCTTGTTGGAGGTTTGGATTTCATGTATGGACAGAGACGGCTCTAGAATATCAAGAGTGCCAAGGCAGTAGCAGCAAGCAGCACGACGGAGATTTGAGGCCCCAACGGCGCGGCAGAGAAGGTGTAGACGGTCAGCTTCAAGGATCCACCGCAGATTTGACTGGTGTTTCCCTCGCACGCATACGAGCACTGGCTGTCGTTGAGCTTCTCGGACACGGCGGCGATGTTGTTGGCGCACCAACACTCTCTAACAGGGGCCACCGGTCAGTAACACGGCCGTCTTCATCTCTCCGGAGGAGACTTGCCGTGACCATTCCAGCCCCGCGTACGTGTACTGCGTGCCGTTTGAGGAGCAGAACTCGAGGCACAGGGGGACCGTCATGTTGCCCTTGCGGATCAGCGACGTTCCGCCGTCCAGGGCGCGCGCCCCGGACGTGTCGCGCACCTGCGTCGTCTCGTTGTAGCAGCCGTAGTACTCGTACTTGCTGGACGGTTCGTATATCACGGCCTCGGCGTCGCGGGGCTGGTGGGCGAGGATGGCCGAGGCGAGGGCGGCGAGGATGCCGACGAGGTATGGGAGGCGAATCATGGCCACGGGGGGATTCACGGGGGATTCAAGAAGGAAGTCGACGTTGAGCTACAGAAGGCATCAGACGCACAAGTCTGGCGGAGCGAGCAGAAGGGGCTATATAGCTACAATACACTCATGTTCAGTTCTTTGAGCGTGGCTGCGATAGGGTTTCAGTTAGTGGTCCGCTCAGGAATGTAAGAAGGCGGCATGACGCATTCATCGGCGAGAAGGTGTCTACAGCTCAGCAGTGCGAGACTTGAGGCCATCTCGACAACGAGAACGGCTCACGCAGAAACGTTTTCGTACGGTGAGACCCCTCGACGGGACCAGACCGGGAGCAGATCCGGTACGTAAGTATCTCTTCAGCGGAGAAGGTCTCCAGTTCACTCCACCAGAGATAAGAAGTCGGAGCATTGACCAGTCGCTTCACAACTTCACATTGTACTCGAGATACGGCGAAATGACCTGCCTCTCGAACCCGGATTACGTGTACAATCCTTAGCTACGAACTGCCCATCGCCATCCGGACTCCCCTATCCAGGCATCCTCTCCATGGCGCCATCCGCCCAATCTCAGCTGTTCCAAGGTCGCTTCTAGAAGCCCTCGCGAGTGGAGACGGATCGGGGGTGGCAGCCGTGGCAGCCACTCACAGTCCCCGCATTGGCTGGAGGGGGGAAGCTGCGTCGGTCTGCCTTTCCCCAGCCTACCACCAAACTGGAAGGTCACGGACGACGTTGCGGTTGCCATCGGACTTGCCTAACCTTGCGCTGCGGAGTTCTATCCAAATTACCACGTTTATCGTACTGTGACTACTCCAACGTCCTTTTTTTTTTTTTTTCCTCCTCCCTCCATCCAAAACCCCCTCCGCCCCGGCTTCAATACTCCCCCGATTCCATTCTCTTCCTCTTGGATTCACTCGCGCCTTTTATTCGCGACGCCATCCTTCGTCGCATCTCACCTTCGCCCTCCCACCTCGGGCGCAAACCATATCCTACAGCCTCGTCCCCCCCTCCCCGATCGCCAAAATGAGCGGCTTCATCGACTGGTCCAAGAACACAAAGTCCAAGAACTACTATGGCACCAGTTCTTTTGCGACCTTTATGATCATTGCCCGTGAGTCGCCGCCTTCACATCCCGCAAGGGACTTTGCTGACACCATCCACAGCCACCTGCTTCTTCCTCGGCGTTCTCTTCGCCTCCTTCCCCTACGACTTCCCCCTCCTCTGGACCAAGGAGCCCATCACCGACGAGTTCCTCAACCACCTCGAGACTCACTTGAAGTTTGTCTACCACTCGCCGCCCCTCATCAGCCGCATGCTGCACATCATCATCTCCATCGGCTTCCTCGGCTTCTTCATCAAGCTCTTCCGCCCCAGCGAGGCCAACTTCCTCTTCGACGGCGCCTCCCTCATCCTCTACATCATTGGCTTTGGCGTCTACGTCGCCAACATTATCAAGGCTCTCCGCACCGTCAGCGCCGACTTCTGGTCCGACAGCGAGTTCGGTGCCACGACCCACGATGGTGAGAACGGCGAGCTCGTTCTCGGCCGCGAGGACACCCTAAAGGTTCTTTCCGCCAGCAACACCATCCTGGCTCTTGTCCTCGTCGGCATTCTGGTTCTCCAGGCCGGTGAGTGGTACGCCGAGAAGAAGGAGGCCGACGACACCATTGCCGCCGAGAAGGAGGCTGCTGCCGAGAAGAAGGAGCCTACGTCCAGCAAGGCCGCCTCTAAGAAGAAGAATTAATTCTTAAGCCCTAAAGTCTGGAAGTTTGGAAACCATGATACCACGAAAGTGCCCAGGGCGTTTTCTCAGTCTTTCTCTTGATAGGAGTGTTATGTATTATATCATGTCACATACCTAATGTTGAAATCTACGTCGCGTCATGCTCTCCTTGGAGATTACTGTACTGAAAAGACTCTGGATAACTACTTATGATATTATCCTTGAGACAAAAGAACATAGACCGTTCCCAGTATCTACCAACGCCATCTAACCCATAAACAATTGGCCTGTCCCATTATGTGTCATCCCATCATCATTTCGCTCATACAGACATTTTCATCGCAATCGTCTTGTGAGGGTTGTATCCCTTGATGACGAAATCCTCCACCTTCCAACCATCAATGCTGCCGCCCTTTTCGCGCGCAATCTCCAGCTCGGGGAATTGGCGCGGCTCGCGTTCCAGCTGCGTGTTCAGCGCGTCGACGTGGTCGAGGTAGACGTGGGCGTCGCCCATGACGTGGGTGAGACTGCCCGGCACCAGCTCGCAGGCATGCGCAATCATGTGCGTGAGCAGCGCGTAGCTGGCAATGTTGAAGGGCACGCCGAGGCCCATGTCGCAGGACCGCTGGTAGAGCTGGCAGTGCAGGTGGCCCTGCGGCTCGGGGGTGTTTTCGCCGGCCTGGCCGCGCCGGCGCGGGTACGACACGTAGAACTGGGCGAACATGTGGCACGGCGGGAGCACCATCTTGCGCAGGTCGGCCGGGTTCCACGCCGAGAGGATCAGGCGGCGGTCGTGCGGGTTGGTGCGCAGCTTGTGGACGAGCTCGGCGAGCTGGTCGACGCCCTGGCCGGCGTAGTCGGTCCGGTGGTCGACGTACTCGGCGCCAAAGTGCCGCCACTGGAACCCGTAGACGGGGCCCAGGTCGCCCTCCTCGCGGTGGTGCAGGCCGAGGCCGTCGAGGAACTCGCGGGAGCCGTTGCCGTCCCAGATCTTGATGCCCGCCTCGCTGAGGGCCTTTGAGTCGGTGTTGCCCTCGACGAACCAGAGGAGCTCGGCGACGACGGCCCGCGTGAAGACGCGCTTGGTGGTGAGGAGCGGGAGCACGGGCGCCCCGTCCTTGTTGAGGGCGAACTTTAGGGGCCGGGGGGCGAAGATTGAGTATGTGCCTGTGCCGGTTCTTTTGGGAGACCGGGGGCCGTCGGTCAGCGTCGTGTTTTCCGTCGTCGTGGTGGGAAGGGGGGAACTCACCGATCCGGGCGCTTCTCTCCGGTCTCGAGAATCTCGCGGACGAGGTCCAGGTATTGGTGCTCCTCCCGATTGACCTCGGGGGCCGGACCGCTCGGGGGCTGCTCGATTGAGCTGTTCTGCGAAATGGTCATTTTCTCACAATTATCGGGGTTGGATGCAAGAAATCTGCTCTGCAGGGAATGATTGCAGCAAGCGATTCGACATCTTAATTGATTTACGCCATCCGACGCGTCTGATCGCGCGCACGCGCCCGTGTCCCCACTTTCCATTTCCGTCTCCTCGGTCAATAATTTGTCCTCGGCCGAGCCCCCCAAGATATCCCATTCGACCCTTCGCCGTGTTCAGGACCAAAAATCCCACGCCAAGAAACGCCCAATTCCCATGCCAATTGTGCTCCATGGAGCCTAGCCTCGGCAGCTCTTTGATCGAGCATTGTTCCCGCTTACTAGATATTCGCGCAAACCAACGTCCCAAATTACCGATGGCGGCATATCCTCCCTTCGCACTTGCAGCGACCCTGTCCGTCGGACGCGGTGGAGCCCCCATGTGGTGTGGGATGCCACTTCCGAGAAAGGACAGTTCATCTTCCTCAACGTGGTTGCGAGGACGGGATGGCTTGGGGGGAGGGGAGTTCCCCTGGCCCGGTCTAAGACAAGTTGCCGGGCTGAACGTCCCTGGCGATGTCGAATTTGGGGGTCATTTCCAAAATGGTCTTGTTACGTGAGACACGGGAGCGGAGAGCTCAGGGAAGAATCCTTGGCAGCCAGCAAAACGAGAACGGGACGGTGCCAGCTCACCGGACTGGCGAGATGGACCCTTGCATGAGTCATCAGCCATTGGAAGCAAGCTAGGCTAATATTAAACAGAGGCGTGGGAGGTTTGGAAACCTCGGCGTCGGCAGACTCATCTAATCAATCAGTCGATCAAGGCGCATGGCGCTAACTAACGCATGGATGGCTCTTCCAAGCTCCGGCAACGTCGAGATGGAGGCCAGGACGGGGCATTTCCAATGGCATTGACGGACCAGACCTGGACCACGTCGAAGCACCCCTCCAGAACCCCTCCAAAGTCCCTGAATTTCCGCCATGGACTCCCCCTGTTGCCGTGGGCTCGCCCTGGTGCCCCTCTCCATTGCCGACCCGGCGAGCCCCTCCAGAGAAAAAAAAATCACGACTCCGACGTGCACGGACGATCAGATAACTGTGTACCTCGGACGGTCGAGTCTGGTTGGCCCCATCCCACGCAACAAGCGGAGCCCCTGATGTCACATGGCTTCCCGATAACCCCGATAAGAAATTTTTGCTTTGCCTTCGCGGCCCCCAAAGCTGTAAGTTGCGCATTTTCATCCACTTCGCACTCGTCCCCCTCTGCACGTCCTTGTAACCACTGTGGGCTGCGTTCTGTATTCATGTCACAAGCCCGCCAGTCTTGACCTGGACTCTGAGAGAGGAGGGACAGACCACGCCAGAGTCTTTACGTCCATTGCTCCCCAAGGTATTATTTGCGCCAATACCCAGGGTAGCAAGCGTGTCTTAAAACCCCCCTCTCTCCGTCCCGCCGTCCTCGTCGCTCCCTCGTTCTTCTCTTCCTCCACCTCTTCAGTTCCCATCGGCCCACACCGTCCTTGATCCTCCTGCCTGCCTGTTGTCTCCCCGTTCGTCCAGAATGTGCTGAGACAAACGCCGTCCGGCCGTGTCGCCCTCAAACAATCCTTTCTTGGAATCTAGAACTCGGTCTCGGTGTACTAGTCGAAGAATGCTCTCTCGGCTACATCCCGCCAACACTCTGATTCTATAAAGTTCGTCGGATCGCCGCGAATCCAAGAGTTTCACGCGGGCAATACCTACCGTGGAAGCATCCTATCAACAGGGACCCCTCATTGAACCCCTCGCATACATCCGAGGCACCCCCGTTCGCTTCTCGTCCTTCTGACTCACCTCTCCGCATTTCCCCTCTGCTCTCCTTGATTAGGTGCGACGCAGCACGGTCGAGTCAACATGGAACCCAGTCCAGTCTCGGTCGAAGCCGTCCCCCCACTCGCTCCCCAACTTACCCTCAAGGGCAAGACGGCTGTCATGGAGGCGATAGAAGACGTGCTCTGTGGTTCGGTATGTCACCAATTCGCATCCTCGAGACCACCTTCTAACGGAAACAGATTGCTGGCGCCGCTGGAAAATACATCGAGTACCCGTTCGATACCGTCAAGGTCCGCCTCCAGAGCCAACCCGACCACCTTCCCCTGCGATATAGCGGCCCCCTTGATTGCTTCCGACAAGCCATAAAGAGCGATGGAGTTATCGGACTGTATCGCGGCATCAGCGCCCCCGTCGTCGGCGCCGCTGCGGAGACGAGCAGCTTGTTTGTGTTTGAGAGTCTCGGGCGTGAGCTCTTCTACATGAGCGGACTGGCCTCTCGCGAGAAGGGTCTATCGTTGCCTGATCTCTGGCTCACGGGCGCATTTTCCGGGGCCTTCACCTCGTTCGTCCTCACGCCCATTGAGCTGGTCAAATGCAAAATTCAAGCCCCTGTAATAGGCAATGGCTCGGTAGGGACCGCCCTCCGGCCTCTGCCCGTGATCAAGGAAGTTTTCCGTCACGAAGGTTTGAGGGGCTTCTGGCATGGCCAGCTCGGAACGCTGATCAGAGAGGCCGGCGGCGGTTCCGCATGGTTCGGCGCCAAAGAAACAGTGACAAAGATGTTCTACGAGCACAGGGCCAAGCGAGCCATGTCCCGGGCTGAGAAGGAAAGGATCCTGGCCACGCCTCTGCCTCTGTGGCAGCAGGCCGTGGCGGGCGCGTCGGCGGGCGTCTCATACAACTTCATTTTCTTCCCCGCAGACACCATCAAGTCACGCATGCAGACGGTCCCGCTGGGCAGTTTGGCGGAGAAGCGCACTTTCTGGCACGAGACGACTTCGCTCTGGCGACAACACGGGATACGAGGTCTATATCGTGGCTGTGGCATCACCTGCCTGCGCTCGGCACCTAGTTCAGCCTTCATCTTTATCATCTATGACGGACTGAAAAGATGCTTTCCTTTTTGAAAAAGTCTGGGGAGGGGGAGTTGAGGTGATAAAAATCCTCCTTGGGGGGATGAGATGTGTTGCATCTACGAGGCGTTTGACTTTGGTTTCTTTCATAAATCTGGAGGCTGGTAAACAAAAGCGACACGAGTCGTACCATTGCTTTGTTTTGCTTTGTTTCGAGGAGATGGGGATGATATATAGACTTGCACACTTTAAGACAATGTGTTGGATACTCTTTGACGCAAAATGTCTTGCTCCCTACATCACGACACACCATCTATGCCTGCTTATTCGACTTCCCAGACAGGTCCCAATTGTTCAAGTAGCCAATGCTGGTGCACAGATACGTGGCGAAGCTCAGCCAGCCGAGGTAAGGGGCCTGGCACCAGCTGGCGACGGGGTCGACGGAGCTCCAGACGTAGGTCAGATAGGCGTTGACGCCGAGGAGGCCGGCGATGTCGACGGTGGCGGCGAGGGGGCGGTTGAAGCCGAAGAACAGGGGGGTCCAGATGAGGTTGAGGCCCAGCTGGATGGTGTACAGCGTCATTCCGTGGTGGGCTGCCCTGATGGTGTCGGGGGAGTTTAGGGGGGAGAGTCCGTTGAAGGTGGCGCGGTAGGCAGAGTAGCCCATGAGACTGGGAAAGCGTCAATGCTTGGGAGATTCCACGGGCACGGAGGTTTGCGGATGGACTCACCCGTACAGGACGGTCCACACGGGGCCAAACAGCCACGGCGGCGGGTACAGGTCGGGCTTTCTCAGCGAGAGATAGGTCTTTTGGGTCTCTGCACGTGTTGGCGGTTAGCGGTGCGATTGCGATATGCAGCTGCAAGCCATTGGGTAAGACTGACGCGTTGCGCTGAGGCCCGAGGCAATTCCGAGGCCAATGGGGAGCAGAACAGACACTGCGGGATTCAGGAAGACGCCGGAAGGGAGCGTGAGTGAGGGAATAAAAGTTGTCATCTTGACGAGAGGGGTCTCCTGGGTTGGGGAGCGACTGATATTTTGGGGGTAATTGGAAAAGGTAGAGACATATGATGGAAGAGGCGACACGAGAATGAAAGTTGATGTATTAAGCTACAAGCAAGTCAATGACGTAATGTCTGTATCAGGTTCACTCATCCACTTATCAGCGTAGTCCAGGAAGACATGGGATTGATCCAGGGGTGGCGGCTTTGGCCAAGAGCATCTCATTTCATCCATGCGGACTGATGCCTTCGAAATTCAGATTTGAAGCCATCGTGGCCGGCTTCGAGATCGAGTTTTAGAGTGGGGGGACTCGAACAATTCGAGCCGACGAGGTCGCTTCCCCATTTGGCCTCGAAAGCGGGACCTTCCGGTTCCAACAGCAGGGGTTCTCGGAACCTTTCCCTCGCGAAAAGACCAGGGGACACCTCGCACCCAATCGACACGGGCACAACGCGATGCCACGAAATGGTGGCCAGAGCCGTGACCTGGCGTGGCTCCCGGTGACGGGTGGGGATGGTGTGGCTGGTGCAGGCGTGTGAGAGGCGCGTTACCTTGAGGCGTCCCCCTCGCACGGGCCCACCCGTTCTTTAATCTTTAATGGGCTTTCGCGAATGCCGTCGCGTCTGAACGCGCTCCAACACGTTCCGCAGAACACAGGCCCATGTCGTGGCGCGGCTACGCCATGGGGACGACTGGCTAATTAAATATCCATCCGTTTTCAGACTTCCCACTGCACCTTCCTTTCAAAGTCCCAAACAACACCATTTGTGCCTTCCCGCAACTTGTAACAACACCGCGTGTGTAAATTGATCTGGAAGGTGCTGCTCATTAGACATGGCTCGCTCAACATTGGGAAAGCGCACACGCAGTCTCGACGACGCAGGCAAGTCCCCGTCTCATTGAGGAGGAGCGAACGTTTCGGTTGCTGACTTCCGTCCTGCAGAAGACATCAGCCCCATCCAGACTCCTTCCAAGCGAAGCAGACGCCTCGCCCAGATCGCCCCAGTCTATTACAACGACGAGAACGCGCCTCTAGACGAAAAACTCGCCCAAGATGACTTCGACGTGCCCGATGCCCCCCCTGCCGTCACCCGCAGCTCTCCCTCCCAAGCCTCCGCGAAGAAGAACCCCGTCACTCCCTCGACGCCCCGATATCGAGATGCCCTCGCCGTCCCCCCCACCACTCCTCGACACACCGTCATGTCCGCGGGCAAGCTCTTCAAGCGACTGACGCCCCAGACGCCCCTTTCCCCCAGCACCATCCAGACCGTCTACCACTCGGCCCGCCAACTCTTCGCTCGTGGCTCGGAGCCGGGTCAGCTCGTCGGTCGAGATGCCGAGCGAGAACAGCTCAACGAGTTTCTCGACCGCTGCTCCTCGAAAACTCCCCACGGCTGCTTGTACGTCAGCGGCCCGCCGGGAACGGGCAAGAGTGCCATGGTCACCGAGACCACCAAGGCCTACTCGGAACGCAACAAGGTCCAGTCCGCGCACGTCAACTGCATGAGCATCAAGTCGTCCAAGGATCTGTACATCACCCTCCTGGGCGCCCTCGGTCAGGCCAGCGACTTGTCCGAGGCGGACGCCATCGCAGCGTTGCAGGCCTGCTTCATGCCCAAGGCGAAGTCGGCACCCGTTTACCTGGTTACCCTCGACGAGATCGATCACATCCTGACAATGGGCCTGGAGAGCTTGTACCGAGTCTTTGAATGGTCTTTGCAGAAGTCCTCTCGGCTGGTGCTGGTCGGGATTGCCAATGCTCTGGATTTGACGGACCGATTTTTGCCTCGCCTCAAGTCGAAGAACCTAAAGCCCGATTTGTTGCCATTCCTCCCGTACACGGCTGCTCAAGTCAAGACCATCATCACCACGAGACTCAAGTCGCTCGTGCCAGTGGGCAAAGAAGGTTACGTCCCCTTCATCCACCCGGCCGCCATTGAGCTGTGCTCTCGAAAGGTGTCGAGTCAAACTGGCGACTTGCGGAAGGCTTTTGAGATTTGTCGACGAGCACTGGATTTGATCGAAGCCGAGACGAGATCAAAGCACGAGGATGAGGCAAGGGAGAAGCTTCTACTGATGACGCCTTCAAAACGACCGTTGGGCGAAAACATCAACGGCGTTTCCGGTGGCGGGCCGCGCAGTGTCGTCCAGATCATGGCGACATCGCTCAAGGAGCTCACGGCCGAGACGGCACCCCGAGCCTCCATTGGTCACCTCAACAAGGTCACAGCGGCCGCTTTCAGCAACGGCACTACGCAGCGACTCAAGGCGCTGAACCTGCAGCAAAAGGCGGCTTTGTGTGCACTGGTGGCATGCGAAAAGCGAAACCGGGCTGCAGCCAAGATGGCCAATGGCCTCGTTACGCCATCCAAGTCGAAGCTGATGGCCCCCACCGTCAAGGCCCTCTTTGAGGCCTACTGCCAATTGTGCACTCGAGATTCGGTTCTTCATCCGTTGTCGAGCTCCGAGTTCCGGGAGGTGGTGGGAAGCCTGGAGACGCTAGGGTTGATCAACGCGTCCAATGGCAAGGGCGGCAGCTTTGTGACACCACAGACGCCCAGCAAGAGGGGCAGAAAGGTTGCGCTGCCAAGTGGCGACGAGCGCCGGGTGACGAGCTGCGCGGGAGAGAAGGAAATTGAAGCAGTTGCTGAAGGCGTTGGTGCGGGTATCCTCAGGAGCATCTTGAGCGGGGAGGCGTTGGATTAATTGATGAATCATGAGCGGGACACATTGCATTACGCGGCGTTTAAGGGCATGGCAAAGGGCATGGCTGGATTTTTTTTGGTTTTGCATGGCGTCGTGTCGTTTTCAAGGCTGGTTGAAGCCTGTTGTTGTATCATAGCTAACATCAAGGATGGATGGTTGGAGACATGTCCAAATGATGGATAATACCCAGATAGACCAAGGGGCGGACAAAATGGAGTCAGTATTGTTCAACAACAAAGAAGTTTTTCTCTGGCGTGACTCGAAGGCTTCACCTCATTCATACGTGGGTGGTAAGCAATTATGCATATCTTGGGGTTGCAGCCAAGCTGGAGATTGTCTGCGAATGACAGGGCTGGCACGCACATGAAGCTGAGGACCAACCCTTGTCGTGTTCCCACGAGTATTCGTATTTCTTCCGGGGAACATGTGGTGGACGAGCAAGGAGCGTGAGCGCGAAGGATTGCTGACGCGAGGGATTCAATGGCGAAACGATGGCAGGAGGTATATCATGGGGTCGGTCTGTCCACAGGAGACCAACAAAGAGAGGCTCCCGTTCCAACAATGCTGCTTTCATTTCCCCAAAAGCGATCCAGGATGTGGCTCCCAAGACAAGCGTCCTCGGAGCCAGACTACCAAGCTTTCTCTTGGCACGAGCGGGCAACCCGAGGGCACCCTTGGCATATGCACCTTGGGAAAGCTGTCTGATTTTCCTTTTTCCTCAGCTCCCCCCCCTTCCCCGTCCAGTGATTCTTCGAGGCACTGTCACCGCTGCCCGCTTTCTCACACCCTCCCCTGGCTCGGTGGGACTTGGGCGGCCGTAATCCCTATTCAGCATCGAGAGTGAGGCAACGTGGCTCGGCAGCATCGGCCGAGCTTAGCCTGGAACCGGACTGGGAGAGGGAGCGAGCGAGAGTGAGTTGAGTGTATGTATGTGTGTGTGTGTGGTGGGGGGTTAGAGAGAGCAGAAATTGGGGAAGCTTGGAAGTTGTCATTGGGGCCTTCCACAGTGACCTAGGCTTCCAGTTCCGTTAGTGGTTTGCAGTTCAGGACGGCGGTCCTCCACCTCCGCTTCCGCCTCCGCCTCCACGCTACGCTACCTCCAACCCTCGGCCGTCGATCGACACCTTGTTGCGTTGGGACTACTTGGTCGTCGTTTCTCTCCCTCGAATTCTCTTTTATTTTCTCGTGTTTTTTTCTTCTTTTTTTTTTTTTCGTTTATTGTCATCAGCCTCTCTCTCTACATCTATTCCCCCCCGCACCTCGCCTCCACGAACCACCCAGTCGCCGCCCATCCTTCTCCTCCTCGCGAGGCTGACGTCGACTGAAACGCGCCTCTTTGTCCTCGACGTCGTCGACGCCCTCCGAAGCCGACGTCTGCGATCCGCGAACCGACGCTCGCGTTGCACGACGAAGCCCCCGATATCGACACCTCGTCCCGTAAACTCGAAACCGCGAACCCAGACTCGGCTCGACCGTCCTCGACGCGGCCCTGATGCCGTTGGCGCCGAATGCCGGAATGGGCCGTCGGTCGAGAAGCTCTCCTTCGCTGTCGCTGTCCAACAACACGGCGACGGCGGCCCCCGCCGACACGGCCGCTGCTGCACCCTCCTCTCCCGTCGCCGCCGACTCGCCCGCGCCCAGACAATCCACCTCTCCCACGCCGTCATCGTCCTCGTCGTCGCGCCCGAGCTTCCTCTCGCGTTTCAGCCTCCCCCTCCGCAGAGGGAACCGCAATGTCACCGACTTCCATGTCCGGGCCGAGGAGCCGCACCGCCGGTACGCGGCCGGCGACCACGTCCGCGGCGCCGTCGTCATGGTGGTGGTGAAGCCAGTCCGCATCACGCACCTCGTCGTGTCGCTGCACGGCTACGTGCGCGTCCTCAAGGACCCCGCCACCGTGGCCAAGGCGCAGGGCTCGACGCAGCTGCCGCAGGGCGGCGGCTCAATGCGGCCGCGCTACCACGGCAATGGCCTCGCCAGCCTGTTCCAGGACGAGCAGGTGCTGAGCGGCGAGGGGCGCCTGGAGCCGGGCAAGTACGAGTTTGGCTTCGACTTGGTGTTCCCGCCCAAGGAGCTGCCCAGCAGCATCGACGTACGTCTTGCCTGAGCGGCTTCGTCCCCCGCCCCGACCATTCGCTGACGAGGACACAGTTTGAACGGGGAACCATTTCCTACAACATCACGGCGACGCTCACGAGACCGACGACGATTACGCCGACGACTTCGTGCGACCGAAAGGTGATGCTGGTGGAAAATGTAGACATTGGGCTGCTGCAAGCACCCAGGCCTCGGACCATATTCCTAGAACCCATATCGAAACGCACGCGGAGGAAAAAGTCTATGATTCTGGACAAGGCAGCATCGTCCCCGACCGAGATAACCGAGATTCCCGAGCACGACTCGTCGGACCAAACCAGCCCCGGCGCCAGCGAAGAGTCTCGCGACCACGGGGGGACGCCCGACGCCCGAAGCCCAACACAGAGCGATGTGAGGAGCGAGGTCAGCGGGGAGAGCGCCAGCACCAGCGTGAGCCGCAACGACGTCTCTTCGCTGCCTCATTTGGGGCCGTTGCCGTCGTCGGCCTCGGCAAAGCAGCAGGCTGTGGACAAGAAGACGATCACGACGACGATTGAGCTCATGAAGGGGGGATGTTTGCCCGGCGACTCGGTCACGGTGCGCATCTTGGTTCAACACATCAAGCGGGTCAAGAGCATGACGGGCGTCATTGTGACGCTGTACCGGCAGGGCAAGATCGACAGCGCTCCTCCAGAGGCCTTGTTCAACGAGGACTTGACCGAGGAGGAGAGGAGGCGGGCCGAAAGGGACGAGGTGTACCCCAGGTCAAGAACCGGGCTCGGGGGCCTCTCTCTGTCCTCGTCGAGCTCAACGAGCATGTTTCGCAAAGATCTCGACCAGAACACGGCGCCCTTGATCATTGATCCGACGACGTTGCAGACGACGGTGTCGGTCTCGGTCAAGCTGCCCGACGATTCCTTCCCCACCATCAAAGGGGTCCCGGGGGAGATGATTAGCTTCAAGTATCTGGTCGAGGTGGTGGTTGATCTCGGTGGACGATTGGCAAACCAGCTTCAGGGGGGCGCGTCTTCCAGGTTCGGAACGTACAACCACGGCGCTCCGGAATCGAGCCCGTCCATCTACGGTCCCAGGAGAGGGAACAACATTGCCGACACGTCACAGCTTCGACACGAGAAGGGCGTCATCTCGGTATCCTTGGAGACGGTCGTTGGCACGACCGACTCGTCACGGGGTCGAAAGAGATCGAGGGCGTCGCCTTCGTCGCGGAGAATACAGATGCAAGAGAGCGACGACGAGGATCATAATCGGCCGGACATGGGATGCGACCAAGAAATCCCCTACGAGTACCGTACCAACGGCCAGTTCTCGCCCTCGGGCTACTTCCCGCCACCTCTGGCCAACGGATCTCGTCTTCCCCCACAAGCCCCCGTCTCCCCTCCGCAGCCTTATTCGTCTCTCAGCCCGACGATGCCTACACAGCCACCGCAGTTGAGCCAGAGAGATTTCCAGGGAGCCAACGGCTTCCCTCCGCCTGCCGCGCCCGCATACGTTCCTCCGCCCCAGATTCCAGAACACAGGGAAATGTCCGAGAAGGATCGGATACGGCAAGCCGAAACCAGGCTGCTACCGAGCGCGCCCAGCGAACCGCCCGCGGCAGGACCATCAAGCGGCAACGACGATGACATTTACGACGCAGACGACGCACCCCGAGCTCCGGCTCTCCAAGTCCCATCCGCACCCGACGAGCCCGCCGACGAGCCTTCGGCGCCTCGGGAAGAAGACGTCGTTGCCGCCGCACCACCAGACGCGTCCGAGGACAAGCAAGAGCTCGAGCGACGGCGGATGCTGAGCGAGGCGAGCGCGCCACCAGAGTTCCCAGTCGACGAAGATCAGAGGAATAGCGGACCGTCGACGAGGGACGCGGCCCCAGACGCGGAGCCGAGCGCGCCGAGTGCGCCGGCGCTGGACGATTTAGACGACGACTTTCCGGGCCTCGGACCCATGGCGGCATCTTCAGGCCGCGGCGGCGGCGGTGGTAACGGGGAAGATTTGCCGGCATATCAACGATGATGGTAGCGCGAGTATATACGGAGCTTTTTGCTTTGGGGCATGGGGTCAAAATATACAGGGAGAAGGAAAAAGGAATGTACGGTTTGGGGCGTATGGGTGGACGGCCAGTGTGGTAGATTGGTCGATTTGAATGGGACATGATGAAATGCTAACAACGTGGACAATTGCGTTTTTAAAGAACTTTATTCATGCTCGTTGATGTGAATGTTTTGACAGTGTCAGCGTCAATTGACAGTGTCAGCGTCAATGGACAGTAAGTACTAGTTGAGAGATGTAATACTACATGTACGAATATCTACTAGATTAGATATAACCAGTCTAGTCTGGCAGTTGTCTATCATCCGATTATACACGGGACTCCCTCCGTCCCTCGAGCGGCGATTGTGAATTCCCACGACAAGTAACGTACACAGGCCAATTATGCAACAGCGGCATAACCCCCAAATCAGGCCATTTTCGGCGTCGGTGACGAAAGAATCGGGCCATGCTTTCTTCCCCAGCGCCGGCGCAGGGGACGGAGCAGGAATTGCATATAAAAAAAATTCCATGTAAAAAGAGCGGCCCCGCCTTCTCCGGACCCCTCACCTCGGATGCCGTCTCTCTCTTCACGAGAGCTTCCGGGCGGTTCTGCCCTCGTTTTGGTTTTCCCACATGCTCATGACGATTTCCTTTTGGGGTTTCTCTTCTCGGGGCCGCCAACAGCTCCTTCAGTGCTGCAACACCACGGGCTTGCCCGGCTCCCAGTTGTCCAAGCTCTCCTTGATATTCACCCAGTACCTCAGGCGCACCGCCTCGCGCTTGGCGGCCTCGACGTCGTCGCCGCGAAAGGCGGCCTCGAGGGCGTCCTCGCTGGCGGCGATGCGGGCGTCATTGTCGGCGCGCGGGCCGTCGAGGTCAGCCTCGCGCTCGGCGTCCTCAATCTCCTCGCGGGCGTCGAGCACCATGGCCAGCAGGCCCGGCTCCTCGACCTTGAGCGACTCGTCGTTGGCCACGTCGACGCCGCGCAGGGCGAGCAGGTACTGGGCGCGCAGGAGCGGGTTGGCGAGCGTCTTGTAGGCGTCGTTGATGCGGGCCGAGGCGGCCTCGGCGCGGGGCTTGGCGGACGGAGGGTGCAGGTCCGGGTGGGCGCGCGCCTGGAGGGCGAGGAACTCGCGGCGGAGGGCGCGCGCGTCGATGGGGAAGTGGCCGGCCGGCGGGGGGCCCGAGGGGAGGGTTTCCGGGAAGAGGTCGTAGTGCGTCGGGGGCGGGGAGGGCTGCGGCTGCGGCTGCTGCTGGGCGGTGGCGGCGGATGGGGAGGAGGAGGAGGAGGCGCTACGGGCCTGGAGCAGAGCGGGCGACGGGGCCATGCTCCGGAAGGCAGCGGCGCGGGACGCAAACGGCGCAGCGAGCAGCGGCCATTTAGTCGTCGTCGTTGTCGTCGTCGTCGTGCGGGCGTCGGCGGCGGCGCTGGCGGTTCTGGTGGTGGTGGTGGCACATGGCGGCGATGCGGCCAGCGACGACGCTCGGCGAACTCGGAGTCGACATCGGAGACAAAGCCGATCGAGGTCGCGGGCGGCGACGGAAGCGACTGAAGGTCGCATGATTATGGAACGAAGAAAAATAGAAGGGGAAAGTTTCAACGATGGTCTTTTCTTTGGAAACTTTTGACGGGGGCGAGAGTATGATGGCGCTGTGATGAAAATGATGGATGGTGGACGGCGGGTTGATTAATTAATTAGTATCAAGGCAGAAAGTCGCTTCACCAAAAGGCCGAGGGATGCCGCGTCGGCCGACGGTCTTTTATTTATTTTATTTATTAATTTTTTATTTATTTATTTTATCCATTTTATTTCCTTTTGGAGCTGTTGATGAGCACTGCCAAGGTGAGGCTGGTGACTTGTGGCGAGAGGACCGGGGTTTGAGCATCGAGTGTGGCGTAACGAATGATACAGGCCAATGTTCACGAATCGAGACGAGATTGTGCCGAGCCGAGATGCAGATCTAGATCCGTGACGTTTCCCATTTATCTCGACGCCGGATGAAAGCAAAAACAAGAGAATCAATTAGAGGCCCTTTGGTTTCCTTTGATCCAGCCACTTGCCGTCCACGTTCGCGATGAACTCGACCTGTTCGAAGTCCGGGGCAGCCCACGGCTCCGTTGATTCAATTGATTAGTGGCTCAAAACTGCAGTTCAATCGCCCCGGTCGGACCAAGTCGGCGCGGCACTTCTCATCGGTGTCAAGTCCGAGCCAATGAGTGGCGGGACAAATCAATTGGATCCTTCGCCGAAAGACGACTTTCGACTGCGATATCGAATCATTCTTCCGTCCTTTTATCGGGGGGGAGTTATAGAGCCTGGATACAACAGGAATCTCGACGCTGCAGGGAACCATGCGTCGAAGCCAACACTTGTATTAGCACCCGCCTCTTTCACTCTCAATCTGTCAAATCTCAATCTCAATCTCTCACTCTCTCACCCTCTCACCCTCTCTCACTCATCTTCTCATCCCGCCCCCAAAGTCCCCCCCCCAAACCCGATGCAACGGGTCAATGGCCCCCGAGTCTCTTCGGCTCATCCGTTTTCTCTAATTCCTCCTCATCAAACCAACCACAGCCTCCAGATTCACACCTCGACTGGCCAGACTGCCTACATTCCTTCTGCCTCTTCATCCGCATCTCCGTCTCAATCTCCTCCCGCCGCCTCATCTCCTCTCTCGCCCTCGCAGCAACCGCCCTCCCCAATCGCAAACTCGGGCGATATGGCCGCCAACGTCTTTGACGCCTCTGAAGGTACATCTCCTCATTCTCTGATAACACCTCCATCACTAATACCCAATTGATAGTCGCCAAACACAACACCAAGGAAAGCTGCTGGGTCGTCCTCTACGGCAAGGTGTACGACGTCACCAATTTCTTGCCTGAGCACCCCGGCGGCAAGAAGATCATCCTGAAACTGGCCGGCAAGGACGCCACCAAGGAGTACGATCCCATCCATCCCCCCGGCATCTTGGAGGAGAACCTTCGTCCCGAGGACTGCCTCGGAACCATCAACCCCGATTCTCTCCCCAAGCCCGAGGCCGAAGCGGAAGAAATGCCCCAGGACTCGGACAAGCGTCCCCCGTTGGGCTCCCTCATGAACCTCGACGAGATCGAGGAGGAGGCCACCAAGCGCATCTCCAAGAAGGCCTGGGCCTATTACTTCTCTGCCAGCGATGATCTGAGGTCAAAGTCCTTCAACAACCTCGTCTATCGCCAGATTCTCCTTCGCCCCAGGGTCTTTGTCGACTGCACCGCCTGCGATCTCTCCACCACCTTCTTGGGCCACAAAGTCGGCATTCCCATCTTCGTCGCCCCGGCTGCCATGGCCCGTCTCGCCCATCCCGACGGCGAGCACGGCATCGCAAAGGCCTGTTCACGCTTCAATGCCATGCAGATCATCTCCAACAACGCGTCCATGACCCCCGAGCAGATTGTCGACGGCGCTGGCCCCGACCAGGTCTTTGGCTGGCAGCTCTATGTCCAGAACCAGCGCGAGAAGAGCGTGGCCATGCTCAAGCGCATCCACGCCAAGCGCGACCACTACAAGTTCATCACCCTGACCCTCGACGCTCCCGTCCCCGGGAAGCGCGAGCTCGACGAAAAGTCAAACTTTGACTTCTCCGACACCAGCCCCGCCAGCGGAGAGGCCACGCCGGCCAAGGGCGGTGTAGGACAACAGCTCTTCTTCGGCACTGCCGCCGACTTGACGTGGAAGACGACGCTGCCGTGGCTGGCCGAGCATACCGACCTGCCCATCGTCTTAAAGGGCTTGCAGACTCACGAGGACGTCTTCTTGGCCGCAAAGTACGCGCCTCAGGTCAAGGCCGTCATCCTTTCCAACCACGGCGGTCGTGCACTCGATACCGCGCCCCCTGCCATCCACACCTTGCTCGAGGTCCGCAAGTATTGCCCCGAAGTCCTCAACAAGATTGAGATCTTTGTCGACGGAGGCATCAAGCGAGGCACCGACGTGGTCAAGGCGCTCTGCCTGGGCGCCCGTGGTGTTGGCATTGGACGAGGCGCCTTGTTCGGCCTCGGTGCTGGCGGCCAGGCCGGTGTCGAGCGTGTGCTGGAGAGTAAGTTTGCCCTGAGCCATCGTTCCCGTCGAGAAGCCGTTTACTGATGAGATCCTCCGCAGTTCTCGAGGCAGAGACTGCCACTTGCATGAGACTCCTCGGCGTCAAGAACATCTCCGAGTTGTCCCCCAGATTCGTAAGGACCCTTTCCCCAGATCCCGCCGTTTCTTGGCGATCTCGTCTAACTCATCGACAGATAAACACTCGCAGTGTGGAGCGAGATATTTTCGAGGGAGATCCGGGGCTGGAGCGGAGAGGCCTGTGGACGAGATCCAAGCTGTAGACCCAAGGATGGAGCAGGCATTATCAATATCAGATGTCAGATAGAGCCTCGGCTCTTTGAATAACGGACGAGACTCCATCCTCTCCATCTCGGCCGCCGTCCGTCCCTCGCAGGGTCTGATGAGGCTTCGGAACGAATGGATCTCTCGGACGTGGCGTTTTGGCTAGACGCCATGCAGGCCCGGGACCGCCACGCCGAGGGAATCATGTTTGAACAAGATTCGTCCCGTGGGGTGAGCAAATAGGCGCAGAGATGATGGATCAAGGCTGAGGCGACAAGGTTTCGGAGATACAACCAAGATCTATGCGATTTCCGTGTATGCTGATAGACTGGCCCATAGACTGTACCGGTACAGCATTTTCAATATAATACAATAGACTCGTTCAACTGGCTGGTGAGCTATGAGCACAGATCGAGGTGCCTTGATTTTCAAGTCCCGGCCTTTCGTCAGCACTTGGAGACGGGAGATGTGGCCAAGGGCTGATTCCAATGCATACGGGGGTGCGATTGGTCATTGTCGCTCGTAGGGTGATGATCGTCGTGTCCTTGCCCGGGAGACTTGGAGAAGCGGACAAGGCAAAGAAGCGTGTGGGTGTGGGTGGCGCCCTGCTGCAGGGGCAAGGGAGTCAAATGACACCACATGCTTCCAAGGACGGGATGGCAACCCTCCATTCCAATGCTTGTCGTGTTGCAGTGTTCCCCCTCGTCGAACCTGCCAACCTGATTGCTTGGTTTACTTGGAACTGGTGGTGGTCTCGGTCACCAGCCGGGCCTTTTTGCCTGCTGGTCTTTCACCTCAAGGCAAAGAGCTGCTGAAAATAGACAGCAAGAGTTTGTGTGGCGAGCCGGGGAGAAACACAAAACCTCAGCCGCGTCCCGTCTTATTCGCTGACAGACGCTGCCCTGTTTTGCACTGAGCGAGAGAGACACCGACTGGTCAACTTTAAAATATCGCGGAGGAGGCCGTGCATCCCATCTTCCTTGGATGTGTCAAATGTCTGTCTTCAGGCCATCGTCAATGAAGGAGGGTGGTCGCGGAGAAGTCGATTGAACAGGTTAGCTCCCTTCGCCGCTGGTGAGGGGTCGTTATTGTCGTGTGAGGAGATGACCAATTGAGACGAATGTTGTGTATGTATTGGCTTGGCACCTCCTTTGGTGAGCGACTGTTGCTTGCTTTTGTCGTTCCATCCGCTACGCCACCATCGTGCCGACTGGGCTGGTTGGCAGCATTCGCAAAGCCCATCATTCTCAGCTCTTTCAGCCGTTGCATTACATCCGAAAGCCAACGCTTCTGGGTGCCTGACATGTGATGTTCCATGCAGCCGATGTGGTGAAGGTTTCCTCTGATTTTCTCTTGTGACTGTGCCGCGAGACCATCACGGAAGGCCGGAGTGCATGGCCTTGTCCTCCCCGGGCTCCCACCCCTTCCTTGCCCTCCCATATTTTGTATTTCCAGCGGGGTTGTCTTTGCTCTCTCGGGAAATCTTCTCGAATTGTCGAGTATGACAGAATGTTTGGGTGTCTGATGACGAGATGCATCAGGGTTGCCACCTCGAGAAGCCTCAGCCCGAGTCTCGCACATGGCCGCCGGGGATTGGCTGCTATAATTGCGCTGGCGTAATTGGTGGCTGCCAGTCAAAATCAGGGTGCAGCAAAACTCCAATCTCCATCGTTTGGTGTGCCGTAGATACGCGGTAGGAGCTTGGTTTGGTCGTTCTTGTCCCAGCTCGGAGCTTCTCCCGTCCGCCACGATGCCTCGCAGGGATTGGAATGGCCTCACCGGACGAGGCAAATGAAGGGACACATGGATTTGCTCTCAGCTCGCATGTGGATGTTCATCACAAGATACCGAGGGACGTCTCTTGGGACGGAAGAGGGGGTTGCCGGGGGAGAAGAGACAAACAGGGGGAGCGAGGAGAGATGGGCTGCATCCTTTGGCCGGGGGCCCTGAAAGGCGCTCGTTCCCTTCCCTTCCCCAGAAGCGCGATTGGGCTCGTTGATGAGATTTGGGAGCCAAGAATTCCATGCGGGGCAAACCTGGGGATTTTTGGCGCCGTCTCTCGCGTCGGCGTATTACCGCTTTGGGTAGCACAGGTCCGAGAAGAGATGCAAAAGAACATGGGAGAGAGGAGATCATGACGATCTAGACTGGAGGCGCTGCATTTTCTGCTGCTGTTGCCGTTGCTATTGCTGGCAGTCGCAATGTGGTGCAGTTGCCTTCTGGTTGAGGTGCCCTCGCACTTGCCGCAGCTATCCAGCTTCGACGGAACGAGGCAAGTACTTAAACTCTGCCGTCCGGGATGCTCCTTCTCAACCTCCTCCAGCTGTGTCTCGGAAGTTTGGCTTTGCCTCTTTAATATTCGCCATATTCGCCAGTAGCTCTTCATTCCAATTTCCCTCCTGCTGCTGCCCATCAATTCCACCACCTCCTGGAGAAAAAGACCACCGCCCTGGACAACGCTGTGAACACCATGTCGGACAAACAGGAATTCACCCAGACCGAGGATGTCGCCGCCAGAAGTAAGAAGAGAGGCTGCGCCCGACACTGCAAGCGCTTTTGGTGGATTTACCTCCTCGTCCTAATCGCCATCGTCGTGCTGGTCGTTCCCCTAATGTGAGTCAACATATACCCCCCAGCGCAACCATCTTCCCCAAAGCCAGCAGACTAATGCATCCCGTAGCATCTTCGTTGCTGTCCCCAAAATTGCCCAGAAAAAGGTCAATGAGGCCCACCTCGAGATCCAGGGCATCAACATGCTGCAGACGGAGAGCAACGCCTATCTCTTGGCCATCAACTCAACCATTACCACAGACGGCAGCATCAAGGCTGACATTGACTCCTTTGAGGGCGAAATGTACCTCGAAGATTACGAACCACATACCGCTTTCACAACTATCACCTTCCCGAAAACAAACGCCGACAAGCATCAGATCGTCAACGTCTCCCAGCATATCGACATCGCAGACATGGAAGCTTTCACCCGATTCAATGTCTGGTTCCACAACAACGAGACCCTGCGAGTCACCGTCAAGGGAAAGACAAAGGTCAAGCCTCACGGCCTGGATCGTAAGTATGGCGTGACGTTCAAGAAGACAGTCACCATCAACGGCCTGAACCACTTCAACGGCACTCAAGTCACCGATGGACACATCTCGCTCAGCAAGGATGGCAATGGCAACAACTTCAACGGAACTGCCAATATCCCCAACGCCTCCGTCTTCACCCTAGATATTGTAAGTCAAACCGTGCGCTACGCAGTCATCTCTGAGCCAGTACTCACCTTGCCACTAGGGTAATATCACCTTCATCAACTACATCGGTGACGAAGAAGTCGGTACCCTCTACATTCAGGATCTGCTCCTCAAGCCCGGCGACAACATTGTCAACATCACTGCAACCATGGACCAGGCCACCGTCCTCGATGCGGCCCGGGAGAAGCCGTACTGCAACACGGGCGTTGTTCCCTTCAAGCTTTTGGGCAAGTCTGTCACCAATGACGGTGACAAACTCAGCTACTTCGCGACGGCGCTTGCCAGCTCCAACCAAACAGTCGAGATCGATATCGGCGCCATAATTAAGAATGATTTGGGTACCACAGTGAATTGCGCCAGCAGCTAGGGAGTCGTGGGCTAGGTCATATTATATGTCTTGATTTGGTCATCTCCATTTTTGCTTTAGTTCGAGGGCCCGTTAGTACGCCTCGTTTTGTTGTGTCTGTGACGCTATGTGTCGCGCGAGCAGGTCTTTGATGGATAGGTACTGGTAGATATTCTCGGGGAGTAGGCTGATGGCCAATGGGGGCGGATTCTCACCATGATACCCTTTGAGGTAGTCGTCACATAGAGCCTCCAGTGCTGAAAATGATCAAATATCTCTCATTGTCGGGTATCGTTCCTTATTGACGCTATCATTGATTCTCGAGCACTATGCCGAGTGTCAGTCCCACGTCCGTCCACCTTTGCGTTTCTCTCCTCGAGACAGGCCTCCACTACCAGAAGTGCCCGCGAAGGTAGTTGTCGTAGACGGGACAAAATCAACAGCGGTCCTATTCCCGCTGGATTTCTCGGCTTCCATCTCTTTCGCTATCCTGGCGTGACTCTTGCGTAGCTGTTCTCGAAATGCGCATTCTGGGAATCCAGTCGGGTCCCACAGATCAGTTGAAAGTGTCGTCGAATACTGGTTTTGTGCATCAATCTCCACAAAGCTCATAAGCTTATCCATCAGGCTAGGGTTCTTCAATCCGGACGACTGCTCCAGCTTGGCGTTGAAGTGGACGCCTTTCTTCTTCAGCGCCAAGAACTGATCCAGCTTCTTGTTGGCGTCCAAGGGCGGCGAACCGGGCGGCGAGGGAGGAATGTCCAAGTTCGGGTTCGAGGGAAGAGTCAGATCGCGTATGAGAGCGCGGTTTGCAGAGTACGGGGATAGGGGTGGGTTGCCCGAGTCGTTTTCCGCACTCATGAGAGGCTCGTCCATGGATGGAAGTGATGGACCCAAAGGGACAGCGCTTTGCTGGACTGGAGCGATGACGACGTTGTCAGTCTCTGGAGCCGATGGCTCTGAAGCAACCTTTGACTCATTCACTGCATCTATTCAACGTTAGCAGAGGGATTCGACGTGTTGGGATTTGTGTGGGTAGCAATCATGGGTGATTTTGTAGGTGAGTGGCTGAATTATGGCACAGCTATATAAATACAACAGTTCAAACATGCATGTGGCACGTAGGGCAGGTCTAGGGAAGAATACTGCAGTACCTTTTCGGCTTGCGCTATCCACATGATCATTCTCAGCCTTGGCTGGATCCGAGGCCGAGGCCTGTGACGGTGCTGTCTGACGAAGAACCCAACATCAGCAACAGGTACTCAACTGCGAATCACTCTAAAATGAAACAGAAAATAGAAAGAAAGCCAATACCACCACATACCTTCACTGGCAAGATCTGCTCAGTTTCCTCTTCTTGCTCTTCTTCGTCACTGCTTGCATATGCAACAAGCCCAGCCATTTTTTGAGATTCTAAAAGCACCCTGAAGTAAAAAGGATGATGAAGGATGAAGTCCAAGGCATGAGACAGGCCCACGCCGAGGCAGAGCTGCGTGCAGCCCTTCCGGGCTTAGCGCGGCCGGCAGTGGAGACCTGCACGGCCGGATAAACACCGGTATATCACACCCCAGACCTTGATTGTCTTCAACGCCGTTGCCTTGCAAAACATCTTCAATACCGTCAACCGCCGTGCATCGACGGACCGTGCCTCGTTTTACATCCGTCGTCTACACCTGCAGCATTCATCGCCAGCCGGACTCTCGGTTGCTCTCGAGATACGCGAATTGCGTACCGGCCGCAACTACGCTACTTTGAACAGCTGCGCGCCATCGCTGGCATCGCCTGCGCTCGTCACCAAAAAGTAGTACTCACCAACGTAGTGTCCTGCTGAGCCTGCGAGACCACAACCATGGCTCGGCCAAGAGACTCGCGCTCACCAAGTCCTGCAGGCAGCCCCAACAACGCACGCCGCCACCGAAAAGATGACGACCGACGGGACAGGAACCGCCGAGACGATGGGAGAGACCATCGTCGGCGCTCGAGGTCGCGTAGTCCCGATGTAAGGACGCGCCATCGCAGCTCTCGCGCGACTACATCTAACGAAATGACTCATCAGCAGCCCCGATACCGCGACCGCGATCGAGACAGAGATCGCGGCGGCCGAGAACGCGACCATTTCCGTCGAAGGGACCGCTCGCTAGATCGGCGAGACGACGACTATTATCGCGGAGGACGTCGCGACCACCGAGACAGGGACCGCCGCAGGTCGCGCGACCGTCAAGATGACAGAATGCGATCGCCGGACCGACGACGAAACCGTAGCCGCGGGAGCGAGAGGGAGATCAGAAGGCGAGACGATTCCCGCGATCGCGCGCGTACCCATCGTGAAGGTACGGCTGACTCTCACCCGCGTAGCACTCGCGATGACAGCCGCCCACGAAGAACACCGCTGGGCGAAAGCGGTCAAGCGGGGGGCAATGAGGTACGTCAATCCCGTCCCTCTCTAGGAACTACTCCCGTTGACAGAGAGCAGGCGCCAAAGCCACAACCAACCGTTGCACAGGCCGAGATCGACAAGCAAGCAGAACGCCGTGCGAAGTTCGAAGCGTGGAAGAAGAAGAAGGGAGTCGAGAGCCAGAAGCAAAAAGAAGTCAACCCAAGTCAAACCAGGAATCTACTGGCGGAAATGGATAAGAAGGCCAGCGGACCATCGTCCAGAACTGTGTCTCCTGTCGTCTCCGGCGCTGGCTCACCCGCCGCGAAGGACTCCCCGGCGAAGGACTCCCCGGGCGCTGCATCCCCTGCGGCGCCTTATTTCGGCAAGTTCGATCCGAAAGCTATCGCCAAGAAATCGGCCGCGTCCCATTCGCACAACGCCGCGAAACCTGTTCTGGGATTGCTTGATGGACAGACCGAGAAGCTCTCAGTCCCTGTCAAGCAATCAAAAACCCCTTCCGCTCTCCCTGCAAACCGAATGAAGACGAGCGGCTTCGGCTTCACAAAATCTCATGCAGAATCCGAGAAGCTTACCAACAAACGCAAACTCGACCTCGATGAAGAAGACACCATCAAGCGAAAACTCACCAAGCTTCCCGCCCTTCCGATCGAAACAGACGATACGCCCTATGCTGATCAAGACGAGGATGGCGAATCAGATGGAGACAACTTTGCGGAAACGGAAGAAGAGGCCGCGGCTGCAGCTCGCGCGGCTCACGAAAGGCGGCTACAGGCCGAGACCCAAGCAGAACAGGGGGAACAGGGGGAGCAGGGAGAACAGGGAGAACAAGGAGAACAAGGGGAACAGGGAGAACAGGGAGAACAAGGAGAAGAAGAAGATAAGATGACGGAGGCGCCAGCGACCAAGACCGACGAGGCGACCACCAATGGAGATGTTGAAGAAGTTGCGCCAGCCGAGGAGATGGATGTGGACGAAGACGATGGAGTTGATCCCCTGGATGCTTTCATGGCCGATCTCAAGGATACCTCGGTCAAGAAGCCGGCTAAAGCGACCAAGACTCAGGAGCCAGAAGCATACTTCAGTGACGACGACTTTGCTTTCAAGGCCCAGCAAGGGGGTGACGCCAATGCTCTGCTGGCAATGACGAACAAGCGAAAGAAGAAGGACATTCCCACCGTCGATTACACCAAGCTCGACATCGAGCCCATCAGGAAGAACTTCTGGGCTGAGCCTGCAGAACTCGCCGCGCTCACGGAAGCGGAGGTGATGGACCTGCGCCTGGAATTGGACGGGATCAAAGTCAACGGTAAGGACGTTCCCAAACCCGTCCAGAAGTGGGCTCAGTGTGGTTTGACACGCCAAACATTGGATGTCATCGACAATCTGGGCTACGAGAAACCGACTACGATTCAAATGCAGGCACTGCCAACCATCATGTCAGGGCGTGATGTGGTTGGTGTTGCCAAGACTGGTTCCGGAAAGACGGTGGCTTTTTTGCTTCCCATGTTCCGACACATCAAGGACCAGGCTCCCCTCAAGGACAACGACGGGCCTATTGGGCTCATTATGACGCCGACTCGAGAGCTGGCCACGCAGATCCATCGCGACTGCAAACCGTTTCTGAAGATGATGGGACTTCGGGCCGTCTGCGCATACGGCGGCGCCCCTATTCGAGAGCAGATTGCCGAGCTGAAGCGCGGTGCCGAGATCGTCGTCTGCACTCCCGGCCGCATGATTGATCTACTAGCCGCCAACCAGGGGCGCGTCACCAACCTTCGAAGGGTTACATACGTGGTGCTCGACGAGGCTGACCGCATGTTCGACATGGGCTTTGAGCCGCAAGTCATGAAGATCTTTGCCAACATGCGGCCAGACAAGCAGACGATTCTTTTCTCGGCCACCATGCCCCGAATCATTGACTCCCTGACCAAGAAGGTGCTCAAATCGCCCGTCGAGATTACTGTTGGCGGCCGCAGTGTGGTGGCAAAGGAGATTGAGCAGCTCGTCGAGGTTCGCGAGGAAGGAAGCAAGTTCCACCGAGTCCTCGAACTTCTTGGAGAGCTCTATGACCGAGACGAGGATGCCCGTACTCTCATCTTCGTGGAACGTCAGGAGAAGGCCGACGACCTGCTCAAGGAGCTGCTTATGAAGGGCTATCCTTGCATGTCAATCCACGGAGGCAAAGATCAGGTGGATCGAGACTCGACCATTAATGACTTCAAGAAGGGCATCGTGCCTATCCTGGTCGCAACGTCGGTAGCGGCACGCGGTCTCGACGTCAAACAGCTCAAGCTCGTCATCAACTACGATGCACCGAATCACTTGGAGGACTACGTTCACCGTGCTGGACGTACCGGTCGTGCCGGAAACACAGGTGTGGCTGTGACCTTTGTGACGCCGGAGCAGGAAAACTGTGCCCCTGGCATCGCCAAGGCGCTCGAGCAGAGCGGACAGCCCGTTCCCGATCAGCTCAGCGAGATGAGGAAAGCTCATCGCGAAAAGGTCAAGTCCGGAAAGGCCAAGGATACGTCCGGATTTGGTGGCAAGGGTCTGGATCGTCTGGACCAGGAGCGCGAGGCGGCTCGTCTCCGCGAGCGCAAGACTCACAAGGCAGAGGGCGAAGAGGAGGAGGACAAAGAGGAGAAGAAGGACGATGACGACAAAGCCGAGAAAGCTCTTAGCGCCATTCGAGCGGCGGCATCGACGGTGCAATCCCGCGAAACTTCCAAAGCTGAACAAACCGACGCAAAGGTTGTCGCTGCTAGCAAAGGGCCCACTGCGACAGTCAAGGACAACGCCAAGGATCCGTTGGATAAGGTCAGCTCGGCGGTTAGCGCAATCAATAGCCGTCTAGGCAAAGCCGGCCAACTCCGAGCTGGGCAACCCATCGACAACAAGGGACCCGACGCGGGAGCATTCCACGCCACACTAGAGATCAACGACTTTCCGCAAAAGGCGAGATGGGCCGTCACCAACCGCACCAACGTGGCCAAGATCTTGGAGGCGACTGGCACGTCCATCACCACCAAGGGCAACTTCTACCCGCCGGGTAAGGAGGTGCCCGCGGGCAACGAGCCGAAACTGTATATTCTCATCGAAGGAGACACCGAGGTCGTCGTCAGCTCGGCCCTTACCGAGCTTACTCGCTTGTTGAGAGAGGGAACGATCGCGGCGGCAGACGCGGACAGTCGTGCTCCGGCAAGCGGACGATACACAATCACCTAAGGACGCAAGTAAGCAGGCAAGGATGGCGGGGGGGCTTTCTGGAGGAGCAGCTGTGGAGTTTATTCGCGTTTGTAGGCTAAATTGTTGGACAGGCGTTGTGATGGAAAAGGAACCGCTCAGAGTCATATATATATGTCACCCAGTCGTGCCGGGCGAAGGCCGGGGTCTGGCAAGTAAACAGATACTGGTTTGGGATTATGCCATGCCGCGATCAGACCCCATGTGATGAGAATAGGCATCCGTTGAAGCGTAATGACATGACTCCTTGAGGGATTTAACCGCGGCAGGCCTTTGTCCGGGAGTTATATCTGCGTATCGTGGTCCAACTGGAATGGAACAAAGTGAAGGCTCCTCCACCTCCACGTGAAACATGCGGCTAATAATGGCACCAATCGCCTCGTCTCCGGCAATCCTTTGTCGCGCCATACGTTAGTCTAGTATTACATAGGAGAGTCCAGGTGACCCGGGAGTTCTCACGTAGACGGCCGTGGATGATACATAAGTCCAGCACTAGGCCTGCTGGACCATCATCTGCTCCATCCACCACTGCATTCGTGCAAACGAGAAACCGATAGCTCGCATCCGACTGCCTCTCAGAAGCCATCATGCCTCCCAAGTCGTGGTCGAGCTTTCGACAAGCCTCGGAGAGCGCGCGTGAGGGCGTCGCTCCTGCCCCGGCGATAACCCCCGAGCCGCACGCGAATGATGTCATGGCTCCTCTCCACGTTGCGGGAGGAAGGAGCGACGAGGGTGAGTGGAAGGTCCCTTCCTGCCTTAGTGCTAAGTTACCTGCTGGCATTTCTGGGCAACCACTGCACAGGGCATTTCTCGGTTTCATGTGATACATCATTACTAACCCCAACTTGAACCACTCCCCTCAGGAACCCTCCATTTGTCTTTGCGTCTCGACCTTTCGCGAGATCTACGGGGCATCGGATCTTTCCATCACCCTGAAGATGCCGCGTCCAGCGACTTCGAGATGGACGATTACGTCTTCGTCACCCACGACCTATCGCAGCCCGCGCCGCACGAGATGGCGAACCAAAATGACGACGGCGATGCACAATTGTCGAGATCCGCGCCGGACCTCGGTCCACTTTTACCGGAATGGAGGCGCAATCAGATGTCGCGATCCAGCTCCGGAGATGGGTCAGATGACCTCCGACTCTCGGGCGCCCGAAGCAACCTCGATGATATTAGCCTTATCTCTAGGCACCATCACCACGCTCGCGGCGCTCGCCTCGACCAATCCAAGGCCGCGACGGAGTGCAGCCAACGCCCCTGCAAAGTATGTCGAGGACCATGTGACCTCGACGCCCTGCAGAAGGCCTATCGTTTAACGGCGGCTTACAAAGAACAAGGTCGGTACGATGATGCAGAGCATGTGTGTAACTGGGTTGTCCGTGGCCGAGAGGAGCTTCTCGGATCCGAGCACGCGTTAACCCTGGATGCTAAACACATGCTCAGCAGTGTCTACACCCTCCTGGGCCGTCCGGCCGACAGTGAAGCCATGCTCAAAAACATTATTGACGTGAAGGAGAGAACTTTCGGACCATGTCATGAAGAAACCCTCGTTAAAAGATGCAACCTCGCAAGCGCTTATTGGCACCAGGGGCGCCTTGGCGATGCCGTCGATCTCTATAAGAGCATTTCCCGTGGCTTCAAATCCGTCTACGGGGACGAACATCGAATGACGCTCGCCATGACGCTGAATCTAGGGCGAGTCTACCGAGAACAAGGCAACCACGACGACGCCGAACCCCTCATGAGTAGAGTTCTCGAGGGCTATCGAAAGACGCTGTCGCCAAAAGAATGGGGCATACACAACGCCTTCTTTGAGATGGGCCTGCTTTATCTGGACATGCAAAGAGACGACGAAGCCGAGGCTGTTCTGAGAGAGGAGCTCCAACTCTGTGAGCACATCTCTCCGGCGAGCGACATTGATACTACCGCCACGTGCGATCTATTTACAATACTCAACAGGATCGGTCGTGTCTGTCTCGACGATCGTAACGCTAACAGGGCCGAGGACTTTTTGGAGAGAGCGCTTCGAGGCTGCCAAGATACCTATGGCCCAGACGATTTATTGACACTGGATATTCTCAGCAACTTGGTCGAAGTTTACATTCTCCAAAACAAATATTCGAAGGCGATGAGAGGCAATCAGCGTGTGCGCGAGGGCCTCAAGAAGACACCAGCAGCAACCCGCGACTCGATACTCTCCTCCCACCATCAGCTGGGAAACATTCATAATTGCCTAGGACAACACGACGAAGCCAGAGAGGCATATGAGAAGGTCGCCAAGGAGTATCAGTCCACCCGAGAGTCCGGCCTGGTCGAGACACGGATGCCTGCACTGACAAATATGGAGGTCTTGGCTTACCTCCTTGATGATATGGGATACAAGAAAGAAGCCTTGTTTTACTATGAGCAAGTATCAGATGGGGCCATCAGTTTATACGGGCATGGCCACGAATGGTGTCGCGAGCTTGAGTTTGCCATGCGACCTCTACGAGGGTTGTGAACGGTTTCGACGCTCACTTTCCTCCGTTATACAACTCTGGGCGGGTTTTGCATGTATGTCTCTATAGTCGTTTTGGGTCTTGGAGTTTAGCAAGCATGGTTTTGGAGTCTTTCGAATTTAGCAGATGATGTTCTGTGTTCATATGTAACTCAAATTGGTCCAATAAATGCGATTCCTTCCATTCTCCGTCTTGGTATGCTTCCGCATCGTACCCTCGCTGGCGCCTCTTCGATGACACCGACCCAGGCATTCCCAGGCATTGCCTCGTTCCAACTCTTTTAACTCCTCGCTGAATTTCACATGTGCCGGCTCTCCAGTTCTCTGCTGGTAGGTGGGTGTCAGTTGTAGTCCATAGTCTCCCTCGTGTTGTCGGCGGCTCTCTGGTCAGCCGTCAATTTGGCGTCCTTTGCTACCGCTTTCCTCAGATCCTCTCTTTGTCGCTCAGTCAGCTGCGTTTGCAGCTTGCCGCCCGACTTGACGGCGGCTTTCGCTCTGGCCTGGTCGGGGGGAAGTTAGCGAGTGAGATGCAGAGGGCTATTCGATCCACGACATGGCTAACGCACCTGAGCAGCCTCGGCGGCCTTGGCCCTCGCGTCGCTCTGGTCCGGCGAGGATGCCTCGGCCTCGGCCGACGACGAGCCGCCCAGCGTCCGCGGGGGGCCTCCGACCCGGTTGGGGACGGCGGCCGTCCGGGGGCCCGACGGCGGAGCCGAGCCGAGGACGCGGCCGGGTGATTCGAAGGGTTCGGACTCGGATTTGCCGCAAATGTTACCCATGACGGAAGGTAGGTGTGCTGCGTCGTCTTGCTACAGAAGGGGGGGGGGCCGCCTAGGGGGTGTGCGCGGAGATGCGGGGGATGGGGGATGAGATGCTGCGAGAACGCGAGGGGGCTTTATTGTCTCTCAGTGGACGAGATTAGGGGAGGGGTTAGAGGTTCAAGACTGAGTTTAGGCGGCCGTTAGAAAGGGATTCGCGGTCGGGGTTGCAGTGTGGGAAATGGGTTAGATAGTGAGGCTCTTGGGCGATGGGCTGCGCCGCGGGCGAAGTGCGACGTCACGCTTCGGGTTCGCGCACTGTGTCTGGGGGGATCCGACTGACGGGGGTGACGGGGGGGGTTGGGTAAGCTTGAGGGAACGTGTTTATGGGGAGGGAGGTGGCTTAATTCGACTTCACTCGAGCAAAATAACTTGATCGTGGGTTGTTTGCTCACCTAGTACTTACTTAGGTAAGTAGTTGTGTCAGCGAAGGGCTGCAGTTCGGACCGATACTATTCCGTACTCGAAAGCTGACAAGAGGAAGTACTGCTGATGATTGGCATGTATGTGATGTGAGTACTCGAGCGCCTTTTCAAACTCGGATCCTCGACTCTGATGCTCACACGAGGAATACTGTTGCCGTTGCCGTTGCCGTTGCAAATAAATGTACCATACCTAAAGTGACGCGACAGCAGAGATCTCGGAGGCCTCGAGCAGAGAAGGAATCTGGACTTGACCGTTTGTTGAGCACTGTATTGAGCACTGTGTCCTGTTCGAAGTGGGGTCGAAGGTGCGACTTTTTGCTTCCCCGTCCCGTCCCGTCTACAAAATAATTCCTTTTTTTTTGGGGGTGGGGGAAGAAGGATAAAAAACCCGACGAATGTCATCTTCACATGCGCCCTTTTCTTCTTATTAGACAGACAGATATGTCACGATGTCGAGAACTATCCCGACTTATTCGTTGGATCCAGGGGAGACCCTCTTCGTCTGGCACCACAAACACATGATGGGTTTCTCACCGAGGTGGATTACTTATGCGGGGGTAGTTGCTGAGAGAGAGGCTTGGACCCTGGAATTTTGCCCATGGGACAACCTCGTCGAGTCAACAATGAGGGCCAAAAAAAAAAATGAATGGGCTCGGATTAACTGGTCCATGTTGCCAGGCTCGAGTATTCTCCAAGTACGAGATAGGTAGACAATATACGTCCGTACTCTCAATCTCCATTAAACACACAAACTCGGTGCCCGAGTGCAGTAAATAGCTTGTCGCAATAGGGTTCCAGGTTTTCAAACCCAAGGCTTCTCTGGGCTGGAAAAGTCGTTTGCGAAGGCTCTTCTTTCCTCTCTCTCTCTCTTCCCATGCTCCGATGGTCTCTCCTTCCAACTCGCATGCAGTCGCACCTCCCCACGCTTAAAGACGCCCACTTGCCCGGTTGGGGCATCCCGCTGGGCTTATTACCGATTCGCGGGCGCTGATTGGCTACTGGCGGCCACCCTTGCACACGCCCCCCTTTCCTCAGTCGGCCTAGCGCTCGACCGTGTCCCCATCTCTCCTGGAGGTGCGACCTCTTTGCCCCTCAGCCTTTGAGCCTCCCAGGCCATCAAGGTTCTCACTCAAGCACATTTCTTGGCGCCCGTGCCGACGGATCTGAAGGCATGAACATCCCACCACAGACCGCAGAGGCCCGGGCCTTCACCATCGCTTCAAATCCCTCCTCCCTCTCCAACCGCCCTGCCTCTGCGAGCACCATGGACCAGTCCATGCCCTTTGACGGCGCCCACCCGGGCTCCTTCGACCATTCTGCCATTGACTTTTCCACAAACATTGACATCAACACCGGCACCTTCGTCGGGGGAGCGTTTGACCTTCAGCTCGACAACCTGGCTATGGCCAAGGGCCTCGAGAGCCTCGGTAAATGCCAAAACGACGAGAACGCCTGCCTGGACCAACGCTGCTACCACGTCATAAGCAACGCCGCTTCCTCTTCCCGCCAGCAACACGTCGAGAAGGACATCAACCTCGAGGCCGACCTCCCTCTCCCGCGCCTGACTTCGGCACACAAAAAACCTTCATCCGCCGTCATGTCCTTCCCCACCCAAACCGTCGACGACGCCATGACTTCGTTCCCCCAGCCAGCCCAGACGAGCACCACGGAGCCCATGGCTGCCCTCCAGAGCCTCCACGACACAATCCACGAGGGCATCAGCCACGCCCCCAATAACTTCATGGGCCAGATGAACGTCCCGCAGCCCACTGCTGCCCTCCACAGCTTGCACCAGAACTTTCATCAGCCCTCGAACCAGTTCTCGACGGCGTCAGTGTGTCAGGACTTCAACCAGAACTTCCCCTCATACCCGAACTATTCTGCCGTCAACCAACTGGCGGACCAGACCTTCCCCTCCCACTTCTCCCAGCCCTTTTGTCAGAGTGGCGCCTTCGCGCCGCACCCACACTGTAATGTCCATGCCCAGTGGACGGATGAGGATTGGGAAGCGTTCGGGGCTTCCATGCCCCCCATGTGCAGGGTTGCGTCTGCTTTCCCTCCTCCGGCCTCCCGGTCTTCTCAGTGCGGTCGCGCCGAATGTGTGAGTAACTGCGGCAAGTCGATAAACGGCAACTGTTGCTTCGACCCTTCATGCGCCGCGGGAGACACCAACCACGTGACAGCTGCGTCCAACTGCTGCTCCCTCGAGTCCTGTCACGAGCCCTGCGCCGACACAGCGCCGTGTCTGGAGGAGGATTGTCGAGAAGCATACCGCCCTTGCAACGACGTCGCCTGCATGGAGACAGTCGTCACGAATACCCCCCTCTCGGGCTCAATCCCCACCCCTCCAGCAACCGAGTCTGATCCCATGGGCAACCACTCGGCGACTGCCATTGACGGTGCTGGCGATGCCATGGCCGGCATCATATCCAATGCTTTCGCATCTTCCATTGGCCACAATATAGACGCAGTAGTTAAGCCGTGGCATTCGACACCTCCACACCCTCGAAAGACCAGTGTGCCTCGAATTGACACCGGCAGTTCCATGGGAGAGGCCGACCAGTTTGCGTGCCAATGGGTATGCAATGACGGCTTCGTCTGCTCAGCCGTGTTCCTCAACTCGGAAGACCTCCAGGACCACTGCAAAACGGTGCATGCCAAGCATCTGGTCAAGGGGCACCATGGTTTTGTCTGCAAGTGGCTGGGCTGCACTCGCAAGACCGCCTTTGCCCAAAAGAGCAAACTCGAGCGACACACACAAACGCACACGGGATGTAAGTATTGGGCCCTTTTTGGTCCGATTAGCCAGCCATGTTTTCTAACAAGTCTAGTCAAACCTGTGAAATGTAACATTTGCGGACTCAAGCTGTCGGCGAAGCAGTCGCTTGACCAGCACATACGAACTCATTCCGGAGAACTACCCTGGAAGTGCGACGTACCAGGGTGTGGGAAGGCATTCAAGCAGCAGAGCGCTCTCAGTGGGTTATGCCGCACTCATTCGGTTGACATGTTGCTGACTTGGTTGATAGCCATGCATATTCGAACTCACACGGGGGAGAAACCCCTGACGTGCGATATCTGCGGGAAACACTTTAGCGAATCTTCCAACCTATCCAAACATCGACGAACCCACAACGTCAAGGGAAATCATGTCTGCGAGTACTGTGATAAGGACTTCCATCGCTTGGATCAACTCCGCCGTCACCTCAAGACCACACACAAGATCCACGACGGCGATGGGGCGAGTCCCATCGACACGGACACGCCAATGGCCGGCATCACATGAGCCAGAATCGAAATGCCGGGTGCCGCTGATGTTCTCTTTGTTGTCTGTTTTTCTTCTTTTGTCTATAGCATAGATCGTATGCGAGGAGTTGGTGGGACCGGTCAAGGGCATCCTTTGGGGGGCTTACTGTCATTTTCGATTGGATTTTTCGATGTTTCTGTTTGGAACTGTATTAAGACGGTTAAAAAGTCGGGGCGTACGATACCCAATTCGTGCTGTTCAGCAATTATAGACAGTGGCAGCTAGCTGTTTTGTTATCTGCCATCTCACTCCCCTATGTCTCGTGTTAAGATGGTTGGTCACATATCATGAACGCTGTGTCATCTTGTTGGAGCTCGGTCAGCTCTCGATCTCGGAGTAGCCTGTACCAACAGATGAGGGAAAAGGCAGAGGATAGACTCGAGAGTTTAGTGCAGGTGCTCCTTCTGGGGATGGACAGCAACTTCGTGGTAAGGGATGTAGGGTATGTGACATTGAAGTATTTGGTGATGTCATGCGAGCTCACGATGTTGAGGAGCGTAGATTTCGGTTGATATCGAGATGGAGGGGTGCAACGTGAGACCTCGATTTGTGTAGTCCGTCTCAACCTCTTGCGGCGGCCTTGTTGCGGGGGTTTGATGGCTTTTTGCCTCGCGCGGGTTCGGAACGTTAAGCGCCGCCCACTGAGTCGATGGAGAGAGCTGACGACCTAGTCAATATCGGGACATGAGGAAGCAGTAAATGAGGGGGTGAAAAGAGACTGAGACTCGGGTGAGCTGGAGAAGTTGGTCTTCACATATTGGGTTGGGAAACAAAACATGTTGGGGATCCTTGGTGTGGTCCGGTACGGGTAACTTGGTTCCGAAGGTACTGATCGTGGTGAGGGGATCAGGGGGATCGGTGCTGGAACCCAAAAGGTTACAGATTGTGGAGAGGGAGGAAGCGAGAAGACATGGGAACGCAATTGATGTTACGAGGAGGATGAATTGAGGGGAGGTGGTGTTTTGCCCAAGTTCTCAAATCGAGTCGGATTGCGGCATCCGCAAGTCGGTTCGGCTCGGAAGACTCATTTATTCCCAAGTGCCAAACTTGGCGTCCAGCAGTGACCAATGACCAATCAATCACCCGTCACAACAAACACCAGAAGCCAGGCACATTCTTTCATCATGACCTCATTTTTTGTTTTTTAAAACAGGTTACCTGACCGGGCAGCCCAAGGCGTGTGTTGGACATGCCGTCCCCAGAATGAGGCCCAAACCGGGAAATAAGTACAAGTCAAGACCGAGATTTCCCTGAGCCGTGCGATGCGAATTCGAAGCCCTTTTTGTTCAAGAGAAGAAGCAGCACGCCGCGCCCCTCCATACCCCGTTTCCCCTTCTACCCAGATTTGTCCTTCCCCGAGTCGCCCTTCCAAGTACTGAAATTTGATTTAAGCCTGTCGTCTGCCGTTAGCAACTTTTTTTGCAACCCTGCACGGTATATTCGCGAATCGTCCGAGGAAAAAAGAGAACAAAAATGTCCAGTCCTTCTCCCTACAAGACGTTCGGGGGGTTCCTCGTACCTTGATAGCGTACTTGCGCTGGGGGAAGTGGACGCTGCGCTTCTTGGCCTTCTCCAACACGATGGACTTCTCCTCAGGCGATAGTCGGCGGCGGATGGCACGGGTCTGCTTGGGTCGGAGGTCGAGGGGAGCGTACTTCTTGTTCTTGTAGAACAAGCGGAGCTGGGCCCTTTGCTTGGCGTTGATGACGGTGAGAACGCGAGCGATCGACTTGCGGAGGTCGTGGCTGTTTGGGGAGGAATCGAATATTAGCACATGTGACCCCCCCTCCACCCAGAGGATTTCTGGGGCAATTGTGGAAGGAAGAGTTCGGCTCACATTCTGTTCAGCTTGGTGCCGGATGAAGCGACCTTCTGGATGCGAAGCTGGCCGAGCTCGCTCTTGAGCTCACCAAGCTGCTTCAGCAAATCATCCTTGTTCTTGCCCCAGAGCGCACCGGCCTTGACCTTGCCCGACGACTACATCCTGTCAGCGGCCCGTTCCTCTTTGGTATTTTTTTTTTGTCTTTGCATGCGCGCGTGTGTGTGATTTCGCTTCATGTCGGGGAGAGTTGACTCGACGGGAAAAAGAATCGATCGTGGGGTGCTATGTGTGTGTGGCCGATTTCGAGGGGAGGATTCGAGCAGGACCGTGAAGATGGACGGCATGACGCCGTCGTTCCAATCTCGAATAGGAGGGGGGGGAGAAGAAGGTGCGTGTACTCACCATCTTGATTATCTTCGAAGTGGTGTGCGAAGTAAGTCGACGAGTGTGTTAGAAAAAATATCAGCCTCGAACCGTCACCGTCCGTGTCGCGATAGATCGTTTGGCGTAGGAATTTAGAGAAGTTTGCCGAGAAAGTGAAAAATTGCCCTAGGGTTTGAAGGTCGTGGGTGGGAAGTGGGGAATATGCGCAGTTTTACGATTTTTCATTGGACGGTGGGCTCAGCATTCCCTGAGGGGTCTCGCGGCTCACGTGACTAATCCCGTGCTCTTGTTGAGGCGCTAGCGCGGGCGGTCAAGAATTCTGCCGCGTCTGGATGGGACCAGGTGTCGGTCCGCCTGCTGTCGTCGTCAGGGAGTATGTATGGTTGACGACAGGGAGTAGGATCGACCTCTTTCGAAGCCACCTCACCATCTCCCCCAAACCGCATTCCTTGGGCTCGCAATCATGTCAGCGTCGTCGCAGAACGCAGGCTGGGCGCAGCTGCGCCAACAAGCCCGAACTCTAGAAACTCAGGTCGGCACCTCTCGAGTGGCATCATGCCGCCTTTCGGGGGGGGGAAGCTAGCTGACGTCGTTGCAGACAGAGAACTTGTTCCACACATATTCGCAGTTCTCCACAGCCGCCAACATCCCACCGAAACCTACAGAGGAAGAGCGCGAAACAGAGCACAAGCTGGAGGAGCTGTTAGAAAAGGTAACGCATTTGCGCCCACGGCTCCCGCGGCCATACTAGCTAACCCCCCCCTCCAGCGCGAAGCCACCATCACGCAGCTCGCCCGCCTCCTCGACTCCGAAGCCGCCCTCACCTCCTCCGCCCTGAAGCAGAACAACCTCTCCCTCCTCCGCGAGAAGCTCACCGCCCACAAGCGAGACCTCAACCGGCTGCGCTCGACGCTCCAGCAGGCCCGCGACCGCGCCAACCTCCTGACCAACGTCCGCTCCGACATTGACGAGTACCGCGCCAACAACCCCGAGGCCGCCGAGGCCGAGTACATGCTCGACGAGCGCAACCGCATCGACAACAGCCACAACATGGCCGACAGCGTGCTGAGCCAGGCCTACGCCGTCAACGACAACTTCAGCCTCCAGCGAGAGACGCTGGCGAGCATCAACCGCAGGATCACCCACGCGGCGAGTCAGGTACCGGGCCTCAACTCGTTGATCAACAGGATATCGGCAAAGAAGAGGAGGGACGGGATCATCATGGGGGGGTTCATCGCCTTTTGCTTCATCGTCTTCTGGTGGCTGCTATAATAATAATAATGGCGAGAGAGAGGGACATGTTTGCATACGGCACCGGCGTTTGGGGGTATCAGCGTCTATTTGTTGTACAGTACGGCGGGGACATGGGATTCTAAAGTACAAGGGCCCTCCTTCGAGGGAGAGGCCGTGAAAATTACAATGCTTTTGGGACCTCGAGGTGCTGCTTTCCCGGGTGTTGCTCGCGGGCCGTCGCGGGCAGCGTGGTGTCCCTCTTAATCTCGTCAACCAGGCGCGTGAGGCCCCTGGCCAAGCCCTGCTGCTCTTCGGGGTGCGCCTGTCCGCTCCCCGCCCACCGTATGCGGCAGTACTGGTCGACCAGGTATATGTACCCGACCTTGCTGTTCAGGAGCCCGATGGACTCGCGGATGTCGTCCGTCACGCCCCGGCGCACGAGGAAGTACTTGTCCCAGTCCTTCTCGGGGAACTGCTTGCGCAGCGACCCCATGAAGAAGCGCACCAGCCAGGCCTTGCCGGCGTTGTCCTCGTAGTTGACGTTGACGACCTGGGCGTCGTCGCCGGCCCGCGCCAGCGCCTCGTGCAGCGCCGGGTTCTGCTCCTCGGAGGTGAAGGACGCGGCCTGCTGCTCGGCCCAGCGGCTGCTGAAGATGGCCACGACGGTGGCCTTGCCCGCCAGGAGGGGGGTCGTGTCGCGGGGGTTCCGGTCCGTCTTGAGGAGCGTCTCGCCGTAGAGGTTGGGGAAGAAGAGCGACAGCTCCGCCTTGAAGAGTCGCGGGGGCGCGATGAAGGACTTGCCCTCGTGGTGTTGCAGGTTGCCCCAGTCGCGGAAGTACGGTCTCGAGATCTTGGCTGTCCTGTCAAGATGAGACCAATTAGCGTTTTTTCCGTGTCGCCGCCACGGCCCCTTGATCAAGCGCTTACAGCTCTTTCCTCCTCGCCAGGTGCTTGTCGTAGTTGACAAAGTCGTCCTTGCGCTGCTGTCTCGTCCGGTGGTCGATGCCCGTGTTCTCGCCCTCCTTGGGAGGCAGGGGCATGCCAATGGGTCGGGGGAGGGGCTTCGGCGTGAAGGCGCCCTCGAAGCGCTTGCCGTAGCTCCGGGGCGCTTCGATCGGGACGCCCTTGATGTTGGCCTGGGGGTCGATGGCGGCTCCCGACGCGGGTTTTTCTGCCCTGGCAGCGCGGATTGCTGACGAGGCAAAGGTGCGGCGGGCCGCGCAGAAGACGCAGGTGAGGGGCTGGCGGGAGAGGCCGGCGAGGGCCGTCTCGAAGCGTCGGGAGGCCATGGCGTGCGGTGGATGGCTTGGCTGCGGGCGTTGTTGGGTGATCGGAGGTGTGCTTCAGAAATTTGTCGGAATAGAGGGTCCAACGGTGCCTCCGTTCGGAGCCTAGAAACGCCGCCGATCCGCTCGCACGGAGCAGTCGGTCGGTGAGTTGGAGGGGTCTCCCGATTCGGGCTTAGCGCGCCGTGGCTTCCCCAGACTCGGGCTACGTACTCGGTTATCCACGGGGAGCTTCATGGCAATGGCAACAATGCCGATTGAAACCTTCGGCTTTACCAGTACCCTCCAAAGCACCTGCCTCTTAACGTACCCGAGAGGTCGGCCCCAAAGATGACTGTCTCGACTTCCTCATCCTCTCCCAGCTCCAATTGCCAGATACAATGTTTCTCCAGCGCGGAGGTCGAGTGCTCCGAAAGCAATGGCTGACGGCCAAGGGCGTGAGCCGCCTGGCCATGACATCACGGCCCTGCGACGGCCCGCCTTCGAGATGGTTCAGCGAGTCGCGAAGAGTAATGGCCATCAAGCCAGTGCTGCTTGCCGACATTGGCGAAGGTGCGTGCATCCATCACCCCGACGGCGGGCACCGAGAAGAACGACTAACACGGCCCAGGCATCGTCGAGTGCGAGGTCATCCAGTGGTTCGTCGAGCCCGGCGCGCGCGTCGAAGAGTTCTCGCCGCTGTGTGAGGTCCAGAGCGACAAGGCCTCGGTCGAGATCACCAGCCGCTTCTCCGGCGTCGTCAAGAAGCTCCACTACGAGGCCGGCGAGATGGCAAAGGTCGGGAAGCCGTTTGTGGACATTGACATCGTGGGCGGCGTCCAGCCCGAGGCCGTCGAGCCTCCAGCTGCCGAGCAGCCCCGGGGGGAAGACCTCGCGACGCCTCCTGTCAATGCGTCGACGCAGCCGCCGGCGGATGCGCCCTCTCTTGATGCGCTGTCTCAAGCGCCGCCAAGGGAGAAGGGCAAGCACGCAGGCCTCGCCACACCCGCCGTGAGACATCTCCTAAAGGAATTCAAGGTAGACATCATGGACGTGGACGGCACCGGCAGGGATGGACGGGTTCTCAAGGAGGACATTCACAAGTTTGTCAAGGCCAGAGATGCCGCATCATCACCACCTACAACACCACCAGCCGGCGGCGCCCGTGAGGCGTCGGTCCAGACGGAGACGGTGGTGCCCTTGTCCAACACCGAGCTCCAGATGTTCCGGACCATGACGCGCTCGCTGGCCATTCCCCATTTCCTGTACGCCGACGAGGTCGACCTCTCGAGGCTGGTGGACCTGCGCCGTCGCCTCAACCGCGTGCTCGCCCAGAAGCCGGCCGCCCAGGGCCAGCCCACCAAGCTGTCGTACCTGCCCTTCATCATCAAGGCGGTCTCGCTGGCGCTGTACCAGTTCCCGACGCTCAACGCGAGGGTGGACGCGGACCCGGACACGGGCAAGCCCTGCCTGGTGCACCGCTCGCAGCACAACATCGGCGTCGCCATGGACACGCCGCGGGGGCTGGTGGTGCCCGTGATCAGGAACGTCGGCGGGCTCAACATCGTCGCCGTCGCCGCGGAGCTCGCGCGGCTGCAGGCGCTCGCGCTGGAGGGCAGGCTGTCCCCGGCGGACCTGGCGGGCGGCACCATCACCGTGTCCAACGTGGGCAACATCGGCGGCACCTACGTCAGCCCCGTCATCGTCGAGCGCGAGGTGGCCATCCTGGGCGTCGGGCGGCTGCGGGCGGTGCCTGCGTTTGACGAGGCCGACCGCGTGGTCAAGAAGCAGGTGTGCAACTTTAGCTGGAGCGCCGACCACAGGGTCGTTGCCGGCGCCACCATGGCCCGGGCCGCCGAGGTGGTTCGCAAGGTGGTGGAGGAGCCGGATCTTTTCATGCTGGAGCTGGTGTAGTAGATGGTGTCTTGTTGGTTGTTTCCGTTTAGATGTTGGCAAACTAGAAGAGGTGGGGGGTTGTTCGTGGAGAGTGCTGGCATGCTGAGCCTACTGAACTGGCTATCTCACACAACAGACGAGGTGTGTCATTTCGACGGCCATTATATCACATAAAAAATCCCATCATAGTGAAACCTCATCCATAAAACCAAGATATCCAATTTCCTCCACACGCACGCATAACCATATGAACACCCGACCCTGCAGCACCTTTACCCTATACTTGGCTTCAACGCGAGCAATGTCCAAAACGGACTGACGAATATGATCTGATCAAGCAAGACTAATAAAGCCTAAATAGGTGTCCTGTTCTTTTCTCACTGGACAACTAAACGAGCCGAGCACATCTCGTGACCCCAATCGTCCTGCTGCATCCCGCCGCGGGTTGCCGTCAGCGAGGATTCCCTGTTTCGTTGACGTACATGATGCCGCCCCAGACCGGACCAACTAACTCTGCCAAGGATGGGTAATTGTCGTGTCGAGAGTGGTTGGGCAGGCGTGCCAGGCCAAGATTTGGTTATAGCTGTCTATTAGTCAGGCCATGGATGCAGTTGGTTGCCTCGACCAAAGAAAGGGGCAAGTATTCTGTCAAGATTCCATTTGCTCGGTTCCGAGACTGCTGCTCTAATATCTGCATCTCGGTATCTGACAGCGGTTGGTCATGCGTGTTACACAGCCTCGACCGTCACGCACCCGGTGCGTAAGTGATGGCAGTTTCCCCGAGGGCCTTCTTCCCCTCCTCGTTGCTTTTTGCCTCCACGGCCCTCCCTCTCCCCTCCCTTGCAGCTGCATCGTCTCCCGCACCCCACGCGCGTTGCCGCCGCAGAGCGCTCCTTTTGGTGCCTGTGAGTGCCAATTTTGGCGCGACGGCTCTAGTTTAGTTGACTTGCGGGGGGGGCCGGCATCCGCGGTTCGGAGACCTCTCCGAGTATGCCAGCCCGAAATAGTCGGTCTGTCCGACTCTGATGCTTCCCTTTCCCCCAAAGCATTACAATGAAATAAGCAAAAACAAACTCTAATGTCGTATGACGAAATGCAGTCGTGATCAGGAATTTGATCAAGTTGAAACGCTGGTGACTCCTGGCTAAAGCAATTTTGAGAATGGCGGTGCACTCGCATCGTAAATGTCGTGCAACCTAGGTCGTGTGTGTTGAGCGCCTCATGGCTCCTCGTCGCTGGCCGCCGTCATCGTCTCCAAGGCCTTGGCCAGCGCATCCCGCTTCACCTCGTCGACGGTGCGGCTGACGTCGATGGTGACGACGTCCCTTTCGTCGCGAGACGGCCGCTCGAGGACCTCGAACTGGCTGTGCACCATGTTGGCCCCCATGTAGTGGCCCTGTCGCTGCGACACGCGGGCCAGCAGGACCTCTTCGGGGGCGTCGAGGAAGATGAAGTGGATGAGGAGGCGGTGGTCAAAGTATCCGGCCACGCGGATCACGTCTCGGTACTTGCGCTTGAGGGCCGAGCAGGTCAGCACGACGCCGTTGGCCCCGCGGTTGATCTGGTGAATCGACTCCTCGCGCAGAGCCGTCAGCCAGTCCCAGCGGTCGGCGTCGGTCAGGGGAGTGCCGGCACGCATCTTTTCCACGTTGGCGGGAGGGTGGTACTGGACGAGGGCGTATTAGTGGCGAAGCGCTTGCAGAGGCGGGAACTTACGGCATCGCCCTCAATGTAGGGCATGTTGAGAGTGTTGGCCAAGTACTCGGCAATGGTGCTCTTTCCACAGCCGGCCGGGCCCGTAACCAGCCAGATGTGGTGGTGGTCATCGACTTGTTCTTGTTGGCGCAGAGGCGACGGAGTTGTCGGCGTGGCCTGCAGCGAGGGCGGCAAGGGAACCGAGGCCGGAGCCTTGTGTCCCTTGATGGGAACGGGAGCGGAATCGTAAGAGAGCATGTCGAGAGGATGCGAAGGGTGCAAATCGAGGTTCGTGCAAGCGGGATGCGAGCAAAAGTACGACTCAACGACTCCTATTGACGTGTAGAGGAGTGGAACTGGGCGAAGGTGACGAGACGGGAGCCGGAGGCCGAGTTCGGTGTACATGAAGAAGAAGGCTCTAACGAAGAAGGACAGGGATCATCAGGAGTGTTGAAAGTAGTTTGGGTCGAGGTCAAATTGCCAACCAAGCTCAGGGCTAGGGAAGAGGCTGCTATTATAAGGACATGACGAGAGGGAAAAAAAAAAAGAAGGCCATTCAGGCATTGGATTTCACGGGGAGAAGGCCGTGGGCTGGGGCTTCCCCTTGAAGCTGAGCGGTACGGAAGCCACCCATTAGTTTCCCTTGTGTGAGAGAGTGACGTGGGGGAGGGAGGGTGTCGAAAGAATTGGAAGGCGCCGGTGGGCCGGGTCACTTGGACGGCGGCGAGCGGGGGTCTTGAATCCTTGATCCGGGGGGGTGAAGCCCTGAGCGTCCTTGTCAATTGAGCCGGAGGGAAGACTTGCTCGCCGACGAGGGGCGTGTGTGACAAGGATGCAGGGGCGAGACGACGTCTGTGGTTGACATGCAGACCGACTCTTCAATCAGGGACCGACGTGCTGAAACAGAGTCGACGAGATGGACGACGAGGGCATCATGTGGTTGCCGCTCGTAACCGTGCCACAGACCTGATGCTTCGTACCCGGCTGTATTCGTTTCTCAATGCCCGTCGCCAAAAAAAAAAGGTCACGAGCCTCTTGGCAGCAAGTTGATGTCACTATGAACAGTGATCCGGGGAAGGCCAGCGGATGGAAGGTAGCGCGGCCTTCAATCCAGGGGGGGCCGCCAGGCTCCAAGGCTGCATGCAACCACTGGCGGCGGGGATGCTCGTCGTTGAGATGTTTGTGATGGTGCATTCGATGCATGTATGTACGAAACCGTGTCCTGCTGATGAGTTGCCTCGACTCCCCGTGCTTCGGCCTTTTCGTCTCGGATGGGGCCCTCAGAGCCGAGTCGTCGAGAAATTGGCTTGGCTCGTACCCATGTCTTCATCCACTTCTTCCAGAACCTGGCAGAGAAAAAAAAAAAAAGGAAACAGTGCGTAAATCATCATCCAGTGCCAGCCCCGCGGGTTCACGTCTTTTCTCAGGCATTGTCCGTTGACCATTGACCACTCCGTGTCCAAGGCCCCCTGAGATGAATCTTTCGATAATCATCAGCGACATTCCGATCCAAGATCCCTTCTCCAACTTGAAGTGCCGCCGAAGAGCCGTTTCCTCCTCGGCCGAATGAGGACCAGGTCGAGGCCCCGGGCGTTGGACCAGGGCAGGGCAGGCAATGACGGCTGTAACCCCCGGCAATGGCATCCAGTTGCGTCTTGAAAGGTGATGACCCGGAGTGACGGACTGTTTATTGATGGATCATGATCAATTGGCTGCGTGTCACCTCGAAATCTATCACGAAATCCATTCCAGCAACCGCTCCCTTGGTCCTCCCGATCAGGAAAGAGGCGCCGGCGCGGACTACGCCGAAGGACTACTCTTTTGGGAACCGACCAATGTCGACGTCTCCTTCCTGCGTCGTCGACGATGCCAACTCTGCAAGAACAACGACAATGAAACGGCGGCAAGCCGCGTGCAATGTCAGCTTTCTTCGGAACGAACAGGGATCGGCCCATTGCCTGCATATTCGACCATGTTCTGCGCACACCGCATCTCGTCCAATTCCCCTTACTCCCCGCAGTCTCCCGTTATTGGGGGCGCATTCTGACCAGTCGCGACTCGACAGCAGAGGCAGGTCACTGTCGACAGGCCTTTGGCAGCGCCCTTGTTAGCACCCTGGTCAAGGCGAGAGGGAAAAATCCCTACTGGTCGACAGTCCTCCGTGGAGCTCCTTCAACCACACACAGGACAGTCGTGGGGGCAGAGATTTCTTCAAGGTCAGGTGGAAGGCTGCCCCACCGAGCCGCGCACAGCTTGCGAGGTTGAGCATTCCCACTGGTTGCTGACCGGCGCCGAATTCGGGCTGGAAGTATGGAGACGGCTGGAAATGAAACGGAAAAGGCACTCTCTGCTTTTCGATGCTGACAGACGCAGGACTAGGCTTGATCTCACCCACGGATGTCAAGCGACTTATTCGCGAGTTCAGTCACTGTTTCCCCGTTGAGGAAGCATCTCGACAGAACACCAGGCTTGCGCACAGGTTATACGAACTTTGGGGGTACGGGTACATATGAGCATTCTTGACCGCGCAGTTCCCGTCGCTCCACGGCTCATCCGTCCTCGCCGGTTCAGGCACCACACGAGTCCGTTAACCAACTGTTTGGGGCAAATCTCCCCCAAGAGGGAAAGTATTGGACACACCTTCACACCGTCCTTCACTCCCTGCTTCCCCGGCTGGAGTCGCTGGGTATCCCCAGCCAACCACGGACTGCCCACCCCTTGGGATTCGGCTCGGCTGGCAGCCTAACATTCCGAAGCAATGGCTCGGTAGGTATGGGTGGAAACTCAGCCAGCCGTTGTGGATGGGACCATTGAGTACTCCGTACTTTCGCTCTACTCGGACGTTACTGGGATGTCTTCTTTCTTGCAGCACCGCCTTGCTCCTTCGCCGCCGAGTTCTATCCCTGTTGACCCGTTACAGATTGCCCCGTCGACATTTGGTCTCCAAGACACACCGCTACTGCTATCCACATTCTAATTACAGAGTCTTTCTGGCTCTGGAATCTCTGGCTGTCATTGCCTTTTGACGAGCGAATCTTCAAAGTCCGGGAAGCTATCCAACCTGACTCGGCTCATTCCTGAGAAGCTGGAATTCGCTTGGACGCAACCGGTCAAGGCGCTTGAGTTCTCGGGCCGCCTCTCCGTTCAACCTTTGGCTGAGCTGGCTCATCTCAGCGTAGCCTGAGTTTGGGCAGCGACTCTCGTTACCGTGAGGCCCGCGCGGTAATACACACACCCGGCATGCAGCATCAGGCTGATGCTGTTTGCTGCATATCCTATGCTTGTATGGTCAGATATCGCTTGGGCTGCAACTTTCCCGACGGCCCCGATGATATGATATGCCTTCGTGGACCCATTCTATGCCAAGCAAGTCCATCAATTGCTATGAACATGAGCTGTCTCGGCCGTCTGCGGCCGGTTGCTGAATTGTCGCCCGATTAGGGATGCCTATCTCGGAGCAGGAAGACCCTGTGTAACCGGACGCCACAGAGGCGATAGGATGGTCGTTTTTGTTCCGAAACAAAGCTCGGCGTGTCTCCCGGACCGGACCTGCCGATTGCTGTGGTTATTCTCAAACATACTGCTTATGATGACAGCTTATTGCAGGGTAAGTTATGATTGAAAAGGTAACATCTTCAAAAGGTGACGAACCAGTTGGCGCATCGATAATCACTAATCTTGGCTTGGCTCGATACTGGCTTAGCAATCTCGGCTTGGGTTATCTTACACCGAGAGCATTGATACGTTAGATAACCGCTATATTGGTAGAGGAGGGTATGTTTCGCATAGTCAACGAATAGCACGAAAGGGCACGATCGCATTAGGCAATTTTGGAACAATCACTGCCCTATCAAGTCGAGATGCAGGCTGCAGTGACGAGTTTGAGATTGTACCTGTACGGTGCACTTGGGGTAAGTCTTCCCCAATTGCATGTTCATGCATTCGACGACTATGCGCATCATCTTGGCTCGACTTGATCGAATCTGCTCGAGCCGGAGTTGACTGAATTGCGCTGTTGAGGCATCCGAGATGGATTCAATTTTGCAAGAGTCGATTGCTACCTTCCTAATGCGCCCTTATCACTCGTAGCAATGGGCTGCTTGTGATGTCTTCATCACACAACTGGGAACTCAAAAGCATGGCATCACGCCACGAGTTCGAACAAGTCCCGCCAGTTCAATTCAAGAAACCGGATCTGGCAGCTAGAGCAGCCACCCTCATTGCCCCTCCTTAGAGTGGCTGAGATCAGCGCCGATTTGCCAGAGAGCTCCTGCAGTGCGTGAGAGTCTGACAAGATTGGTACATGGTGCGAGATGAGTTGACACAATGCTTTGCATGAAACGGGGGTCGTGAGGGGCAGTGGCTAGAAAATCCACACACGTTTTCAACCGCATCAGGAATGTCCCGGCGCTGCGCCACAGCAAAAAGTTCCCCGCGTCGCTGTCGCCTGGCGCAACGCGTTTGCGGGCAGCTCCCCAAGGAAGGCAAGAACCATTGGCCGACTGTAAATCGAACCTGACGCTCGATGGCTTCCCCAGTCTCACCGTCTTTCATTCTCCGAAGACTGCCTTCACTCCGGATCGCAGCATTCAAGCCCTCGATTCCTGCAAGACGCCGCATCCCTCACTTTTCAAAGTCTTTTCGAGACTCCAGACAGAGATTTTCCACTTCCGCCATCATGAACTCCAACGACCTGGTCCACTATCTGGCCGACAAGCCCCCCTCAGTTGTCAGACTGGAGATTGAGAAGCACTTCGAAGCCCTCACCGACAAGCAGAAGCGCTATGCTCACTTCATCAGCAAGTACGTCGACTCTCTCTGACCATTGGGCACTAGTTGCGCCTCGGGCCGCCCCCTGAGATGCTCCCTGCCGCCGTCCTGTAGCTGATCCTGAACCCCTCTGCGTAGGGCTGCCTTTTCCGGCACCAGAATTGTCCTACGACAAATCTCTCCCGAATCCGAGCCCATCTTTGACCTGATTCTGGCCTTGAACAAGGCCGCCGAAGGCGACTGGTGTGGTTTGGCAAAGAAGGCCAACGTTGACGAGGAGGAGCTGACCCGCTTCCTCGAGTATGCTGCCATGTTCCTTGGGAACAACGGCAACTACAAGAGCTTTGGCGACTCCAAGTTCATCCCTCGATGCAGCGAGGACAGCGTCGCCGCCCTGGCTTCCGTGTCCGCCGAGGCAACCAAGTTCTACGAGGCCACAAAGGGCGGCATCTTCGGCGCTCATGACCCCGCTATAATGCACCTGGGATATCCCGAAGATGGCCACATGACCACCTACTATCCCGACTCTTCCAAGATTACCACGGCCGAAATCAAGGCTGTCTCCGACTGGATGGAGTCCAAGGGCCAGCTCCCTGAAAACAACCGCCTGCGAAAGCTTGACGATGGCAACTTCGAGATCCTGATCGCCTCTGCCATCACCAGCGTCCCCGCCGAGGGCGGCGATATCGGCAAGGAGACCGAGTTCACCGTCGAGGATGGCCCCCTGAAGGGCAAGACCATCAAGATCACCTATGGTGACTATGCCGCGGAGATGAAGGATATCACCGCCTACATTAAGCAGGCTGGCGAGAACGCCGACAACGAGGGCCAGAAGAACATGCATGCTGCTTACAGTCGATCCTTCGAGACTGGTTCTCTGGAGGCATTCAAGGACAGCCAGCGATACTGGATCAAGGATAAGGGTCCCATGGTTGAGTCCAACATTGGTTTCATCGAGACCTACAGAGACCCTGCTGGTATTCGTGGCGAATGGGAGGGTTTTGCCTCCAGTCAGTTATTCCCAGCCTCTGGTTTCTAGATGCGTCGACTAACGAATTGTGTAGTGGTCAACTGTATGCTCATATTGGCCCTTTAGGTTGAACGCAGCTGATACCGTCCAGTGGAACGAACCCGTGCCTTCGGCGAGCTCGTCGAAAAGGCCCCTACGCTCATCCCTCTCCTGCCCTGGGGTAATGAATTCGAGAAGGACAAGTTCTTGTCGCCCGATTTCACTTCTCTGGAGGTCCTGACTTTTGCTGGTAGGTGACTCGCACAAGTCGTGCGATAAAGGCTAATTGATTACGATAGGTTCTGGTATCCCTGCTGGTATCAACATGTGAGTTGCTCCCAGACGCACTTGGGGCTGTTCAGCCTCAAAAGTTGCTTTGTATCTTGCAAATCTGACACAACCTAGCCCCAACTACGACGATATCCGACAGACCGAGGGTTTCAAGAACGTGTCTCTCGGCAATGTTCTAAGCGCTAAGGCTCCCGACGAGAAAATCCCCTTTATCCGCGACGAAGACCTGGAGGTCTACAAGAAGCAACGCGATGCCTCTTTTGAGGTTCAAGTCGGTCTCCACGAGCTTACCGGTATGTCCCCGAAACTCATAGTGATTGACTCCCTCGCTCATTTTGATAGGCCATGGCTGCGGCAAGCTTTTGCAAGAAACATCACCAGGAAAGTACAACTTTGACAAGGAGAAACCCCCCGTCAGCCCTGTCGACAACAAGCCCATCTCTACCTGGTATAAGCCCGGTCAGACTTGGGGTTCTGTCTTTGGCAGCATCGCTGCCTCATACGAGGAGTGCCGAGCCGAGCTTGTTGCTATGCACCTGAGCTGTGAATTCCCCGTTCTCAAGATTTTCGGCTTCGGCGATGGCAGCACCGACATGGACAGCGAAGCTGGCGATGTTCTCTACGCCTCATACCTGTCCATGGCTCGGGCCGGCCTTGCCTCGTTGGAGATGTGGGATCCCAAGAGCCAGAAATGGGGCCAGGCTCACAGCCAGGCTCGCTTCTCCATTCTAAAGTGCTTCCTCGAGGCTGAGGATGACTTCTGCAAGCTTGACTACAAGGAGGAAGATCTTTCGGACTTGACCATCAAGCTTGACCGGTACAAGATCCTCACCGCGGGACGAGATGGTACGTTGCTCTTGACCTCGCCTGATTGAACATCGACGCTCACAACCGACATAGCCGTTGCCAAGTATCTGCAGAAGCTGCACATTTACAAGTCCACTGCCGACGTCAAGACTGGTACAGACTTTTACGTCCACATGACCACTGTTGACCCCGACTTCTGGGGCACCAAGATCCGGAATATTGTCTTGGCCAACAAGCAGCCTCGCAAGGTCTTCGTCCAGGCCAACACCACCGTGGACGAGGCCACAGGCAAGGTTACCTTGAAGCACTACGAGGCTTCGTTGGCTGGTATGATTGAGAGCTGGGCAGACAGGAACCTGTAAGCACGGCGGAGTGGAAACTTGCTGATGCTCGTAATCATGAAGCCGGTTATGTAGAATAGAAAAAAGCAAGACATGCATCGATAATACATCGGCGCTGAATCCAGAAATCATGGATGTACAGACACACACACGTCCCTTTCGTGCTTCTTTTCCCAGCCCAGCCCAATGTCCATTCCTGTCCAGCCTGGTGGTCCCACCACGAGTCGCCCGGGTTGTCGAGTCCTTATATCACGTCGTGAAAAGAGAGGGATGGATGCTCCGGGTGGTTCTTGATCATCAAAGCCTCTCACCGGAAGCTTGGGTAGATTTTTGTGTGTCTCGTTTTGTTTTTTTCTTGACTGTAAAACCTGATTACAGACGCCAAAATGTGACCGATGCCGTCGTCGACTTCCAAATGCAATTGGCCAAACCAGCCCATTTCGGAGACCCTTCCCGTTCTACAACCCGTCGTCCGCGACCCCGGATGTCCCTCCCCAGCCCCGGCTCAAGATTGCACATGTTTACCAAGCCATCTCGTGGGGCTTGTCGCCCTTTCGCAAGCTGAAGGAGCTGGAGAGGTAGCTGGCGAGCAGGTCCACCTTCTTGATGTTGGCGATCAAGGCCTTGTCGATGGCCTTCTGGTCGGCAGCGCGGCTGCTGCTGATCTGCTTCTTCTGTGAGGGCCACCCGAGTCAGTATGCCGAGAAAATGCCAAAAATTTCAAAATGTGTGTGTAGCGTCGTGGGAGGGTAAGCATACCTCGGGCTTCTCGCCCTGCTTGAAGAAAGCGTCCTCACCGGCCTTCTGCTGGGCCTTCTCGGCGGTGAAGTACTTGGGTTGCGAGATCTCCTCGACCTTCTTCTCGTCAAGGCCGGAGACGTCGACCTTGTAGGAGGTGGCGATGACGTATCGGGAGTTGACTCGTCGGAGGGGGACACCGTTGATCTTGAAGGGGCCGGTGACGAGGAGGACGCCCTGGTCGAGAGTCTTCAGGAGGATGACTCGCTTGCCGCGGAAGCGGCCGGCGAGGAGGATGAGGACGGTGCCGGCTTCGAGGGACTTGCGGGGGGTCCAGGATCGGACGGCCTTGCGAACCTGTGATGCGTCGAAACCGTTAGCGACTGGTGTTTTGTGCGACATGTAGTGTTGAAGCCCTCGGCCGGGGGGGAGGGGGGATATCGCCAATCGCCGTGTGTCATGGGTGAGCCATTGAACTTTTTGAGGCTCCGACTTCGCGAGCACCGATTCGAAGCTCTGGCGTCCACGACCGCGGCGACATTGTCGCAGCGAAGCTCGCCCCGTGCAACACCGACAACCAATTCCCACCGCCGCCATGAACCCGCACACCCAAGCCAAGCTGCGAGGGCAAGCCTCCGGGAAAAACTCACCTTCTTGTTCTCAGCATCATCTTCGGCGCTGTACCACTTCTTGGCCTTCTCCGAGGGAGCGGGAACCTCCCGGGTCGACTTCCCAAACGTCTTAGTCGCAGGCTTTGACGACATGTTGACACTCTCCTGGCTGGTGGTTAGGGTTGGGTGGTAAAGGAAAGGAAGACACTTTTTGGTGAATGATGCGCCCGAAAATGTTGGAATTCTTTGTGAGCGCCCGCTAGCGAGTTTGTGGGAATCAAAATGTGAACCCTCTGGGGCTAACCCGATTCGGAGCGGGATCCTTGCCTCACAACAGCTCCGTGAGCCGGACATGGGGCTTCTCGCACGTGACGATAAGATAAGCAGTTATCGGAGGGGGGGGGGGGGGGGGGGCGCGAGCCGGGAGCGGGCTTCGGGAAAGTGCCAGAAAGAGCTTGTGTCGTCATGAGACGTCGAAACGAAGCTCCGGGAGGCGTAAATATCGTCGAGTCTTCCGTTCGCGGGGTCTTCTGATCTTGCTCTTCCTTTCTTTCTGTTCCTCGTGTACGATTGCTTTGTTTGTCTCTCAGCTCACCCACCATGCAAGCGCGAAAGCAACTCATCACGTCGGCGCAGCGTTTCGCCGTTGCGCCAACCCGTTCCATCCGACCACTTACACGAGCGCTGGCGACACGAGCCGTTCGCCCTGCGGCGCCGCGACTGCTCCCGACCGTCTCCGCCGTCCGAACCTACGCCAATGGCCGACGACCTCACCCTCCCGGCGGGACGCACCGCATGAACATGGGCGGCGAGGAGGAGAAGCCGGCCCTCGAGCAATACGGCATCGACCTGACCGCCAGGGCGAGAGATGGGAAGCTGGATCCCGTGATTGGGAGGGATGCCGAGATCCAGAGGACCATTCAGATTCTCTCGCGTCGCACCAAGAACAACCCCGTCCTCATCGGCAACGCGGGCACGGGAAAGACGGCCATTCTCGAGGGGCTGGCGTTGCGGATTGTTCGCGGCGACGTCCCCGAGAGCGTCAAGAACAAGAGGGTCATCAGCCTGGACCTCGGCTCCCTCATTGCCGGTGCCAAGTTCCGGGGCGACTTTGAGGAAAGGTTGAAGAAGGTCCTCACCGAGGTGGAACAGGCCGAGGGCGAGGTCATCCTCTTCATCGACGAGCTGCACACGCTGCTCGGTCTGGGCAAGGCCGAGGGCTCCATTGACGCCTCCAACCTCTTGAAGCCTGCCTTGGCGCGGGGCGAGTTGCAGTGCTGCGGCGCCACCACCTTGACCGAGTACCGTCAGATCGAAAAGGACGTGGCGCTGGCACGGAGATTCCAGCCCATCATTGTCAGCGAGCCCTCGGTCGAGGACACCATCAGCATTCTCCGCGGCATCAAGGACAAGTACGAGGTCCACCACGGAGTCCGCATCACCGACACGTCCCTGGTGGCTGCCGCGACGCTCTCCAACCGTTACATCACCGACCGCTTCCTGCCCGACAAGGCCATTGACCTGATGGACGAGGCGGCCAGTCACCTCAAGCTGCAGCACGAGTCCAAGCCCGAGGACATTATGCGCCTGGACCACAAGATCATGACGATCCAGATCGAGCTTGAGAGCCTCCGAAAGGAGAGCGACGTGGCCAGCAAGGAGCGGCGGGAGAAGCTCGAGAAGGATCTCGAAAGGCACAAGGAGGAAATCGCCAGCCTGAATGCCCGGTGGGAAAAGGAGCGGGCCGAGATCGACTCGGTCAAGAAGGTGCAGGCGGATCTCGACAAGGCCAAGTTCGAGCTCGAGCAAGCGCAGCGGGACGGCAACTTTGGCCGCGCCTCGGAGCTCCGGTTCGGCGTCATCCCGGACCTCGAGCAGAAGCTGCCCAAGGAGGGCGAGGCTCCCGAGTCGGAAGGCGACGACGTCCTCATCCACGACTCGGTCACGGCCGACGACATTGCCAACGTCGTCTCCCGCATCACGGGCATCCCCGTGACCAAGCTGACGTCGGGACACATTGAGAAGCTGGTGCACATGGAGGACAGCCTGCGCGAGTCGGTCAAGGGCCAGGACGAGGCCATCAAGGCCGTCTCGGACGCGGTCCGGCTCCAGCGCGCCGGGCTGAGCGGCGAGAACCGGCCCCTCGCCTCCTTCTTCTTCCTGGGGCCGACGGGCGTTGGCAAGACGGAGCTCTGCAAGAAGCTCGCCGGCTTCCTCTTCTCGACCGAGTCGGCCGTGGTGCGCTTCGACATGTCCGAGTTCCAGGAGAAGCACACCATCTCCCGCCTCATCGGCGCGCCCTCGGGCTACGTCGGCTACGAGGACGCCGGCCAGCTGACCGAGGCGGTCCGCCGCAAGCCCTACGCCGTCCTCCTGTTTGACGAGTTCGAAAAGGCCCACCGGGACATCTCGGCCCTGCTGCTGCAGGTCCTGGACGAGGGCTACCTCACCGACGCCCAGGGCCACAAGGTCGACTTTAAGAACACAATCATCGTGCTGACGTCCAACCTGGGCGCCGACATCCTCGTCGGCCAGAACCACCTGCACCCGTACAAGGAGACGGCCGACGGCGAAATCGACCCGGCCGTCCGCGCCGCCGTCATGGACGTGGTGGCGTCGGCCTACCCGCCCGAGTTCCTCAACCGCATCGACTCCTTCATCGTCTTCAAGCGCCTCGCCCTGGCCGCCATCCGCGACATCGTCGACATCCGCCTCGCCGAGCTCCAGGCCCGCCTCGACGACCGCCGCATCGACCTCGTCGTCCCCGGACCCGTCCGCGACTGGCTCGCCGGCCGCGGCTACGACCCCAAATTTGGCGCCCGCCCGCTGAACCGCCTCATCACAAACGAGATTGGCAACGGGCTCGCCGACCGCATCATCAAGGGCCAGCTCAAGATGGGCGAGACGGCCGAGGTCCGGGTTCGCGACGACGGCGAGGGCCTGGACATTGCCGTGGTGCCCAAGCCTGCTGCTGCTGCTGCTTCTGCTGCTGCTTGAGCGTTTGCGTGTTGAAGCTTTGTCATGACTTTTATGTTGTAATATGTGTAGTCATTTCTGTATAACAAACTGTACAACAAACAAAATATGTGACCACTCTCCCATAGTACATAGGCGATACCACAATAGAAAAAGCTGGTTCATTCCTCTCTCATCTCCCAGATGCACATGCTCACGCCTCGTGGAACCTACTCCTTTGTTGGGACGTCAAAGACAACGGTGGAGCAAAAAGCCATTGACAACGTGCAAATAAAGACATCAATAAGACGCTACCGTTTCTGTAAATGCTGTATCGGCCGTGGTTCATCAATTCCCCTTCGTACGGGCATGTAATACCTCCTCTCTGCAAACCTCCATGCTCCACACAAATCTTGACAAAAGCCAAAGATCCCTGCTCATCCATCGTCACAGTAACATAGTCTCGTAACTCAATCTGATCAATCTGATGCCAAGAGGATCCCAAGGACAAGGATCAATGAAAACAAAGAAAGAACAACAAGAGAGGGAGAAACCGTAAACGTCGTCCTCTCGTCAGCCTCAACACCAAGTTTCCTCTTCAAAGCACATATTTCCAATTTCTGCCACACACTGCCATAGGGGAAAGGAGGAACCGGAAAAGTAAGAAAGAGAGAGGAAGATAATTCTGAGAGGGAAAAAAAAACTCGACAACAAGAAACCAGAGAGCACCACATCGGTGAGAATGTATTCTTTTCAAAGAAAACGAACAGCCGACTGTACAAATATCCCGGAAGTTCCCCAAAAGACGCCTCCACCAATCACCCGACTTTTCCTCCAGAGAATAAAAGAAAGCACGTTTGTGGTCCTCATAGTCAACCGGCAGAAGACAAAACGACCTATTTTTGACCAGGGCTCACAAAAGCACCATTTGGGGAGAGAGAAGCAGAGAGCTGAAAAAGAAGAGACGTGATATTGGATCAAGGATTAATTTCGATTGGTTGACCGATAACTTTGCAAATTACAACCGAAACCTCGAGTCGTGTAGAGCCATGAGAACGTTATGTGGCAGAGAGCAGGAGGGAGAAGGCGGGTTCGTCCAGGGAGGCCTCTCTTCAATCTTCCTCTACTGGGGAGCCTTTCGGAGGGTGTTGGCGAGCCACTCGAGACCCTCATAGAGACCGTCACCGGAGGTAGCGCAGGTGGACTGGATGTACTGTTGGGGAGAAGACGTTGGTTAGCATGTGACGTTGATGCCGAGGGAGTCGGACGATGGCATTCCCGGGACGAGCTACATACCCAAGCACGTTGTCGCAAGCTGTGGAGGCCAAGCTTGTCTGTGATCTCGGCGGCGTTCATGGCGTTCTGCACAAAAGTCGCGTCAGCATTCAGAGTCGTACGTTGAGAGGCTCCATGGAGGGGTCGGTTGGGCTGGAGCCGAGGAAGCCCAAGAAAGGAGAAGTGGGGATTTTGTGACGTACAGGAAGATCCTGCTTGTTGGCGAAGACGAGGAGAATGGCGTCTCGGAGCTCGTCCTCGTTGAGCATGCGCTGGAGTTCCTCTCGGGCCTCGACGATACGGTCACGATCGTTGGAGTCGACGACGAAGATGATTCCCTGCGTGTTCTGGAAGTAATGCCTCCAGAGGGGGCGGATCTTGTCCTGACCACCGACATCCCACACGGTGAACTGAATGTTCTTGTACTCGACGGTCTCGACGTTGAAACCTGCGGGAAGAAGGACCGTTGTCAGCCACGACGGGCCACGGGAGCAGGGCGGGTCAGGGATCGGGGCATACCAATGGTGGGGATGGTGGTGACGATTTCACCGAGCTTCAGCTTGTAGAGGATGGTGGTTTTACCGGCAGCATCGAGACCGACCATCAGAATTCGCATCTCCTTCTTGCCCCATAGGCGGTCGAACAGCTTGGACATAGTGAGACCCATGATTGCGGTGGGAGGCTCCGAGCCTTGGTGTGTAAGCTATGAACAAGGAGGGAGGGTCTGCAGATGGCACGTGTCAGAGATCAGATGTGGTGATGGGAGGAACGGCGAGGTTTGAGGCAGTCGAGAGGATGTCAAAGAGGACGGTGAGACGATGACGTGCGGAGGAGGAGGGGGGAGGCAAGCAGTCGAAGACAGGCGAGAAGGGAAGGCGACGAGGCGTGGTTGGAGGGAAGGTTGGTGATGATTGCTGGAGGAGACGCCATGTTTTATGGGCTCGCGTCGCAAAAGGACACCTGGATGAACCAAGCAAGGCAGCGCGCGTTTCCATGGTAGGACTGGGCCGACATTCGATCAGGCTGCAGCCATTTCAGATGACGACCTCGGCCTTCGCGACCGCCTCCTGTTTGACATTGGCGAAGACGGCGGTCGCGAGGCCCGAGTCGTGGGGCAATCGAGGCAGCCGGGCCTCTGGGATGCGGCGAAGACGATGAAGGCATCGCCGGCACGGCCATCTCGGCCACTGGCACCAAGAGGACGGCTTCCCGGGGAGGGCGGCGAGGGAGAGGGGCAAACGCAGGTTGCAGGCAGAGACGTTTGGGACAGAACAACTTACTTGGAGATCGTGGGGCTGGTCCTTTGGGTGGTGTGCAGGAGGGACAAGGACGGCGTCGAGTGGTTTGACTTGTCGGTGTAGAGGTGGACGTGGACGAAGGACACGCTTTCGAACTCTTGCGGGAGGCGGAGAGGGGTGCTCTTTTTGGGGCCTTGGGGCTGGGCTGCTGCTGAAATTTTGGAGCCTGGCGGGGGGGACCACCACGTTTGGCCACTACCACCCGGGCCACCATTGGAGAGATGGGTCCTCCCTTTTTTTTTTCTTTCACTGAGGTGTCATTGGAAGCTGTGGCGTAAACGGGGGGTGAGATCAAAGAGGGGCCGACAATTTGTGACTGTGGCGGGAAGGTGGTGAATGTCTGAGGCGCACAGTTGACGGGCATTTCTATGGACGGATATTCCTTTCAACCAGTGGTCTCACTGCGAATAATTGCTGCCGTTACGAGAGACATGTCGTCGCGTGCTTCGCGTACAGTTTGCTCCGTCAGATCTCCCCTTTTTTTTTTTTTTTTTCAAATCGAAGCTACCGCCGGATAATCTGCAGCCAAAATAGAACAACTATTAATTAACATGCCAATCGTATCTCCCTCGTACAGACGACGTATCTCGGACATTCACCAACCAGCCACTCGGTCCACACAGCTCTCCTCCCCCTTTTTTTCCTTTTTGGTTGTTCAGCCTTCTGCACAGCCGTGGGGTCGCCCTGATTACTTTATTCCCATCCGAGTCCTCTTGGTTCATGCCTATCGCCAGGAGTCCTAGTCTACCAATGATGCCAACTAATGCTCTTCTCTGACGCCTCCTTGCTCACCACTCCCGTCTAAACCCCCTTGAGTGAACGAACACGGGTCCATTATCCCCTTTTGGGACGCTTCAGCCACATATTTTCTCTCTCTCTTCCAATTGCCCGTCAAACACTCACCCCACCCCCTTAAGTGGCCTGTATTCGGTATCGATAAGAAGGGCCCCGGTTAAGCCCCGGCTCAAGTCGACGACTGCTTGGGAATAGGTGTCAATTGCCTTTGCGACTCGATCCCCATCGGAGCTCCCAAGGGCACAAGTTGAACGACTGCTGTGCGACGAACCATCGCAACGACGAATTCTTCCGTTCCTCCGCCGCTCCTTCACCCCCCCTCCCTCCCTCCGCAAACATAAAACCCGCCCAGCATGTACATGTTCAACGCCGCGAGGGCCCTCCTCGCCGCGGCCGTCTTCCAGGCCGTCGCCGCTCACAACATCGTCCTGCCCGCCCACGGCCGCGAATGCTTCCACGAGACGCTCCACAAGGATGACACTATGACTGTGACCTTTCAGGTCGGCGATCGGGAGTTTGGTAGCGCAGGCAACCTCGACATCGACTTCTGGGTACGTGGCCAACTCAAGCTACCCCCCGGGGAAGCTCGTCTGGAGGCAACAGTATTCTGGGGATGTTTTTGGGAAGAAAGACGGGGTTTTGCTAACCATGATGTTATATTCCGGACAGATCTCCAACCCCTCGGGCCAATACGAGGCCAACGAGAAGACCGTCTCCAACGGCGACTACTCCTTCACGGCCAAGCACGACGGCAAATACACCTACTGCTTCGGCAACGAGAACTGGGGCGCCAACACCAAGGAGGTCTCCTTCAACGTCCACGGCATCGTCTACGTCAGCGAGACGGACGTGCCCGCGGATCCCCTCGACCGTGAAGGTAAACAAACGAAGCGACGCCCTTCCTCCCCCCAGTCCGTCTTTGACTAACAAGCCTCCTTCCCCCAGTCCGCCGCCTCTCCGAGCTCCTCGCCCAGGTCAAGGACGAACAGCAGTACATCATCATCCGCGAGCGCACCCACCGCAACACGGCCGAGAGCACCAACAACCGAGTCAAGTGGTGGAACATGTTCGTCATCGGCATCGTCATTGGCGAGTCCCTCTTCCAGGTCTGGTGGCTGCGCCGCTTCTTCGAGGTCAAGCGCGTCGTGTAAAAAAGAGAGAAGAGCCAAACGGGAACGACGGTTGTAATGGTGGTTAGTAGAAGCCTTTTTATCCATACCAAAATGTGTTACGAGAACGAAAAAGCGAGCCAAAAACCGAGGCCCTGGAGCTGTGTAGTACGCATTACCCGCCCATCTAATGGGCTCGTTGGGAGAAGGCCAAGGTTACATGTTTTCTCGCTGGCGCAAATACTAGAGGAGCCCTGGGACTTTTGGGTGGGATGCTTTGGGTGAAAGGCAATGGAAGGATGTACGAGAATGTGGTAATAGGATCGATCGTCTGTATAAACAAACAGTTTGTTCAAGTCTTGCAACGCAGAAATATGACCTCTTGGCTCAGAAACCAGGTTTATTCGCACATGATACAAGACAAGTCATTATCATCCAGCATTATATATAAGAAAAGCAAAGCAGACAACTCCCCCCCAAAACGCCGAGCCCGTATAGTCCTTGTACCCCCGGAAACGTACACAATCAGACACAGACAATCTCCCCTCTACGCTGACGGATCCGTTGCCGGAGCCTCGCTCTCGGCCTTGTCCTCCTCGGGCACCTCGACGGGCACCTCGACGTCCTTGACGGGGTGCAGCAGCATGGGCGGCAGACACATGCGGCCTTCCCCGCCACGCATGCCACCGACGCCGCCCTCCTTTGCCTCCCGGCTCCGGTCCTCGGTCGTCTCAAACTCGTGGCCGCCATCATTATTAACCTTAAGCCCCAGCCAGCGGCGGTACAGGTTGGGGGCGAAGCCCGAGTCGTAAAACCACGAGAGGCCGCGCAGGTTGTGCTCGCGGTCGCCAAAGACGCTGGTGCGCGAGCCGCCGCTGGCGCCGTCGCGGCCGTTGTTGAAGACCTGGGCCATGTAGTCGACGGGCCAGGCGCGGTCGACGAAGACGGGGTGCGGCGCGGAGACGGCCTTGAAGCCGTGCTGCAGCGCCACCGTGGCCGGCCACATCTCGGGGAAGGCGAACTGCTTCTTGAGCGCCGTCATCTTGTGCATGGTCAGCAGCAGCCGCCGCGACATGCGCGACGTGGTGATGATGCTGGCGCGCCGCGGCGGGAGCCCCGAGGAGCGGTTGAAGCCCGTGATGTCCTCGCCGAGCCCCCAGGTGGTGCCGTCCGGGTCGAAGAGCGGGTTGAGCGAGATGAGGTCGGCCTCCTCGTCGACGCCCCATTGGAAGCGGTCCTTCTCGTGCGCCACGGGCGGCACGGGGTCGTTGCCCGGCTCGAACCAGTCGTCGTCGTCCTGCGGGCGCACCGGACCCCAGACGGCCTTGCTCGTCTTCGCCATCGACTTGGCTGGCGTCTTGCCGTCTACGCCTGGCACCTTGCTCCAGATGTCGTCGGCGCCCACCACGCCCATCTCGCTCTGCACGCGGCTCATCTGCGAGAAGTCGTCCCAGCTGCCGTGGATGCTCGGCAGGTAGAAGCGCGCGTTTCGCTCCCACAGGCCCTTGCGCGGCTGCGCCTTCGCCCAGCCCTCGAGCTTGGCGAAGAGGTCGTAGTAGTGCCCCGTGTAGCGGACGTCCATCTCCCACTGCCAGAAGTGCTCGTACTCGGGGTGCATGTAGGCAAAGTACTGCATGGCCATGGACAGCCCGCGGTACACGCCGTGCACGGGGAGCTCGGGGCCGCGGCTGAAGAGGTCGTAGATGCCCTGGTAGAGCGACAGCATCTGCGTCTCGGTCCAGAGCGTCACCAGGTTGCGGAACTCGGCCGGGATCACGTCCTCGATGCGCTGCCGGTAGACGCCCTCGTCGGCCCAGATGGCGTGGTCACGGTCGTTCTTGACCTGCACCAGGAGGTGAATGTCGTATCGCCCGCCCGAGGCCATGGCCAGCTCCGTGATGAGGGACCGCATGTGAGCAATGTCGTCCTCTCGCCACTGGTACTCGTCCCAGCACCGCACCACCACGGCTGTCCTCGACTTCTTCTTCGTCTTGGAGACTGACTTCTCCTGCTCCGCCGCCGCGGTGCTCTTCGAAGCTGCCTCGACAGAGCTGGTGGTCTTGCTCGACTTCACATCGCGCTTCTCCTCCGTCGTCCCGGTCGACCTGTCAGACTCCTGGATGTAAAAGCCGTGCGGCGTCGGCGTCTTGCGTTCCACCTCGTGGTATCGATCCGCGTTGGCCCTGAAGCATCGCCGCTGCACATCGGCCCAGTCGACCGATCGAAAGTCGACCCGGGGCGTCTTCTCCCAAACGGCCTCGGACCCGTTCTTCTCTCCGTGCTCGCCGACGCTCAACCCGCCGTTCCTCATGGAGTAGCCAAAGCCGTAAGGGCCGTAGCGGCCGTAGCGGTCGAAGCAGATGTCCTCGGGGAGCTTGAGCACCTCGTACGAGCCAATGACGTGCTCGGGGAAGCCCCTTGGTCGCCCGTTGTAGTACCGGAGCTCTGGAACTCGGATGGTGTTGGCGCGGTCGATGAAGCATTCCTGCGCTTCCGTCTCCTCATTCCTGCCCTTGTATCCGTTCCAGCCACGGCTGTCGGCGCTGTCCCTCTTGTCCGACTTTGCCTCGGCCTCTTCCTTGTCCTTGCTTTGCTGAACACGGCTGTTGGCGTCTTCGGTAAGCTCCTCCTTGAGCTCCTCCTTGAGCTCCTCCTCCTCGACATCCTTGAGCAACGAGGGCTCGTCCTTGACGGTGTGGGGGTACTCGGGGGTATTCTCCTCCACGGGAACCACGGTCCAGAGGCCGCCGTAATATCTCTCCAGGAAGGGGAACTTCTCCCACAGCGGCGGAGGCGCCGGCCGGCTCTCTACTTGGCCGTTGGCGACTTTCCAATTCTCAATCTGGCTGGCCCGGATCAGGCTCAGGATCATGACGACGATGAAGGTGATGACGAAGAAGAACAGGTATCGCGTGACCTTTGCGGGCAATCGGTACGGGTACACGCCGGCGACTCGTCGCACAGGCGCCGCCTGGACCTTCTTCTTGGGCAGCAGCAGCAGGCCGGAGCCGGAGCCAGAGGTGCTCCTAGAGGACCCCTGAGAGGCGGGCTCGTCGTCTTCCGAGAGCCATTCGTCGTCGGAGTAGCGTTCTTTGGTCGGGGACTGGAGTCTTCGATAGAGCGGAAGCCGCGGTTCGCGGGGCCGTAGGGACCGGAGCAGGCCCATGATGGGCGTTGCGTGTATGGAGGAGCTGCTTCAGGAATGCCAGTCAGCGACAGGTCAAGACGGCTACAGCCCAGTGCTTCCTTACTGAGGTCAAGGTATTTCGAGTGCCCGCTCCAGGCGGATGTTCAATCTCGCCGTCTCCCTGCGTGCCGGTGCAACTGGGATGCTTGGTATGAAGACGCGAAGGGGCTGCAAAGGGTCGTAACGGTCTGCTCAAGGTGCATCGAAAAATAAGAAAGACTAAACAATGTCAAGAAGCGATGATGCCAAAAAGGACTTGGTAGAAGCGACCCTTGTCAATGGTACGCGTCGTCGTCAAGGTTGGACTGCTCCATCCCGGGAACCTTCATTCGTGGGCGTGTTTACCCTGCGGATCCTCGGCTGGTTGCCGGGCAACGCTGCGCACCAAGTCAGCACACATCAACCGACTTCACAACTTGTATTCTTAGGCAATGGCACATTTATGCACAGTTATGAACAGCCTTTCTCGTGAAGTCTTAAACTATTGAAAAACCCCAAGCTGAGAAACAAGACCTCCCAGGTGCCCATCCTTCTGTCGAGTCCCAGTATAAACGCATCCATGGCTACTAACCTCAGCGCTCACCACGCACCTCCTCCAAGGCCACCTCCGCACTGCTTGACTCTGGCCTTCTGAACCACTTCTTCCAGAATGCCTTCTTCTGCCCGTGAGGATGCCCCTGTGCCACGTCTCCTTCAACACCAAACCCGCGAATTCTCCCGCCCGAATGCTCCTGAACCCATCCAAACCCAACTTGAAGCCCCCTGACGTCTCGCTCAGGATAGCTCGACTGTGCTCCATACAAACTCGGCGTTCTTGTTGCTGCTATAATCGAGGACGGCTTCATATCCCGCATCGTGCCTTCCTCGCGCGCTGCTTCCAAGCCCAACAAAACCCCAGCCAGGGCTATGGCAATGCTCAGCGCGTACACAGTGCAAAGCTGGGCGGCTTGACTCCTGTTGTAGGAGAAGAAGGCTGCTGGTCGACGGCGAACACACGGATAATTGGTTTCGGGACCACCCGGGAGATGGCCAGATGGTTGGCCATTGTATGCCCACGAAACCGCAAGGAACTGAGGTTCCGAGAGCAGAGACACGAGGATATCTTCGTACAGCTTTCGGATGGCGTCGCCGAGTTGCTGTACGGGGACTGTGTTCCGTCTGGTGATCAGAGGTGTCCCGTAAACCTCAGTGCTGGCCCATTCGTTTGGCAACAGCGTGATCTGCCCCTTGAGAAACTTCCTGAACTCCAAGCCGAGGGCGTGGTAGGCGGCCGTTTTCCGATATCTTCGAACGTCTTTCGGGAATATAAAGTTGCTCTGGGGGACTGATGTGGTGTTGTCCAGAGTACCATCGTTGTTAGTCTTGTTGCGAACAAATTTTGTGTCAATCACCTTCCCCTTGTACTTGCGGTCTTTAACATCGTAGGACTGGAAGCCGTTGGTGTAGTTAAATTCGACTTTGTATCCGACTTCATAGTGCTCGCAGCCGATAACGACGGGAGTGTACGCATCGTACCATCCGGGACTCGATTTATCCTCTGGCTGCCTCATGTCCGTGTCGTTGACGTGGGCGTAACCGATCCAGATGATAGGCTCAGTCCGAAAGGCCCCGAGGTTTTTTGGGTATGGAGGTTTGACGACTGGCATCCCATGATCACCAGTGTAGTTGATCTGAGGTAGGTGATATTCGCCCTCGGTGGGCATGGCAAGGTAACTCACGTTGGTCGTCGGCATGAGGTCGCCCACTTTGAGTGGCGGCTCGAGATCCCCAAGCTTGCCTTCGGAGCCAACTCCATACGCGACCGTTTCACACTTGTAGCCCGGGCCAGTAAACTCGACGACATAAGAGCAATTCCAGCTGTCAGTGCAAATCACCTTCCCGGCGTTTTCGAGGACCGCAGGTTGACGGAGACTGACGGCCCGTCGAACGAGTCTACCGATCCAGGAGATGGGGCGCGCCCAGTAGTCAACATTGTCAGCATCTTCGTCTTCGAGTGCGTAGAGCTCAAAGGATGTCGTGTTCCAGACGTTGAAGGACATGGCGCCGAGCCCCCCGGCTTCACCAGATCCTTTCTCTCTCCAGTCTGCAAATTCTTCGTGTGTGAAGTTGAGGGTTCGGGCCGACGGGCAGAAGCTGTCTTCCTGCTTCATGCCACTGACGACAGAAAGAGTCTCGGAAGTCAAGACGACAATCAAAGGCGTTGCCCAGACATATACTGCGAGCAACATGGCCATCTTCGCCTTTCGAATTGCCTTCCAGTCGAGGAGCGCAGCGAGGTCTTCAGCAGCGGTGAAGATGGAGTCGACAACTCCCAGGCGGACCATCTTGTGGCGAACCACCATCCATGCCCTCTGACGAAAGGCGATGGTGACGGCAGTATAGAGGCTCGCCTTGGCACAGAAGGCGAGGATAGTCCCGTAGCGGAGCATCAAGGATTGGTCATTGGCTTCGGTCCCGTGGAGGCGGCTATAGAACAAGTGGTGGCTTAAGGCGAAGAGAGTGCCGGTGACGAGAAAAACGAACATGCTCCAGGTCTGCGTCTGGTAAGCCGTCCACAGACTGTGCGCTCGCCACGTTGTCCGCTCGAAATAGCTGTCGCGTTTGGGTTTGCTCTGGTCTTTCACGCTCTCCTGGTCGTCCAGGCGGGATGCATCAGAGGCAACAAGTGTTGCAGTGTGGCTCTCGGAAGGAGATGCAGCCCTCGATGGGGCCGAGGAGCGGGCGGGCGATTCGCCATACCAGGCTCGGGCGAGTCTCCCATCCTCAGTCGTGGGTTGTAACATGTTTTGGCTCTGAGGCATCCGGGAAGATGGCGGGATGCGGAGCGATGCAGGGCAGAGAAAGCTCGATGAAGTGCCATGATGCGAAGTGCATCCTCTGTTGATGAGTTATGTTTCCAACAAAATGCTGCCTGCTCATGCATCATGCGGCTCTGGGCGAGTTCGGATGCCGACATGGTCTCCAGTCACCGATGCGCGTCCAGCCTGTTTTGTTTTCGTTACGCCATTCAAGTCATCCCAAGGCTCTCAGCGTCGGACAGATGTAGACCGGCCACGCACTCGGGTTTCACAGACTCGGCCTTACCGTGGGAGAGTCCATGGTGTTTGCCGTATTGTCGAGCATGCTTGGTCTTACGGGTGACGCAGCCTCGGAGTTGAAATGGCTGGTGTATGCAGTCAGCGATTCCGAGAGAGTCCGGGCTGAGTGGCCTCGTGTTTCAAAGGGAGGAAGTGTCAGTAGTTGTGTGGTCCTTCCCTAACAACCTCAACCTGGGTTCCTGGACGGGCAGGATCCCCAGGGCACTTATGTCGGATCCGATGGCAGGTACGACCCTCTCTCTGGTAGGTGATGTGAGATCAGGAATCAATTTCCTCCATCCCTCCACGTCATCCCTCAGTGCTACCTGCCTTGCTAAAATTAGGCAAGCTGAGCGAGGCCATCGCCAACGACTCAACGTCGCCGTCGGAGAATTTCCCTCCCGTCCCGTCTCCAACTTGGCCCCCATCACCGCCCACCTCCATCATCTCCATCTTCACCACCAGTCCACCACCAACGCCACCATCGCGCTAGATGGCTAGTCCAATGTATCCTCACTCCAACGTCATGGCTTCAGCGCCAATCTTGTCCAAAGCTGGACCAAGAGGTCACAGGAGCCCAACGCCTAATGTTGCCCGCCTCCCCGTTACGACGCCTGTCCTCGTCCAGCCACTGCAGGTAACCGACTGATTCGATTGATGCTCGGCGTTTGGTGCTACGTACTTCAGGTGAAGCTCCAAATTCTCGGATGTCGCTCCGGCCTCGTCATATGACGATCCCCTCTTCTGACATCCAGCTCTGACTTCACCTTCACTCTCACTCGTGTCCTCGACCCAAACCTTTCCAGCTTTTAGGCTACCTTTTGGGATTGTGAATGACTGCCTTCAATTGAAGTCTGATGAAGTAACCAGACACTTCACATCCATCGCCTGCCAAACTATCCCTCCCTTGTTGTCTCTTGGGTTTTTGACTTATACAGTCTGCTGTTCGCCCTCTTTATCCTCCACACCTCATCCAACCACACATCTCGAGCTCATAGCTCCCTCTCCATGACAATGGCTACCTCGCTCACCCCCGCAGAAACCCTGGCCTCACCTCCGCCAGACATGCAGGGTGAGGCCGAGCGAGAGACGCTCAGGCTGTCGTATGCCCTCCGCCAAGAACCCATCTCCATCACCCTCGACGGTCCCACCATCTTCCTCTCGGCATTAACCCTCATTCTCCTCATTCACTTCCTCGAATCCTACCACGCAGAGCTTCTCGTCAGTCTCGTCCCTGTCATCCTCCTCATCCATAACGACTACCAGAACTTCCTCAATCTCGGCCCTGGCGGTACGCCCTCGACCTTTGGAGGCTACCTACGCATCACATGGTTCCGACTTTGGTGTTTGCGAGACCCCTTTGTCGCCCCGAAACCGGATCCTTCTCGTCTCCCGACATCAGGAATCCTCGGCCGACACAATCTGCCCTACCGCGCCGGCCCTCTCCCCGTCGTAGCAGGCATCGCTCCGCAGCGCCAGCTGGACCAGCACGGCTCTCGACACTGCTATCGAGCCCTCCGCCGGTTAATGGCCAAGCTCGCAGGCCGGCACCCCGACAAGTTCGGCACCGAGAGGTCTTGTCTCGAGAAGCATGGTCTCGCACTCTTCGCCAGACATCCGCTGCAGACCAACTGCCAAGGCGAGGTCTGCCATGTTCACGACTCCGACCACTCGATGCACATGTGCCTCCACCCGCATGACATCAAGGAGATTCTTGACAAGGGATGGGGCCAGAGACATCCGCTCGCTTGGAAGAGTCGATTCCTAAAGAGCCCCGTGTCCCCTTACTTTGTCATGATCTATGCACCTCGAGGTGAGCCTCCCTGAGAGTCGCGTAAGCAGGCTGGCTAACCCCTCGCTCGCCCATAGATGATCTCGAGCTCCAAGTCGTCTGTAGCATCATCGAGGCTGCCATCTGGTATACCGTTGCAGAGGACGTGGAAATGAAGTCTTGATTCCGTCCCGTTGAAACACCGTAAGTTGACCGGAGATGATAGTATGGTCAGTAGACACACGAGCCAAAGGAAACCAAAAATTGTAGGGTTGCTACGAGGTATCATGGTAAATCAAAAGTCGAGCCTTCCTAAGTCTTCTTCTCCCGTGGGTATCTTACATCCTATTAATGACAAGCCATTGCGTCTACGTGTTGTAGTCTTCCCTTTAATCCGAATCGTGAGCGTCCATTTCCTCTTTGGACTTTTGAAACTTCTCCTTCCCCGTGGCCAGGAAAGCCTGGACCGTCCTGCCGGCGAAACGCCTCCCGTGCATCAGGTTGATGCATGCCATGGCGGATTCCGCGTCCTTGAACTTGACCGACACGATGCCGTCCGGCTCCTGGTCGAAGAGAACCACGTTTGTCACGGTCCCCAGCTTGGCGCACTCGTCGCGAACGTCCTCCTTGATCTCCAGCAGGGCTGCCGGGTCCTCCTCGAGCTCCTGGAGCGTGAACATGTGCTGCAGAATCACCAGCTTGTCCCACTTTGACGACGCCTCCGCCTGCGCCTTGTACGGAAGGTCGTCGTCCCAGTCTGCGAGCTTGGCGTCCAGCTTTTGCGTCTTCCTGATAATCTTCTTGCGGTCCCGGTCGTTCTTCTGCGGTTTCCGCTCCGGCCCGTCCTTGGGCGCCGCGGCCCCGTCCGGTTGGTCATACTTGACCTTTTTGTAGCTCGAGTCGGCCGCCTGCACCCGTATCCTGCCGTCCCGGGTGCCCGACGACGTGAACCGGAAGTCGGTGTCGTCGAGCAGCATAATGGCCATCTCGACGCTCTGGGGCTTGAAGAAGACGATGAGCGCGTCGCCCTTGAAATTGCCCTCGTCGTCCGAGTAGAGCTTGATGCGCGGCGCGCCGCTGTCGATTTCCTCGGCGATGACGCCGCCCTTTCTAGAGAAGAGCTCGTGCACTTCTTCGACCGTGGTGTCGGCGGGGAGGCCGGTTACGTAGACGGCCGTGTTCTGCTTCGGTGGCGGCGGCGCCTTTTGCTTCTTATTCGGGCGAGGGGGTCTCGACGCTTCTGGTGCCTGGAAAGAGCAAACACGTCAGTACGTTTTCACACAGACGGCGGACAGACTCGGGGTAAGAAGCGCGCCCCCGTCAGCCGCGGGGGCCCTTGAAAAGACTCGGCTTACCTCTGCATTCGCGCGCGATCCGTTCTTCCGCTTCCTCGAATCCCCCTCGCCGGCGCCGTCGGGCAGCGCGCGCGCATCGTGGCCCAGCGCCTCCTCGTCAACAGGCGCCCATCGCTGCCACTCGGGGTCGAACTCGAACTCGGACCCGTCGTCGTGGACGGCGATGAACTTGTTGTCGAGCTTGGAAAAGGATATGCGATCGTCGGCGTCGAATTCGCGCGGGTCGGTTGGAAACGAAGCGTCCATTATGTCTTTTGTGTATGCCGAAAGGCTGGGGAGTTGCTGGAGGAAGAGAGAGAGGGTGGTTTGGTATGGTAGAGAGAGGGATCGGTACTTTGGATTGGTCGCAAATAAAATGATAAAATGCCCGATCCAGCGTGGATACGTCACAGGAAGGATCCATCCCTGTCAAACGTGGGGCGGGCTTCAATTCTGACAAGCTCATGACACTTTGGAATAGGAACCAACTTCTGAGGCTTCATTGCATGGAAATGGGAAAGCATTCATGTACACGCAAGCATTGTGGCCCTTTTCTATTGTTGTTGGAAGGCTCTCCCCTCCCGCCATGATACTCACAAATCAGCCACGCGAATACAATTACCTACATAAGGCATGATCAGAGGCACTTCGACTATGGAGGCATCGTTGCTCTACAATTGTCTTAACGTATCTTGAATCGTGATAGCATTACCGCGACATATAATAAGCTGTGGTTATATGTTTGCTTCCAAGTGAATTCGCGCATCCACATGTTCACTTCTTCTCCTCCTGAACCGTCTTCTTGACTCCTTCAACAAACGCCTCCACAGCATGGCCTCCTCCAAGCGGCATACCCCCTCCAGGGATATATCCACCGTTGGCCACCTTCACTCCAAGAGCGTCTGCGACGCCGGGCAGGCCACCATCCCGAAGGGCCATGGTCAAGCTGCCGAGTGCCTGGTTAAACTGAGGGCTTCGAAGAACCTTCTTGAGCAGGTTTTTCTTGTCGCCAAGAGAGAGGGATGCCTTTGCAGCTTCCAATGCTTCAGCTGACGGTTCAGACTTTCCATCCACCGCGTCTGCGTTGCTGGTCGAGAGTAAAACCACAGCTGGGGGTAAAAAGCTGATCAACGAATCGAGAAACTCAACAGGGGCAGCGTCGATGACAGGAACTGTAATCGAGGTCGGCAAGAGGTGGTTGAGATAGGGGTACGGTTTGTCGGCGCTCTGCTGCTGTCCTCTAGAGAGGCCAGGTTGGCCCCTGAGAGACGCGAGGAAGTTTCTCACTGCGGCAGCCGCCTCAGGGTTAGACGAAGAGGCTCTGAGATGAGGTCAGCTCTGTCACATGTAAAGGTCAACGCCGGATCCGACAAAGCCAATGGTTCCCAATTCTTCAGACGAGGAAAGGAAATCTAGCTTTACACAATGACCTGCCGGTCCAAACCTGTGCCGTATACACCCATTCCACCAGGCCCAATTGCGCCGTCCGTGATAACTATGCAAAGGGAATCATCACCTACGCTCTCGCTCCATCAGCTCCTCCTTCTCTCGAGCCCTCGCCTTCCTCCCGGATGTCCCCTCCTGTAGCGTCGGGTCCAGCGCCACCACTGCCGGTGCCGCGGTGGTCATGTTGATCTCGGTGACCCTCGACATCCTCCATCGTCTCGTCATCGTCGTCGTCGGGTCTGTCGGTCGAATTGCGCACGGCAGAAAGCTCAGCAGTGACGTCGACTTCGTCTCCCTGCAGTAAACGATGGACGATGTCGCCAATCTTGCGATCTCGGGGGCTGAAGTAGCTTGGGTCGTTGTTTCGGCCTTGAGGCTTGGACTGCAGCCAGAACAAGTAACGCTGAGAGGAGGATGAAAACTTCAGGGCGAATATGCGGCCGTTTGTTTTGGCGGACGGCTGGGGGCTCGTCTTGTACTCGTAGGGGACGAAGCTGCCATCGGTCGGGACCATGATCAGGTCCAGGACAGGGTCGTCCAGAGGATCCGATCGCTTGCGCCAGCAGAAGTGCACCAAGTCTATTCATCGGTGAGCATAACTTGAGTTGGTCGTAGAGCTCCGTAACGAACCATCCTCGGAGGTGAGGTAGATGTAGCCTGGATCGGCTCGGGGCGTCACCTTCCATGGCGTGGAATCGGTCTAGCGACGTTGGTCAGCTCTGGGCTTCCGGAAGCTAGAAGGCGGGGGCATACCTCAACATCACACAGCCCGGCCTTGAAAGTGATGATAGGGGCGGGCATGATGGAAGAATTGGGGAGGGTTGCCTAGAGAATTCGGAATGGAAGCGTAGTGAAGTCGGAAAGTCGAAGCTCCCAGTCTCGCGAAGTCAAGTAGGATTGGTACTAACCCGGTCCAACCTCAAGGCTGCAGGAGCTCTTACGTCGAGCATTCAAGGGAGAGTGGGCCAGTACATGAGCCACACCCTTCGCGGCCCGACATTTCTCCACACACCGCCGCAGCTCGAGCACGGTCCACGCACCAGACACGTTCCCCTCTTCAGGCACCTCAATGCGGGCATGGGCTGAGAGCCTGAAGGTCGAGGTGGGTGCCACGCTCAGGAAATTTGGCCTGGGAGAAAAACTCATATTAACCCCACCTAAGACATCGACCGGACAACCCATTTTCTTCCTGCCATCCATCCCAACCTCTACAAATACCCGTCTCTCTTCTTCTTCCTCTTCTCTCAGAACTCACCAACTTTTCAAAATGGGCTTCACCGACCTCCTTTCTGATGCTGGCCTCACCAGTATGTCGTCGCTTCTTTTGCGTTGCTTTAGCCCGTCCACCAGCGCATCAGTCACTGACAGCTGAACTCCTCAGCGCTTAACAGCTGGTTGACCACCCGCTCCTACATCATTGGGTATGTACCACATTGAGGCCATCGCCGTCTGTCTTCTTCTTGCTCCCCCTACTCGATGATGAGAATAATTGGTCCGTGTTTCGGAGGCGGACTCAAGACCCGCCGATTGACGAAGCAACCAGCCTTTGTGCATCTCTGAGCTTTTTCCAACTGATCAAATTTTGCTTGAATCTTATTTCCATGCACGGTGATGCTAATTACCCGCTATAGCCAGTCCGCCACCCAGGCTGATGTTGCCGTGTTCAAGGCCGTTCAGTCCGCCCCTGACGCCGAGAAGTACCCCAACGCCGCCCGTTGGTACAAGCACATCCAGAGCTACGAGTCTGAGTTCGCCACCCTCGAAGGTGACGATGCTGCCCCCTACACCACCTACGGCCCTGAGGTCGCCGAGGTGACCATCAACCCCGCTGCCGCCCCTGAGAAGGCTGAGGATGAGGACGATCTCTTCGGCAGCGACGACGATTCGGATGAGGAGGAGGACCCCGAGACCATCCGCATCCGTGAGGAGCGTCTCGCCGCTTACAACGCCAAGAAGGCTGCCAAGCCCAAGGCCGTTGCCAAGTCTGTCATCACTCTTGACGTCAAGCCCTGGGGTAAGCTTCCATACCATTTCCCGCTACAGAGCTGAGTCACTGACTCTTTTAGATGACGAGACCGACATGAAGGCCCTCGAGGAGGGTGTCCGTGCTGTCGAGATGGACGGTCTGGTCTGGGGTGCCTCCAAGCTGGTCCCTATCGGCTACGGTGTTTCCAAGCTCCAGATCAACCTGGTCGTCGAGGACGACAAGGTCCTGATGGACGATCTTTCCGACAAGATCGCCGAGCTCGAGGACTACGTCCAGTCCACCGATGTTGCCCACATGCAGAAGCTGTAAAGGCTGCATTGCAAAGATGAAGTAAATCTAACGAGGCAGCACGAAAGGTGCAACTTGACGACTACAATGGGAATTATATCTTTGAACGAAATTCATGAGAGGGGGGAAATTATGAGGTACCCCTCATACCCGGGCATAGACTACGACGAAATGAAGAAAAATACCTGTGGTCCAACAATAAGAGTCAAATTGCAACTCAGTATGATATTGATTGACGTGCGCGCCGTTCGATGATTGTACGTATTTGTGCCTTTGCTCTAAGATCGGGCTCGGGTAGATTGGCCACAACAATTTTTCCACGTTCTTGGACCTCGCGATGATCCGGAGGGGCATCAAGGAGGGGTAATTCTGTGCAAGTATCGAGATGTATTCATTTATCCCGTATTTTGGCGGGGTAGCCAGCTGCACGGCAGGCGCGATCGAATCCACCAGTCACCGCGACTGCATTGACGCGCCGCCAAGAAAGCTTTGCCGTCTCCGAGGTCAAGGTAATTCTACGCGACCGTTCTCTAGCTCAACATCAATCCACGCGGCAATTGCACATCGAAATTCAGTGAAGGCGCAGTCCCCCATGTATGCGAACAAATACTCTGAGCAAGACTGTATGATCCATTTGCACCATGTACGGAGACTTGGGCAATAAGCTGGTTTGTAACTATCTCAATCTGCTTGGAGAGTTCATCGCTCACGGTCCTTCTCTTCAGGTTCACCATGCGAAGCGAACCCAGAACCTAGCGCACCTTCCGCCGTACCAAACCGAGATCGTTCGCGCAGTTACTCGAGAAGTCAGGGACTTACAAAAGGACAATGACGAGCTCCTGGAACCTTGGCAGGGGTCGTTTCAGCCAACGCAGGATGAGGCGGTCGCATGCACGCTACTGGTGAACCATCTCTCGATGCGAAGGAATAAGCGGTGCTTGCTCGCGTATCATCGAACACGAACCGACAAGCTGGAAGAGCTCGTATGGAACGGATCAGACGTGGTGGACTTGTCAGGCCAACAGGTGCGGGATGCCACAGCTGGCGGAGGAGCAGCTGGCGGCTCGGGAGACGCGACAACGAGCAGTCTAAGTCCACAAGAGGAGGAATACGTGCGGCAATACGGTGATCTGCTTGCCGCGTACAAGGGCCAATGGACAGACATTGACCTGACGGGAAGTCTGGAGCCACCCCGAGACCTGTTCATCGACGTCCGGGTGCTGAAGGACGCTGGAGAGATCCAGACGGAATATGGGTAAGTGCAGGACCCTGATCTGGCGATGACGGGAGCGGCAAGAGGCGTTGCTTACGAAGGATTTGCAGGGCCATTACCCTGACCAAGAACAGCCAGTTCTATGTTCGGCAGGGAGATGTTGAGCGGTTGATCGCGCAGGGATATCTCCACAAACTGGGGTAAAGAAAGGAAAGAAATTGGTCCTCGTTGACATTTTCCTCTCGGTCCTAGATCGGAGCAGGTGAGGATCGCAACAAAATGGCGTCGAGGAGAGCAGATATGTGCACGACGCGACGGCCCCGTCAGATGACCGGCAGGCATTGCTTCGTTGCCCTTTGAAGCAAGGTCCGAGGTCATCATGTAACCCAAAGCGAACGTCTGGACCGAAGTCCGTGGGTGGCAAGTCGGCCGGCGCAATTGCTCGCCTACCTAGTGGAAACGCTCGAAAAGGCCAGTGAGAAGCCAATGGGAGAGCGGGCGGCTAGTGTTTAGTGACACAATAATGAGCGAGTTGGGAAGCATGAGTGGAGCGCCACTGGAGCCATTCCGGAGCGTCTGGAGGGGCTCGAGGGGGGCTCGACTCGGGCCACATGCGAAACGGCGTTGCAGACATTGGCGCCGATGCAGAGAGGGCGACCGTTTGGTGAGGTGCGTCGACAAGGGCGCAAGGAAAAGCAGGGACTGCCTACAGTACGTGACCTTGTTTAGCTGGGTTGGACTGCGCAAGCACTAGGTACGTTCAAGCACTAGGTCTTCTCGGTCTTCTCGGTGGTGGCTCGTCGGTCCCCAGGAAGAAAAGGTTGCGCCCGCTGCTGGTGCCATGACCCACTGAGAAGTCGGTCATTGAGTTTCGTCACTTCATTCCCCCCGAGCCTTCGCCTTCTGTCCGTTATGAAAAGCCTGGAATGCTTTAACTCTTGTCGTTGTCGCCGTTGAAAAGTTTCTTGCCATTATTTACTTGTTTGTTTATGTCTTGCGACGCTTCTTGCTTTGTTGTCTCATTGATGCGACATCAATAAGTTGCTCCCCATCGCCAGTTGCCAATCCACGACTCTGAGTCTTCCCGTCGTCGAAACCAGCTTGAAGCGAGAGCTTCCCGGGTTGGGTGCGAGCATTGAGCTGATGCAATGTCTTCGCCTCTCTCTGTAGGCTTCACTCCGTGGAGGAGGAGAGCATGGAGCTCGACGTCGCAGCTCGATCAGCCGCCGCTTCTGCCTTCGGACAACTTGAGCTGCAGTCACCAGACTTCGACAACTACGACGCAAGCTCGTCCGACATCGATCAGCTCAGGTCACCGAGAACCGATCCGATCCTTCATTCATGGCTCTGTGCGAGAAGAATCGCTGGGTATGTCTTTTTTTCTTTCTTTATCTTTTCCCTACTCCACGAAGTGCGTCATCGTGCGCCATAGTGGCTTACACCCAACTTTTTTCTCCGTCTCCAAAAAAGAAGAAGAAAAACAAGAAGCAACAATTGTTTGCTAACGCCCTCCCCCAGTTCCAATTGACAGAGTCCAGAATGCTCGAAACATTCGGCAAGACACGGCCGAGCTCGCGACCTATCTCCTCTCTGACGGACATGCTCCCCCGAGTCCGGCCTTCTTGCGCTCGCGAGCGTCCCACGAAGCCGCCGTGTCCGATTACGGCGATGACGGCTCTATCGTCGACCATGCGCGCAATTCGACAACAATTGTCGAGGTGTCTGAGCCACCGTCACCCGAGACTGAACGCGATTCAGATGCGCCCGCTGGACCGTCGGTGCTAGCAAACTTGCTCAAAGACTCGGCTCCCCAGTCGATGGCGCAACACCAACCACCCGATCGCGAATATGACGAAGACGACCATGACCATGACGACCACGCCGAACCCATACCTCATCCCGAGCCAAGCACGGAACGCACCCCGTTGCTGACGAGAGTCAACTCGGACAGCAGGAATTCCTACGTGGAGGACCTCGAGGGCCAGAAGGCTCTACCCAAGCATCCTTGGATAAGTGGCTTGGTCGATGTCGGTCACAAGGTGGAAGAGCGAATGACGCAGAGTGTTGCCGTCGCCGTCAATCCGCGACGTTGGGACGGCAAGGCGATATGGCACAGCACAGTGGTTAACCCTGTGTCATGCTTGCCTGCCGTTGCTGTGGGCCTGTTGCTCAATATTCTGGATGCTCTGTCGTATGGTGAGTGTAACTGGTCCTGGGCGTTTCTACCTTGCTAACACATGACAGGCATGATTCTTTTCCCCCTGGGGAAACCCCTCTTTGGACACTTGGGTTCCGCTGGCATCTCTGTTTTCTACGTCAGCACTATCATCTCACAGATCACCTTCTCGTCGGGCAGCATCTTCAAGGGCGCCGTGGGGTCTGAGTTGGTAAGTTCACTTCTAAGGGCTCCCAAGGCGCAATCAACTAACACGTCGGCAGATCGAAGTGGTGCCCTTCTTTCACAACATGGCGTTCCGAATCACTGACACCATCGGGGAAGACAACCCCGACGCCGTCATAGCCACCACGATTGTGTCCTACTCCATTAGCTCCATGATCACCGGTCTCGTCTTCTATCTGATGGGTCGGTTCAAGGTCGGATACATGGTGGGCTTCATCCCTCGGCACATCTTGATTGGGTGTATAGGAGGCGTCGGTTGGTTCTTGGTTGCCACGGGTTTCGAAGTCTCGGCTCGTCTCGACGGCAGTCTCGAGTATGATCTCGACACGTTGAAGAAGCTGACGGACCCCTCGACGGTGCCGCTCTGGGTGGTTCCTCTGGTGCTGGCCTCGCTGCTCTTCTACGGACAGTCCAAGATCACGTCCAAGTTCTTTCTACCCCTGTATATTCTGGCAATCCCCCTTATTTTCTACTTTTTTGTCACGGCGCTCGAGGCGTTGGATGTGGATAATCTACGCGACCACGGTTGGATATTCCAAGGTCCGCCGTCGGGGGAGCCGTGGTGGTACTTCTATACCCTCTTCAGTGCGTTCTCTTCCTTGCTCGCAAGAGTGATGCTAACAACTCATCAGAACTCAAGCTTGTCCGCTGGGATGCGGTCATCGAGTGCGTCCCCGCCATGTTCGCCCTGACTTTTTTCGGCATCCTCCACGTCCCCATCAACGTGCCGGCGCTGGCTCTCAACTGCGGCGAAGACCACGCCGATCTCGACAAGGAGCTCCGGCTTCACGGGTATTCCAACTTCCTATCGGGGTGCTTTGGAAGCATCCAGAACTACTTGGTGTACGCCAACACCGTCTTCTTCATGCGGTCGGGCGGCAACAGCCGTCTCGCAGGTTACATGCTGGCCTCGGCCACCTTTGGCGTCATGGTGATTGGCCCGTCGCTCATCGGCTTCATACCCGTCATGATGGTGAGCACCCTCATCTTCGACCTGGGCTTCGAGCTTATGCTGGAGGCCTTGTGGCTGCCCCGCAAGAAGCTCAAGATTGCCGAGTACCTCACCGTCGTCGTCATTGTGCTCGTCATGGGCATTCACGACTTCGTCGTAGGCATTGGCGTTGGCATCCTGCTGGCCTTTGCCTCGCTCATCATCCAGACGTCGCGCATCTCGGCGATCCGTGGGAACTACAGCGGCGACATTGTCACTTCGACGGTGCGGCGCAATCCCTCGCAGCATCACTACCTGCAGCGTGCCGGAGAACAGATATACATTGTGAAGCTGACGGGCTATCTCTTCTTCGGCACCATTGTGAGCGTCGAGGAGAAGATTCGGGGCCTGCTGGAGGACAGCAACTTTGCCAGGTCGCCCATCAAGTTCCTGGTCCTGGACATGTGGCACGTTTCCGGACTCGACTACTCGGCCGGCGAGGCCTTCAACACCATCAGCAGGCTTCTGAGCAACAAGGACGTTGTGCTCGTCCTCAGCGGCGTCGACTGCGAGAGCGAGCTTGGGCGAAACCTGAGGGCCGTGGGGCTCGGCAGCGACGGCATCGAAGTCATGATGCTGCCGGACCTCAACTCGGCGTTGGAGAGCTGCGAGAATGAGCTGCTGAAGACGCTCTACGCGAGGCAGGAGGAGCTCTCCCTGAAGCGCATCTCGGCTCAGAACTTGGATGTGCCCACAAGATCTACCTCGACTACCCTTTCCTCCTTCGACCCGCCCTTCAACTCGCCTCGACGAACCCATCTCGCCGAGGCTGCGCGGGATGCGCTGAGCAGCGTGGATGTGCAGCGCCCATCCAAGTGGATGAGCTTCAAGGAGCCGCTCAGGCTGATGTTGCAAATCTTCCAGGGCGTCAGCGACATGAACGAGGACTTTTGGTTCCCGGCCACGTCGTACTTTACCCGGCGCGAGTATCCGGCCGGCACCGTCCTCTTCCGGCGCGGAGAGTCGGCCAGCGGCTTCTACATGCTGGAACGGGGCATCATCCGGGCCGAGTACGACCTGCCGCAGGGCTGGCTCTGCGAGAGCATCGTGGCGGGCACGACGTGCGGCGAGCTGCCCTTCTTCTCCGAGACGGACCGGACGGCGACGGCCGTGGTGGAGAGCGACTGCGTCGTCTGGCTCATGAACCGGGACCAGTGGGGGAAGATTCAGACGGAGCAGCCAGACGTTGGCAGGGAGCTGTTGAGGGTGTCGCTGAAGCTCACCAGCGAGCGCATGAGCGCCATTACCTCGTACATTTTGACGACGGCGGGCTAGGCGCCCGATGGGGTTGCAGAATGTAATCATCAGGGCATGGGAATTTAAAAAAGAGGATAATGAATGGAAAGGAAATCCAGTTAAACACGGCCGTGTCGAGGTGCTTGCCATGTGATACCAACATGTATACGCCGTCATGGCCATTTAAGGGAGAGTCTAGCAGCTACGACTCTGATGCCTCAGTAGTAACGAAGCACATGATAACTGGATGTTCAAGTCAACTCCATGTTTCAGAAGGAGTCCTTCAAGGGGTGGTGGCAACGCAATTAGTCAGCGGAAAATATCTCATATGCATCTAGGGTAACTCCATCGCAAGGCAACTACCGACACAACAGGCACCAGCCTTGACTCAGAAGCTTCAGTTTCTGTCGAATCTGTCTCGTTCACGAGATAATTGGTTTTACTTGGCTTCGTTCTCTTCGAGTTTGCTCCTCTTCCGGGATACCTCGATGACTGGGCCAGATACGTTGGAGTTTGTTCAAAGGGCGTCGACTACATCCGTCGCAACACACACCATCAAGACACTTCTTACACGGCAAAACACAACAACACAATGCGCAAAGGCCTACATTCCATCCTCGGCACCTCGAACCGAGTCACAAAGCCCCCCCGCGCGTCATCCTCAAGACCCCGCAACCAAGGCCCGTCCCCTCGCAAGAAGCGCACAGCCTCCAGGGACGCCGCCGAGGAGGAGGAGGAGGAGCTCTTCCCGGAGCGCCTCGACGACGTCGGCCTCGCGCGGGCCCTCGAGCAGGACCTCAGGCTGCGCGACGTGGTGCAGGCCATGCGCTTCATCCGCGCCCGCATGTTCAGCCCCGTGCCCGAGCGCGGCTTCGGGTCGACGCGCGCCGCAGAGGTGCTCGCGTACCGGCTGGCCGGCCCGCCCGTCGTCACCGTCGGCCACGTCAACGCGGTGCTGCCGGCGGCGCCGTCGCGGACCGCGCGCGAGGTGGCCGAGCTGACGGGCCGGGGTGTGGTTAGGAAGGTCCGGGTGGAGAGCCGCGGGCGGATGGGCGAGGCGCTCGTCGAGGCGGCCGACCTGGACGGGCTGATCGGCAGGGTCGTCGGCCTGGGGGAGGAGACGAGGCGGGCGTTCCGGGCGTTCCTCGCGGCCAACCCGACGGCGCAGACGCTGGGCAGGACGGACCTGGACGACGGCCAGGCCGACGAGCTCATCCGGGCGGGCTTCCTGACGAGCTGCGCGTCGACGACGCCGGCCACGACGCTGGACCTCCGGCCCGAGGACCGCACGACGCTCACGTCGATCCGGCACGTGTCCCGCTTCGCGTCGGGCACCGTGTCGGCCGTGGGCGGGCGCAACGCCATACACCTGGCGGGAGGGGGCGGGGGCGCGCCGACGCTCACGCGGGCGACCACGTCGTCGTCGTCGACGACGGACGGCGGCGACGACGGCGAGGCGGCCTTCCGGCTGGCGGTCCCCGGCCACGGGCCGTACCTCAAGCTGGCCCGGGGCGCCGTGGACTGGGTGCGCGAGGCGCTGGGGCGGACGCGCTGGGGGGAGGCGCCCGAGGGCTGGCTGCGGGAGCGCTTCGAGGGCGGGGGCCTGTACGGGACGCGGTGGAAGGTCTTCTGGGGCGTCGAGTGGGAGTGGGTGCTCGGGGAGGCCGTCGGGCTGGGCGTCGTCGAGGTGTTTGAGACGGGGAGCGTGGGGAAGGGGGTGAGGGCTCTGGGAGGATGAGGGGACGGGGGATTTAGGACCCGAGACGTCTCTTGGTGACCGTGGGCACGTTGAGCATGAGTGCCGATTTCACGATTGTGACGTTTGTATATTGGACTGGGACGACTTGGACGGTGGAGGAGATGGCGTAGAAGGATGTAGCAGCAGCAATGCCTGATCCTTCCTAGCAAAAGTCACAAAGGCAAGCGATGAGACAGATACAAGGCTGCATTCATGAGCCAACTAGGAAGATAAGTGCTCACCTTGGAACATACGACTGCCTTAGTACGAAGGGGCCTCCTATGCGTATGCCTGTTCACGATGTCAAGCAATAGTCAAGTTCCATAGTAAGAAGTCAAGGACACAGGCGTCGAAAGAGCACACCCCTGCTCAACAAAAGCATATGCAACATGCCATTGACCGATTAATAAGTACTGCCACAGCCGTCACGGGATAGTTAATGGCTGCGAGTCTGAGAAGCGAGAACTAGCAGTTGGTCCAGTGTAACGCGCTCGACGCAAGTCAGTCGGCCATGATGTCGCGTGGGTCGGAGTGCTCTTCGCCCCAATCTCATGCCAGACGAGACCAGATGTGAGTTATCCGAGATACTGCGCTGGAGAGAGTGGTCCATGTCGGATAGCGAAATTCCAACCTCTCAAAAGACAAACCCAACGCCCCGAGGCTAGTCACGGGAGGGAGGAGACAAGGGCGCGGGAGGAATGGATCAACCCGTCCAGATGCTCCAAGTTGGTGCTTTCATGTCTCACAGACTCACACGAAGACGAGATATCAGCCTGTGCTAGGCTTGTCCCGACAGGTGTTAGACTTGTTTCCCCTGACAAGTGTCCAATTCCAAGTTCCTGTACGAAGTATCCGCAGTTGAAACAATGCGGGATACGGATAGAAACAAGACATCCTTCGCGCAACCGTTCATTCCTTCAGCGCGGCCATGCAGGCGCCTTTGACGGCGCATTCAACCCCCTTTTACCAGGATGGAATTAAGGGAGGGCGAACCTTCAAAAGCAAAGAGAAACTAGAACACGGTAAAACAGACGGCGGGCGGATTGCAGGGCCGATCCTTGGTTACGCCGCGTGATGGCGTTGACAGTCAATGTAACATGGCCGGGCCAGATTTCTTGACTTTGGACCGTTGCAAAGATGAGACAAAAAAGCAAATAAGCCTGGTCCTGATCGCCGGATAGAGGAGAGGCCGACGAAGCTACCGCATTCTGGTGTCGCTGCTGTGTTGAAGCTGCTTCGCAAGGCAATGCCAACAAGGAAGAGACATGATAATCTAGACGCGAGCTCATCATGGCAAGAGGTTTCATTTGTTAGGCTGAGCGTTGGGGTTCATGCTGAGGTGTCTCGGGATATCACCTCAACGCCCGTTGGATGAGCACGGATGGAAGAAACGTTGTGACTGTCGTCAATGCTTGGCGTGGCTGCGAACCGAGAGCCCAGTGCCCAAGCACACGGAATCGCACCTCGTGAACCCATGCTTCTCAGGGGCGACAGACAGGGGTTCTTATCCCATCTCCTGACCCTGTCAAAGCCTCGTCAACGGCTCCCCACAAGCAGTCAGGAACGCGCTGAACCCTCGGCGGCCGAGTCCCGGCTTGAGTGCAGATCTGGTGCCAGACCGGCGTTGGGCATCCGGGATCATGTTCTGGTTATGAGCACCATCGTGTGATGATTCGATCCTTTCATCGTGAAGAGTCCCGGATGTGGCAAGGCAGCGACTGGGGCCCCCAGTTCCCAGTTTGAGCTTTTGAGGTAGCTTCTCGGTATTCGTAGGCGTTTTGGTTCACGGACGTGTTTTTGAGCGTTGAGACGAAGAAGACCGTGAGATATGTGATGGCCATCTGATAGTTTCATCAAGCAAAGAAGACGGTAGGTTTGTTTCCCAGCAAGGATGATGGCCTGGAAGTTGCTTGAATCCCGAGTGGTTTCGAACTTCAGCCACATTCCCTCGGACCCGACCAGATCGCGAATGTGAGAGGACGAGGGCAGTGATTATGAGCCGGCGTGGAGGCAGTCATCCAGTCACGACCAACAGCTCAGCAATAGCGCGCAAAGTGAGCGAGAGGTGATTGAAATGAACCTCGCAGAACGTCGTTATTGGTGGGACTAGTGTTGTTTGACCGTTGTGTCCCTTTCGAGGGAGCAGCTGAAAAAAAGCTGAAGTTTCGTTGTCAAGGGCGACTATGAGGTCGCCTAGCATCTTTGTGGTGACTCTGTTCGCCGACAAGGAGAATGGCGATATGCACTGATGGGATCTGATCATGCCCGCCTTCTCCCTGATGGATGAATCGCGATCGTCACTTGTCGTCGGGACTTGGGCCTCATGCGCCATGCAATTGCGTCCGTGCCGGTGGAGGGGACCAGTAGGGCATCCATTGCCGTGCATAAGGGGTCTCAGCTCATTGGATAGCGGCATGTTGAAGACATTTCGTTAGGTTGATTCTTCGCTCTGCTCTGACGAGTAGATTTGCAGCATCTGGTTGATGAGTCTCCGCAAACCCGGAGACGCGCATGGGTCTCATTGCAGGTTTGCTCGGGACGAGGAGATGCAGATGCAGACGCAGGTGATGTGGTTAGGCTTTTGCCCATGCTTGATGCATCTACATAAGGTACCTGTGCCGTGGCTGGTGTCATCGTCTTCCACGTGTATCTGAAGCCACCGAGCATGTGTTGCCGTCGCATCCAGTCACGCATGATGGGTGACAACTAGGCCCGCGAAGGTCAATTGGCACTGGCAACAAGGGGGCTGTCAATATACCGCGCCGTTGCTTCTTGCGAATAAAACTTGTACTTTGGCTCGGCACATCCACCCATAATCTAGCCGCATAAAGGTCGAGATGGTCGCCAGGGCAAGCAGGACGAGCAGGGGTAGCACGCACAAGGCTCCTTGACTCTTGAGGCTATCTCAAGATGGGTTGGTCGGTCCATCGAATTTTCATTGCTAAACCAATTCGGCCGACAAGCTGAGTCGGCTCGACAACACACGACGCGATGACAGCTGAGACAAGGCCCAAGGGAGGCTCATCGCGAATGGAGGGAGAATGGCTTGCTGTGGCGGCGGGGAAGCGCTTGGGAAGAGTTCGGACGGAGACGGGGGACGGGAGACGGGAGCCAAGACGTGTCTTGTGCACGACTGTTGCATCTTCGTGCATGCGCAGGTGAGGAATTAATCTGTACGATGGATATCTATGCAAGGTCAGCCGGAATGTCCCTCTTGGCACTATGTTTCATCGAGCCGACACGGCAGCAAAGAATGAGCCAAGGGCGGGCCGGAGCGAGGATTAATTAAAGGAGATGGGCGTGCAAGCTGCCGGTGAACGGTGGAGGACGGAGTCTTTCAGCCCAAGAACGGATAGAAGCATGGCTTTTGATGAGGGAAATTGAAGACCATGTATTGCAATTGGATAAAGAAGTTGGTGCCATGCAGGAGAGAAACGGAGATTCATCAAGGATGACGGCTTGGGACATGGAAGGGGGGACATGGGAAGGCGCTGCCCAGAACGAGGTTGGGAGAGGCAAGTGGACCAGGGAGGATAATTATTGCAAGCGCAACCCGACGATCTCCATTTTTGCATTTCAGTCACTCAGCACTCAGCTCTTGCGGATAAAATGCATGCCAGCCTAGTGAGAGGGAGCCGCGTCGAATTCGCGTGTGAAGGAGACCACCCGACGACGAGCCCCTCCTCACATTCCAAATTACCCCCAACTTTAGCACACTCCAGCTGGGCCACTTTGACGGTATGAAGGATGCCGCATCCCTGGTCCCGTCAATGGTGAAGCGGCGAGCACAAGCTGGTCTCTCGATCCCCTGTTTGCCCCCGGCCCCTCCCAGCACCGAGGCATTCGCTGAGTACGAAGTAGCACGAGAAGCCGTCTCCGAGCCCCAGGGGCCTGGTTTGTCCCCCCGGCCGCCGGCTGGCGCAACCTTGAGCAACCCTGATCAACCCTGATCAACCCTTGAACGAGCAAGTGACGGCCCCCCGGACGTGCATATCGCAATTACAGTGGTAATCTCACAATGTTGGTGGTGGTGGTGATGGTGGGCTTGGGGTTGTGCAGGGCGCCATGGGTTGGCAGGTACTCGTCGGCGCACGGAATTTACTGCGCCCGCAAAAGTACCTCCACATGATCTGGTGCTGGGTGGGCGACGCTAAGTTCGTGGCGATGACTTGACGGGACCCTTTTCCCTCTCGGGCTTCCTGTGTAAATAACCTTGTTCCCCATTCGGGCCTGGCTCTGGCAGGACCGGGGTGTTGAATTCCTCGACTGGGACTTGTGCCGTCACGCCCAAGTTCGCTACCAAGCGGGTACTCCGTACTGTACGAATTGGCTTGTACAGATACTGACCGCGAACATTGCATGTTGTTCCCTGTGATGGTCCCTTCTCCAATACCTCTCTGCCCTTTTCATTTCTTGTCCCTTCCTTTGTGCACAATAGTCTCTCTTTTCATTCCTTTTGAAAGACTTCTTCTTCCCGCGTCCCTCCGCTCGACGTCACGCCACTCCACTCATTCTTCTCGCTGTCAAAGTGGGACCCGCCTGTGCTTCGACATTCCCTCCTCTCAATCTCAAGTCTCAAGTCTCAAGTCCCTCCGTCACCAGTCGCCAGGAACCAGTCACCACTCCGAGTCCTTCGCAGCTGGAACGACCCGATCGAAGCTGGACCATCCCCAGCCTTTCCTTTTCCACAGGCTTTCTTCCCAGCTGACGCCCTCCCCACCTTTCACAACCCAGCGGCACCTGCTCCGTCGTCGACTTGCGTCCTCCGGACAATTAGCACCCTCATTTATCCTTCACGTCCACCCTGAAAGCCACTAGCATCGACACCGGCGGCGACGTCGGCTCCCGCCCTGACCAAGGACCATTGGACCGCTGGACCAACAAGGCCTCTCAGGCTCTCTCCGCTAGACCTGCACATCCCACGCCAGCCGCCGCGTTGCCAGGCCCTGATCCTGATCCGTGGACCGTGGGCCGTGTTGCCTCCAGTACGACCCTCCTCGAGTCCTCCCCATCTTTCCTCTGCGAGACTGCGTCCTTGTCCATCGTCACCCTGCCCTGCCCAAGTGACGAAAACCCAACAGCGAACCTGGTGCGCTAACCTCCTCCCCCGAGCCACCAAGCCTGGACTGTTGGACTTGGCCACTTGACAAGACTTGGGCCTGGTCTTTGCTTTTTGCGAGAGGGGTTTCACCTTGGTTGTATCATCTCGACGCTCCGAGCGCTCGTCCATCGTTCCCCTTCGACCCTTCGACCCTTCAACCCCACGGCGCAGCCCCCTTTCAACGCGATCCGTCTTGGGCACTCGGACTTCTTTCCTTTCGTAAGTCTATCGAAACATAAGTCTCTTTTGATCCTACTCCTAACATCGCTTCAAGAGCGTGTTTGGAAGACGCCATCGACATTTCCGCACCGCCATATCCTTCTGTCGGCTGTCAGCGCCACTAACGAGTACATGCCTCAGACCAACCAAATCCCACGAGGAACACACACTTCTCCCGTCCTCGTCACACGCCAACGTTTCAACAATCTCCTCCCTTGATCTACCGGACCTCCTCGATCCGCTTCGAATCGACGCCTACGCACTATCGATTTGGTCCCAGCTGCGCATACCCTTGGCGGGTCGTGGTGTGACATTGATTGATTCCAGCAGTTGCATTGTGTTCTAGGGAGTTCATGGACGGCTGAACCCTCGGAAGGGATAACATAGACCTTGCACCAGGTCTTCTGCGCAAGACCTGCGAGCGTTCTCTCCTTTAGTTTTTTTCACTTCGACTCATCTTCCACAGTTACGATGACGACAGCATTGCCTCGGCCGTCCCGGCCCTCTCTTGGGCCACCCAACATGGCTTTACCAGCCTTGCCCGTGAGCAAGACTCGTAAAAGCACGGGAAATATCCCAAATCCACCAAAGTCGGCACCCGGAACCCCTCGATCGGGCTTGAGAACACCCTCTACGATGAGCCTCGCCCCTCCCGGCCCAGCTCCCACGACAGCTCTTCCACAACCCAAGCTTGGTGGAGGGACGAGTGGCGGAAAGACGATCCGGAAAAGCGTCAGCATCAACTCATTCCCCCAACCACCAAATGGCGTACCACAAAGCCCTCGATCCCTCGAGAAGACCCGATCTGTTCGAAAGCCAAAGGCACCGAGCAAAGACTCAACATACAGCTCGATCGGGTCGAGTACGCCCAGCTTTCTTAACGGAAGTGGAGATGGCAAGTCCATCTCCAGTGTGAGGATGTCGGATGGTCTGATCAGTGTGTCCTCTCCACCTCAGAGTCGAAGCTCCTCTGCACAGGACTCATATTCCACTTCAGCGACCACGTACGACGATCCGGCCGAGGGCGCAACCCAGAAGCCGGATCCATCTACCGATAAAAGAGCATCCAAGGTGGACGGAAAGGGAAATGTGCTTGTTAGTGTTCGTGTAAGGCCAGATGCGGGCAACAGCGCAGCACACACCGAAGGCGAATGGCTGGTGGATGGGCGGAAATCGCTGATCTCGTATCGTGGCAAAGATGGTGGTGATCATTTCTATGGTAAGTGACACCATATGACGAAGGTCCAGAGATGCTAACATTGGTGATAGACAATGTCTTTACGACCCACGACAACAACTCCAGAGTATACGACCACATTGCGAAACGTCTAGTCCGACGAGTCATGGAGGGCTATCACGGAACGGTATTTGCCTACGGTATGACTGGCACTGGCAAGACATTTTCGATGCAAGGAACCGCTTCTTCGCCTGGTGTGATCCCTCTGGCCATCACGGACATCTTCTCCTACATTCGCGAAACTCCGTCCCGCGAATTTCTTTTGCGGGTCAGTTATCTCGAAATATACAACGAAAAGATTCACGACCTTTTGAGTATGCCAACTGGAAGCGGAGTCGGAGGCGTTGTACAACAGGATGAGATTAAGTTGCGCGAGGACAGCAAGAGGGGCGTTTACGCCACGCCGCTGAAGGAGGAAATTGTGCAGAGCCCGACGCAGCTTCTGCGAGTGATCGCTCGCGGAGATCTGGCTAGACGAACCGCCAGCACCCAATTCAACGCACGAAGCTCTCGAAGTCACGCCGTCGTCCAGATCGTGGTTGAGAGTCGGGAGCGGATACCAGGCGGCAACACATCTGGAGAGAGTAAGCGGTCCGCTCTCCTTCCTGGCGGTGTTCGGGTGTCTACCCTGAGCTTGATCGATCTCGCAGGATCCGAAAAGGCAGCCGAATCCAAGGAGCGACGGCAAGAAGGAGCCCACATCAATAAGAGTCTGCTCACTCTTGGAACTGTCATCGCGAAGCTCTCGGAATGGAAGGACAAGGAGGCCAAGGGCGGCGACAAGGATGGAAAGCATCTCCCCTACCGTGACAGCAAGCTCACCCGACTCCTCCAAGGGGCCTTGTCAGGAAATTCCCTCGTCAGTATTCTCTGCACGATACAGACTGGAGCAGGAGGTAGTGCGGCCTCGTCAAACAACCACACTCTGGAAACGATCAACACACTCAAGTTTGCGTCGAGAGCCAAGAACAACATTGTCAGTCACGCAAAGAGAGCAGAGGAAGCGCTCGGTGCTGGCGGTGACGGAGGCGCACGAGTACTGCTTGAGCGATATCGGATGGAAATCCTGGAGCTTAAACAACAGCTCAACACCCAAGCGAAGAACAAGAAGAAGGGTGACGACGATGAGGAGAGGATTCTGAATGAAGTTCAAGAGAGAGCTCGAGAGGCGGAAGCTGCAGAGCGACACGAGGAGCAGATTCTGGAGATGCAATTGGCACGCACCGCACTCAAGGAGCGTATCGACCACTTGAACCGCCTGATCCTCAGCTCCAAATCCATCGGCGTAAACTCCAACGGCTCGATCAGCTCACTTGGGCAGTATGCGCGATTCTCGCAAATCTCCCTTCCAGCATCCATTCGATCGTCAGTCGCGACCTCGACAGGCGGGAAGTCTCTTTTGGAGCGAACGTCGTCAATGACGTCGGCGACCTCGACTATTGGACGACGATCGAGTGGTGGCAACCAAAGAGCCGCAGACGACTCGGGCGAGGCAGACGAAGACAGCGTCGGCGAATTCGGTGATGGGACAGCTTCTTTTGCGGCACAGAATAGGGCTTTGCAGGCGGACCTAGCTGACAAGAATCGGTACATTGCCACACTCGAGAAACGACTCCTCCAAGCTCGACGGGCAAGCTCATCGCGCACCTCGGTGGGCTTTGCCGCCCCCAACAAAACTATCATGGTTGGAGAGGATCACAGCGTAGCATCCGCGCTTCGAGAAAAGGACAACGAGATTGCGGATCTCCGGGCTAGGCTAGACGACAAGGACCGAATGCTGGCCGCACTGCGAAGTGCCGCGCGATCGCGAGATACCGCCGAAGCGACGACGGAGCCTCGGTCACCGCTCTCGCAGGAGGCACCCTCGATGCCGGGGAGCCCGTTGGTTCCCGAGGCCGAGAAGAAGCGGGCCCGGGGAGTGGACGAGATGAACAAGATGCTCGACGAGATGCTCCAAGACCGAGTCGATTCGGGACAGGTGGTTCGCGGCAAGCGAGGTAGCGTGCGGTTGGTGAGCGGATCGAAGGGCGAATCTCTGGCAGAACCTGCGACATCTCTCGAGCCGTTGCGCAAGAGTCCAACGCCGTCACCAGTCGAGCAGGCTCCCAAGCCAACCCCGGTGGAGGCATAGAAAGATGTAAAGATGGAGGTGCAAGATTGGTTTCATTGGTCTTTTTTTTCTTTTGTGCATTTTTTTATATATCGCGGACCAGCAACGGCACTCGAATTCGAGCAAAGCAAGCGGCGTTGGGGGGAGGGAAAGGGACACACTTGTTTCAAAGGGAACGGGGTTTGTTTGCGTTATACCCGATCACTTTCGTTTGTTCGCGCGGAAAAAGGGGAACTCAACTGGGAGGGGAAATATCTTGTTTTGAACTGTTTTCATGATGTCGGCACCCGCGGGGGACAGCAAACCGGCTCGACGGAACGAGTGACGGGAAGGGGAAACCAGGGAAACGCCGCATATGTGTGAGTAATTTATTGAGTGAGTGAAGGGCCAAGGAACGACGCAACGAGGCGTCTACATTGGGATCGACTTCTGCTTCGTCATGCCTCTGTATTCAAGGATTTTCTGCCGAGTATGTTGCAATGGCTTTGGGGGCTTTCTCGGCGGCGTATCATGAACGTCGTTCTTGTTGTCGTTGGATGGATTAATCACGGGACATAAGAGGTTACGAGACTAGAGAATGAGAAAGAAGACATCTAGACATGCGACATGTAGACCGGACTCGTGCAATTGCCTACAGTGTTGATGTGTTGCGCCTGTCCTGGCGTTGCAAGTACAGCCGACGGGAGTGGGCGTGGACAAGCCGGAATTGAGCTCGTTAGTTTAAAAGGGACATATCCCCGGCCTCTCATGCAAGAGCCCGGAGCAGTGGTGGCTGGCCGCATTTTCGGAGATGGGATCTCACAGTGGCCAACAGGCCGACACGTTGACGGCCTGCAGTTGACGTTGTGAATTGACGAGGCAGAATCGTATTAACCGCCCGCCTGCAGCGCCTTGGGCGATGCGGTGGGGGTCAAAGGGCTTGCTGCAGAAGGTATCTGGTGCGCTCGACAACATTGCCGTCGGGTATCATTGGTGGAAATGGGAGAGGACCTATTCGCATTTCGTCAAAGCTCGGCACACGACGGGCGACGTCTTGATTCTCTTGTGAGGGTCCAGCAGAGTACGGAGAACTTCTGCAGCCAGAAACTCGTCTTGTGACGACGACGTGTGACGGCATGAGGCCAAGAAGTGGCGGTGGGAAGACTTTTGTCTCTACATCCTGGTTGTGTTTGAGAAAGAGGGAGCATGAAGATGCGAGAGAGATGGCGAGACGCGGGGATGCTTCCTGTGACCGAGTCAAAACACGGGGCACATGGTATCGTGCTGCAAGTGTCACAGATGGTCGAGAGGCTCTGCCGGATGAGAAGGGATCTTCGTTCTAGCTCGTTTGCGCCTTTTGTTTTGGTCTGTGTGTGTCGTGCAATCAATCTCTTGTGGGAGTATCCGTACTCGTCGTCGGTGCATGGATGTATCGCCATGCAGGAAGGGATAGTGCTCATGTCTGTCCAGGGGCTCGTAGACGAGAGAAATTTGAGTCCCCCAGGATGGAATGAAAACCGGTGCTGCAAGATGCGGCAAAAGGACCATGGGTGGCTGCGGTCAGCCGTCTGAAGTATCAGCCAGGGCGGTACCAAGATTACACATGCGCCCAGTCCAGCTTGTCTTGGTCGTCCATGGCCTTTTCGAGCTTTCGAGCCTTCGAGGCCCAAGCCATGCTTCTCGTGATTGGCTGCCACCCTTGTCCGGACGTTGAATTGGGGCGTTCAAGGTGAAACCAAGCTAGCGAAAGAAAAGGCGGCCGACAGATGGAGACAAGACAGACCCCTGCCACGCTACTTCGCGTTCCTGCAGATTGTGGGAACCCGGGCGATGTGCTCTTGCATGTGCTCCTTTATGAAGCATCAACTTTGGACTTTGGACAGAGGGGCATTGCCGTGAAAGCCGTGCTCGCCGACCGGAGCGGAGGACCTTGGTGAGAGCTGGATGAGATGGCCGGCGGCTCGGCCCATGGTTAAAGCCAAAGGGAAGCATCGACCTTGCTGACGAGTCAGGAGCATGACGAAAGTGGTGTTACTTGTTTCTCCCGTCGTTGCCAGTTGCCACACAAACTCTCATCATGCTCGTTTCTCGTTTTGCGCAACGTCTGTCAAGTGCCAACCCATCTCTGCATCACCCTTGGCCATTGGAACGCTTTGGATGCTGCTGTAAGTGGCGTCTTCTTTCCAGTTCGCCGGGGTTGGATGTCAAGCCGCGTATGTCTGTCTCACCGGGCCAGAGAGCGAGTGTGAAGGAAGGATTGCATGACCTGTGCCATCGACAGTCATGGATCCCGGTTTCGCTGCGCCCGAGTTCCTGTCATCATCATCTATTCGTACGAATAGCGAGAAGCGATTGTGTGCCATCAGCCTATTCTCTTCGCGGTTGTTGTGCCTCGGATGTCTGTGCTTCTTGGCGACCCCGATCCCCCCTGGTGATATCAATTAATCCGTGACTTGAGAGCACCATTGAGACCCGTGAGTGGTGCGAGGAGCGGGGAGGCGCTTGATCCAACGGGGAAGGGTTTCGAAGGAGGAGAGGGAGGAGGAGGAGGAGGAGGAGGAGGAGGAGGAGGAGGAGGAGGATGGGAGCTTGCGGGAGAGCCGTTAGAGCTACATTGTTGTGAGATTGTCTTATCGCTCTCATCTATCCTGGACATGACGAAGAAGCTGGGCGATGAATGAAGCATCCGTATTACCGGTACCCGTAGGAGTCATTGGAACAGGAAAAGGTTGGCTTCTGGGGCGGGAACAGTCCGATGAAGCGTCCAAGTCTAGAACTCATGGCAGGTCCGTCGGGCAGACGCCCCTTCCCCCCCCCCAAGGCAAAGCCGAATGCTCCTTCTCCCATCACAAACGGGCACGACTCGAAACCTGCAGGACCGGGTCGCCGGGGTCTTTCCTTCCTACCTTATTACAGTAGTCCCTGCCCGAAGCATCAATAAGCGGGCCGTCCAAGGCTCCTAAAGCACACTGGCCAGCCTAATGCCAACGCCACACAACGCCAACATGCTGCATCCTGACCTTTCAACTTCCCTCAATTTTAACTTCTTCATTCTCCGCATGAAGACTCGACGTCTTCCGCTGCACCCCGGTTTTATTTGATTGTGTTTCTCTTCTGCTGCTGCTCGACGCTGCTTGCTTCCCTCCTCACTCTCATTTTGTTTACTTCTGTTTTGGGTTGATCCCGGGACACGACCACGACTCCCCCAACGAGCCGAGCCGACTTTTCTTCTCTCGTCGTATCAAGGCTTCTACTTCTAGTTCGATCGGGCTTTTCATTGTTTCGACGCCCTCGCTCATTTCCCCATCGACCTCGGAACACTGCCGGGCTATCCTTACTCGAGGCTGACTGGACTAGTCGGATCCCTTCAATGAATATCAGCAACGACCTCACCTCACCCTCGCTCTAGCTTCACCTTCCTTCTCTTCTTTCTGCCGAAGCGCGGGGAGAGATGTACGCTGGCTTCGCGTCTCCCCAGATGTATTAGCACTTTACGTCGACTCTTACCCCCGTTTGCTTCTGGTTGCACCATCACTGGCTTGACGCCCGTCTTGGATACACACTCACGTCTTACCCGTCACTCCTTTGCCACTGGATATCTTTTCGACGTCGACCGCCCTTCTTTTACTTTCATTTCAGCGACGACTGTCCTTGATCCTCCGCGGAAACCCGAACCTGATTGACCAACATTCACTTTCTTAACGCTATACGATTCATTCAACCAAACGTCACGATGGGATCTGCCTCGACTCACACCAAGATGCTGGTTGCCCCAGCTCGACTGAACCTCCGCCGAGGTGCTTCTTACAACCACAGCGACCGCGGTCCTCTGTCTTCGACTTCTTCTCGATTCAACTTCAACCACCTTCTCTTCTCCCCCCCTCCATCACCGGGTCTTCCCGCCTTGGTCCCAAGACCCAAGAGGTCCCCTTCACAGATTTTGGTGACTCGGCCGAGTCGAGTTTTCCGTCGTCTGTTTCTTCTCGCCGGACTGCTGACCACAGTGTACGCTGTGATGATGCTTTTCGGAAACCGCGATGTCATGCCAGCTGTGTGGCCCTACTTTGCCCAGCAGGAATTCGAGATGATCGGACAGGACGCCCTGCCAGACTTTCCCACTCCCATTGTGATTAGTGACAAGAAGGGCCGTTCGAAATGGACCATCTCTATTCCCCATGGCCATGACTTTCCCTTGTCCATTGATCAATACTCCGACATGAGTGTACAATGCCGGGAGGTCTCCTCTCGCGCAAGAGACCTGCACCACAAAACTCCCCTTTCAGAGCAAGCAATGCTGAGCTACGATGCCCCGGACGACTACTTTGTGGATGTGACCGAAGCAGAGAGAACCGGGTTGCTTCCCAATTCTGCTAAGAGCGTCTCCGCCACGAACCTCGGCCATGTTGTTGGCATGGATAGGCAGGCAATGAAGTACAAGCCCGTCTGCGAAAGCTCCATGACGTTTGTGCTGGAGACGCCTGATGCCGGCTTAGGAAACACGCTCATGACGTTGTGGACTTTCTATGGGCTGGCCAAAGAACAGGGCCGGCCCTTCTTCATCGACGACACCCGTTGGGGTTACGGTAAATACACCGATATCTTTGCTTCGCCCCCGATCCCCGACTGTCGACCTCCACCTCGACACCACATCGTCCCGTGCCCATTTCAAGCTCGCCACCTTGTCGTTTCAGCAGTCACTGCAAAGGAGATCTTCCCAGCACTGGTTGCTAAAAGCCATCGCATGGCCGGTACCGACCGCGGCCTGCGTGGACTCTTTGACCTTGCCCACACGGGATACCAGGCCATGTTTGGCCTCAATCAGGACGACCAAGCATATGTCGATGAGCGTATCAACCAGCTCCGGGCCAAAGCAAAGACGTCAGACTCCAACATGCCCGACTTGCCCGTCATGGGACTCCATATTCGCCATGGAGACCAGCATCCGCTCGAGTATCAGTATCGGGATGGTTACATCCCCTCCGAGGTGTTTCTTGAGAGGGCCGGGAACCTCGTTGACGAATACTACAACGCATCCTCTGCCGATGCAAACATGATCCGCAAGTCTGTCCGCGTCGTGGCCTCGGACGACCCTTCTGTCTATGAGGAACCCGAATTTGTCGACATTCTTGCTTCTCAGGAGCGAATTCGCCTTGCCTCAAAAGGGGCCATTGAAGAGGCAAACCCTAGCGCGCAAATGCTTCATCAGTTTGTAGACGAAACGTTTGGCTGGGAGGGCGGATTCTTCGCTGCCATGTTTTGGAACCTGGGAGTTGAGCGCAGGAACAATGCGGCCAACGCGCCCGAGGGTGTCAGGGTCAAGGATGTGAACATGGAAGCGAGACTCATGGCGCCGCCTTCGGAGCAGACGTTGCTGTTGCGCAGCCTCGTTGGACGAGCGTACATGATGGACTTGGCAGTGCTGTCCGGGGCAAGCGACCAGGTGGTGTGCGCTGTCAGCTCAATGGGTTGCCGGCTGCTGGCGGTGATGATGGGTTGGGAGGAAGCCGTCGACAAGGGCCACTGGGTGAACGTGGACGGGTCCTATGAGTGGACGGGCATCAACTGGCGATAGTCATGACGGTTTACCCTCATACACCCCACGACACATTGCATTGTGTGCCGTCTAATAGAAGGAGACGAAGGAGGACACAACAATACCCACCCATTTCACGGAGCATCCAAGGCGTTGGTTGATGGCATTTTCTGGAGCGACCCAGCTTGAAGTCGCCCTTGTTTCACGATTTTACTTCGTTGTATCTATTGGAGAGAGTAATCAAGCTCACAAATAGCTTTGGGCAAGCCGATTTGTCGTTGGATTAAGGCAATAGAAAGAATTTATGTCGGCGATTTACTTGGATGATGTCAAGACACCTATGTGGACGCGGCATGAGTGTAGAAGATGCTTTCCGTTTCTAAATTGATTTATGACCTCAGTTAAAGAGCAACTGACTTACCCAACAACCACTCAGCGGCGGTCAGACGAAGTGTTATTAATTGGAAGTCGAGCTGTCATTGTACTCGGTATTTTTGTTCAGGCAGCCCTCCAGTCCTTCACGGATAAAAGCGGGCCGGAGACCATCGCGACCAGGTACCTCGTGCAGCTCTCATCTGCGAGCAACTTCGTCTTCCTTGCTATCCTCCTACTTCACTCTCGCGCTTCCCCACGCACCGCCATCTCAACTTCTATCGCCATCAGTCGCATCGGCAGCGCATCAGCCCTGAGTTACTGCCGCCTGTTCGATTTAGGCTGGGCTCTTGCCTCGAGCAGAGCTGCGCTCGTCGTCGAGCCACTCCCATTCTTTGAGGAGACCTTGAACCGCCGCCGAGATGCCCTCATCCACGACCGATGCCGGCTCAGCGCCGCCGCCGCCGAAACCCCGACTCAAACTGAACGTCAGCCGATCCGCGTCCTTTGTATCAGAGGCGAAGCCGCCCGCCTCGGCCACGCCCAATGTTCCCGCGCCAAAACCCACCACCATGGCCATTCCCACACCCAAGTCGGCCGAGGGCGGAGGCGGAGGCCGCAAAGTGAAGCTCAAGATTGGCAAATCTCACCCTCCAATACCCGCCGACAAGCCCCCCGCGAAAACGAAGGCAGGAAGACAACCGAAGCCGACCCAGAAACTCGTGGAGAGCAAGAAGCGCGCCCACGAGGAGGACGAGGACGAGGACGAACCCCTTGCCGCATCACATCCGACCACAAAGATCAAGCTCAAGGCTACAAAGTCTGGGCTGACGCCAACACTGGTGGTGAAACCCAAGGGCAGGGCGCCCTTGCACCCGCCTGGCGATGGGTACGATTCCGAGGCTAGTGACCGAGAAAAGGACCCTTCGATCGAGGAGCAGTTCGTGCTACGCATGTTGCCCGGCGAGCACTGCGATTACGTGCGCTGGTGCATGGAGAATGGAAAGATTGGCATCCCGCGAAGCCTGGGAGGAGCAGATATTCACTTCAAATTCTTCGAGGAGGACACCCGACGGGCAGTCGTCATGGTCAAGGGCGCGCGGTACGCAGCCGTCATGGTCGATCTGCCCACTATTACCGAGGCCATGAAGACGTGGGATCGCAAATCTCTCCTCAAGTCGGCCGACATCTGTCAGATGCTCCTCGTCACCCAGAGGGTAGACAGCGACGCCGACGCCAAGTCAGCGCCCCTCCCGAACATGATCGACTCCCATTACAAGTGGCCACACGGCCTAACGCCCCCCATGCACGACTGCTTGAACCGGCGATTCGCCAAGACGATCAGCCGGAAGGAGATTGAGGACAAGGAAGCAGAAGTTGAACGGCTAATGGCCGAGGACCACAAATCCGCCTCGACTCGTTGGGAATGGGTCGACGAGAGGCAGCAGGACCAAGAGGAGTTCGCCGACGAGGACGCCGAGGGCGAGGACTACGGATTCGACTCCCAGATGGGCGGCGCCGACTTTGAGCACCACGACGACGATCTCGAGGCAGACCTCGAGGCGGCCTTTGCGGACGAACTCATGGCCGAGACGCCCGCCACCGGCATGGACCTGGGCACGCCCATGACCATGACCCAGGTCAACACCCCCGCCGTGCACGACAGCATCGAGGCCGACGAGTCGGAGGAGGTGTCGGACGACGACGACGACGATGACGACGACGACGAGGACCTGGACGAGGATGCGCGCGCCCAGCGGGACGAGCTTCAGGGCGTCAAGGATATCATCGCTGACCTGGAGAAGCAGCTCGGCAACAAGCAGGTCGAGCTGGGCCGCACCCAAAACAAGATCTTGCGCACTCGTCTCGAGGCCCAGATCAAGCAGCTCAAGTCGGAAATCGAACTTAAGAAGTCGTCCATCGGCATTGAGATGGACGATTAACGAGGTCTGGGAGGGTAATTATTGGGTTTAAATAGGAGACGGGCAAATCAAAAGGGGCGTTTAGGGAGTTGGCAACCTAAGCAGGTACAGGTATGGGAGGCTGCGTTCTGGGCTCGTATTAAAATACCATAGGCAGTGTTACTTGGAATCTAGCTTTGGGCGGATGCTTTGTACATGTTTGTTGAAACTGTGCTCTTTATGTTACCCCCGGATCATAGTTGTTTAGGTGCCCCAGTGGAGGATACACAGCGTCCTCTCAGGACGCCGATGCCCGTCTCAGCAACCTCATGGTCCGCTGATCATTCGCCACGAGCACATCCTGCACCATGTCGATGACGTCCTGCCACTGGACGTCCCGGCACAGCTCCTCGAGGCTATGGGGCTGCGACCACGTCCTCCCCGGGATGCAGGAGCAGCGCAGCCGGATGCGTCGCTGGAGCGCGCGCTGGAGCAGGACGGCCATTTTCGGGTCGCGCTGAGCCTGCTTCTTGAGGTAGTTTGCGACGAAGCGCGAGTCGGGGAGGCGCGTCGTCTTGTGCTCGCGGTTCCAGCGGCGGGTGGAGCTGATGGCCTGGTCGACACGGGGTCGGATATCTCCTGCTGTTGGGTTAGTATGGGGGAAGGGAAGGGGGGGGGGGGGGGGTTGCCGTGTTGGCGGATGGGTTGGCTCACGTTGAAGAGCGATGACTCGCGCCTGGGCATTGGCCTTCATCTCGGGATCGGTCAGTGACGAGGCGTGTATCTCATCCCTGACATCGTCCACGGTGGCGCACTGATCCAGCTGGCCGAGCACGTCGAGGAGGCCGTCCCTGAGACCGCGCAGCTCCTCCCTGAAGCCGCCCACAAACCCCGTCGTCTCCCTCTCCAGCCTCTCGAGCCCGCCCCGGACGTCGTCCTGCCCGCCCTGGATCGCGGCCATGTTCTCCTTGACGGCCCGGATCTCCACCATCATGGTCACGAGGCGGTCCTGGTTCTCGCGCCGGAAGCCCTCGTCCCGCTCCGTCCTGGCGACGAGCGCGCCGAGGTCGCGCTCGAGGCGCTCGGCGTGCCGGCTGACGGCGCGGAGGTTGAGCTCCAACGTCATCTTGGCGAGGGCCTCGGCCTGCTCGACGAGCTTCGACGACGACGACGGGGGGTTGGGGGCCGTCGCGGCGGCGGGCGTGCTGGCGGCGGTGTCGTCGCGAGTCGACGGCGAGGGTTCGGGTTTGGGATCCTGCCCCGAAGGGACCGATCGGCCGCGGAGCTGCATCTTTTGTCACTGGTGGCGGAGAAACGCGGGGCTTCTTTGCGTGGGTGAGGGCGAGGGGAGAGTGACATGCATGAGCCAACAGCGGTCGGGAGTCCAAAATGACGAACCAAGGCGCCCTCGAGGACGGAGGCGATGAATGTTGCGAGGGGAGAGAAGTATGGGGCGAGGAAAGTGGAAGAAAGGGAAAGAACTTGAGCACAGAGTTGTGTCGAGGGGGGGGCTGAACACCCATTCAGGGAAGGAGGTTGACGGAGGAAGGTGCGACGGGTCACGATGACTTCAACCTTCCATTGTTGTCTTACACATAGGTACTAAGTACTTACTTACTTAGTAAGTAGGTAAGGTACTATAAGTACCAACCAAACAGGCCACACAACCTCACAAACCCTTCAACATGCCGGCATCTCCCTTCTTCCTCTCCTCCGCGACCCAGCGCATAAACATGTCGACGTCCTTTGCAATCTGCCCCGGCACCGCCAAGTTCTGCACCCGCTGCGGCACCCACCCCGCTGCGTCCGACGCCGTGCCCATGATCCATTCGATCATGCCGTCGCCCGCCTCCCTCAGCACCTCGACGCTCGAGTACGCGCCCCTGACCGTCCCCTCCTCCTCCTTCCCCTCCTCCGCCGCATCGCCGTCCCCCCGCCGCACCGCCACCTGCACCACCACCACCTCCCGCCGGCCCGCCGCCGCCGCCGTCGCCTGCACCACGGGGAAGACGCGCTTCCTCAGCGGCCCGCCCAGCCGGTGCGTCGACGCCTCGCGCTTCAGCGTCCAGTCGCGCCACGTCCCGCCGCCGCCGCCGGCCTCGACCTCGACGCCCGCGCAGTCCCACTCCCGCTCCAGCGCCGTCCCGACCACCCCGGGAGTAAAGGCCATCTCGGCCGCGGCGTGCTCGTCCTTGAAGCAGTGCACAAACTCGGCCCACGACGCCGTCCCATCGGCCGCGCCGTCGGCGTGCCGACTCATCCGCAGCGCCCAGAACTCGTCCCGCGCTGCGTCCCCGGCCCCGATGCCCGGCGGGCGGTGCTCGGCAGCCACGGCGGCGAGCGACGCCGCCGCCACGGTGCGCTGGAAGACCATGACGGGGGCGGCCGAGTTGGGGAACGACTTTGTCGACTTGTGCCGCCAGGGGTTCTCGCGCTCCGGGTTCTGGAAGTCGAGGAACGGGAGGGCCTCGCCGAGGAGGGAGCTGAGGAACGGCTTCAGGTCTTCGCCCTTTGCGTCGGCCGGGGGGAGTTGCAAGGGGTGAATGCCCCAGAGGCGGACCAGGGGACCGTAGGTTTCGGCCATTGTGGGTTGTTTGGGCTGTTGGAGGCTGCTACCGAGTTGGAAATGGCATATGAGCTGAAGTCTTCTCTGGAGATTTTGTGCCCTTGATCGTTAGTGAGCCGAGTCAAGCTGGGTGAGATGATCGGGTTCATGAAGGTTACCCACAGGTACCGAAATCCAAATCCAAGACAGACCCACTGCAGAGTGAGGCGCGATCTTAAGAATAAGAATCGAAGCAGGACAGAATGGTGTAACGAAGGCGCTTCGTATTCGTCATAGCAGGTGTCATGATACGGCAAGACCCGAAGAAGTTAGTGGTGGGGTTTCGGATCTGCCAGTGCCGAGCTCAGTCAGGGACAGGGCATGTTGGCTGACAACGTCAGGCCTCCAAGTCGTTTGACAGGTTTCATTTATTAAAGAGATGTATCGAATGCCGCCGGGGCTCATGGTCGGCGTTGCAAACCAGAAAAAACTGTTTTATACCAGCCCAATCATTATGCTCAACTCCTCAGCACGCCTGCCGCATTGCTGCATATGTACAAAGTTTCATGTCTTGTTCCTTTTGCTCCCCCAACAGTCTATTCGCGTTTCTCAAAGCGAATGTTGGCAGGCTCCAGCGGTCGCGAGAAGAGCGAGGCGTAATCGGTGTCAATGAGCGTGTTGCCACCATCCGTGTTGCGGAACTTGAATTCGCGCACCACCTCGGCCACGATGGTCTGAAGCTGCACGTTGGCAAAGTGCTCGCCAATGCAACGATGACGGCCGGCACCAAAGGGCAGGTAGGGAGAAGCCGAGCCCTTGCTGACGAGACCGTAGCCGTAGTCGATCTTCTCTTCCTCCTCTTCGTTGCTGCGGGAGATGGACGGGGCGTTGGGCGAGCCCTCCAACCATCGGTGAGGGTCCCACTGATCGGGGTTGGGGAAGTAGGTCGGGTCGGTGGCACTGACGCCAGGCGCGGCGAGGAGGGTGTGACTGGTCGGGATAACGTACTTGGTGCCGGGAACGGGCATGGGTGACTTGACGGCGCGCATGATGGAGTGAATGGGGGCGTGAAGACGAAGAGTCTCCTTGATGATGGCCTGGTTGAGGGGCAGCTTGGCAAGGTCCTCCCACTGCAGAGGGGGCAGATCGGGGCCGAGAACCTTGACCTGTTCCTGGTAGAGGTCCTCCATGATTTGGGGGTACTGAGAAAGGCGGAGCATGATCCAGGAGCTGGTGGACGAGGATGAGTGCTGGCCAGCCATGAGAAGAGCAATCATCATGTGGGCAATCTCGTGGTCGGGAACCTTGACGCCGTTCTTGTACGTCGAGTTCATGAGATGCTTCATCATGTCGTGCTCAGAGTCGACTTCACCCATGGCGCGGCGCTCCTTGATGGTGTCCATGTAGATTTTGGCGACGGTGCGCTGGGCGTGGTCGCGCTTGCGGTTCCAGGGGAGAGGAGCCCAGTGAAGCATGAAGTTGATGGGGGTGAAGCCCATGTCGAGGTCGTGGTAGAGGGCGGCGAGGGACTCGTCAAACTTGTTACGGATGGCGCTGCCCTGGAGAGCGTGGGAGGCGGTGAAGATGGTGATCTCGGCCATCTTCTTGGGAATATCGACAATGCCAGTCTTGTTCTTGAAATCGGCGCTCCTCTTGAAGTAGTTGCGGACCTCGCTGGAGATGATGGGGACGTAGGACCGGAAGGCGTCGGTGGTGAGGGCAATCTTCATGAACTGTTGCGCGAAATCAAGTTAGCGCATGTACGGGCTTGAGGTGACGGCGTCTAGAGGCTATCGCGAACCTTCTTCTGCTCCATGAGCTTCGCGTTGGGGCAGTCGTAGACGACATCCTTGCCGAAGACAGGGGTGGTGAGGACGGTGTAAATCTCCTCGGCGCAGACATCCTTGAGCTTGCCATTGAGAATGAAGTCGTTTCCAGAGGGGCCTACGGCAACTGTAGTCTTCTTGCCGAGGAGGACAAAGGTAAAGACATCGCCAAACTGTAAAGGGGCAAAGGTTAGATGGACGCCAGGAACATCAATTGCGTAAAATACGCATTGGGTGTATGACGGCGGCTCACCTTGGCGCGGTTTTCGTGGAAGAAGCGAGGAGGGTCCATGCCGTAGGTGACGGTGCTGCCAACGAAGGGGAACCAGTGGAAGACCATGGGAGGCTCGTTGGGGTTCTTGAAGAGGATCTGGCTGGCGACATTGAGGACGACGGAGAGGACGACGAAGGTGGTGAAGCCAATGGCGATCTGGGCACCGAGTCCCAGGGCCTGGAATTCGCCGACGAGCGGGTGGCTCGCGAGCTCTTGGATGAAGCCCATGTTGAATGAAGAGGAGGAGTCGAGGCGAAGTGGAGGTTTCGAGCCCGCAGTTCGAAGACCTTGGGGAGAGGGCGAACAATTGAGAAGCCAAACGATACGATAGAGGACGAGGAAGAGGACAGGAGGAGGAAGAGGGGAGGATGAGAAGGGGATGGAGTAGAAGAAGAATGAACGACGAAGGCACGAAGGAGATTAACTGATATGTAATTGCACCTTCCCCCCGGGACGCCGACGTTTTTTTCCGAGTCGGACGGGAAGGTCACTCACAGAGCAGGAGCAAGCGACCACTGGAGCGACAGGGGGGTTGGAGGGGTTTTCAGGTGGGGGCATCAGGCCCGGGAGGTCTCAATTGGAAGTGGCAGTACGAATACTGCCCAGTGAAGAGCTGTTGGCCTCCTTGATGCGGCACTGCGCACAGGCGGTGTGGATGGTCCATTGAATGAAATGTGGTTGACGACGGTCTTTGATGGTGCCTGGCAGTTCCCTTGTTCGGCACTGGGACCCTGCTGTTGGTGGATGATTGGGCTGTCGTATTCGTATATCTGCCAAACCGAGATCCCCCACCACCTTTTTGCACAGCGCCAATGAAGCCAGCGACCAGAGCCTACGTCTTTTTCGCATTGGCATCGTGCCAGTTCGACGGGCGATGCCGCTGATGGCATTGAGCCGACAGCTAATATGCCGCTTGCCAATTGGCCCTCCTCACCTTCATCCGTCCCGAATAAGAACCCGACTCGCCTCGTCCCCCCCGGACAAACAAAAACCCTCGACGAGCCGTCGTCACCCTGTGCGCCGTGCTCGACCAACTCCCGATCCCTGACGAACCCGATGAATAAGGCCATTTTCCCACTTTGCCAATTGGTCAATGGCCTTTCTTTCCCTTCATCTCCCCTGGTAGTCATGATTCAATACACCTTCGTCATGCCTTGCCCTGGTCGCCTTCACATGCTGCCGTCGAACGACTCGAAGAGACGAGGAGGGGATGACAGATGCTGACCTATGTGCGCACCGTAGATGAGAATGTTTCCAGGAGGAATTGCATGGTTTTATTATCATGTTTGAGGCCAATTGATCTTCATCGCAATGCAGCGATATCCAGACAAGACATGTCTGACGATATACCTGGCAACCTCTGTGCCTCTCCCCACAGGTTCCTTTCCTCATCAACAACACTTACCTGCAGATTATCACTCTACTATTTTCCCATCTTCAACATCCCATCTCTCCCCTCTCCCATCCGGCTCGCCCCGATCATCAACCAGCAACAATTTTGCCATGTCGTCGCCCCGCTCGTGTGGCCTGACCTTTTCCCAACGGCGCTCCCCGCCCGCCTCTCCTTGAACTCTTCCGTATTCGGGACCGTCTGAAACGTCTCTCTCTCTCTCTCCATTCCTCTCTCCGGCCCCCGACCCAGACACAACCCCGGCCGTTCCTCCACCGGCGAGTTATAATCAAGTCGCCCTCCGCCGGTGCAGATGCCCGGACCAGCCCGCCGCTCCGGGCTATCAGGCGATTCTCGCCCAGACAACAGGTGGTAAATGTGCTTCTCATGACTGGTCACTTTCGGCGCCGACCAAATGGTGCAAACCGATTACGCAGGTACAAGATTGCTCGGCATGCAAATGTCGGTACTTGTAGCTCTCTCAATTGCCGCCCTCTTTCTCTCTCTCGCGTTGCGTGGAGAAGCTCCTCCCATGGTCGGTTTCACTGCATCTCGGGGGGTTTCAACGTTGTTGTGCCGCCTCGGGCTGGACCCTGATGCAGTCTCGGTTGCAATGGGTGGTTCGGTCTCCCACGCTTTGCACACTTCAGCTAAGCTGAAGCTGCCTTCTCTTTCTCCTGGGTATTTGGCCTGCGTCTAGATGAGATGCTATGCTTTACTTTATATGCATGGTGGCCTATTTACGCAATGCTAACCCCCTTTTCACCCTCAGAGATCGAGTTCACCGAGTATGTTCCCTTGGTAGGAACCAAGGTTTGAGCAGATGAAGTAGGACTCGGCACGAGGACAAGCGCGTTCGAAAGATTCTTCTTGGATGAACGACTGATACTTACAGGGCTCTACTGAAGACTGCTTGCATCTGCGGGTAATGATCGATTCTCACCTTGACGTCAACGCAATTCCTCAATTGTATCCCGCTTGTCCTCTCGCCTTGGTTCAACATTGATCCCAATGATTGCCCAACCTCACGCAACTCCTACACCCCTGACGGAATATAAATCACAGACGCCGTTGATTGGAGTATCTACCTAGAGTGGAATACCTGATCAAAATGATTCACTGACTATGCCGACCGTATTCACCCCAAATGTCCCATTGTATGCCGTCCAATTTCAAAAGAGCCCCCCGAAAAATACTATAAATGAAGGATACGTCGCGTTCGGTCCGTATCAACGGGAAGCGAAGGATATAAAAACGCCGACATTCATCCCAACTAGGTCGTGCTTTGCGTTAGGTATCTCGTGAGAGCACATCATTCATCAGTCCGGAACGCCCCCCAGTCCCCTTTCCCACAACCCCCCTTTGCTCAGATACTCAAGATACTCGCTCCCTGGAACGAAGACCCGCCCGCTCCTCTGCACGTAAGAATGAAAAACAACAACGGGGAAAACCCCACACGGAATCGCCGAGAGTCTAGGCGACGATGCTCTTCCCGACGACTCCCCACCGGAGCTTCCGCAGCCCGCTGCCAGACGACCGAATCACTTCGCTGCCGCAAGACGTGGTGTCGTTGACGTTGCCGACGCTGCCGACGCTGGCCGCCAGCGCCTCTTGCCTCCCGACTTCCCGGCCGATGACGTAGCCGGCTCCGAACCCGACGACGGACACGAGGACGACGACGCCGGCACTGACGACCCACGTGAGGAGGGTCGGCGAGATGAGGGCCTCCTCGGCCGGCGCCGTCTTCTTCTTCTTGGAAGCCCGGGGCGCCGACCCGGCCGTGGCGGCGGCGTGCCTGGACTTGTCCGTCGACGCGGACCGGGTAGGCGAGGCGCGTTTCCGGGGCGGGGAAGGGACCGCCTGCCGGGCGCGCTGGGCCCGCGGGGGCTCCGCAACCAGCTCCGACTCGGGAACGAGCAGCAGCTCCATCGGTTGGTCGCTCGGTCCCACGCCGGCGCTCGCGGCGCGCTGGGCCTCGGCCTCTTCCTTGGACTTGGGCAGGCCGCGGGCGGCGGCGGCGCAGGAGAGCAGCGTGGTCAGGGAGGCGCGGAGGGCGGCGTCGTTCTCCTCGCGGGCGGCGGGGGACATGAAGTTGGGCACGGCATTGCGGCTTCGCCCCTGGGACCGCTGGGAAAAGGACGGGCGCGTGAAGCCGCTGTGGGGGTGGGGAGGCATGGCCGAGTCGGAGTTGCTCCGGTGGTTTTGTGATGGGGGATGCGAAAAGGCGTTTGGCTGAGGTCGGAAGACGGGCTGCTGCTGGTCCGTCAGACGCCCCAGCGCGGTGCCGTCATCGTCGCCATCGGAATCTGCGTCGGAATCCACGTCTGCGGCCGGCTGCAGCGGGTGTATGCCCTCGGTTGAGCTGGTGAGCACGCGATCGTCCTCGCTCTCGCTCTCCTCGTATTCATCTTGGCTGCTGGCCTCGGCGGCGGCGACGGCGTGGATGGCGGTTGGCTGCTGCGGGAGGGATCTGTTGGGGTGTAGTCGGCGGCGACGGGCGTAGGGGCCGTTGACGCGCAACCCGGTGGTGACGATTTCATCGCCGATGCTCGAGAGGGACGACGACGAAGGCTGTGACGATACCTCGACCCACGATTCTGCGCCCAAGTCAGCGGGAAGTTCCCAGGATAAAACGGCGCCGGCAAGTTGGAACGAACCATCAAAGCGTCTTTGTTGGGGCAGTCCGGGGCTCGATCGCGTACCGGCTCGCGACGTCCTGCTGCCCTGCCAGCTCTGGCCTGTTTGCTCCTCCATGATGACTCCGTGTTTGCGACGATGGAAAGACTGAAATTATCCCACAGCGATGGCGGTTGAAAGCGCACAAGAGTAATACACACTGCCCAGCGAGAAAGGCGTGGGGGTCGTCTGTCTGATGCGGAACCCCGCTTATCGATGATGTTGCAGACAGCGCCCTGTGATGGCTTTTTTGGAAGAAGACGAGATGCTTTGGATACGGGGGGGAGATGAGACTTGTCGGAAGAGTGAAGGTAATAAAAGAAAAGATCAGATAAAAAAAAAAGGAGGCTGTAAAAGGGTGAGGATGCGATTTCGGGGGCCTGCAAGTACAGCTCGGCGTGCTCTCGTGCTCCAACAAAGGGCCCAACGTCGATAAGGTTCCCGGTACCGGTACTAGGCAGTCTGTGTGGGGACAGTGCGAGCTCGCACCCAGCCCTTCCTGAAGAGGTTGCGTAACGTGTCACGTTTCTCTACACGTTTGCGCATGCCCCGCGCCAGTTTAGCATTGATCAACAATGACGTCTACAGTCGGGCGGGTATGTTCGCACTGTGCCCGGAGCGGTGAGGCCGCTCGCCCCAAGTCGCGGTACTCCCGTCTCCCCCGCGTGGCCTGCGCGAACCAGCTGGGTCATGAGCCCGGGCACCTTGTGGGGGGGGACACTTCTGCTTCCAGTTGGACAACATTCGCCATATTCCGCAACCGTTGCTCGACCACGACTGCATCACCCAGGAAGCGGAGAAGCGAAAGGGGGAAGACAACGCCCAAGCGGCACCGGAGAGCGGCACTCTGGGCATGGCCGGAGGAAGTAGCATTGCAGACGCTCTTACGCACATGCTACCTATGCTACCTCGCCAGCGCGTACGGCAAGCCAGAATGGCATCACCGAGGTGGGCTTATTTTGTCGTTGTCGATCTGCCTCCTCTGCCCATGCACCCTGATCTGAATCTAGGCAAGCCTCGACCCTGTTTCTGGATGAGAGTGAGATGGCATCAGGTGCCGTGGGCGGGTTCCGCTGATGCTTCCACAGCCCATGTCACGCTACCTTGCATGAGACAGGGACACAACCATGCAGACACGGCAGAAGCATCATGATACAAGAAAGAGAAGAAAAAGAAAATAAAGAGAAACAAATACATGCCGAAACAAGGTCCCCGTCTTCTCGGCGCTTCTTCCCTCGTCCCTCAGTCGACTTCTCACTCATACACCCCGCATCTCGGACAAGACAAGACCAGTCTCACAGAATACGGGCAACAAGAGCACAGTCATTCATGTTTTTGCTCACGCGTTCTCGAGCACCCAACCGCAGGCTGTGGGCTTACACACCACCTGTCTCAGAATTCGCCCGACGCCAGTCATTCCTCCCCCAACGCGCCACTCCCTTTTGCATCATGGTCCCCTTTGAGCCGTTGATAGGTAGGCTGCAGGGGCCGGTCCGTGAGATAGTGCCATCTCTTGCATCCTCGCTGACGGGGCAAATAAAACACGCACACGTTAAAGGGGCAACAGGGGAAACCAGTTCCAACCATTCGAACGATGCAACTTACATATGCCATCGTTCCCAAGTCCCATGAGCCATCACCATTGGGCAGTTCTCACGTCAACGCTTCGAGACCCTGAAAGAGGTTAAGAATAGCTTCGAGGTCCCACTCCCACAACCCAACGAACCTTGCCCGCCAAAAACGTGAATAAAGTGAACTTCTCGCTTCCCTCCAACCCATGCCCATCTATGCAAGATCCAGCGCTCAACAGCCCACGAGAATCCTTCTCGCCTAGAACCCCCTTGAACCCGGAAGCACGCCAGCGATTACATGAGATTTAGACCACCACCACCTCTACCCAACAAAAAACCGTCTGCAACGCTCGTCTTACACTGGAAAAGGTGACGTCACACCTTTGCTTCGAGTTCCGTGCGGTCGAATGATTTGGAGGTCAAGTCAGGTGTTGATATGGCTTCTCTCAAACGACCCGAGCGTGGCCTCATTCGAGGTTGTGCTCCGTCAGAAGAGACACGAATGCCGAGTGAGAGAATTAATTAAATGAGGCCGGATCAAGGGACTGCCGAGTTGCGTTGCATTGCATTACTTCACCTTGGAAGATGCAATTGTCGAAAGTTGATGACAAGAAATGCAACGCAGGGTTAAATGCCATGAAAGCCTTTATCCTACCATGTATCCTTTCGTGGACTCGACTCGCAATACCCAGACAGGGTGTTGCGAATGGCCATATGGCATGTCAAGCTTTGGCGAAGAGAACATAATAGATTCGAGCATGATGAATCACAACCAGCATAATGTGACTTTCTCAAGTTGAAGAAAGAAATAAAGCAACTTTTATTACGCCTTTACTATATAACATGTGGAAACCGTCCGTCAATCGTCGAAAACATGCCGCAGTGGTATACTCACCGAAACATCAACACATTAGAACCAGGTTAGGTGAAAGCGTACAATCCGACAAGGAACGAGAAGCCTCTCAAGCGAGTGAGTCCTCGTCCACGTAGCCGTTTCAAAGCCCCCAGGAGCCCTCGGTATTCGTATGAGCCAACTTGGTCCCCTACTCAGAGCCTCGCAACCAAAGAAGCGAGTCAATGAGAGATTCTTCCCAACAAGAGCCGACAAATCCCTCAGAAGCCCACGTGGTGTCTTGCTGACACGGTCAAGTGTTCCGAACCCAATCATCAAAAAGCTAGAAGGCGAAGCGCCGACGCCGTCTATGATGCCACGAGCCCACGGTCCCTCAGTTTTGCCCCCAGGTCTGACATTGCTTCGCGTTGGAAGCTCATTCTCAAAGCCCACGACTCCATCATGGAGCTCAACTTGTTTTGAAAGGACAGCCCACAAAGCCCACTGTAATGGTAAACCCGCCCAAAGCCCTCAGTTCGGATCTCCCAAAGCCCACGATTAATCGAACGAGATCTTGGTTCCAGAGTAACCGGCACCGCCGCCACGGCCACGGCCTCCGAAGCCTCCGCGGCCACCACGATCTCCAAAGCCTCCGCGGCCACCACGATCTCCAAAGCCTCCACGGCCTCCACGACCGCCACCCCGGCCGCCGAAACCGCCACGGCCACCACCCCGGCCGCCACCACGACCACCCCCGAAACCACCACCACCTCCTTCGCGCTGAGGACGAGGTCCAGAGAAGTCCAGTCGAACATTACGCGACATACGTCCAGTGCCGATAGGGGCTCCGTTCTTGACATTGAGGACAGACTTGGCATCCTCGATAGAGTTGAAGGTGACATATCCGAAGCCCTTCAGGTTACCAGTGTCACTGTACATGGTTAGCTAACAGACTTGCTTCAGGCGAACGGAGTACATACGGATCGGTAGGGAGTCGGACGCTAGCGACTGGAGCTACCTCGGTGAAGAATTCACTGACGATATCCTGGTCAACATCAAAAGGCAGGTTGCCGACGAAAAGGGTGTCGCTCTCGGCGCTGACGCTGTCGCCGTGTCGCTTGGCGCGGTCGGCGGCGCGGGCCTGAGGGTTGGCATCAGTGGGACGGGCGTTGGCGAAGTCGATGTTGATGGTACGGCCACCAAGGTCCTGGCCTTGCATAGCCTCATATGCCTTGGCGCAAGACTCGGTGTCGTTGAAGTCGACGTAGCCGAAGCCACGGCTGCGGCCACTGTCCCTCTCAGTCATGACGCGAGCGCTGTTGAGACCGGTGAACTCCTTGAAGGCCTCGTAGAGACCATCGTCATCGATGCTCCAGCTCAAGCTGCCGACGAAAAGAGTAGTGGGGCCGTCAGCCTTGGCCTTCTTGGGGGCCTCGTCGATGTCCTCCTCAGCCTTGCGCTTCTTGGAGGGGGTCGCCTCGGTCTTCTTAGCCTCGGACTCGGACTCGGAATCGTCAGAGTCATCGGAATCGTCAGAATCGGAGTCGGAGTCAGAGCCAGAGGCAGAGTCGGACTTCTCAGCCTAGATGGATAGGGTCAGTGTATGCTTGGGAGTCAAGAGGATGTGGCACAAACCTTGGCGGCAGCCTTGGCAGCGGGCTTCTTCTCCTCGACCTCCTCAGAGTCAGAGTCGGAGTCGGAGCCAGAGTCAGAGTCGGAACCAGACTCGGAGTCAGAGTCAGAGGACTCGGCCTTGACGGCGGGCTTCTTGGCCTCGGTCTTCTTGGCGACAGGCTTCTTGACCTCGGGCTTCTTGACCTCAGCCTTCTTGGCCTTGGGCTTCTCCTCCTCGGATTCAGAGTCGCTGCTCTCCTCCTCAGAGTCGGAATCAGACTCCGACTCGGACTTGGGCGCGGGGGCCTTGGCCTTCTTGCCGTTGGCGACAGGCTTCTTGGCGGGCTTCTCATCCTCAGAGGCAGAAGAGTCAGAGTCAGACTCGGACTCGCTGGCCTCGGACTCGGAGGACTCCTCGGAAGACTCGGGCTCGACGACCTTCTTCTTCTTCTTGGAGACCTCCTTCTCGACCTTCTTGGCAGCGACCTTGGCAAGCTCCTTGGACTTGGACTTGGACACCTTGGTGACGCCGGCAGCCTTGACGGGGGCCAGAGCCTCGGTGGGCTTGACCTTCTTGGAATCCTTAGTCTTTGACTTGGCCATTGTGATGTGTCAAAAAAAAATATAGAATGAAGAAGGGATGATGGTGAAAAAATTTGCAGTGTGCAGGAAGAAGAAGAAGGGGAACAGTTTCTATCTTGTATACTTTTTTATCTCGGTGGTCGGGCATGCGTCTGTAGAGCAAATTTTTTTTTTTTTTGCCAGCCAAATTACGGGGCATCCCAAGGCGGTGAGCTAAAGCGCGGTTTCCATCAACATTTTGGGCAGGTGGTCTGGGCGGTTGGTGGGGTCAGTCTGTGCCTGAGAAATCAGGTCTCCCGTATTTGGACATGGTCCCATGGAGCAATTGAAGCACCGGGGCCATTGAAGCTAGAGAGCCAACATCCAAGTTGCCGAGACCGAAACGACTCCAAACCCCCAACCCGCGCGCCTTCGCCCTGCCATCGACCGTCCAATTCGACAATCCCGAGGCCCCCAATTCGCACCGCCGCCATGCCTACCCCCGAGTCCGCCTCGTTCAAGGCCCAGAAGCCCTCGGTCCCTCCCACCTTCAACGGCGTGGACTTTGACGACACCAAGGCGTTCAAGGCGGCCGAGGACGCCCTCATCCGGGAGCAATGGGTCGGCGCCATGATGACCCGCCTCGTCGGCGAGGAGCTGGGCAAGTGCTACGTTCGCGAGGGCGTCAACCATCTGGAGAACTGCGGCCACCTCCGAGGTTAGTTTTGACGACACACCCGGGTTTGAGGGGAATTGGTGTTTGAGGAGCGTCTTTTGCTAAGCATAAGGGACAGAGCGATATCTCCAATTGCTCAAGACGAACAAGATCAAGGGCACCAAGTTCCTGCAGCAGAACTACATCGACAAGCAGGAGGAGGAGATGGACTTGCAAGCCAAGGTACACACCAGTGACAAGGTCGCCAAGCTCAACCAGCACAGGTTCGCTTCGTGAGCCGGGCATCCATGATGTGGGTACTATAGAGGGCTTTGGAGCGTTGGATTATCTAGATGCGAGGGAATTGCGGCCTCGATGAGATCAAGGCGTCGTGTTGTTAAAACCTCGGCTCCAGCCGGGACGGCGGAGGAATACTTCGACCCTGTATGACTGTGTATATATCAGGAAGCAATGAAATGGGAATCAACAACACATGACAGCCCGAATTGACCACATGTGCAATCCCAATTGCATATATCTCAGTCCATCTCAATGACAGCATCCTCGTCAACATCCGAGCAGTGGACAAGGCTGACAATTGGCTCTTACCTCCATCGTGATTGGCCACTCTCCACACCCACCCCAAAATTTCTCCCCCAGAGCTTGAGCCTCGTCTTCCAAACCCTCCACCCACCCCATCACGACACACACGAACCATGTTCTGCACCCGGTGCCTCCGCGCCACCGTCTCGCGGCGCGCGCTGCCGGCGCTCCGCCCATTCTCGACGACGACGCCCTTCCGAACCGCCGAGCCCGCGCTCTCGACCCCCGTCACCGAGCCCGGCGAGCCTCCCAAGGAGGCCTCGCTCCAGCGCTCCATCTGCCCGGCCGGGACGCCCCTGGCTGGGCTCAACTACCTCAAGGGCGGCCAGGACCCCGTCGCGATGAAGGACGAGGAGTACCCCGAGTGGTTGTGGTCGTGTCTCGACGTCATCAAGTCGAACAAGGACGCCGCAGACGACGGTGCCGGAGACGAGTTCTGTACGTTCACAACGGCATCTCCCACATGTTTATACAATTTGCTAACAAGCCCGCAGCAAAGTCGAAGAAGCAGCGAAAACTCGCCGCGAAGCGCCAAAAGGCCGCCGAAGCCAAGGCCCTGGCCGAGGGCAACCTCGAAGCCCTCGCCCCCAAGATCCCCATCCAGCAGCAGTCCATCAACCTTCCCGGTAGGGAGGACGGCGACGTCACGCACAACATCGAGGCGGCAAATGCGAGAGTCGAGTTGAAAAAGGCGATGCGGGCGGAGAGGAAGGCCAAGATCAAGGAGGACAACTACCTCAAGTCCATGTAAAATATGCTGGGTTAATGCATCTGTACAATACCGGAAGGGCAATGTAACTCGAAAAGTGTACTATATCATGCTCAGAACTAGCATGCGGCATATTAATGTCAAATTGGAAAACAGGTCTGTTCATCACGTAATGCTGGATGTCTTCGGTTCCGGGTGCGAATTTGACATCCATGGTATTGACATTTCCAATCTATCTAAAACCCCATGACCTTTTCCACTATGTAAACCCCAAACATAGACGCCTCGTTCTAAAAGAACATGATCCGCTCCAATCTCACAAAGCGCTCAGATCTAGCGGGACACTGCTGCCTCTTCCGGCTCTGTACTTTCGCGTACCACCAACAAAGTCTCTTGGTTTTGGGAGGGAGGACTCCTCCTTGAAGTTCCATCTTGTGTCATTGATCACAGGACGCACATTACCATTTCCAGCCCCGAGTCCGTTCCCGATTGAAGGAGACCGCGCAAGACTTGGGGATTTAGAACCGTTGGCTGTCAATGTAAAGGCGGCTGGGTCCAACATGGATTGGCGGAGCGATGCTCCGCGCGACCTGGTTCGAGATGGAGGTGGCGGGGAAGGAGCGGACGGAGGCAAGGGGGCTGACGAAGGCGGAGGTGGTGGAGGGGCGGGCGGCGCGGCTGTCGGAGAAGCTTGCCCAGCTGCACGGATAGCAGCCTGAACTGCCAGAGACGGTGCGGAATGGGACGCCGGAGGAGGTGGCGGCGGCGGAGGCTGCAGCCGTGGCGCTGGTGAAAGAGTCGGGCGAGGAGGAGCAGCGGAGGGCGGAGGTGGTGGAGGAGCCGCAGGAGCCGGAGCAGAAGAGGTCGGGGGGGGTGGCGGCGGCGGCGCAGGAGCAGAGGGCGCAAATGCTGCAGGCATAGACATGGAAGATGGCTTTCGAGATGTTGGCAGAGGCGGCGGTTTCTTTCCAATGGGTGGAGGCGGTCCCTTGCCTATCGGCGTCGTCTTTCTGAGACCTGCAACTCCCGGGGGCCGCACGGGGGGTCGTCCGGGGATGGCAGGTGCGGCTCCTGGCGGAGGTCGGGGTGCAGAGAAAGCCGGAGGCTTCGGTGCTGAGGCTGTCGGCTCGCCGGGGTCTGATAGATACGTGGAATCGGAAGTCGCGCCCGTGTCGACGCCTCCGCCTCTCTTCTTTAATTTGGGCATTCCTCCAGCAAAAAGTCCACCCAACTGGGGCGCAGAGTCGACACTGCTAGCCATTGAATCTCGGGCACCCTGATCGCTATTACTCCTCGCCCGGTTGCCCGGAACGGGTGGCGCAAGGCCTCCCGGGGGCTTAGGAGCTCCGCCGAGGCCGGGAATTGGTGGTGCGCCGCTGACTGGAGGGCCGGATGAAGAGGCTGACTTGGTGACAGCCGGTGCTGATCGATCGTTGGTGACGGCTTTCTTGAGAGCCTTGCCCTTGTGGATATCCGATAACAGAGCGTTCTGGTGCGCGGGGTTAAATTAGCAGTTTGAACGGCATGCGCAGGAAAGCATGGCGAACTATAGGGGTCGACATACTCGACCGGAGCCTCCAGCGGGGGGTCTTCCGGGGAGACCTCCTGGGGGAGGAGGGGGAGGAGGAGGAGGGCCGCCCATGCCTGGTGGTGGCGGCGGCGGCGGAGGGGGAGGAGGTGGCATATTGGGGCGGGACGATGAGCGCGATGGTGGTGAGGTTGCGTCTTTCGATGGTGGGAAGGGTCAAGCGATTGCGGTCCAAACGACTGTTGACGAGGGTTGGGCAGCTTCAAAAGGCCTGATAAAGGAGCTGCCCTGGGTCAAAGCTCGGCGAGGTTCGGGTGTCGAGTATTGCAAGTGCGGGCGAGAAGTGGTGAAGGGCGACGACGGAGGTGGTGAGGCAGAAGCAGAGAACGAACGGAGGTTGAAGAAAGCGAGTGTGGTGTTGCGAGCGAGCGTGTTTCGTCATGGCAGCGCTCCGGCTTACGCTGCAAAGGGGGCACAGCCTACCTACAGGAGCGCAGGGCTCTTGCTTCTGGAACCTTGACGGCCCCGCTTTGTTCGACCCGACGTCAAACTGGCAACAGCGATCAATTTAGCGATCGTCGCTGTTTCCCGCTTGATCATCCTCCGCCGTTGAAATTGATGCAATCCATGTGTTTCACGGCTGAAGTGATGGCGCTGAGCTTTGACGAGCCCATTTCAAATCGTCAGCAGATGTGCCGCCTTGCTGTTGCATCATGAACTCCTCATGAAATCCCTGTTGAGGCAGCCTAGTAATTACTGAGCATACCGTAGATAACATCTGCCTAAATACGCGAACAGCTGCGAATGTTGGTGCCTGCCAGCAGGTAGTAATTACAATAACATAGCCCGTACATATGAAGTAGTCACTACTACTACCCATATCCGCAGAACACATAGTATATGGACACCTCTAATCAAGAAGCTTGTTGTCTTTCAAGACCTCGGCTGAATAAATGAGGGCCTTATGGATTATTCATCCCTAATTCGTCTCTCTAACTTGACAGGCGGTAAGGCCTCTATCACTTCCACAAGCAACGTGTGAATGAGCATTACCTTTGCGTGGGTAGCCAAAGTTAATAGAACGGCATTTGCCATGTTGAGAAGAACTGAACCAAATCCCCCAAACTTTCCACTCTCCTTGGCCAACCATTGACGGACCACGAACATATTCACATTAATCCATTCTTTGCCCCCAGCCATGTTAACCAGCAACGAAGGCAATAACGAAACCGTCCAGGCATGTCTGCAGCTCATCGAGGTCGCCATCCCCTCACGAAACGCCAACTGCACGATTTCGGGTCTCTCCAAGAGCGTGGCCAGGACCAGTACCGTTGTCCTGCATGCCCGAACTCATGACAAAGATGGCAGCGTTACGATTGACTTGAGCGATTCCCACGTCCATTCGTTCCTCAAACTGATGGCAACTCGAGGCTTGGGAGCCGTGGGCTACTTGAATGGGGTTGTCTATAGCTTTCGAGCAGGTAGTTCTATTTGAAAGATTTGTTAGTATAATACTAATTGGTGATAGCGTGAGGAGGGAAATTCTGATGTCAACTGGTTGCGAGTTGCTGTGTTCTCGGCACTCTCACGGCTACAGGGCAGTTGGGTAGGATGTTGCTGGATTCGTTGCCGGTCTCCTGGGCGGCAGCGTTACAAAACCTTTGGAGAGTACCTATCACGAGCAATCAAAGCTAAGGAATTAATACAATATTTTCCAAGTCTTACACAATTGTCAAACATTTTCCCCAGATTAATCACCGTTCCGAAGAGATGCCAACGGAGGGTCCGTTTCGAGCAGGTTCTCCACACCTCCGTCTTTTACGCAAAAGAAAGCGCACCGTCCATCACCTGACAAAACGGCGGCACGACGGTTCTTCACACCCGCAACACCACCCACGTGGGAATCTCGACAAACCCAACCGCATTCAGGGCCACACCCATCGAGCCGAACCTCGACGGAGGCCAATCCAATTCACCTCCCCATCCCGCACCGAAACCGCCGCTCGAGCCCGAGACAATGCGAGGAGCAAACCCGAGGCAGATCGGCACCGTCTGCCACCGCTGCGCCCTTGCGCCGGCACAGACTGCCAGCCAGGCCTTTGTGCGTCGGGCTCTTCTGTCGCAAACCCGCCACATCCGCAGCCTCAATGCGAGCCCCGTCGGCGTGCGGTGGCTGGCCACGGCGTCGTCCGTCCCCGAAGCGCAGTCTCCCCGATCGAATGTGCCAGAGAGCCCCAACGTGCCAAGAGAGCTGTTGAATCCCGCGCAGCTAGCCAAGGCGGTCGAGGAAACGAGGGACAAGTTCCTGTCCGTCGATGGGATTCCTGCGAAACAATTGACCAATGCGGCTCTGGATACGTGCCTCAGGGCCGCCGAGGCTCTCCAGCCGCTCGTGAGGAGGGCCGAGGCCGCCCAGGCGAAGGCCTCGACGTCGAAGCTCAGGTCTCTGGGAGCCGGGCGGGGTGGTTCCAACCAGGTTGATGTGGAATTGAGGGACAGCGTGAGCAAGATTTCGAATTCGGCCTACGCCATCATCACGCAACCCAATGTCGATATCACGCCCGAATTTCTCGAGCTCTACGTGGTTATCCAGTCGAGCTTGGGCCGGCCCGAATCGCTCCCTGCCGTCTTGGATATGTTTGCGACCAAGCCTCAACCTACGGTCAAGAACGGCGTGATTCAATACGTCCGCCGCCGGCCAAATGCCTCGGTTAGGGCGATTGAACACGGCGTCGCCAACATGGCTCTCCAGACGGCGATTGATGCGAAAAACCTGGACTCGGCCCTCGGGATCGTCGAGGCCTCCTTCAGCCTACCGGCCTTTAAGCGGCAAAAGCTCATCAAGCACGGCACCACGCCGGCATTGGCCGTCGCCACGCTGCCCTTTGGCATCTTCGGGCTGGCCTCGGCGTACGCGGCCTACTGGCAAAACACCATGGACATGTCGACGGCCACGGGCATCGGCGTCGCCGGCATCTCGGGCTACTTCTTCGTGGTGGGATCGATGGGCCTCATCGCCAAGCTGAGCAACAAGGACCAGATGAAGCGGGTGACGTGGGCGCCCGGCACGCCGCTGCGGTACCGGTGGCTTCGGGAGGAGGAGCGCGCGGCCCTGGACCGCATCGCCTGCGCCTGGGGCTTCAAGGAGCCGTGGCGGCACGGAGAAGAGACGGGGCCCGAATGGGAGGGCTTGAAGGAGTACATGGGCTACCGACAGATGATTTTGGATCGTGTCGAGTTCATGGAAGGAATGAGCTGATTGGGCTCTTGTTGACTCAAATGTATCAATATGGCATGTATAAAAGGGACTGCAGGGGTATCACTGAAGGCTTCATTTGCATCACCACGTCAGACCTGGGGCCTTGGTTGCATCGGTCAAGTGTCTATTGGATTACCCCCCCCGTACCTCCTACACTTTCCCGGCAGGATCGTTCTCGTAGGTAATGTCATAATGCATCGTCTTCCGAATCGCCACGCCGTCCCTTGACGAATCACTCCCGCTCACGGGATCCAGGATGTACTCCTCGCTGGCGCCGTCGGCGCGCACGGCGGCGCTCCGCGAGAAGCCCTCGGCCTTGCGCGGGCCGACGTAGGGCTTCCAGGCGCCGTCGGTGGTGCCGCCGCCGGCTCGGTCGCGCGAGCGGTCGGTTGAGGCGTAGGGGTGCGAGCCGCGGCCGCCGCCGAGCTTGGAGGCGAAGACGGAGGGAAGCACGAGGGCGAGGGGCAGGCGGCACATGGGCAGGCAGGCGCAGATGATGGCGACGTTTTCTTCGATCATGGTCCAGAGGGTCGAGGTGATGTCGTCTGAGGGGGGTCAGCTCGGGGAAGGGGGGGGGGGGGGGGGGGGGGGGGGGGGGGGTTGTTGTCTGAGGTGTGGTCTAGGATGTGGTCTGGGGTACGTACAGGTCGTGTCCGGACTCTTCGTGGAGAACTTGAGCGTCGTGGCACGCATGATGGAAGTCACGGTGACGCTGCGAGGGACGTGTCAGCCAGCATCATCATCATCATCATCACCACCCAACAACAACACCCCCTGAGAGATCAAACTCACAAGCCGCCCAGGGCAAACACCAGCATGAGGGCGCGCTTCTGCGCGACGGGCAGCTTGCTCGCCCACAGCGGCTGCATGGGCAGCACCAGGACCAGCACGTCGGTGGCGACGGAGAAGCCGGCGTTTGCGTACCAGTTCGCGGTGAGGTCGATGCAGCGCGGTGCGACGGCCTTGTCCCAGGCGCCCTCGACGGGGCTGCACTGCCAGACGGACGCGCAGGCCGCGGCCACCGTGTAGGACGTTGTGACGGCGACGAGGGTGTAGCAGCTGACGCGGAACCAGGGCTGCACGAAGATGCGGAGGTAGAGGAGGAGGATGGACGTCTTGGTGAGGTTGATGGTGAGCTTGTAGAAGATTTGGGCCACGTAGAAGAGCTGGGGTGGTTAGTTGAGAGGCATGTGGACAAAACCTATGTCAAAGGTTCATCTTACCTTGAGAGCCATCAGCTTATTCTCCACGGCGAGCGTCTTGACGTGTTGGCCAAAGCCGTAGTCGCAAGAGACCATCATGAGGATCTGCACCGCGAGAGCGCAAGCCTTTTCAACGACGGTATTAACAAGCCATTTTTTTCTTCTTCTTCTTCTTTGCTTCCTTGCAAACAGCAGCCACCAACTTACAAAAGAAACCAGAATGGTCCAGTCGTCGGGCCCGAGGCCGTTGTTCCGTGCCATGCGGCTCCAGAGCCGGAGCCCGATGAAGATGGGCGTCATGACGAAGAAGACGATGCACGGCGTGCGCACCATCCACGCGTTGCTCTCGCCGGTCGAGTTTCCGGAAACCATGTTGGAGGAGGAGAGGGGTGTAAGGGGTCGTGATGGAGGCATCACCGGTGGCGAGCGGCGGAGGGGGGAGAGGAGGGAGATGGGTGACTAACACGACATTATATCCTCCCTCCCTCCCTCTCCAGTATATACCCAGTAGTGAGTAACCAGTCGTCGAGATGTCTTTTCGCGAATTTCCCCATCTCGGCACGCCCAGGAGCTACGGCAGCGCAAGTCAGTCCTCGTGGGGGACGGGGGGTGCGCATGCATCTCGTAGACTGCAGTAGCACCGGCCCCAAAAAGATGGCTGAAACTCGGTGCTTTCTTCTGCGAGCTCAGGCGACGGAAACAAAACCCTGCATGCAGAAGCGTTTACGGAGTACTCCCGGAAGAGTTGAAGGGAGAGAAGGGAGGCCGCTCCCGAAGCAGCAGGTGTGTTTGAGGGAACCCTTGTCGAGGAGGGCCAGAGTTTTTGGTACATAGGTATCTGGTAGGGAGGCATGTGGTATGCATTGTCACGGCTCAGTCCTTGGGAGTTCATGTTGCTTGCAGTGGGAGTTCTTCCTACTCTGCAGAGTGTTTGCTTCGGAGAGAGGAGCTGAATACCCCTGGGAGCATCCATGTATCGACCACACCGACACGTCGGGAAAGGATCAATGGAGCAATGCAAACAAGCCATCCGTTGTTATTCACCTTCCATCCCAAGTGAAGGCTTCTTCTCCCAATTTGTCACGGCCGACAGGCATCAGCGGAATAGCGCCAACAACAGCGGAACCAAGAGGCGTCGTCTAACTATTCCCAGTCCGAGTCGGTTTCATTTTGTTTGTTCCTTTTGCTTGCTTCTTTGTTTGTTCACATCAGCCGTCTTTGGCGTTGGTTGCTTTTTTTTCTTCTTTTCTTCGCCCGGGTCATGCAATGTGCCAGGCGAGCATTCGCTGTTTCTCCGTCGAGGATGTGACTCTGTCAGCGGAAACCGAGCATGGAACACAAGACGAGGCAACGGTTGGGTCGAGGGCATAACGACACACGATAGCTACTGTCAAGACAAGAGACAATGGGGATGCCCCCGAAGATCTACATCATGCTGGCATAGGGGCGAGGTCATCTACGACGGAGATCACTTTGTGTTGGTGTCTTGGCGATACAGGAGATGCAACGTCAACGGCAAAGCCCTGTCGTGTCTTTGCAAGTCGTGCGGAATCCCGTACGAATCGTACGGTAGAGCAAAAATAGGAGCAAAAATAGAAGCAAAGAAAAGAAAAGAAAAAAACGACAAGAGCAATCAGGGAAGAAAATGAAGAGGGTGAGAAAATTGACGAGGGAAAAAAAAGCAATTACACCTGGCATCCCTTCTTCGTCCAGAGTCAGCGTTACATTCAACCTCAACCGTTTTCTCTCGGCCGACCAACGACGCTAGGAACCGGCCGGACTTCCGGGGAAGACGAAGGCTCGCGAGTCCTTGTTGGATAAAGTTGGTTCGACCAACGACGCCTCACCGGCAGAGGCGCATCCTAGTCTACGCCGCTGCCGAGCTCCCTCTACGTACGAAAGCCTCGCGTGACCCCGAACAATCCGAGATGCCTTTTTTCGACATGTCGGAGGAAAAGGAGCGGAAGGCCAAAAGAAAGTGGTGGGTTTGTTTGCTGCAGTGCCAGGTCCCTTGTCCTTGTCGAGCCAAGGGATGAAGATATCCCGCACCCGACGACGACCCCGGTCGGGGCTTCATGCTGTTGGTTCTGCATCCGGCTGGCTGGAGGAACGCATGGCTGCAAGGGACGACGGATTCGAAGCTGGGCGCGTCTTTATTAGTCAAGGCCTGCGTGCTGTCCTTCGGTGAGTGACACTCTCTCGCCTCGTTCTCCCCATCCCGACTGCATCTTCCTTCTTGGCCTCCTCGCTCCCTCCCGCCATGAAGCTCTCCCTCGTCCCTCTCCTCTCCGCCCTCGGCCTCGTCGCCGCCCAGGCCAACGGCACCGTCTACACGGGCGCCGTCCCCTCGGACCTCAACGGCTCCAACTTCACCTATCCCTACCCGGTGAAGCTCTTTAGGTTCCAGAGCCAGCTCGGCCAGGTCGAGATGGCCTTTATGGACGTCGAGCCCGCCCCCAAGAGGGCCAACGGCCGCACGGCGCTGCTCCTCCACGGGAAGAACTTCTGCGGCGCCACGTGGGAGGGCACCGTGGACGCGCTCGCGGCCGAGGGCTGGCGCGTCGTGGCGCCCGACCAGGTCGGCTTCTGCAAGAGCTCCAAGCCGGCCGACTACCAGTTCAGCCTGCACCAGCTCGCGTGGAACACCATGGGCCTGCTCGATGCCCTCGACGTGTCCAAGGCGACCGTCGTCGGCCACTCCCTGGGCGGAATGCTCGCCGCCCGCTTCGCCCTGCAGTTCCCGGGGGCCGTCGACGACCTCGTCCTGGTCAACGCCGTCGGGTGGGAGGACTACGTGCAAAAGGGCGTGCCGTACATCAGCGTCGACCAGACGCACGCCACCGAGGCCGCGTCGAGCTTCGCCTCCATCAAGGCCTACGAGAAGGCCGCCTACTACGTCAACCAGTGGGAGGAGGCCTACGACGCCTGGGTGCAGATGCTGGTCAACATCTACCACGGCTCGCAGCGCGACGCCTACGTGCGCATCCAGGCGCGCGTCGTCGACATGGTGCTGACGCAGCCGGTGGCGCACTACTTTGGCGACATCCAGGCGGCTCGCACCCTCGTCATGGTCGGCGAGAAGGACGTCACGGCCATCGGGTCGACCTGGGCGCCGGCCGACGTCGCCGCGAAGCTGGGCAACTTTGCCGCGCTGGGGAGGACCGTCGCGAAGCAGATCCCGAGGGCGCGGCTGTTCAGGTTCCCCGACCTCGGGCACGCGCCGCAGATTTCGCACCCGGATCGGTTTCACAAGGCTTTGCTGGAGTTTCTGAATAAGGGGAGGCGTTATTAGTGAGGGTGAATAATGGTAGTTGTAAGGGAAGAACGATAATCTACCCGACGTCAATGCAACGAGCCTTAATAGGACCCACTCTGATATGACTGCAAGACTGACACGAAGACTCTTGACACATTCCCAATAAGTACTGTTCGGCATCACTTGTGTCGTTGGAAAATAAAGTAAATAAAGCAAAAAGAAAAAAGAAAAGATCAAAAAGAAAAGGTCACAGTGGGGATCGAACCCACAATCTCCTGATTCGTAGTCAGACGCCTTGCCATTGGGCCATGCGACCGTATCGCTTGATGGCAGGAAGGTGCCAACAAGCAGTCTATATTCTCAAGGCCAAATGGAAACTCCCATCATTCTCTCTACACCATCAGCATCAACCATCCATCACCTTTGCATACTCATCACCAAAGCCAAGATGCATAATCTGTCTCAATATTCCTTCACCACTAATCTCCGCGGTCGCAGACTCTGGCCGTGATTCATGCCTCCGGCGCTGGTAGTTGTCAGCCAGCCAACAAACACCACACACAACAGTGAATCACCGTGGCCAGTCCCGGCACAAACATGCAAAGGAGAAACACACCAGGCGTGATTAAGCCATGTTGTTATCCCACGTACCAGCCCATCTGAAACATCACCAGGTATCCGCGCGGTGATGCCGAGACTGAACCTCTCACTTACACGCCCCAACGTCCCTCATCACACCCCGAGCAAACCAGCATGGAAGTGCAAAAGGGCCACCACCAACCGCCCGGCATCGCCGTCGCCCTGCCGCCCTCGGACAACCCGCGCGGACCGCCTCGGGCAATCTACGAGTTCGGGGTCTCGCGGGGCACCTCCTACGCCACCCTCGTCGAGGCGCCCGTGGCCGGGCGGCCCCTGGAGCTCACGCTGTACTTCATCTCGGCCAAAGACCTGGACGAGCCCCCCGAGAGGGACAGCTTGCAGAACCCCCACGGCATCAACTGGGTGCCTCCGGCCGTGAACGCCCGCCTCTCCCCGGAAGAGGCAAAGGTCCGCCGCTGGAACGAGCACCACATCCTCCTCCCCGAGCTACCCCCCTTCATCACCCGCGAAGACTCGCAGGTCAGCATCTGCATCGGCCCGGGGGGAACACCCGAGGAGTACGAGGGGGACGGACACTACGTCTACACGCGCTCTCAAGCCGACTCGGGCTTCTTCCTCGTGCCCCCGGCCGAGGGCATCGTCGGCGTGACGTTTCGGTTCGAACTGCACAACCGAAACGCCATCGACGTTCCGCTGCCGCCGACCGTGCCCGCTCTGAAGCGCGAAGACGCAGCAACACTCCCCAGAGACCAAGTGCTGGACACGGTGCGCATCGACATTGAGCAGCAAGGCTTCCCCAACTACCTCTCGCTGCACCTGCGCCTCGTCGGCCCGGTCGACGGCGACGCCGAGGCGGTGCAGCCTCGCATCTTCAACATCAGCACCATGGTGTTGCGCAACACTCGAGAAGAGATCAGCCTCGTCGGCGGCGGCGGGCCCCTCGTTCGCCACGAATACCTCGTCAGGTTGACGTCGCTGAGGCAGATAAACCTGGCAAATCTCCTCAAGCGAGGACCCGTCAACTTGATGCTGACCCCGGACCCTGAGACGGACGGCTGCGTGATGTCGGGATTCGAGGACAGGGAATTCGACGAGGCCGACTTTTCAGAGCTGGCGTTCGAGGGCCAGGCATCCATGATGGAATGAGTCTATAGGAGAGTGAATTAGACAAGGAAACTGGATGGAGAGAGAAGTCTCGTTTGTGACTACCTACTAGTACTATACTCCCATAGCGTTTATTCTATAATGCCTACTAGTGCCAAGACCAAGGAATCAATGAATGCCAATGAACGTCAACGGGAAAGAACAATGCCCAAAGACGTCACTCGCTTCACTGTTCACACAAACAATCCCCTTGTCGGACGTTTTCAACCGTTCTGACCAAGGCAAAGAAGACTGCCCATTCATGACATTCTTTCGGTTTTTAAAAAAAAAAAAAAAAAAAAGAATGAAGAGGAAGAAGAAAAGACTATATATTCCACCACCCTACGTAGCCATGCTCGAGCAGTTCCTCGTCAAACCTCTCCAACCTGGCTCATCCCCGACTTCTCTAGACTTTTCACTCGTCACACCCGCCTGCCGACATCTCGTGACGGCGAGAGTCAACGAAGCAAAAAAAGGCAACTTGGCCGCATATAAACTCGCCTTGGCACACACACACGCATCCAGCTTGGCTCTCTGCCCTTTTTGTCCCAAGTCTAGAGAAGAGAAGATGAGCTCCCCCAGTCGACGCCGCGCCGCCACGGCCTCGTCGGTGGCCCGCGGGAGCATCAGGAGCATGGCCAGCCAGCCCGGATCTCCCTCGCCCACCACCATGAAGTTTTATACGCACTTTCCCAGGTTCGGGCTGTTTGAAGAATCCCTCGCATCTCCTGCCTACTCTGCCTTCTCCTCTCCCTCATACTCTCCCTGCTCCTCTCCCTCATACTCCCCCTCATACTCCCCCTCATACTCCCCATCATACTCCCCATCATACTCCCCTCCCTCCTCCCCTCCCTCCTCACCCATCTCCTCCTGGTCTGACCGCAATCTTCTCCCCAGAGTCCCCGGCCAGGTCACAATCGTCAACGTCCCCCACAACCAGCCCAACCCCGTCTGCTCCTCCTCTCTCGAGCGCCCCCTCGCCACCGAGGCCCTCGACGACCACCACCACCACCTCGGATCCAGCCCCTCCTCCTCCTCCCGCACCGTCCACCCCGACGGCAATCCCCTCCAGGACCTCCCCCGCTGTCGCGGCCCCGACTCCCCGGGCTCCGCCCCCTCCCCGGCCTCGAGCAACCTGCACATGGCGCCCTACGCCCGCAGCCACCGCCCAGCCAGCCCTCCTCCTCCTCCCTCTCGCTCCCCTCCCACCAGCAGCCCATCCTCCCCTCCCGCCCAGCCCCCGCGCTCAGGCATCCACCTCTTCTGCAAGCACGCCTGGCAGGCCTCGTGCCGATGCCGCGCGGCCCTGGCCCCCGACGGACAGGGCGACTACTGCGGCCGCTGCTGGGCCGGCCGGTGCGCCGGGCCGCCGCCCCCGTGCTCGCACCCCCGGCAGCCGACGACGACGACGTCGGGTCCGGCTTCGACGTAGGGGTCGTGGCGTCCCGGCGAGTGCTCCCCCTGCTGAGAGCGACGAGCGATTCGGAGCAGGTCTTGAATCTTTAGGTGCGCGCCTTTTCGCTTCAAAGAAGCCCCCCTATCCGTCAAAGGATACGACTCAACGAATTCCCTTTGTCAAAGGACATGAACCTAGGCACATAGCATTAGTCGCATAATACACTGCCTCCCTCTTCCATGCTTTGTGACGAATTTTGTCTTCTCAATTTTCTGGTGAGCTCGGCGTGACCAACCGTCTAGGTATCATCTAAAAGACATCGCCGGGCCAGCAGTGTACATACACTAATAACAAAAGAACAGAAGAAGAAAGCTTCGAGACTCCGCCTGCCATGCGCTAGAAAACCGTGACTCCTTACTTGCGCTGCCGCCAAAAATAACCCTTTGTTTTCACCTGGAACAAACAGACAAACAACCCCCCGTAGAACCGGCCTAGGCCGATGTGGCTCTCCTCACCCAGAGGGACGAGCCTTCAAAGTTGGATTCTCTCTCGAGGCGTTTGTTGGCTCGGTAGAGCTTCAGGCCCAGATCGTACTCCTCGCTCTGGATCTCCGACAACTCCTTCTTCAACCCCTCCACCTTTTGCTTCTCGCTTTCCCGCTTGCGCAACACTTCGGCGCTCGACATCAGGCTACCCGTAGGCATTAGTTCCGTCATTTGCTTGATGCTCTTATTAATGTTGATGCGACGATGAGTCAGGCTATCGAGGCGGGCGTTGAGGTATGCGACGCGGTCGTTTGCCGACATCTTCTCGGGAGGCACCGGCGGGAGCTCCTTGGCGGTCGACACGGGAGACGGTGGGCGGTCGGTGGTGGCAGCCTCGGGCTTCGGGGTCGCTGTTACACTCGACTTGATCGAAATGACGATTGCCTCTTTCGTTGGAGGAGTTCGTGCGCGCTCGCCTCCAAAGACGGGCCTCCTACGGTCCATCACGGAAGTGAGGTGTTCGGGGGTGGGAGGCGTCGTGGCCATGGGAGGCGTGGCGGGCATGGCGGGAGCGGCGGGAACGGCGGGCATGGCGGGCATGGGCGGCATGGGAGGCAACGGGGGCTGGTCCTCCTCGTCCAGTTGAGGAGAGTCGGGAATCACCGTGTTGCACGTGGTGACACTGAATCGAGACGGGGGTTGCACCCAAGGTTCCAGGTTGCCAAAGAGGCTCAGTGGTGAAGCTGCGTCCAAGTGAGGGACGAACGTCGAGACGCTTTGGTCGGTCCAGGCGGAATACTGAGAACTCGACGTCGAGTTTTGCGGAACGTGAGACGGCGCAAAAGTCGAGGGCGACGGCTTCCTCCTAATGGCCTTGTTGGGATCAGGCAGAAGGCGAGGATGGAGGGGAGCTCTTTGCGTAGTGTGAGGCGGGGGGGCAGGGGGCTGAGACTCCAACGTGGGAGAGTCATTGTAAGGAGGGCTGGGGTATGCGTCGGCTGGCCCATGCGAAGCTGGCTCGGGAGAGGGAGTCTTTGACGATTCCTTGAGCTTCTGATTGGACCTGGAGGGCAGCAACCTGCGGACCGTAGCAGCGGCGGTATTTGACGTTTCAGGCGTGACACGGCCAGCTCGCAGCCCATGTTTACTATTCTTGCGCTGCACAGCGAGTGGTGCGACAGCCAGATCGTCCTGGACAGGGTCGACCATTGGCGCACGGCCGCTGGCGCCCTTCCACGGCGGTCGACTGTCGAGCGGCTCCGTCTTGCCTCTGGTGAGCTGCCGCATTCGCTGGCCCAAGGTGGGAGCTGGGTTTCCGGAGCGGTGGACTTGAGGGCCCGTCACCGTGGTGGTGAGACCGAATCCTTGCTGGTTGGTCAGAGAAACCTCGGCCGGGTTCGGGCCCTCCCAAGGATGAATGTCTCGCAGCCTGTCCTGCGATCTCGATTCCTTCAGATTCGAAGCAGCTCTTTGGTGCTCGGCCCTCCTCTGGCGGCGCATCGTGGGAATGTGACTCTGCGGCTCCCGCGGGGGAGGGGTGATCTGCGCCCCGCGGAGAAGCTCCTGCTGAGACACGTCGGCGTCATCGTCGATGGGCGAGACGTCGTCGGGATATGCTCTGCAAGCGAGACATTGGATTAGCCGGAATACACGGGATAGGCCCTTCATTGAGATGGAAGTATGGGCGAGCAAGGTCAAAAAAACTCGACTTCGAGAGCAAGGTGAAGTTGAACAGGTGAAGACGCCAAAAGTTGGGCAAAAAAACAAAGGCTAATGGCCAAGAAACGTATGGCGGATAGTTGCAACAAAGAAGCCAGACTCACCCATCGTGGGCAGCTCCAAGCTCGGGCGAGCTGGGCGGGGAGATGTTCAGGCCCCCTGGACGGCGGTACATGGCTTTGGAAGGCTTCTTGGACTTTTTAGGCGCGGGCTGGAAGTCGCGACGTGCCTCGTCCTCTTCGAGGTACAGAGAGGAAGTTGGGCGCCAGTGGTGAGGGTTGAGTCGCAGCGGGTTGCGCGGCGGAGGGTGGTGAAGGGGAGGAGCTCCCTGTTCGCTTGAGTCGGGAGGAGGGGAGCTGCGGTCACGGGAAGCGCAATGTTAGCAAACCTTGTGCCATACGATGATGTCGTGGGCCACGCGACGACTGGGCGGGAGGATGAGGAGGAAGGGAAGCAAGCAGCGACTGGCCAAGCTATTTCACACGAGGCAGAAGGGAAGAAGGATCCGGGAGTCGCGCACTAGCAGCTGCTGCCTTTCCGGGAGGCAGGTCGAGGAAAGCCAGCCTCATCTGGAGGAAAGGCGTGATTTCACACCGAAAACGGCCTCTATCAATTGCTGCGCCAGCATGATGGATCCGTCTCAACGGCGACTTGCATTGAGGCAGTGCTGCGCCATCTTGGACGTGCAACGGCGTACACATCTCCAGCCCGCTAGCAAGGTCACACCTGCGGGCACAAAGGAAGAGCGACCAGAGGGTGAGAAAGGAGGGCTTTGCTTACATTTGACGTTGGTTCCCTGACGTCTGTCGAGGCACGGCCTTGCCACGGCGGATCTCGTAACGCGAGGTTCCGCCCTGAATGCCGAGTCCGTTGAGGCGACTGTCGAAATTGTTTTGCCAAAATGAGCGCTCGTCCAGATCGTCAAAAGTCTGGTTGCTTGAATCGTACCGGCGATGGCCGTGTATTTGTTGTTGATGATGTTGTTGTTGTTGTTGTTGTTGCAAAGGCGCGGTTTGCTCGCGATAGGCTCGCTGCTTCAGAGTTGGCGGAGGCACCAACTTGGGCTGGCCAGCCGTCGCAGTGGCAGCACCGCCAGGAGCCGTCTTCTGATTGTCCCACACGGCAGGCATCTTTCCAGAACGCTGACTGGCTCACGCGCAGAGGGGCTGAGACGGCTAGTTATTTTTGGCTGCCACGTCCAAAACAGCTTCAGTCGACAAGAGCCCGCTGACGCTGTCGATGGTGCTCGGGCCGGGAATCGGGGAGGGCGGGACCACAAGTTGTGAAGGTGCTGGAGAGAACCGATTGCTTCTCTAGGTATGGGAACGAGTGTGGCTGAAGTCGGGGTTGGTAGTAGACAAGGTAATAAAGAAATGAAAAGGAACGAAAAAACTAGACAACAATTGAAGCCGAAACGCAATAACCGGCGCCAGGCCAGACCGAGAGCAAAGAAGGAGCACGAAATGATGACAAAAGTCGTGGCAAGGAGCAGCGCCTCCAGTCTTAAAAGAAGTGTGACAGTGGTTGTTGGGTCGTTGTCAGTCTTAATTTAAACATCGGAGCCGTGCCCTTCTGCCGTGACGCCGTCTGTTCTCTGCCTCGTGCCGGGGGGCCATCTCTTCGTCTTTCAATTCCCCAAAAACCGTTGTATTCGGAGGCGCCATCCTGGCAAATGAAGCAGGGAGGAGACGGGAGGAGACTGGAGGAGACATGGCTCTGCTGGCCCTCGTCGACTGCCGCCAGCCAACCGTGGCGAGCCGGGCAATTCAGGCCACGCCACGCAACTTCTGCGCTGGGGTTTTGGGTGGTTCCACGGCCGATGCCGTTGGCTGGCTGGCAACTCGTGGCTGAGGCGGGCGGCAAAGGGAAAGTGAGCATATGTCGACAAGCGCCGGCTGCGAGCTGCAGCACCCGTTCGCCGATGCGAATTGACTGGGCGGGACGGCGTCTGCGTGCTAAGTCATCAGGCGCTGTTGACAATGCTGACGCCGACGCCTGGGTCCTTCATAATTGAGGCACTATTCTTGTTGCCCGAGTTGTCTGGTATTGTTTGTCTCTTGTCCGACACGAAATTGCTTGCTGCTCAGTTGACTGCCACGGGCAGCGGGCAGCCACAGTCCCCTGCAAGTTCCAAAAAAAGAGTCCTCTTCGTCTCTGCCCCTTGCTCGTGGCAACTCGTCGGATTTCGTCTGATACCACTTCGTCCCAACAACTGCCAGCCTCTCGTCCAAGATGGCCAAAACCCCGGCTGTGAGTGTGGCGTTGAGTGATGAAGTGATGAGACAGCGACCGTCACCTCGACCTCCACCGTAGAAATGGTCAGTTCGAGTTGGTCCGACCCGGGACTTGGGCCTCCTTCTGGTACACCCAGGTCCAACTTGGGGACGAATGTGGCTGTTGGGTTTGCGACAGTTCGTCATTAATTAAAGTTGAGGCCTTTCCAGGTTGCTGCTGCCGTCCTGGAATAACGGGCAGGAGCAATCATCAGAATTGATTGTGCGCACCCTCCGATGATGAGGATGGGCAGGGAAAGAAGGGACGGCCCCACCTGCCCGACCACGGCTTGTTTCAGATGGGGCAGAGATGGGGCAGGGGCCTGGATGAAACTTGGGGAGCGACGCCTCAGAGTCGCACCTGCTCTGGGGCGAACCGCCCGGGACGGATTGGCTGGCTGGAGTCTTTCCGTCCACTCGAGAAGAACACCTCATCAATGAGGCACCGCATACGAATATGTCGATATTGCGCCTATCCTTCCAACTACGAATCCAATACTTTCATCGCTTAACTTCCGTTTGTTTCTCTCATTTTCCGACTTGTTTCCATCTACCCGCGCTCCAACGCCTGGTCCTAGATTCTACCCCGTCTCTACCGTCTTGACCGTCTCTACCGAAGCCATCGTCTCCTCCCCTTGCAAGCATTGTCCGATGCCCCTCTCCGCCGCTCCGGCCTGACAGGGAGGGAAGCCAGGGGAAGCACCGCATTGACCAGCACGCAGCTCTGCAGCAGCTCGAATGTCTCCTTGCCCCTGCAGTTCACTTGTCAGCCAAACACACAGCCGTGCCTGAACGTTTCCGGAACATATCATCATTTCCAGACGCCACTACCCTGAACATCGACATGCAATGAGCCGGAAAGAGAAGCCAGGGTTGCATCTGTCTCTCCAGATCGTCCTATCCACGGGGGTTGCGGAATATCGAGGCCATAGCTTAGCTTTGATGCCGCCATGACCGACACTATTCTGGGAACCCTCCATGAGACGTGAGGTTGGGCTGAGAGGTGCTCGGGTCGTACCTCGAACCCGTGCTGCCTCTGGAACACGACCAACATCGATTCATTGCCCCCGGCATCATCATGGACAATACTGATTGATTACAAGGAATACTATCAAGGCCTAACTAAACTGTGACGAGAGATAAGACTCTGTCAACAGCATCACTGCCAATTCTTCAGAACGGTATCACTCTGCTTGATACCGGCAGCCTCGAGCCCGTATTCCCACAACTCTGTTCTCTTCTCCGCATCCATCGCCTCCTTGGATGTTCCCGCTTCATCGGAGCCATTTCGATACAACAGCTTGCCCTTTGGAGCATCGAGTTCGAAGCAGAGACGCACCGCATCTCTAGCGCTCTTCCAAAGCGGCCGCATTGCTCCGTTGGGGCTGAACTTGACCGCGATGTAGGCCACGATGGGGAGAAGCCTCTTGATTTGGAACTGCATGGCCGAGCTACCTCGGCGAGTAAGATCGGAGCTCATCGCACCAGGATCCAGCCCAACAACCGTAATGTTGGAGAGGTCTGGATCCGTGCCGATTCGATTGGCAAGTTCATGTCTGGAGATGTCAGCTTTGCGATTCGGCGTGTAAGTGGGCAGAGACATACGCGAGCATAACGGCGCTCAGCTTGCTGGCTCCGTATCGTCGATACCCTGCATACCACCCGTCACCGTCTTCAGGCGTACTCCATTTGCCCTTGGCAAGCGCCTCTGCACTGGGAAACAGGGTGGTGCGGTCTTTGTAGGCCTCCCCTCCGATATTATTGCGTTTGTCGTCAATGCTGATCGATGTTAGACCGAGCAAAGCATGCGGGATGAAAGGAGGCTTACTCGTGTGACCAACTACCCAGAACGAGAATGCGGCCCTTCTCCTTGTCCATGCTCTGAAGAAGGAGGAGACTGAGGAGTTGGTTGGCCAAGAAGTTCACATGCCAGGTTGTTTCATAACCATCCGCAGTCGTGTTCTACTCGGATTAGCTCCAGCCCTTCCCCGCCCCAAGCTGAGCTGCTTACAAGTTCTTCATGATCTTGATACGCAGCGTTGAGAATGAGTGCCCTAATGGGAGGCCACTCGCCGGCTGCCACTCGACGGTTGATGTCACTCGCTGCGTTGCGGACACTCGCCAGAGAACTCAGGTCCAAGTCGACGATGTCATGCTTATGCGACTTTGGTCCAGCGGCAAGAGCTTGCTTGAGTTGGGTGGCCGAGGCTGCACTTCGCACCGTATACACGCCGTTATAGGCAGCGAGATGGTGTGACTTGACGATCTCGGTCACAATGGCCGAACCAAGACCTCCATTGGCGCCAGTGAGGAGTATTGTGCCGGTTTTAGAGGACATTTTGGAGGGAAATGGTCAAGATGGGACGGTCAATATTATGGAAGTTGAGGTTGAATTCCCTGCGGCTTGATCGGACGGGCTCATGGCACTTCAATTATACTCGCCCTGGCGCGGAACTGGTGGGAGTTGATTGAGGAGAAGAGGCCCGCAATTGTTAATAAGTGCAATAGTCCGCCACACTAATCTGCAGAGCCCAGCTGATACTTGCTAACGAAAAGGCTGAGGTGAGCCACTTGGTTCCCAACTCCGCAAAGTCCGATCAAACACCACAACTTGCATAATGGAATCCAAGAAGTGGGCCTTGGCTTCAATTGTCTTCCTCTTTCGGGAATCGTTCTAGCCTTCTTGAGAGACGTCCAATCGGAGGTTGGAGGATATCCCCGACGCAGCGACTTCGTGCATGCTTATTAAGTCAATGGTTCTTGTGCCGAGGTACGCATCATGGTACGAAACAACTCCCAGACGTGGTTCGCTTTTATTGTACAAGAGCTTAGCTATGTAACTCGTCTCGAGATGTTTGCTAATATTTACAGAGAAACCGAAGATGCCATAATCAACCTAGTAGTACAGCTCGACGGCATCGAAAATGAAGTTGGGGTTCAGGTAGTCGGTGCCAGAGCTCCCGGAAATGACCTCAATGGTGATGGTGTTGGAGCCGGAGACGAGGTTGCCCGAGGGGATGCTCGCCTCGTAGACCTCGCCGTAGCCACGGTAGGCGCCGCGGGTGACGCCGCGCGAGTCGATCTTGGTGGGCGCGCTGAAGGCCTTGCTGTAGCCGCTGTTGACGGTGACGGACGGGCGGCCGCCGGCGAAGGAGAGGGTGGTGCCGATGCGCAGCGTGGCCGCGGAGCTGACGGCGGAGCTGAGGGTGAACTTGATGGTGACGGGGCTGTTGTCCGTCTTGAAGAGGGCCATGGGGAAGCTGCTCGTGGAGCTGGAGCCGACGGTGTAGGTGACGGGCCCCCAGCTGGACATGCGGGAGTCGCTGGGGTGCATGCGCAGCTGGTTGGCGGCGTTGAGGAAGCCGGTGGGCTGGCCGTCCCAGTCGCCGATCTGGAAGACGGTGGTGTGCGAGCCCGTGGTGATGTCGGAGCTGGCCGTGATGGACGACGACGTGGTGGAGCCGGCGGTGACGGTGACGCTCTGCGAGGCCACCTCGAGCTCCGTCTGGTACAGCTTCATGGTGTAGGTGCCGGGCACCATGTAGGGCGAGGTGAAGGCGCCCGACGACACGTAGGTCCAGTACTGGTAGTTGTCGTTGTACCAGTGCACGACGCCGGTGAAGCCCGACTCGACGCCCGAGGCCTTGCCCGAGACGCGGCCGCGGGCCGAGTCGGCCGTGTAGCCCGAGATGGACAGGCTGCTGAAGAAGCTGAAGTCAATCTCGCTCTGCTTGGGGATTCCCGTGCGCGAGAAGGACAGGGCGTAGGGGCCGTGCAGGCCCTGGCGGTACGACTCGGTCGGCACGTGGCCCGAGTTCATGTAGAAGGTGAGGGCGCTGAAGTCGCCGTTGTTGTTGGAGTTGATGTCGCGGAAGAAGGGGCCCCCGGAGCTCTTCTCGTAGGAGCGCGACGCGTGGGCGACGACGCAGGCGTGCACGTCCTCGGCGCTGCTCTGGAAGCAGTAGACGTCGTTGTCGATGAAGCGCTCCGACGAGTAGAACTTGGACCGCGTCTCGGAGCTGACGGTGAAGACGTCGGAGCCCTCGATGGCGGTGCCCCCCGAAGTGTTGGACACGTCGCCGTAGGGGTACTCGTCGGGGAGGAGGGAGCGGTCGAGGCGGGCAATGTACCGGAGCTCGCCCACGGACGGCTCCGACGTGGTGTCGGTGGCCATGTAGATGATGCTCTCGCCCGACTTGAAGACGTAGTAGTGGGTGAGGTCGAAGTCGTCGTTGTCGGCGACGCACTTGACCTTGATGTAGGAGCCTGAGACATGTTAGCAGGCACCGTGAAGAGAACTCTTGAAACCCACTGCTAATCGTCGTATAAGACACCGTCGCCGACCCCAAGCCCGAGGCAATGTGCGACGTCTGCGACGAGTACTGGTACTCGGTGCTGCGGAACTTGATGGACGTGATGGAGCAGTCGCTGCGCTTGACGGTGACGACGAAGCCGTTGGACGCGCCCGTGTCGACGACGTAGCTCGACGTCGACTCGGTCACGCCAAAGGCCGCCAGCGCCGGCGCGGCCGTCACCAGGAGGGCGGCGCCGAGAGATTTCCAGGAGACCATTGTGTAGAGGGGGGGGGAGAGAGGGGGGGAGCGGAGGAGAGGAGGAGGCTAGCTGGAGAGGAAAACCAGACGGGCAATGGATCAATGGGCGAACCGTCGGCGTATATATCCATCTTGGCGCGCGCCGTCTTGTAAGTCTCGGTCGGTGGTTTGCACATTTCAGTCCCACGGCAACCGTTTTGGGCCGTCGAGGCTGCCCCGATTGGAGGATAAACCACTAGACGATGTGATGTCGGGGGTGGCATGGGCCACGGAGGGAGTGGTGAAACGGAGAGAGAGGATTAGTCGAGGAAACGAGGGAGAAGTGGACTCCAAGGGGCGGTAATATCGACCATGGGACGGAAATATAGAGTCCAGCATATATCATCAGGTATAGTCGTCGTCTCGTCTGCCGTGGCGAGACGGGGAGAGAGGGCTATACCGCTTTGTTTCAGGTCCTGTCCTGTCCTCCGTTCCCGAAGCGATCGAGGCTGCGAGCAATTAATCCCCGAATATCCCGTGGGAACAAACGGCCGACGGTTGATTGGTGGGTATCATGGCGGTGCCCTCTATCCCTCTATCCCCTCTATCCGGAATGTAGCTCTTCCGCCCCATCCCAACACGGCTCTTGTCCGTCCGCGGGGTAGTTGGCAAGCCACTTTTAGCTGCCGTTGACCGTCTGGTCAAGAGGTTGCGCTTCCTACTCGCGCGGATAGAGACGGCACTTGGGGAATGGGAGGGGGGGATGCATCGAGGGGTTTCGCAATGTCGTGCCATTGTCGACCGAGGAGGCGTATCCTTTTAAGTGATGTGTCGTCTTATTTGGGGTCCTAGGTTGTTTGCCTTGGACCAGGCGGAGAATACAATGGGAGAAAGCTTTGTGGAATTGCATCCAAGTTCACCCGAGAGGCGACACGAGCGAAGACGGCATTTCAAGCTGGTGTGATGACATTTGCTTTGTTGGCGATGCAATCTCCCGTCGGTCCGTATGCGTGAGTGTCCGTTTCCCGTCCCGTCCTATCCTTGCCACCATGGTCCCTTGGATGGCTGTTCTAAACGCTACTAGTTTAACCCTTCATATCTCATCAAGTCGTCATATCCCCAAACCCTCAAACGGCCACCATGACCACCCACGCCCAAAAGACGGCAACTCCCACGCCGTAGCCCGGCGCCAGCCTCCCGCCCCCGCTCGGCGCGTCGCTCGAGCCGCTGCCGCTCTGGTCCGACGACTCGGTCCCGTTGTCGAACTGGATGCGAAACTCCATCGACTGCCCGGACGGCGTGCACCGGGTGCCGTCGGCGCAGTCGATGACCTTGCTCCACCGGCCGCTCGCGCACCGCTGCCACGAGTCCGTCATGCAGTTCCACTGGCCCTCCGAGTCGCACGACGAGCCAACGGATTCCTCGCGGCGGAGGAGGTGGAGGAGGTGGCGCGTGGGGGAAGGGGGGGAGACGGCGAGGCACTGGAGCATCAGGGCCGAGATGGCGAGGAGCGTTGCCAAACGGTGGTGGATGGTGAGGAAGTGCATTTTTCTTCCTTTTTTTTCTTCTCGTCCGTTTTTAGATGCGAAATCGGCCCCGGGCGCGGTAGCGGGAGGAGATTCGGGGTCGGGGCCGGAGATGTGGAGTCTTTGCGGTCCGAAAGTGTTTGGGGCAGGCACAGACTGGTTTTTCTTTCTGCGGCATAAAACGGTGGAAAAAAGGGATGTGTTGAAAAGGATCAGCTTGAAGGGAAATGGAAGAAGAAAGTAGTCGACATGCACCTCGGACAAGAAAAGAAAATAAACAAAAGGGGTCCTCGTGGGCCCTACAAACCGCCTTCACCAACGGCGTTGGCTTGATGGGCTGCCCAGCCATCGCATCGATTTCCAGGCGGCGGCGGCGGCGGGGTTGGGGACCCGGGACGTGGATCCGTCTCATTGGAGGTGGTGAGAGGGTGCATCAGGTACGAGATGCAAGGGGATTGTGGCCCTGCGTGATTTCTGCGGGGGGGGGGGGTTTGGATTTTCGGGTTTGTGGTGGTGTTGCATTGGTTTGTTCATGTTGAATGCTGCAGATTGTATGAATGCTGTAGACTTAACTGTAGGTCTCTTGGATACTACTTGAGCACTTGTGCTGATTCACGTCAAGGCAGCGATGAATTGATATATAGAGAGGTAAGTTCCCAACCACGTGCCCAAGGAAACAATCAGGCGAGTTTCTCAAGGATGAAACACGCGCCGTCTGTTCTCGCCGTGGCATCATGCAACGCATAATTGCGGGGACTCGTTGCCATTCAACCGACTACCTTAAAGGCTTAATTACAGCAATATACAAAACAAACTCCCAGGTGCAATTCCAGATTACTCCTCATATCCCTCAACCTCCGACTAGCGGTTTGATCCAACCCTCCATCTCGATAACCAAACTCAAGTGTAAAATACAAGCTTCCTCCAAGTCTTCTCAAAAGTCGCCGGGCCCGCGAGCGTCCTGGAGCTCAAACGACGCCATCTCCCCCTTCGCCTTCTTCTGCCGTCGGCGCTGAAGGAACCAGGCCGCGGAGACGAGGGCGGCGGCGGCGGCGACGCAGCCCACGACGACGACGACGACGACGATGACGGCCGCGCCGACGTCCGAGGGGCTGTTGGGGTGCTGCTGGGCCGTGGCGTTGGAGGTGCGGAACGGGCCGATGGATCCGTCCATGGTGAAAGGGAGTGTGTAGTTTGTTGCGAGGTTGTGGCTGCTTGGGTTGTGGTGAGTGCTGGGTGTGGCGACGTGGGAAGGGGGGGAGAGAGAGAACAGACTGGTGTTGATGAGATGTTGGCTTTCCAATATAACGGCAATGAGCTCCTGATTCGATGCTTTCTAAGTAGAATAGAAGTGAAGAATAGAAGGGAATGGTGTTCTGATCTGTCCTAGCGAGGTCAACTTCCGTCCTTATAAGAGCAGACACTCACCTCCACGGAACTTCTCAAGTGACCCGTCACGTCTGGTCCCCTGCGAAGCTATTTCCGTCCAGTCTATTGTTCTTCCCAATCTTCTATTCAGCCTCATACTAGGCTCGCGCTAGAAGGCCGCCAGATAATTTGCCCGGGCATTCTAGAGCCTTTCGCGGGGGGGCGTCTGTCACATCTCGCATTTTCTGCGTTGGACACTACGAGGCAAGGCAACCGTGAGCCTTGCACTTGGCCTCTGAACCCCTTGCCTCGCAATCTCTGATACGAGAGTGGTGAAACTACGGTCACGACGCTAATCATGGGCGATGAAAGGGCAGTAATTCGTCACGGTTGGTATTGTGTGGTATTGTCAAAGGTTCGTGTGAAATTACTCATTATATGTTGAGGCGTCCCAGCGCTTGGTCCGCTTTGCCCGCTTTCCTATGGATGCCTGTCTACCTAGAAACTCCTCCCTCATGTACAGCTAAGAGACTTTTATTAAAAAAAGGGAAAAGAAAAAGAAACATGTCCATGAAGCCTTTATCGCCGTGACCCCTTTACCATTTCCCGTTTATCCATTATACCGTCAAATACTCAAACATGGCTGATGCATCGGCTTGTCTGTTTTTCGACTCGTAAGCGTGAAAAAAGAAAGAAGATGAACGTCGTCCCGTTCACTGCCGGGGAGCGGTGCCGTTCCAGGCCGGGTACGTGGTGTGCCACTTCCCGTCGTCGTAGGACTCCGGGGGAGGGGCAGACGCCGCGGGCACGGCCGAGGTGAGCGTCGTCACCGCCGACGTGACCGTGGTCGTGTACGTGGTGGGATCGATGGCGACCTCGGTCTGGGTGGTGATGGTGGTGAAGGTTGTCAAGGTGGTGAGAGAGGTGAATGTCGGGGTGCTGGATGGAGAAGTAGTCGTCTCAGAGCCCTCGGAAGTGGTGGTGGTGGTGGTGGTGCTATGTTCAGAAGGGGCCAGGGTCGAGATGGCCGTGTCAGAGGAGGCCGTGGTGGTTGCCTCAGAAGAAGTGGCGGTGGTGGTCTCGGACGTGGTGGTATGTGCAGAGGAGATGTCAGTAGACGCGCCACTCTCGCCGGCAGCTGGGGCCGTGGTGGTTGGCGCCTGAGTAGAGACATTGTCCGTGGGAACTTCCGCGGCGCTAGTAGCCGGCAGCGTGGCCGTTGTGGCTTCGGTAGCCGGGCCGGTGGTGAGGGAGCTTTGGACAACGGAGCTTTGAACAACGGAGCTTTGAGCAGCAGAGCTCTGGGCAGCGGAGCTGGACACAGAGGTGGACACAGAGGTGGAAGTCCCACGGCTGGACTCAGTCGTTGCCGTAGAGCTCTTTGCGGTAGTCGTCTCGGCACCACCAGCCGCGGTCGTCGTCGTGCCAGGCGACACGTCAGACTTGTCCGCTCTCGTGGTGGTGCTGCTACTAGTAGTAGACGCAGGCTCAGGGGCGACGGTGCTGAGCTGCGAAGACGTGGCGCCGTCGTCAATGTCAATGACGGAAATAGTGGTCCTCAGCTCCTTGGTCACCGTCTTGGCAGGCGCAGTGACCGTGGTGGCGTCGTCGTCGTCGGTTTGCGTGACGGTGACGGGGTCCTCCGTCTTCACCACCGTCTGGGTGACGGTGACGGTCTCGTCGGGATCGTCGCTGGTGGACGTGGCGCCCGTCTCGCCGCCCGACCCCGAACCCGAACCGGCGGTGCTGGTCGGGTCGTCGTCGCCGGGCTCCAGGGGAACCACCGAGTACTTGGGCTGGTCGCGAACGACCATGACGGGCCGCGGGAGGGCGGCGACGGTGGTGTAAGTGGCCGAGAGGGCGAGGAGGAAGGGGACGAAGCCGCGCATCGTGGGAGCAGACGAAAAAGGCGGGTTCGAGCAGGTAGTTGTGTTGAGAGTTGCTGCGAGCTTTCGAGTCTCTTGGCGGCTCGGATTGTGTGCAGGTGCAAGGATAGAGATGTATGGGTTGTGTTGTTGTTTGGTGTAGTCGTTTCCAGGTGGATCCTCCAAAGAGAGCGAAGTTGGTGAATCACAACCGGCTCGAGATGCAAAGGGAGCGAACAAAAAAAGACTGAACAAATGCAGGAGCTGCAGGAAACAAGAGATATGTACGAACGGGAGTCGCTATGTGTGAGAGAGAGATGAAGAAGCGTCTGCGAGCCTGGGGGGTTCCCTGAATGCTCTATAAGAGAATTGGAAGCACGACAAAATCGAAGGCTGGGCAAAAGGTGGTTGGGTGACATCCGAGCTAGATCCCGTCGCGGGAGTGTCAGGGCCACTTCAGGGCCCTGTAAGATTACTGGTAGGCACTTAACGCGTCCGCGGGTGTGACCCCTTTCACCAGCCACGTCAAATTTCCCCTCCACGACGCGCTGTGATTGGCCGCGGTCCCGCTGTGGCGTCGCTTCTTCATGTCTGGACGACGGCCGGGACGACGACGGGATCCCTTGGAGAAATTGGTGGTTTGACGCGCGAGGGCAGAATCGAATTCGTATATGCCGCCCCATATGCAGGCACATGTTGTTGCAATCCTGCGCTCCAGTCAACCGGCATGAGCATCGGTCCAGCAAGCGAAGCGGCTCGAAAACCATGGTCATCCATCTCCAGTCCTTCGTCCCGACTCCGGCAGCTCTGGAGCTGAGAGTTGCGCAAGGTTTGTGGCGGTGCGCCGTCGTCACGACCTGAGGGGCGAAGGGATGCGCAAAAAAAAGGTGGCTGGTGGTCTTGGCAGAGCGAGCGCGTGTGGGTCCGTCATTCGGTCATGGGCAAGCGCTGTCGTCACGCCACGGCTTCCTTGGCCCCCCGCATCCTTGCGAGTTGCGACGGTCTTTTCCCACGGACGTCCAAGGTACGATCGCCCTCCATCGACTTCGCCTTGCTTCCAAGCCCTTCGCCTGTCTGTCTTCTGTGGCCGAGCCGATTGTGGAGTAATTGGGGGAATTTAAGCAATTTTGCTTTGGATCGTGATGATGCAGGTCAGACGCTTGTCGACCCAGCAGGGAAGGGAGTAGCTGACGACGACTGGAGAGCCTCAATTACGAGAGCAATAAGTGGCTTCAAGTACATACTACCTAGTACCTACAGCTTGACATCCTCCGCATGCGGCCACGCCCGTCGACGGAGGCGAAACCGAACAGACATGGATGGTCTCGTGAAGGTCCATGACGCTTTCCACTGGCCCTCAGCGACTCAAGCTGCTACGGGGAACTTCCAGTCGCCTTGGACGTCACGCAGCGCTTCTTGTTGCACCGCCACGACTACCCACGAGCACCCACCATGGCCTGCATCCATCCAAGGCTGAGCCCCCCCTCGTGTCTGGGCACTCGACCCAGCCCAAGGCAGAGTCGGGTGCCTACTTAAGAAGCTGGAGCGCATCACCACCCCCGTCAGCCGTTGTTGACTTTTGCAAACACACCGTCTAACACCTAAGCTCGCGAACTCGACATCGTCATCTCCGCCTCAACAAATTCTAGCCGCTCTACGGATATATCTTTGCCAGCTTTCGACCTGCTCGCCGAAGCGACATTTACCCCTCCATTCTCATCCCCCCTCCAAAACCCCGCGGTTATGTCATACCAAGGCTATGGCGCGCCGTATGGCCGTACGTCTCCGAACCCTCCACGTTCCCATCGCCATCTAACCACGGCAACAGAGCAGCCTCCTCAGGGCTACGGCCAGCAATACCCTCAAAGCCAATACCCTCCTCCTCAAGGCCAATACCCTCCGCAGCAAGGTGGCTACGGACAGCCGCCCCCGCCTGCACACTATCAGGGCGGTTACCAGCAGCCACCACCTCCACCAGGCCAGTACCCCCCTGCCGGCGGCTATCAACAGGCCCCTCCTCCTCCTCCTCAGTCGCCGTACGGCGGTTACCAGCAGCAGCCTCCCCCGGGCCAGTACGGCGCACCACCCCCTCAGCAGTACGGCCAGCCTCCCGCTCCGTACGGCGCTCCCCAGAACGCTCTTCCACAGCAGTACGGCGCCCCACCCCCTCCGCACCACGGGCCCCCGACGCCTGCGACGATTGGTTACGGCGCGCCTCAGATCATCCAATGGGATCCGAACCCCGACGCCCAAGCCTTGCGCAAGGCCATGAAGGGCTTTGGTACCGATGAGAAGGCCCTCATCACCGTCTTGGCCAACAAGGATCCCCTCCAGATCGAGTACCTCCGCACCACCTACGACCGCACCTTCCGTCGGAATCTCGTCGCCGACATCAAGAGCGAGACCAGCGGTTGGTTTGAGATGGCTCTTGTCGAGCTTGCGCGGGGTCCTCTTCTCAATGACACGCACAACCTGTTCAATGCCATCGACGGCGCCGGGACCAACGAGCGGGTTCTCAATGACATCTTGCTCTCGCGCTCCAACGCCGACATCCAGGCCATCAAGGGCTGTTGGGCAAACGTCTTCCGCCGGAGCTCTCACCCTCGGCTCGAGACGGCTATCCGCGGGGACTTGAGCATGAAGACGGAGAGGCACTTCTCCATGGTCATCGATGCCAAGCGAGCCGAGGACTCGGCCCCCGTCGTTCCCCAGCAGGTCGAAGACGATGTCATGAAGATTTACCAGGCGACCGAAGGTAGGATGGGAACCGATGAGATTCTGGTCTGCAGCATCTTCAGCATGCGCAACGACAACCAGATCCGCGCCATCGCCCATACCTACAGGCAAAAATTCAACAAGGATTTGGACAAGGTGATCAAGAGTGTAAGTGGTTTCCCTCCGGTATCAATTCCAGCCTGCTAACTCGCCCTAGGAATTCTCTGGTCACATGGAAGACGCTCTCCTCTTCCAGCTGGGCTACGCCACAGACAAGTACATGCACGCCGCCAGGCTTCTCGAAGACGCCATGGCCGGCATGGGCACCAAGGACCACCTGCTCGTGTCCCGCGTCATTCGCTTCCACTGGGACCGCACCTTCCTCGCCAACGTGAAGGCTGCCTACCAACAGCGCTACGGGAAGAGTCTTGCCAACAGAATCAAGGGCGAGACGTCGGGCGATTACAGGAGGGTCATGCTTGCCGTCATTGGTGAGCCCTTCTGATGAAGGGGGCATCGCAAAGGAAAGGATGGCTGAAAAGACGGGATTTGGGAAAAGGGAGTGCGGGCGGTTATGGTGGACAATAGCCATCTTCCGTGATGAATTACGGCCGTTTCTTTTCTCCAGGGGGGTCGGTCGGCGTTGCGGGTTTTATACTCCAATTGACTTTGTTTCGTACCTACCAAGTCTGTGCATTGAGTTCTGGGGTCGGGGCGACGAAAGGGATGGGCATTGGTCAAGTTTGCCTGTCATTTGACGGCGATGGAAATAGGAAGTGTATCCCAGATGAGATGTGCAGCTTAATTGTTAATATGTCTGTCGCATAACAGTGGAGAGCTGAGTTCTTTTAGTTATCTGGATATTTTTAGACCCCTTAAGTCGGACCTAAAAGAGTTTCTTTTCGTCTGTTAGTGTTAGCATTAGGCTTAATTAATAAGTGGAGAAGAGCCTGTAATAATTTATGTGTTATTTGTTAATTTATTATAAATATAGAGTAATAAACAGCATTTTTATTAGCAGGACATATTTATGCGTCACGCAAAGAACAACGCATAAAGCCTTTAATTAGCTAAAAAGCCAGCTAGCTAATTACCGGACAAGCCTAGCGCCTAAGTTACGGCGTTACTTTAGTCCGCGCGCTACTTATTGGCTGCATCGGGACGCAATAAACACGCTAGCTTAGCGTCCTTTAGCAACTAAAAACTTCTTATTAGAGCCGAGCTTTTCCCTCCCGCCTTGCTGCTTTGCGTCCCGATTTTATTTGGCGTTTGCGATTTCCTGTTTCACGAAGCGCGTGCGTGCCTCCCTGCCTGCACATTGAGCTGCAGGTTCCCGAAGACTGACTACCTTGCTCGGTTCGCGACTGCCAGTTTTCCAGCTTTGCGCCTCTTCAGCTGAGGTCGCTCTTACCGTGTGTGCGAGTTTCCAACAACGTCTTCCAAATTGGAAGGAGCAGGTTTCCTAAAGACATCAAGGAGGGTGCAAACTTTCCATACGCGACCTCGCGGGGGGGGGAGGATTCAAAATCGGCCGGGAAGTTTTCTTGTCGCGTATTCACGAGACATCGCGGGAAAGTGCTTCCCTCCAACCGTGCGCGCAACGACCTCTTCGGGAAGACTTGGGGGGAACCTACCTTAGTAGGCAATGGCGACTCCAGCTCCAGCTCCAGCTCCAGCTCCTCAGCCCGCCGGCGGCCCGGCTCACAACGGCGGCATGACGCCCAACTCTGGACCTTCGTTTTCGGCCTCGCCAAGCGTGCCGCCGTCGAACCTGCCAAACGGCGCATCGCCCTCGGTGTCGCGTCAGGGCTCCGACGGCCCTCGAACCTCGGCGCCGGCGACGGCCTCGCCTCAGGTTTCGCCGCCGGTGCAGCAGCAAAACGGCTTCCAGCCACCGCCGCCGCCGCCGTCTCAGGGCGCTACTCCCAACGGCAACTACGCTCAACCGCCGCCGCCGCCTCCGTCCCAGCACCCGCATCCTCTGCCTCCGAGGCAGTCTCCGGCGCCGCGCATCATCATGTATCAGCCGCATCCCAATGCGCCGTCGCAGCCGTATCCTTCGTCCGTCTCGCAGCCGCCGTCGCAGTCGCAGCAACCTCACCCGCCAAGGCCGGAGCCACTCCCTCCTCCTAACCAGGCCTTGACGTCTCCGACCAACAGTGTTCCTGTTCAAGAATCGGCAAATTACCGAGATCTTTCTCATCTGATCTCCTTGTCCAGTCCCGATGTCGTTCGTCAGACCATTCGGGATCATTGGGAGAAGGCCATTCTAGGATCCCAATATCACATCGCCTTTCTTGTAAGTTGACTGCATCTCTTCATCCCCTTATGATCTGAGGTTCCATTCGTCTCTTTGCCCCTCCATTCATCCTTTCTATCATGCGTCATCGAAGCTTCACTCTTGGGCACAGAGCAGCCGCTCGCGCCCCCTTGTGAGAGACATGGCTGATTTGACTTGCAGTTGAACGCAACGATACACCAAGCCAACGATGAGACTCTTCAGCGAGCCGTCAAAGACTTTGGGTCCAGGATGATACGGGTATCCAAAGAGGACTTGATTCAGCACCTCACCATAGAGGACTTCGATGCCATGGCAGACTTGCTGCTCACCCACGTGAGCCCTACCTTTCTGGACAAGGCACTCGCGCGACGCCTCGAAACTATTCCCGCTCGACAGCTGGTTAACGCCTTGGCACGAGCGGAGCGCTTAGGATATGATGTCCAAGACATCGTTGAGGAAGGACAAGGTGGCGGAGAGCATGTCATTCCGTCCTTGCATTCATTGGCCGTTCCGCCTGTCCCGTCTCAAGCTCGCCCACCACCTGTTCATGCTCCGCTTCCGCACCAGCCGCTTCCACACCAACCGATGCCGCAGCACGCTCCTCCGGTCCCCAGTGCGCAGGGCGTGTCAGAGAAGGGTACTCGATACGCTCTCGCTCGGAATGGCCCGGGCACAATCATGTTCTGCCAATGTGGTTGGCCGTGCAGCTCCTTGAAAGCCCTCGACTACGTAAGTTTTACTCGCTGGACGAAGGTGTGCATGGCTAACTTTTGCAGCATATGAAAAAGAGGGCTTGCGGCCAGGTCCTGCCCTCGGATCAAGAAGGAAAGGAATTTTGTCATCACTGTGGCTGTCGATTTACGAGCCCCGGTGGCCTCTACTATCACCACAAAGTCGATGTCTGCGGATCGTACAACGAAGAGGAAAATCAGCAAATACTTGCCTTGGTTCGTGAGTTCCGCAGCAACAGCCAGTCAAGCCGACCAGCGCCACCACCAAAGCCAGCACAAAGGCCGGCTCCACCTCCAGTATCAACACCATCCAGGCCCTTGGCGCTACCGCCGGGATACGACAACGGCCCGGCTCCGCCCGGGGGAGCGCCGTACGCACACCTCTCGCCAGACAAGAAGCGAGAGCTGGATGCAGAGATGAGGAAAACAGAAGAATACTACGGTAGCATGATGAGGGAGGCCATGAAGATGCCCGAGCCCGAAAAGTCCAAGCAGCTAGCATCTTTGAAGAACCGGTACAACACGAAGCAGAGCACCACGAGAAAGAAGTACGGTATCCGGCTACGAGAGCGACGTAGCAGAGCCGAGATTGATGCGGAGCGAGTTCGGCTCTTTGGGACATTGGACGGCCCTTCTTTATCAGGCACCGGGACGGGAACTCCCCCGTACAAGAAGGCGCGAGTTGAAGAACAAGCCTCGGCGAATGCAGCGCCGCCTGGCGATGGCCAAACCACGCCTCGGAAGCGGGTTCCTGTCAATGAAATGGGTGGCCTCACCGGATCGCAAGCCACGGCCGAGATGGTCGACCCCACGGCGTCGTTGAACCCGGTGCAGCCCCGACAAGTGCCCCAGATACCGTCGAGCCAGGCCCACTCGACTCCAGCTGGGACTCAAGACGATCCGATGGCGATCGACGACGAGTCAGAGAGTACGGATAGTGACATTCCAGCCACCGTGCCGGGGGTCCCAGCTTAGATGCCCTACCTTGCGAGGACTGGGTGGGGTGGCTCTCTACTCTATCGTCTTGAACATACCCGTGTTGAAGGAGAGACGACCGAGGGCATTGGGTGGTTTTATAAGGCATGGGATTGGGGGCGTTGGGAAGAACAACGGCGGAGAGGATGGGCAGGTCTAGGACTTTCGGCACGGGGCATTATAGAGGAATCTACTTAGAGACGAGCCCTAGGCCAAGGGACGGGCAAAGTATGATGACGAAATCGAACCGCGCTTAATACATGCGATATTGAAACGACCCAGACGCAAAGCATCGGTTAACAAGTTGGGTCGTCGCAGAATTGAAACCAAGTTGATGGTGTACGGGTGCTGTGACTCTATGTACGATAATCCCTCACCACGTGGAAATAGACCTTGATGAGAAACACTCGGCGAAGGAGTGTGACGACATGGGTTCAACATTGGAAGCACGGGACGGAGCATGGCTCGGCGTCGCAGGAGAGAGCGTGGACGAAGGCGAGACGGTTTGGCGATAGGGCGTGAATCAGGCAGAAAGTGAAGGGTTCGTCGAGGTGCGTGTTGAGTTGAGTGAACGGGGGGGCTATATCTGAGGCAAGTCGCCGAGTTCATGATGCTACTACGATGCGAGTGATGCGAGTGATGCGCCAAGGCGGGACAGGATCGAGAGATGTCGATTGACGCAGCGAGACGCGTTGACGATGAGGGTGTTTCACGAGACTCGGACGGTGGTTGCTCAGAGGAGAACGTGTTCCGACGTGCCTGCCCTCCAGGGAAGCCACATCCACCCACCTGAGAAGCTTCTTTCCGTTTTACCGCGTGCAGGCGCTCTCAGGTCACCCGTGACTTGCTCGCCTCAGCAATTCCACCAGCTCATCAATTGACCAGCTCTCTCCAAAACGCATCCTGACTGGGCAATTGAGCTCAGCTCAGCTCAGCTCATCTCAGCCAGATCGACACAGCCACGTTTTTTTTTTTTTTTCCTTGACGCATGCAACGGGAGCGCACGTTTTGCCATGGCAATGTGGCTGGGCCAGAAACGCGGTCGCATGCGCAGCGGCAGATGAGAGACGTTCGGCTGATTTCGTATCGACTTTCCATTGCTGCCTCGACGCCGGACGGACAAAGCAGACAGAGACCCCCCCCCCCTGCTCGAGGCGAAACCTCGCCAGGAGACGAGACAAGCAAGACGCCCACGACGACGGTAACCCCACCGGTGAATGAATGAATGCCCGTCAAACCCGCAGCGGGCGAGGAATAGGCGAAGAAGTTCCTCAATTGCGCCTTGGATGCCGCCGTCCTGGTCCTGGACTGCCCCGAGGCTCGTGTGACGTGCGTGACGCACGCTGTTTCGCTCGACGAGTGGTTGTCCAGCTTTGGTCTCGAGGAGGGCCATTTTGGCACGTTTGGGATCCGGCAGTTTGAAACGCTTTACTGCCCAACCCAACCCCCGCGACTCCCGCTGAATGGTGGCCGCTGTGGTTCTGGAAAGAGGCGGCAATCGCCACTTCAGGATCCGTCATTCCATCCCGCCCCCCTTGGAGCCCTTCAGCTGAGGTGCTGAGGGCTTTTTTTTCGCTCCTGAAGCTCCCGCCCCGAGCCTGTCTGAAACGGCCAGTCAGCTGCTCGTCGGGCGCGTTCTGCTTCGCTACTGGCCGTGTTGCGCTTGTCATTGTGAGAGGACCGAGCTTCCTCTGGGCACTAGGATCTAGGATCTAGGATCCAGGGGCAAAACTTGGTGAAGCTCGCCCTGTCGCCCACCACTGCCCGCGGTGCGTCCAGGGGCGTTCCAGGCCGTCAGGGGTTCGTTCCGTCAAGTCAACGTCGTTGGTTGACTGGCCACACTCTGACAATGCGACTGTTAGAGAGTATGTGGATCACACGCTTCATGTTGTCGTCGCTTGTTGATAATGCGCCCTCAGGCCGCTCTAGCGACGCTTCTGTTTTGGCTTTGGACTTTTCTTTTTTCCTTCGTTTTCCTGTTGTTGTTCTCCATCTGGCCGGGCCAGCTTGCACTTTGTTTCTTCCATCAGCGTTTTGTTTACTTCTACGTACCGTCGTCAACCTTGATATTAAGCCTATACACGGAGGAATACCGTCAACGCCACCTCTCTCGCACACACCGAAACAATTCGTTTCACCCTTCAGAATGGTGCCCATCATCAGGCCAAGCAGCCTCGACCGTCTGGCCGAGGCTCGCAAATCATATCGCCCGTCGACGAGTTCCTCGGGCCCCTCACCACCTCCTCCTGGGCCGCTCGCCACCGTCCTCATCGGACCCAAGCAACACCGCTTCAAGGTCAACAAGCGTCTCCTGTGTGCGTCGTCGTCCTTCTTCGCCGAACGTCTCGAAGACCCCTCCCATAGCCGCCCCATCTCTCTCTGGCTTCCGCGCGAGTCGGCCTCCATGTTCGCTCTGTTTGTCGAGTACGTCCACGTAGGCGGTGCTCACTTCCGTCGCTACATCGACGATGCCGTTGTCAATGCCCGTGAATCGGGCGATCCGCACATCCGGGACTTCCACTGGGCCATGATCCGCCTTCACCTCTTTGCCTCTCACCTCGCTCTTTACCGACTTCAGGACCTCGTCATGGACGCCGTTCAGGACCTCTACCTGCGATGCGACTGGGACGTGCCCCCCAGCCTCATCACTTACCTGTACACGCAATGCGAGGATCTCGCCGCCATACGTCTGAGGCGCTGGGCCGTGGCCATGGTTGCCTTCTCCTTCAACGGCGGGCCGCACATGGACTTTGACTCCCAGGACGCCACCGAGTTCGAACCCGCTCGCTTCAGCGATCTCCTGGACCAGCTCCCCGAGTTCGCCGCCGACTACGACCGCCACATGCGCAAGATGCGAGAGTCGGGCCTCGACATCCGCTTCAAGAACCCGCAGCTCCGCATCCCGGCCAACCGCCTCCGCAACGACGAACGCGCCTTTGGGTTCCGCCAGTGCTCCTTCCACTCCCACCGGGCCACCGTGGGCGAGCGGAGGTGTCCTCACCAAGTCTCTGCCTCGTCCAAGTTCCACCACCACGTCAACCCCTCGACGTCTGTCAACGCCCGCGGGTCCGTCGTGGCGGGCTTGACCACGCCGAGTAGGCGGAACCAGGACATCGTCCCCAAACCGTTATTCTCGGGGCGGAGGGACGAGGATGAGGGCGATGACGACGACGACGACGAGATCTCCAAGGCTATCAAACACGTGAGATCGATATCAAGCACCTTCAAGGTCTGAGAGGCGGTCATGGGTGACGCCTCGGACCACACACGACTATTTCTTACTTCTCTTTTTATACCCCCTTTACTATACAAATCACCTTCAGGCCACGTCGCTCGAGGCGAATGGGGCCCCCTTTATACCCAGCCATGCGTTCCAAGACTTCTCCATGAGAATACATTCATTCCGCAGACGTCGTCTCGATGACGGCCGACGAGGGCGGCTGGCCCGTCGTGTAACTTTAGCCTATTTGAAGAAGAAAAACAGCATGAGGAAGCCTCGTGTCAGATTTGCTCTTGGAAAGTAATCTTACGTTTCGAGCTGGAAGTCCTGTATATATGTAGATGAATGGTAGATAATAAAATAATAACAAATAATTCACACAAGATGAAACAAGCCACGACGAGTTGTACGCCTTCTCGGCCAATATCATCACCACATGGATTCAATCACGCCTGTGCACAGAACAAATCTACAGAGCGCCGCCCTTGTCAAAAGGAAGTAACACCTTCAATCGCATAACAAATTACTACACATGCAACCCGGTGTTGGGTGAAGTTTTGTAACATTCATATCATGTCTCGTTCTATGGACACGCCTGTCCTCTGTCCCTATCCAGGCCATCGCCAAAGGGAAACAGACCCATTAAGAATAGTCCTCGTTTCGAAAAAGAAAAAAAAGCCGTTCCTCTCCGCGAGACATTGTGAGCGTTGAACGTCCATGTGCTTCATCATGACACACACCCTCTCCTCTCTCACTCTCGATTCCAATAAGCCCGCGCGTCCCCGCTTTCGGGAACAGCCGTAGCAGTGAGGCCAGTTGAAAAGAATGCGTAAAAAAAAAAAACCAAATATAAAACAAACGACACCAAAGGCAACTGTTGGGCCTTGGGTTACCCCTGGTCATTTCCGTCGTATCGTGTCTCGTGAGCTTTGTGTGTGTGTAAATCGTCCATCCGAAATCTGAAAACATTGTGGAAGAGAAGAAAGATGAAAAAAGAAAAGGAAAAAGAAAAATGCGTCCCCCTTAGATCCGTCATACAATACAATAAGAAAATTGAAGAAAAAATAGTGAAGATGAAACGAGGCAGCCGTTGAATCTGCATGAGTGCACCAAAATGTGACTCTGAGAAGTGCAAGAAACTCAAAACGTTTCCTGATATAAAGATGATAAAAAGAGGTCCATGAGAAGCGAAAAGGATAAAAGGTTGAAAAGGGAAGATGTCGTCATCTCTGCCGTCTAAAGGTGCTGCATCATCGGCTGGTATATGGAACGGGGTGCCGTCTTTACCGAAGACTCCGGTGTCAAAATAATGTTGGCGTCCATGTACTCGTGAATTTCGTAGGGCAACCATGAACGTTGAGAACAAATGTACAAAGGAGAGGAGGAAAAAGGAAAAGTTGGGTAAGAATGAGTGTCATCAAAGTGGCGATTCAGATCGCCGACGAGGCTGGCCACGCTGACGGAAGCTCTTTAGTCGTTGATCGATGTAAGCCAACCGATCCGTAAGGGAGGATCGAGATACAGGACCCGTGTCCACAGACTGGAGTAGGGACTGCTGGAAAGTGTTGTAGGGTCGTCGGATCGTCCCGATGTCTATGCTGGAAGAGTGTGTGTGGCGGTTTGGCAACGAATGCCTCGAGGATGCGATAGCAAAGGGCGATCCGAGGCGGGGAGGTGCCTCTGCCGGGGGTGCCAAGCCTTTGTGCTGAGTGATGTCGTGCGAACGAGAGGATTCGAAGAGCTCCTGCAGATTGGCACGAGGCACGTAAGGGTTCTCTCGTTCGCCGAGAGACGAAGAGAATTCAGATCCACGGGGCTCTTCGGTCAGCTCGTCACCGGGAGCAGAAGGGTCGACGTAGAGATCAGATCCAAGACTCGGTCGCTTGTTCTTGCGCGGCTCCAATATCCGCTGAGAGTGGGATCGTCGCTTCTGAGTAGATCGGCTTTCGTACAGTCTTGCCGGAGATCTCAAGGCGCGTCGCGGCTCTGTTGTATGACTTGGCCTTTGGAAGTCCGAGTCGATAACAAAGCTGGAGGGAAGAGAGTTGGAGGAACTCGGGCCATAGCTGCGGGAGTTGCGACCGGAAAATGGTGAGGCCAGGTGGGTTGCCTCTGACTCGAGCGGCTCGAATCCAAGAACCGGGAGAGAAGCCTCTGTGTGGGTGGGGGGAGGGGGGAGCTCCTGGGGTTGGGTTTCTTCGACTGAGCTCGTGAGCTGGGCCAAAGGGCCTTCAGGATGCATGGCATCAGAAGTGCTCACGGCAAGCGACATGACCATGTCCCGACTCGAGAAAACAGAGCCAGAACGCCCAGGCACGGCCCGTCTGCTCCAGAAGCGATTGGCGGTCCTTCCGAAGGGAGTCGGGCTGTGGGCCAGATACTGGCTGCTGCGAGCCGAGCTTCTCGCACTGGCCTTGCAGAGCTCGATAAGATGGGCTCGAGTGGCGCCGTGAGTGTGAGGCCACTTGATAAAAGCTCCCGGGTTCTGTCCATTGGGAGTTGAGCTACCGCTCTTGCTTCCCTTCCAGCTCAGGCTGGCCACTCGCGCAATGCGCGTCGCCGCTCCGGACGGCGGGATCCCGCTCTTGCTGAGGCGGAACGGTGTAACCTTGGGATCTTGCAGGTACATCATGTAAGTTGACCACAGGTGATCGTCCATGCGTTTCGTCCAGACTGGCTTGCGCGACTTGCCCTTGAGCTGCGCCTGTGGCGCGCGAATGGTCTTCTCGGGATCTTCGGCAGAAATAGGCTCATCATCCTGCTCGACCTTTTCGATTTCAGGACTTATTGGTTGGTTCAAGTCTTCCGAGCTGATGGAGAAGTAACTGAGGAGTGAAGTGCTGGTGTGATCAGAATGGGCGGTAGATGGTCGGCTGGACTCGTACTCCGGACTCGACTCCAGGCTGCTGAAGGTTGAGTCAATAGACCAGTTAGGGTAGCGCTCCTGTGGGATTGCCAGCTCGGCTCCGGGCGCTGGGGTCTTGGGGGGAGAGAACATGCGCTCGGAGACTCCGTGTGGTGTCAAGGGCATGTCGTCCATGTCGCTCAGCTCCGACATTGGGTACATGGTGTCGGGCATTTCCTCGTCGAGAACGACGCGGGGTTCCTCGATGCTGGGGACGGGTATGTCCGCAGCATCGACCGACGCCAGGAACTGCTCTGTGGGAGCAGTGAGACTGGCTACATTCCTTCTCTTGAGTCTGAACCGGCGGGGAGGGGACGGCGGTCGCGGAGAAGCCGACAGTTGTGCGTCGCCCTCGGTCGTCGGCTCCGGGGTCTTGAGGAGGTCGTCGCGGCGACCCCCTCGCGACCAGGCCGCAAAGGTTGGCAAGGGAGGCATGGTTGTGGAGCACGAAGCTATGCGATGCAGGTTGCTGTGGTTTGTCGCGCAGAGGAGCTCAAGGGAGTCGTCCAGGGTATATAAGTAGGCAAGAGGAGCCAGCAGTGGGCTGTACCAGAAACGTGTTTCGGGAGCTGGAGCGATGTCTCAGTCGGATAGACCTTGGTGGCGTAACAGTGTGCGCCGTTGGCGATGGAGCGGAAGAATGGTGAATGCGACGTGAATGATTGTCGACGGTGCGGGTGAGCGGCGCAGAGAAGTTCGAGCAGATGGAAAGGTCCTCGAAGAATCAACGACGTGTCTATTCAGCGTAACGGGTCGTTTGGGTCAAGGCAAGCCACGGCTGGGCAGACTGAAGGTGAATCGGGGAGCGACAAACGCGACGTCGCAAAGTAAACAGTCGCCTGTCGATAAGAGGGGCGTTTGGCGAGTCGCGTCGCCCGGGGGGGTTGTTATGAAGGCAAGACAACGGGAAGAAAATAACAAAATAGAGTCGGGTAGCAAGCGGCGGGTAGTGGTTTATTGTCGTCGTCGTCGTCGTCACAGGTGGAGTTTGACAGTTCGCAACACGGAGGGCGGCGCCTCAATCGTGTGAGTGTGTGTGCGAGTGTGCGTCTGTGTTGACTCTGGCTGGCGCGGGCGCACTTGGCACTTGTCGCAGTCGGGTCGATCGAGCCAGAGTCGGACAAAGACCAAGATAAAACAGAGATAAATTGTAGAATCGAATACGAAGGCCGGCGACGAAACTCAAGCCAAACCAACGATTCACCAGTGAATAAACGGGATAAAAGGGAGGGGGGAGGGGAGGAATGGGCGCAAGGGAAGGACCGGAATGAGGGGGGGAGGTGGGAAGGGAAAAGGTGAAGAGAAATGGAAGGGGAATAAAAAGGGAAAAAAAGGGAAAAACCAATCGACTTTAGGGTGGGTGGCCGAGTTTATGGCAGGCGAGAGCTGCAGCGGTGGTGCCTTCCCAACTGCCAGGCCAGGCGAGAGAGGGCAAGAGGCATTGCAGGGCTCCGAGGTTCCTGTTTGCTCCTTCTCTCTCTCCTCGCTGCCCGTCGAGGTGGGCCAACACAACGAACAGCGGGTGGCGCGAACGCTACTCCTCTGAAGGCGAGCTTGTGCCCTGTACTCGGGAGGGACTTTGTGTGCGGACGGGCCACTGCGTCTGCCACGCCCAGCGACAGGCGCGTTCCGGTGGGGACGCCCATGTGCGGCGGTCGTCGCACCGTGTACCCTCGGCGTACCCTCTGCCGTCTCCTCTCCTCCTCCCGCCGGGCCCGTCCTCCCTCCCCTCCCCTCCCACCCCCGGGAACCACCTCCAAACCCATGCACCAGACCAAAAGCTAGCGCGCACGCCCTTGACAAGAAGGAACCCACTCCGGCAGCGCCCGTCGCAAGAGACGATCAAGCGGCGGTCAGTCGTTCGGAGGAGGAGAAGGGGGGGGGGGACCTCGCCTGCTGGGATCCCTTTCGCAGATGGCGGCCGGGCAGCACGCGGATAGGACCAGCTCTGCGCCCTTGCAAGCTTCGCTGCTACCGTTTGGACCCTTGCGGGACGACACGAGAGGTTGGAGGGCGGTGGATAGGCGGAATGCAGGAGTATGGAGTTTTGGACATGAAATGCGCATGTATGTGCAGCATGTATGTGCTCGTTAGCGACCACCTAGTACTTACGTATGTTGCGTCTGTGAGTTGTAGCCCAGTCAACATGAGAGACGCGTCTTGGGGCCATCAAAATATTGACTTGAGGAAATACACAGAAACGAAACGATTCGAGCAAACGTCGCCCCCGAGGCCGATTTCAACCAGACGTTGATCCGCGATGCGTGTGATGTGACAACGCCCCCCGAAGGCGCTACTCGGACGGTCGAACGCCTCTCGATGCGACGCTGGCCCCGAAAAGGCCGGCCGCGTCGTCTGCTGTCCGTCCTGCACCCGTCCTTGACAATCAGCGAGGAATTTGCGGCCTCGATTGGGGGAGGCGGACAGGCACAGCTCCGCCCATTCGATGCGTACGACGCATAAATGTATCTGCACATATAGTAGGTACCTAGTAGGTAGGCGTCGTACGGGGACGGTTGTGGGAAGCGGCCGGAGAAGGCGGCCACGGGGACCTGCACACCACGACGAGAGCTTGTTCACCCACACGCCCCTAGCACCGAGAGCAGACCCGAACCCATGCTTCGCCTCGTCGGGAAGTGAGTGGCTCGACGAATACCGGGTCAAGCGAGCAACATCAGACGCGTCGTCGAACCTGGCCAGCGGCTCGCCTTGTTATGATTGAGAAGCGAGACAGGAACGTTCCATCCAAAAACAATGAGGCTTGTGTTTTGAATTCCAAACGGGGTCTAAAGCCTAAGACGGCGTCGGGTTCCACGTCGACGTTTGTTTCGGCCTCTCCATTGTGGTGGCACGCTGTTGGAAGAGTCTGAGGGGTGAGAGAGGGAGCAGTGACTGTCGAGCACCAACAAGCTTCCCTGCTGCCCTTGTGGAGTCGTCGGCTATTGAACAATTTATTAGACGCCTTGGAGGAAGACAAAGTCTTCAGATAGTTTGAGGAGCTTGGCCTCGGTATATGGCCGCACTGAGAGGCGCAGGCAGGGGGAGATCCAGTCGCGATGAAGCGAGACAGGAATGGCCGCGTTCAGGTTGCGACGAGGCGTCCAGGGCTGCCCGGCGTCCTCGATGGATTGCAAAGTACCGTGCTAGGGTCCTCCTCTGAGGTGTGGAAAGACTGATGAAGAGACGAGATGCAGCCTGCAGGCCGGCGGCAAGAGAAACAGTCCGGCCCAACCAGCAGGAGAGCCAAGTTTCGTGGCTTTTCAGTCTTGTTCTTCTTGTTCATGTTTTTATTGACATTGATAATCATGAATATTTTTTTCTTCTTTTTTTTTATGCCATCATTGCTATGTATATCTGTAGCTGGAAGCGATTTGAATGTCACAGCGAATTAACTTCTCGACGCGTTTCGTTTCCCCCCAACACGAAAAACACACGTGCACGCGTCGCCTTTTTTTTTGACCAGTGACAATGGCCTGTCACATCACACAAGAGAAAAGAAAGACATTGGATGGACGGCATTGGATGCCCTCTCAGCCCAATGAAAACGTCCCAAAACGGGATAATTGAACCTCTCCGATGGTGGTGACTTGAGTGCGACTGTGACGGGTTTTTGAGTGAGTGAGGCTGGAGAAGGAAGCGAGAGTTTTAGTTCCATGGGGCCAGCTCGAAGCGAAAAGGACTAGTGTCCGGTGCCATCAGTAGAAAGTGGAGGAGGAGGAGAAGGAAGAGGACGGGAGGGAAAGAGGAGAGGGAGGAGAGAATGGATCGAACGCAGCGATGGATGATGATGCAAGTTGGACCCGGCTTCTTGTGGCTTTTTTTTGCTTGGCTGGACGCCTGTGAACCAACCAAGTCCTCCCGATGCTGGCCTTTTTCATTTTGGGGAGGAGGCTCATCAGGATCAGGGCTCGTCTTTTGCTTCAGCCGGCCGAATGCCGACCCAGATGATAAATGCGGTGAGAGGAGAGGGGAATCGAATGTGACCTTGCTCGGTGCTACTCCGTACTGTACATACAGTCCTCATCATGATCACCAAAGCTGCTACCCCCCATCACACAGACCACGGCAAGAGCAAAAAAAAACATGGTCGACATGGACCAGGGGACCAGACTCTCGTCTGCCGATCCCAACCTGAATCCAGCTTAGGCCATCCAGGTGTCTCCAGGATGATCAGGATCACGGACGACGAGGAAAACCCGCCTGTATTCGTAGAACTCTCTCGAGGTCTCAGCAAACTTCAAGGGGATACTTAGGTACTACTGGTCAAGCCCATGCCTTTGCACCGTGCGTATGTGTGTATTGGGCCAATGTAGTATGTATGAATACGAAATCATCCCAGAAAACCTGACTCGACCTCTGCGTGTTACACGCTCGCTCCCAACTCATCAGCCTCCTGCGACCTGGGGGGCGGCCTCGATTGATTAGCAGGTCAGGTCTCTAATTCTGGCGGCGCAAAATGAGCTGCGTTTCAGAGCCCAGCCCTCTTCTTCTTGGCCGCGATATCAAGCATTCCCCCCTTCCAACGCCACATGGCGGGAGCCTCTCAACTTGCCACCTCTCTCCCTCTCCCTCTCTTCCCCCCTTTTTCCCCCATTTGTTTTGATTCTCTTGTTTATTTGTTTTGTTTGGTGGATACGACTCCCACCGAGTAACAAGACCATCAAGCCCCCCAGCTTCGTGCGTCCCTGTGAGATCAGATCCAGCGCCGGTAGACAATCCGGTACGACAGCTGTGCGTTGGCCTCTTGGGCGTGTGCATTCCGTCCCGGTGCCTCCTTTTTTTTCTTCTTCTCTTTATTCTCCCATTGGGGGGTTTCTTTTGACATGGGCTGTTGGGTTGGCGCCCTTTTGGCAGCGGAGGCAGGGAAGCGTCTGGGGTCTGGACGCAACGGAGAGCCGGGGCCCAGGGGCAGGGGGAGGAAAAAAAGGGAGCGAGCTTGACGTCGGCTTCTGCTTCTGTGAACATCATATCATGTCTTGGATTGATGAGAGCGTCGAGAACCTGATGTAAGATCCGTGAGCTCTTCTCCCCCCCGGTCAGCTGCCATCCGGAGGGAGTCCTAGCGGGCGTCGTCGTTCGGGCTGAGACATACAGGACGGATCACGCAGGTACCTATTACTGTACCTCTCGCGGAGGGGGGGGGAATGCTCGCCATACTTTGGCCGCAAGGCAGTATTCGTCGCATTCATCCCATTGACTCTAATGCCCCCCGGACAACACCTCACACAGCTCGCATGCCCCCGACTGTCGTGGCCGTGGCGATCGTGTGCCGTGTTTCCTCAATTGGTCGTCATCTCACTTCAATTACGTCAATGGTCTCTCTTTTTCGCGGCCCGTCTGTGGAGAGAGGTGGTCGAGTTGACGGGACAGTTCATGCGCCTTTGTCTCTGTTTTTTGTCCTTTCCATTCCGTTGCCACCCCGCTCCCTCCCGCCCGTCTTGCCTCGTGGGAATGGATGGGCGATCAGTTAATGCACGTACTATGTAGTATGTATGTGTCTGGCCGCTTCCTGTAGCCGGCGGGTGGCAGGTCATGTCATCGGCGGCCAAATGGGCGGGAGCAGAGTTGCATCCGTTCAAAGTATGGTTTTGTGTATTCTTGTGTGTGTGTGTGTGCAAGGCCGTCAAAACAGGCCGATTGGGGACAAAAAGGGCCAAATCTCACTCACTACTGCACATCTCACTCAAAACTATCGAAACCACTCAAAACATCAGCTTCAGCTCGTGTCTCTCCCACGCTCCTTCCCCGGAATGGTCCTTCCCCCGCCCGTTGCGGCGTCCTTTGTTCTTCGGTCCCGCTTTTTTTCTTTTCTTCGAAATCGGCTCCGGGGCCGCCGCGACGGCAACGCCAGGAAAAAGGGTGCGAGCCGTCCCGTCGTGCATCGTCTGGCGTTTCTTTGTTGGACCATTGCACTGGGGGGTGGTAGGTCGGGGTAGACTATAAAGAGGACCGAGCCTGGCAGCCTTTTGGGTTTTGGCTGCATCTCATCATCGCCTCTCGTCGAACTCTCATCTCTCATCGCCCCCTCATCGCCCCTCTTCGTTCTTCAACCAAGAAAAAATCCATCCATCATGGCTCAAGTAATCGGTCTCGACAACCTCAAGGACGCCCTGACTCCGTGGAACCCCGATGCGCCCAACCAGCTCTGGGCCATTGTCGACATGGGAAGGTAAGTTTTCTGGAGCAGCCGGCCGAGTGTATATATATATATATCTATCTAACCCGTCGTCAGCAACGGCATCCGCTTCTCCATCACGTCCCTCGCTCCGCCCACCACGCGGCTCCTCAAGCCCGTCTACACGGACCGCGCCGCCATCTCCCTCTTCGACCGGCTCGTCGAGGGCCCTCCCGGAACCTTTACCTTCCCCGACGACACCATCGAGCTCGTGGCGGCCACGCTCGCCCACTTCAAGCTCGTGGCCCTCGACCACGGCGTGCCCCCCGAGCAGATCATGGTGCTCGCCACCGAGGCCATGCGCAAGGCGAGCAACGCGAGGGCCATGCTCGACGCCATCGAGGCCCAGGCGCCCGGGCTCGTCGTCAACGTGCTCGCGGGCGCCGTGGAGACGCTCTGCGGCGCCGTCATGGGCTCCCGCAGCGGCGTCGTCGACGTGCACGGCGGCGCGCTCTTCCTCGACCTCGGCGGCGGCAGCGTGCAGATGACGTGGGTCGACACGGGGCTCCCGGACTACGAGCTCGCCGCCGCCGCCGCCGGCGAGAGCATGCCCTACGGCGCCGCCCGCCTGATGCGCCTGCTCCAAGACGAGTCCCCCGCGGGCGTCGAGGCGTGCGCCGCCGCCGTCGACGACCTGCAGGCGCGCATGGCCAACGTCTACGACAACCTGTGCGCCCGCTTCCCCGGCCTCGCCGCCATCCGCGCCGCCCACGCCAACGGCGACGCCGCGGCAACCGTCAACGTCTACATGTGCGGCGGCGGCTTCCGCGGCTACGGCAGCATGCTCATGTTCAACGACGCCACCCGCCCGTACCCCATCGCCTCGACCAACGCCTACACGGCCCCTGGCCCCCTCTTCAAGGACGTGCGGCGCATGCGCGAGTGCAACGCCGCCGAGAAGGGCAACAAGATCTTCGGCATGTCCAAGCGCCGCCGCGAGCAGTTCCCGGCCATTGCCACCGTCATCGAGGCCTTTGTCAATGCCGTCCCCAACATTGGCGACGTCACCTTCAGCGGCGGCTCCAACAAGCAGGGCGCGCTGATGATGAAGCTGCCGCTCGAGCTCCGCGAGAGCAACCCCCTCGACGCCCTCGCCCTGTCGTCGACCCCCGACCAGGCCCCCGTCGTCGACGCCGTCCTCGAGCTGCTCCGGCAGGCGGTCCCGCGGGACGTCGACTTCTCCCGCACCCCCACCGTCTTCACCGAGGGCCTGGCCCGGCTGTTCGTCCGGGACCTCTGGGCCCGCGCCGGCTGCGACGCCGACGCCAACGCCGCCTTTGCCCTCCACGACGCCGTCCTCCGCGACCCCGACGTCCCCGGCCTGACCCACCTCGGCCGCGCCCTCCTGGCCCTCACCGGTTCGGCTCGATGGGGCGGCGGCCTGGGCCCGCTGGACGCGCACCTGTTCGACGCCGTCACCGGCCTCGTCCAGCAGAAGAGCGAGGACGCTCCCTTCTGGGCCGCCTACATTGGCGCCGTAGCCACCATCATCGCCACCGTCCTCCCCGCCTTTCCCAAGAGCGCCCAGCAGGTCGCCAAGGCCATCAGAATCTCCTCCCGTCTCAAGGCCGCCGAGGACAAGAAATCAAAGATTGTCCTCGCCATTGGCATCTCTCCCAGCTACGGCAAGGGACTGAACCTCACGGACCTCGCCGGTCAGATCGAGGGAGTGGCAAAGAAGCGCGGGGGAAAGAAGTCAAACTTCAAGGTGTCGGTTGAAATCAACCTGCTATCATAACTCGTGTACTCATAAACCCCGGCCCAAGCAATTCCCAATCATGCAGTCCGAATGACGTTGGATAAGCCAGCAAAAGTCGTCATGCATGGATTCCACCAGATAACCAACCCTATAACCTTTTTTTTTGTCATAATAATCATTTTCTTTTGTTTCCCCAAATCAGATTGAAAACTCATGTGTGTGCTCGTGGCGGCTCGTGGAGCCTTTACTCGTAATCATCATCGTCATCACCGCGGCTCTTCTTGGACTTGGACGAGCCGGTGGGAGCCCGCTTTCGGGCATTGAGCTTCTTGACTTCGTGATCGACAACCAGCGCGCGCAGGATGTGGTCAATGTCGGCCTTGGAGCCCTGGATCTTCTCGTCTGGTACAGGTCAGTCGTTGTACTGGAGCAGGAGGAAATCGTTGGCTACTTACACAACTCCTTTCGGGAGTTGAGCATGTCCTTGCCATGCTTGCGAATCTTCTTGTAAGAAGACATGGACGACTTGATGTCGTCAATCTTGAACTCGATGTTCTTCTTGGTGCGGAACTGGAAGCGGTAGAAGACGGCCAGGACCGGGAAGACCTTTTCGCCGAGCCACTGGTAGTACTGCTGCAAGTGACCTTTTTTCAGTTGTCAGCATGTTTTCAGGCATAGAGCATCAATGGAAACTTACCCATGGCGGGATCGTTGTCGGGAGTGCGGGTGATGACGGGCTTGAAGGCCTCCAAGAGCTCGCGGTACATGAGCATGAGCTGCCACATGCAGGCCCAGACGGCAGGTCTCTCCTGGGACTTGATTCCCTGCTGAGAGCAGCAGTCGTCCAGCATCTTGAAGACGTCGTACTCGAGCGACTCGAGGGCCTTGTGGGCGATGAGTCTCAGCTCGGCCTGGACGGTCGGGGGCAGGTTGACCAGCTTGTTGCTGGGGTCTCTGCACGAAAAGGAAGACGTCTTCCAGATCTTGAAGAAGCAGTTCATCTTGTGGACTTTGGTCACCAGGTCGTGCTGGGAATCCCGTCAGCAGCCGAAGTGGGGCCGAGTCTCGTGTAAGCCAACGACATACCTTGGGCAGCCCGCGGCCTTCGTCCGCATAGGCAAACAGGAAATTCTGCAGCGAGTGCTTGAAGTGGCTGCTGCTCTCGCGCTGGATCTGGCCCTCGGCCCATTTCTGCAGCTCCCGGTAGCTGGGCACCTTGTCGCGCGGGAACGCCGCCTTTCGGGGGCTCTCCTCGGTGTCGTCCTGCGACTGATAGGCCTGGATCGTGGCTCGCAGCGCAGAACTGCCGTCCCGCGTCGACATGAGGATGCCAATGTCCTTGGACTTTCCGAAAAAGAAGCGAGGCTCCTCCCGGAGGATCTCCTCCTCAGCCACGTTGGAGGACCACACATCTGCCAATGTCTCAGTTTCCGCCATGTCTCACTTGCCACATTGGGGGGACATACCAGGAACCCTACCAATCACGGGCCAAACATTGCCCGGGGTGGAACGGGTGCAGACCAGGTGGGAATGGTCAGGGAAGAGCTTCCGGCAGGTAGGACAAACGCCACTTTCATGACACTAGAGCCAGTTTAGTTTGGAATTCCCCCCAGAGAAAGTGTGTCAGAGATCCCTTACTCGGGTCTTGGTGACTCGGCAGGGGAGACAAGCTCCACTCTTCCGAACGTCAGCCGTCTGGTCGGGGTCGACGAGATGTCTGTGCCTCCTTTCGGAGGCGTGACCAGAGTGCCGGCGCTTGAGGCCCGAGGTCTTGTCGAGCTGGCCCTGGTTGGGGTGGCTCGGGACCTTGAGGCGGGAAGGGTACGCTCGGGAAGCGTGCTTGTCGGGAGCCGTCTGAGGGTAGGTCCACTCGTCGTCCTGAGCCTGAACTTCTTCGAGGCTGAAGTCGGGACGCCGCTGAGACTCGCTCTCAAAGTACACAGAGCCCGAATGGTCAGAGGGGGAGGTGCTCCCGCCCTGGATGAGCTCGGGTGGGGTCTGGCCCGAGAGGTCGGAAGCGGTAGCCGCCTCGGGGTCGGGGGAGAAGGAAGTCTTCATTCTTAGGAACTCTGACTGTAGTCGTTCGAGAGAGAATTGGTCAATTACGGCCGGAATCTCCGTGATGAGCTTGTCCAGATCCCCGGACGAGCTTGGGTAGAGGTAGGAGGGGACAAGATCGGGCTGGGTAGAATCACAGTAACCCTGCCAGTCAAAGAAGGAGTTGAAAAGCTCATCATCCAGCTCCGGGGATGTGGGAACGAGCGGGTTTTCTTGTCCTATCTGGGGGTAGGGCCTGACAGTATCCATGTTGATATCCGTGTAAGTCACGAGGAGATGGTGGAACCTTGGCTGTCTTGTTGGACGAATTGACGCACACAACTCGTGTCAGATGGCGATAAGGTGAAAATTCCTAATGTGCCTGATGCTTGTGTGAGATTTGAACGATTCAGAGACGAGTCCTGGCACCAGAAAGTTATAAACTGGCGTTCCATGATGGCTCTTGGTGGACTCCGTCACTTACACCATCCTCCGATGTGCATTCTCGGTGTGCTCCGGGGTCGTGATTGGCCAATCCCGTAGCGGGCCCACTGTTTCCCGCCAATCAAGACCCTGGAGCACACCGATTTTGACAATTCTCTGCTGGAGATCACGAGAAGTGTCATGTGACGCCGGCATAGGCTCCATGAGGAAGAAGCAGAAGTGCTGGAATGCGCCGAAGAGGAAGTTCCATGGTGAGAAAATGCGTCTCCAGATCCTTGCTGACGACACTCGCTTGTCTGGGTCGTCCTTGGGGCTGAGAATCCCGGGAAAGTGGCCAGGGGTGGTCCTGGATGGGACGCAGCCCGAGACGCTCAAACGACGCCATCGAGACGACGGTTGCCGTGTACTCGCATTACCTGCCGCCCAGAGATTTGGGCTGGAGCTGTGCCTCGCGCTCCAGAATCATCCGTCGAAGCAGCTGATCTTCCGCCGCCGTCATCCAGACGGATTCTCGCTCTGGTAGCTTGTGAGCCTGCCGTCCCCAACATATGCCGTCTTTGCGTGTGTGGGATGGGTGGCCGACTTACGAAAGTAGAAGCTCTCCGTCCGCAGGTTCAGGAAAGCCCGCACCAGCTCCCCGTCATCATTCAGCAGCTTCCGTGTGTCTGCAACCCGCACGTCTGCATAAAGCGGGCTGGTGGCGCGGAACAGCGCCGCGTATATCGAGACGAGGTAGTGGTAGAAGTGTGTGCCGGCCTCCAACTTGCATTCTGGGAATCCACTATAATCCTCAGGCACGTGGCACGGGAATTGCTGGAATGCGATATAGGATCGGACCAGCTTGCGGTACATGAGGATCAAGCACCACAAACTGGCCCAGAGAGCCATGGCATTTGATGGCCCGATTCCGGACGTGCCGAAAACTAGTTTCTCTAGTTCTCCGAGCACGTACTTTTCGATGGGTTGTGACGCAGCCTTGGAGATTTGCCCAAACTGCGTGTGCAGGGCGCACGACGGCGGCGTAGTTTTCCCGTCTTCGTTGACGCAAAGGACCAGGCCCAGTCTGATCTTGGTCAGACAGTTCAGCTCGTGGACCTTTTGGACCAAGTTTTGCTGCCATTGTTAGCGAGACATCCTTCACTCGTCGAGTAGAATGCGTACCATGGGTAGCGGGGTCGTCGACTTGCTGTACCTCATGATGAACGAGTCGACTGCTTGCTGGAACCCTATGTTCCTCGCGTCTTGGTACGACACAATCTCCTCGACCCAGTCGACCAGCCGCTTGGCTGGCAGTAGCTGTGGGAGAGCGTAACGGGCACTCTCTTCTCGGTGAAACTCGAATTGGCCGTCGACGTGGTTCATCATCACCCAGCAGCACATCCACGGGGATGTCTCGTTGCCGAAGTAGTCTTGTACTTGGACGTGGAGTACTGGATTCTCCGGATAGTCCATGGAAATGACAACCTGACGGGGCGGGCCGAGATGAGTGGTGCCGGCAATGAGTTCCTTGTCCAGCAATCGAGCGGTATAGTCGATGTAGTGAAGCTCTACGACGCGGTTAGGAGCCATCGGCTAAGGTGGAGGGGTGTCGGACTCACCGCCAGTGCTGAATCGCATCTTGGTCAACTTTTCCCGGATGCAAAGTTGAGCACCAAGAGAGCCAGCAGCCCTCTCGCATGCCCGACAAGGATCTCCGACGCCGCACTATCCATCGACACAAATGTCAGCCGGCAACCCATGCGCGCGGGCTCGAGGATGAGGCCGGAGAAAACGGCTTACCGATATTCTGCGCATTTTGCACCGAAAACATGCCCCATTCTTGCGCACTTGCGCGACTTCTAGTCGTCTCCGTTCGTCAAAGTCTCTCCTCTTCTTCTTAATCCCGGATGGGTTGGATGGGTTGGAGGGGAAGCAGATGACGGAATACTCTGGGAGGCCGGTGTGCCGTGGCATGGACTTTCGTTTGGACCCGGGCTTCGGCTTGATGACTTTCTCTGGGAGCTCGACCCGGCGGTCAACTTGGTCGGGTTCATGTCGGGCCGCGCCAATTGGTGCCGGGTAGCTGCAATTGTCCCGTAGCGCTTCATCCCCTTGCGACTCATCTGATAAGGAGTCCCGACAGAGTCCATCGACGTCGATCCACCTGGCCAAGTCGTCCTCCACGGCGACCGGAGTGGGAGTCGTCGGCTCGGGCATGTCGACCGGAGCCTGGCTTGGGGTGGCGATTGTTCGTAGACGAAGCAGACGACGATCACGGGCGAAGTTGGAGTCTAGTCGACGACGGTTTACCCTTCGTCTCCTCCCCAGCTTCCCAGAACAGACGAGCAGTTATTGGACGAGAGGGTTAAAGCGGGTCCCTGGGGCTCAATGTCCAATGAAACGCTTGGGTGTCTAACGACACTCGGTGAAGCTCGAAAAACCCGAATGCGGAAATTTGTGGTCACGTGATCTCGCCTCTCAGCTCATGCACGTCGCAGCATGTTCCGAAAACCTGGGTGAAACGGAGTCGTCGCCCAATCAGGCGACGTTTCTCCTGAATTGAGCTGCAACGCAGCCACGCATTGTCTGAACTTTATCCTTCCTATTCCACCGACCTACCCTACATCTCTCCTGATGCAAATATTTACGAAATGCTGTCTACCAAGTACACTCCAACAACTCCAGCCCGTCGCTTCTGAGGAAGACATCGCGGGGACACTTCGTAGCGACGCCTGTCAGGCTGTCACTCGTGCGACAAACCACAGGATCCGGAGATCTGGGACCGACGACACTGTGTGGAATGAGCACGGCCCACGTTTCAGGGACAGGAACGAGGGCACACGGGGTCAGAGACAAATCAGGGGAGCGAGCTGGAGAGTTCTGCATGCAACCTTACTCGGCGACAGGGCTCGTTTCGCCAGTGCAACGTCCTAGAAGTCCTGGAGTCAATCAGAGGAAAAGCCGTCGACGAAGGCATACCGAAACCGCAAGGCGTTCGTCTGGGTACAGCCCTCGTCCTTCGCGCCTCTCCATCGGACCATGGGGGCGCCATGGGCCCTGGACCAAGGACTTGGGAGACGAAAAAGGGCGCCAATGCCCATTTCAGCTCTGGCTCAGCCCCCTTGACCCCTCACGAACGGGGCCTCTCATCCTGAACAAGGGTCGCGAGGTTATGATGCAAGCGTCTTGCAGATCTGGGGCGGGTCGTTGAGACGGGAGTTCAACGAGTGAGCCAAGAATAGCCGAGGGGCCAAAGGATGAGGCGCCCCCCAATTGAGGTCGCCCAGCTTACCTGATCAGGCCTGTCATGTTTGTCCTGTTCCTGGCTGGCTCATTGATCCAGCAGTGAGTGTCGTACATGAGCATCACACAAAAGCCCGCCCTCAGGAACCGTAGCTGTCTTCGCCTTTCAAGCCTCACCGTGACGCATTAGGAGATGGAAAGGGGTCTTTTCTCAGGGGTAAAACTCAGCTTGAGGTGTCAGAAGGGGTGATCTGCGGGAAGGGTGCTACTTTGACGCCTCCCTTTTCCCTTCCCCTTGCATTTTCGTTTTTTCCCTTCGTTTTTACCTTTTTTTTTTGTCTCATTCCGCCCCCTGGTGCCACAACGTCAATCGACTCTACGAAGAGTCGGTTACACGGTCTAGAACACTGCCGTGATTACAGCGCATGGAGTACGAAGCACATTTGTCCAAGAGAATAATTAGACCGTCAGTACTAGACTCTCCAGTCAATGGGCTGTGATGGCATGCGGTCGGCAATACGATGCCCAAATTAACATCTAGCAACAAATCATATCGGATGGTCCTTAACCGATCAGGCGAAATGATGAACTACATGGGGAAAGGAAAAGTGACACCCGGGTCTCGCTTCGCGACAGCCCATCACTGCGACGTGGCCGGAACCTCCAAGTATCGCTGTCCGCAGCCTACCACTCCATCGGCGTGAAGAGGGCGCTTGCTGATCTCACGCCGAAAACATGGCGGCGCATCGGGGACACGGCCACGGGGAGGCGAAAAACATGTCTCCGAGGTGCTGCGGGTTTGCAAAGGCTCTGTTTATGTATCGACGGAGAGGAAATAGTCTGTCTTATGGCGGCTGGTGCTGATTGTTAATGAGACAGGAGGGAGGCTTGTGCTGACGATTCCGATGACGGTCGCTCGCCCTGCTCAAGGCTTCTCGTCATGATTGCATCGGCTAGATCCCTCCCGGATTTGCCTGCCCAAGTCGGCAGGTTGGTGGTTGAGCGCTGGCCAACCAGAGATCCCTGTGGTGACGACCTCATCCGAGTGACGACGAGGATTAGTTATGACGCGTGGTAATGACAGGATGGCGATGCCGAAGATGCACAGTGCGCAGCTGAGCCGAGCGACAAAACCAGACCACCTCGGGTAATCATTTCGTTGGGGAGAAAAGTGTCGATATCTGTGGTGAGAAAGTGAAAAGAAAGTCATCAATAGTTGCGTGCCGCGAGTTGCACAAGCATAAGCCGTGTGCGTGGTCTGAATGGAGAAATGGTGTGATGCAGTCACGGGCGTGGATTCTCAAGTGGTACGCTCACAACGAACGCCGCTGAGAACCGTGAGGGATCAACAAACCGTCTGCGGCTGACCGTCTCCATGCGCAGGACCGAGTAGGGGTCCTTTGGGTCTCGCAGATCGCATATTGCAGCGCGTGTTGCTGCGTGTTGCTGCGTGTTGTCGTGCGTGGTGTTGTGCGTACAGTACTGGCGTGCGTACTGGGCTCCATACGGGTGTCTTGTCTCCTCGTGTTTGTTGTTGGTGTTCGTGTCTCTCCTTCGCCTGCGCCAGCTTCGTCGCCCTGCCTACGTAACGCCGTGGACGAGTCTCGCAGAGCAGGCAGTTGGAGGGCGACGGGAGGGACGTGTTTCCCGATGCCTTGGTTTGTCGGATCGGAGTGTCATGAGAAAGCCCCGAAACCGCCGAACTAGGCGTGGGGCGGCAGCCTGAAAAAGGACAGGCGTCGGATGAAGCAGCGCTGAGCACTCGTGGGGTCGTCGGTTGGTTGTGGGTGATCCTGGGCCGATGCAACCAACGCCTCTTTGCAGAACGGCGAGAAAATTGTGCTAGCCCTCCACCTCCACAGGCCCTCCGCCATGGCAGTGTCGATTGATGAGGGCGTCGACTGTTCTCGGCATGGGCGGAGGTGCTGTTGGGTGACCAAATGGCTCTCGCGGGTCGGCGCAGGGGACGGGACCACTAGACTCTTCCGATGTCAGCATTTCAGACATTAACAGAGGCAGAGAGCAGCTCATCTTGTCAACCACCCTGGAGAGAGTCTCCCGGATGATCGCGACTAGGGCGACGCGGGGGGGTTTGACGGGTAAAGATGTGGGCGAGCGCTGGAAGCGTGGAGGGACTTTTCAGGAGGTACTGTGCACCTGCACTAACGCGCAGACAGGTACCTTGTACACGTATCTGTACTTTGCATCGCGAGATGCATCCCATCTCGGATTCGGCTTCTTATTATTCTTCCCCCCCCCCCCCCCCCAACACCCTGCGCTGCAGCTTGACAGGTGTCTCACTTTCCAATGTCAGAGTGTCGGCGCAATTTAATTTGCTGCAGGGCGTTCGGCAGGCGTCCGCCCATCTTCTTCTCCTGCAGTCGCCATCGCCGTCTTGAATTGCATCTGCATTAGCAGGTCTCTCAGTCGTCTCCGGCTCCCGGCAGGGCCGTCACCCTAGCCCTGGTCGTCTCTGGACTCCCTCCAGGCTTCTCCCCTTCGGGCGACCACTGCACTGGAAGATTCTGAACTTCTTTGCAGGGCTGGCTCGCACCATGCCCCTGCCCGGGGCTTTCTAGATGGTCAGGGGTCATCTGAGAACTGGGCGCATTGAGGCATTGATGAACGAGCGGCAAGAGAGGTGTTCTCGGCGTTTAGAACCGCACTGCAGTTTCAATTCGTCCCGGAAGAAGGGCCAGGAGCACCTAGTTTCATGCGTGATATTCATTGTTTCCCCTGAGCCAGTCGATTGTCGCCGGGTCCAAGAACCTGAGCTTGAGGAAGAAGGGAGTGGAGGGGCATCGACCCCAATAAGCCCACCACCAGCGACTGATGTGACAGGTGTATGTACGGAGGACTTTGTACATTCCCATGTACGTACCTTATCCGTACAGATATTTTCTGCACCAGACTTCTGGGGAGGGAGATCTTTTTTTGGAGCCTTCAATAAAGCAGCAGGGCAGGGTGCATCTGACTGTGCCGGTACTCCGTGCTCCGCACGAATACCGCCCGTACCCAAGTACCGTGGCTCCCTTTTCTGTGCATCACGAGCAGGCAGACGGCGGAGAAGGCGATCTAATAGTCCCTGCAGGTGCGAGCAGGTTACGAGACCGAGAGGCAACTGATTGATCATGAGCCTCATCACTGATGCGGTCGAAACTGCAATTTCCTATGAACACCGGTCAGCGATGTTGTGAACCTCAAGGTACATTCTGTCTGCTTGTGGTACTCAGAGGTACTGCTCCGTACTCCCCGTGTGGCAGAAAAAAGAAAAAAGAAGTTGAAGGCGCTGCTGCCTCCCTCGTTCCTGCCAGACGCCTTGATTACCGTCGTTTTGTTTTTGTTCCCATCAGCCCTCGACGCCTCGCCCTCTTTATTACTTGTTATTCCCCCCTTCATCACCACTTCTTTTCCTCGATCCACCCTCCACGAAAACACAGTCTCATTACGGATCCCCTACCCACCAAGTTGGCTACCTGCGACACAACACGACCGGACACGAGCAAAGAAGAAGCCGCCGAGCACGCACAAGCACAAGCACGAGCACGAGCCCCAGAAACACAGTCCCGGGCGAGACATCCGGGCTCGAAATCACGAAGCAACTCGTATCCACACGCCTCTCGAGAGTCAGAGGGCCTCGCACAGTCTCCCACACAGTCCTCCGCATCTCTGCTCTCCCTGCCGATGCATCCTGCTGCACTTGGGTCCCTTTTTTCTCGCCTCCGAAGCTGCTGCTGAATACTGTCCAGTCGGCACATGTTTGCATCCTCTCCCCAACAACCGACAAACACATCTCTCAGGCTAGACCGAAAGCCCTCCTGGTTCAAACTTTGGACCGTTCACACAGGAAAAAAAGAACAAGAAAAAAACCATCTTCCCCCATTTCCAGCCAAACGTCATCGCGTCTCCACTCACTCCCGAGCCCCCGAGCCGTTGATCCAGAGACGGCGTCCCGTTCTTTTGCCCCAGGGCCCGTTCCCCTCTTTGACAGAGCAGAGAAAGGCACAAAAGTGAGGGTGTCTCTAGCCAGTGCTGTCACCACTTTCAAAGGCAAGAAAAGCCAAGCCTGAACCAACTGAGCCCCCCAACCCCCCCCGCTTCGGCTGGGCTTTCAAGGGCCTTCAGCTCCATACCGTACGGATACTTGTTACTGTTCCGTATTGCGGCTTTCCAGGGCGAAGGAAGCGCAGGGAAGTCCTGTCTAGATCTGACACGCAGCTGCAGGGCTTGCCTTCTGGGTCTCCAGTCTCCAGACATACATATCTTGCTGGCCCCGACCCGCCGGCCTCGCTGCGCCCACGTCGGTGCTTCCTCTTGCCTCGCCACTCAGGGCTTCCATTCTTTTCTTAGAATCCTTCACCTGCATGTAACGCTGGTTGTTGCTGGACGGTCATAATGCCCAGTATGACGTCGAGTAAGTCCTTCAGGGCATCTCTCTTGCCCTCTTCTCTTTCTGTATTGAGGTCCAACACCGATCCCGACTCGTCTTCTTCATCCTCGACCAATACTTCCACGACGAATACTTCGGCCTCCAATTCCTCAAACTCGGCCGCAGCCCAGCAAGACCCTCGCAAGAAGACGTGGCACAAGTCCTCCACTATCGATCTCTCCCACCTGCGAGACCCCGGCAACACCGCAACCAATACCACGTCGAACTCTAGCTCTAGCACCGGCTCCCGGGACGCCGTACGACAAGACGACAGTTCCAGCGCCCCTCGCCACGCCCGAAGCACCAGCAATAATAATAATAGCAAGGGTTCCGGCAGAGAGCCAGTGCCTCTGCAGCTGCGCCCTACAGCGACGAGGAGAAAATCAAAGACCTGGGGCAATCGCTTGTCCTCGCTGCTACCGTCGCTCATGTTGCCCTCCACAGACCCGGTGCCTCCCATCCCCAAGCAGCCCACCACTGCTCCTCCTCCCCCTCCAGTTTCGGCACCCGCCCAGACAACGCCATCCTCCACGCCGACTTCTGCGCCCGTAACCACTCCCGCCCTCACAAAATCTTCCACTCCCACCGACGACAGCCCCTCCTCACCCACAACGTCGAGCATCGTCGAGCCTGCGACCATTCGCGTGACGGGCGAGGACGACAACGAGAACCATCTCGATATTGTCGCCCACGACCAGCAGTCGCCCGAGGGTTCCCCGCCCAGCCTGGCAACGAAACCTCGCCAGGAAAGCGACGCATTCGACATTTCGGGCGAGAACATCAACCCCCAGATCATGGCCCCGATCCCCCCATCTCCCGAACACTCCCGGGCCAACCTCAACGTGAGCCCGCCGTTGGGCCCTGCGGACCAAGGCATGGAACAAACCAAGATGAGCAAGCTTCGCAAGAAGGACACGGCCAGCGTGCGACGGAGAAGCAACTCGCTTCACCACCTGGGAGGCGAGATGCCCGGACAAAAGTCTCGCACCAGCTCTCCCGCGCCGGAGCCGCGGGGTCGGCGAGCCTCGCACGGGCAGTCCCCCTCGGCGCGCAACAGCCACAGCAACAATCGAGTGCCTTCGATGGCGCTGAATTCTCGGCCTGCTTCCAGCCAAAGCCCCTCACGTGGCCGTCTTCGCCGGAGTTGGCTGCCTGGGGGACGATCCCGCTCCAACTCGGTCGACGTGTCTGCACAGTCTGCAGCTAACGCATGGGTGTTGACGGATGACACCAAGGCCGAGTACAACGCTTCGTACCTGAAGAATGCAGAAAAGGTGGGTCGGCCCGACGGGCAGCCCGGAGGAGCATCACAGCTGACTTTTGACTCGGCAGGTTCCTGAATTGTGGAATGAGAGCGGAAACGTTTACGTCTACCTGTACCCCCGCGTAAGCGGCTGCGGCCCGTCCTTCAAGGTGCAGGAGTTTACCGTGAGCTCGTCCTACATCTTCAATGAGCTTATTCAGAACGAACTCGAAAACCCCTCGGGTCGCAGTCGCGCGAGGAGCTTTGGCGGCCGAGACAGTCTCAGCGTCGAAGATGCGAATCGTTTCTCCCCACCCGCCTCTCCTCCCATTCCAGACTCTGGCGAGCTGCGCCTGTACCTCCCGTCCGCCCCTTCGGCGAGCTCAGACAAATTGGCTGCGCCGGGGCAGGCGTCTCAGAACGAGTTTGACAGGTTGATTGGCATCCGAAACCTCTTTGCCTTCCTCACGGGCCAGCCTCTGGTGGCCACCAAGTCGAAACCCACCAATTTCCACGCATTCCTACAGATTGCCAGCCTTTTGGAGGAATTCGGTTTCACCAGCTACGACGGGACTACGTTTGGCGATGCCGTCGACCTCAGCTTTGGCTTCTACATCGACCAGATGGGTCTGGCCGACTGCCGCCACAGCCGAGAGAAGACGCTGGAGGCCCTGATCCTCGGAGAGCGCATGCGGTCCATTGACTTGTACAACGAAGCCTTTGCCCATGCCGCCGGCAAGTATTCGGCCATCATGGACTTGCGGCTTCCGCTGTTTCAGCAGGTGACGCCGCAGACTCGCCAGGCACTGGAGAAGGCGCACTTTGACCTCGTGAACCGACAGCACAACTGCAACATCCACCTGGAACAATTCGAATTCCCCGCCTTCTTTGCCGGCATTGCCAACTCGACTTCCGTTCCCGAGCTAAGGCAGGTTCGATTCAAGATCTGGAGAACGGCCTTCAACAAGATGCGCCACTTTGTTCTCAGCTACTACAAGCACAGCCTCGGAAACTGGCCGCCCAAGGCGAGGAGCAAGAAGAACCCCTTCTCCGAGAGTGGCCTCAACCGACTTGTTCTGAAGATGCTGTACTCGGACATGTGCGCCCTGTATGACCTGCTTGTTGACCGAACCGAGCGGACATCGAGAATTATGGACGAAGTCCCCGCCATTTCAGCCGACCCAGACAGGATGACCCAGTCCGCCCTCCGCAACATCTTGTCCGAATTCGATCGCTCGAAACCTCCCGTGCTTCCTCCCATCCCCTACGACACCCCGCAGATCCCCACGTCTGCTGCCGTCCTGGAGACGTACAACTCACTCTCCCTCAAGAAGCAGCAAAAGTTCGACAAGAATGTCAAAGAAAACGAGATCATTCTCATCCTGAACAAGGCGTACAACTACGACACCAACAGCATCAAGCTCCCCTTCTTGGATGCCTTTAAAGAGTTCGAGCTGCGCGAGGCCCGAGGCAAAATGTCGCAGGACTGGTCCGATCAGCGATACGGTTACTGGCTGTTCCTCTACGCGGTGATCCAATCGCTGCCCGTTTTGGTTGTCGACGCGCCGGGAATGACGTACACGGAGGGCGTGGAATACTTCCTTTGCGAGCCCCCGATGGGCAACCCGCCATGGATCGGAGACCGCCAGGTCCGGAAGATGTGGTACGAGGTTGCTGGCGGCGGCGGTCTGGTCGAGCTGTCTACCGATGCCGTTCTGTTCAGTGTCGAGGCTACTTATCACAGAAGCCACTGTTGGCTCGCTGCACAGAATTGGGAGAGCAACCCTGGTGACGCCCCTCCCCCACCGGAGCCGCCAATGTCGCCTCTGCAACCCCCTCGTACCATCTTCCCCGGCGACGAGGACTTCATCGGCGCTCCTCCACCCATGGGCGGCCCCAACACGCCATCGCCGCCTCTGGGAGGCCCGCAGGTCGCCCTCCGTCCACGGACACACTCTCCAGCGGGCAATCGCGCCAGCCAGGCTTGGCGGTCCAGCATGGCGCTGGGTCTGGAGCCTGTCCCTCTTGCCCCCCCCAGCCCGTTCGGGGAGCGCAGCAGCTCTCTGGGAGGACGACCAGCGAGCGCGGCACTCATGGGCGGATTCAGGAGCCAGTCGGTTGGCAACCTGCCCGCCATGATTGACCAGGAAAGCAGGCCGGGCACCTCTTCGGGGGCACCCAGCGGTGCAACGTTTGACGACATCTTGGGCAACGACTCCAAGAAGGCTAAGAAGAAGAGCCGGTTCTTCCAATAAAAAAAACCCCCCCATCGGCGCATAATGTTTTTTTCTTGATATTTTGGACAGATGTGGAATGCCTCATGTAATTGCTCCTTCTCAAGCGTTGGCATCTTGTCACATAATGCCGCTTGTTGTTTCTATTTCTGTTTCTTTCCTTTCTGGTTTCCTCATTGCAGAAGGATATTCCTTTTTTTTTTGGCTTCTTCAATTTTTGTTTTGACATTATTGTCGGCTTGATTACCGCACTCATACATGCGCACACATATTGTCTGTTTTTTGGATAGGGGGAAAGGGAGATGTTTTGGAGCATATGCAACACTATTAACGACCAAGCATGAAAAAACACCTACAGTTGTAGTAAAAAGGCTATTTAGAGAGAAGTTTTTCTGATAGAATGAAGTCCATATAATCGGCATGGACAAGGGAAATTTAATTCGCTGAGCGTACTGGTCGTTCGGCTGCATTACCTGCATTGCATGTCTTTTGGTTTCCTTGCCGTGATTGTTTTGGTGAGCTTGTCTAAATTGTTCTCGTTTGAGCATCTAATATCTATACAACCATCTTTGTATGTATATCTGGCTATTTGCTTAATATGTCTTACCTACTTACTTATGGAATCAACATGGAATACATAATCATCCTCATCCCGCGGCTTCTCATTGGAAGACGGAAAGGCCAAGCCTTGGCCATCCGCGGGCGGGTAAGCCGGGGGGATATAGCAAAGAGTTGCTATACCCCCCCCTGGGATGAAGCATGTTGGGAAGAAGATCCAGGTTCCCGACCCCGACCCTGCAAGTTACATGCGGGACCGCGTTCATGCATCGGCTCGCGGCTCCTTCTTGAGCCTTCACGTTCAACTGTAACACTGCATCCCGAGCTGCGAGCTGCAAGCCGCGAGTCGCGTTGTGGCTTCTTCGGCTCAGCCGTCAGTCGAACCTGACTCGACCTCTCGGGAAGAATCCTGCATCGTCGAGATCAAATACCATTGGACTTTTTCACTAAAAGCGCGTTACCCTGGGGAATAATTAAATGCCTGCATCCCTTTGTCCCAAGACCTTCATCCTTGAAACACAAAACTCCAATGCAGATTCGCCGGTTCCCATCTCCCATTGCCATGGTCGTTAAAAGTCGTCATATAGGTGGTATCCAAAACATTACTTTTCCCCTCTAGTCATTTTCGGAGCCAACCCCTTTTCCTTTCTTCTTCTGGTTTTCTGTTGCATCGTGTGATGTTCGCTCGCAAGCCGTCTTGCCCAAGTTGTAGCACTCGCTACAGAGTCAGCTTCGTCCAGCGGCCGCGCTCTGTATGCCACCACGTCTCCTTCTCCTTGCGATCCGCCATGACGCCCGCTTGAGTGTTCCATCGTCCCGAGCATCCTTCTCGACCGCCGAAAAGGCTCTCGCCCCCGTCCGTCTGCAGATCTGGCACGTCAAGTAGTCCGCCCTTCTCGTCGCAAGAGCCCTCGTCAGGTAGTAGGTAATACTTGATCTGACTCCCTGCGGTGCCAATGAAGCCAGCCATGGGATAAGTCTCCGTCGTCGTGCCTTCCTCATCGATGACGTTGACGGTAAATCGTGGTCTGGAGTGCGCCGCCTCGAGCCGGGCCTGGGCGGCGAGGCGAGCAGCGTGTAGGTTCGTGTAAGGTACGTGGCCCCGACTACCAGTCGAGGATCGTGGTGTCAGTGGCGAGTTGAGAGAAGTGGTACTCGACGACTTGAATAGCGTGTATCTCGATGGGGAAATTGGGCTGCTGGTGTTGGAGATTGGACTCAGACTGGCAATATCCATCGACAGATCCGGGGCGCGGAAGCGGTCGTTTGAAAGCTCTATCCTCTCTACGGGATAGCACAGGTCCTGGAAGACGCCGTCGGGATCGTTCGGAACGCGCAGGATCTTGAGCTGCGGAAACCCTCCGGCAGCAATGCTTCGAGAGAGAATGTCGTCGGCCGAGTTGTTGAGGGACATGCCGTGGGCGGTGATGTCCCAGTGAAGCTTCTTGAGGCTGCTGGAAGCCAGGTATGGCATCATCCAAAGGGTGAAGGAGTCTTCCTCGGGCATTACGGGCGAAGAGGCCTGCACGAGCGAGAATGTGGTGAGGGAGCGCAAGTTGGACATGATACGGGCAAGGGCGGCCAACGAGGTCAAGGGCGTGTGGCGGAGGTGCAGTTGTCGTAGTGAGGCACTGTTCGAGCGGGTTGCAAAGGCAGAAAGACCAACATCGGTGATGCCGGAGATGTTGGATAGTGTGAGAGTCTCCAGGGCCGGGAGAGCCAGGAGGTTGTTGTCGTTGAAGCCATTGCGAGGGATGTTGCAAAGGTGAAGGTGCTTGAGGGAGGGGAGCAACCTGAGCGTCGCCTTGAGGAGGCTGTCGGGAGTGAGAGTTGCGCCGGGGTAGCACTGAATGGTGAGAGACTCGAGCCGCTTCCAGTTGTCGTGATTGTCCAAAAAGGCAATTTCCTGAAAGCGCTTCAACTCTCCCGGCACGACCAAGCCGAGCTGTTGCGTGTTGGAATGGATCCTTTGATGCTTCTGGAAGGGAGATGCCTGGATCACCCAATTCATCTGCTTGAGGTTACGTCTCGTCGACAAGGCATGAAACAGCTTCTTAAACGAGTGGTCGTAAGTCGTGGTTGGGCCGGATAGGCTCTCAAGGTTAGGACAAGCCATGACGAGCGAGGCAACGAGATCATCGTATTCGGCGACAGAATTGGCCTTGGCCGAGGGCTCTGGAGCAGGTACCTTGAGGTTCCGAACAAGACTCGCGAGGTAAGGGTTCGCTCGCAAGGTGCGGCGGAGCATCATGACTCGGGTACCTTGATTCACCTTGTTGAACCTCTTCTTGTGGATTGCCGAATCTGCCCCCACAAGCTGAATGTCTTCGTACCTGGTCATCGGGAATTAGCTTGGTGCCACAAAACCACCATAGAGATAAATCCCCGAGCATTCCGAGACTTACAGGGCTACGCGTGCAGCTCTGTACCATTTTCGTGAAGCCTTGAGCACGTTGCAAAGGTCTCGCATCCAACACGTCGCACAGCTGATGCTACCGGGCTCCAGGTGAGATCGACGGAGGTTCGAGAGGATGAGGCTCAGCACTTCGCTGGGCAACAAGGCAAACAGCTCGTTTGGGTGGTAGACTGGTCGAGTGGACGTTTGGTTTGGGTTTTGGATCGGTAACGGTCGTTGGTTCATGTATTCGGGTCTCCATTTGGTTCCTGAATCGCCAGATTCGACGCTGGTTCTGCTCCCCCAAGATGGCGTCCGCTGTCGGGACCTCATGCTGATGGCCGTCATACTGTCGTTTGAATTTGAATACATGCTTGCGAAGGAGGCAGTTGAGCCGTTGGAGAGCTTACGCGGCCGTTGAATCTGAGCTGCTGCGGGTAGTCCCTCGGTTGCCTTGGTGGTGTCGGAAGTGGGGGTTTGTAGGCCAGGATAAATGGAGTAAGTCGGGTAGGAGGTGCGAGGCATCTTCTGCTTCTCGTGTCTTGATGCAAGGAAATCATCGATGGATTCTTCCTTTACGGGGTACAGCTGCGTGACGGGTGCGAAGGAGGACGGGTGCGTGGGTTGAATCGCAACGGTTGGGCCCTTCATGGCTGATTCAACGGTCGATTCAGCTTCTTCTCGAGGCAGTGCAGGCGTGGGCTCTGTCGACTTTTGTTGCGCAGTTGAGACGGAAGGTCGCTTCTTGGACCTGAGCTTGTTGGGACCGGGACGTCTAAATAGAACCCAAGTAACGGCAAAGGTTAGCCAAGGAGAGAACGGCAAGAATGCACGTCGACGATATATCTGGACCGGTTCTCAAGAAGGCCAAAAAGGGAAAAGAAAGGAAGAAACGAAGGAACTCCCGAGGGAGGGGGAACGACGAAGAATGCGGATGAGTTACTAATGTATATGGGCGGATGGAGGAGGTGTATAACAATTTTTGCACGTCCTGGGCGTTCAGCCAGGCACACTCGCAGACTCGGACTCGAGTCGCTCCGTCTAGAACCCTTCTGACGTCTTCGTAGCTCAAGGGCTGATCTCTTGGCGTCGAGTAGCGCGAGGCTGCCAGGCGCTTTGAATGCGCCACCAGGGGAAAATGTGGGCAAGGTAATCAAACCAATGCAGCACGACGTGCTCCAAGGCCTCAAAGGGCGCCACGAATGCCGCCCAAGCTTTTTGTTGGCTGATTCGGAGTGAGGGATGATGACGGGCTTTGCGGGAGCTGAGACATTGGGGGGGGGAAGCCGAGGGCGAACCACGCCGTTGTTTCCAAAGCCGTCTTCCTCGAGCCGCAGGGAGTGACGGATGGCGCGCTGACCGAGGATTGTATGGAGTAATGGCGCAATAATAGTTCCGGCGCAGCCAAAGGGCAAGGTCGTTGAAGAAGGAGGGGGGAGAGAGGGAAGTGGGAAAGCAAGGGATATGTATTGACGAATGGGTTAATTATTGACAAGGTCAATAAAGGAGATGGCCACCACGGATGGATTCATCAGAAACGCATGCCTCCGCTCCCTGAGTACCAGCACGACAAAAAGGAAACTGACAAAACGTACCCAGAGGCCGGAGCAGAAGCAGAGCCAGAAGCAGCGGCAGGATCCGTGGAGTGCCGGTTTGGCTCGTTCTTAGCGGACAAGGGGTCCTCGTCAATCATGGTAACGGCCCATACATGGCGGCGAAATGCTTCGGCGCTCTTGTCTTCAACTGCGGACAAGGTACTGCGAGTGGCAGAGTAAACACGTCTGAAGTCTTGGTCATGGTGGTCATGGCGAACCTCAAACATGATAGGTGCCGAATTCGTAGCGTCGCAGTGAAGTCGGTAGCAGTCGACGAACAATAGCCTTGGGTGTGGACGGTAGTGAGACAAATTAATGCGTGGAAGTCTCCGACTGCTCCTTCTTCTTCGTCCAGGCGAGAGAGACACGGGGGAAGCTAGCGATAAAAATAAGAATTAAAATGTCCGCGGAAAAAGGCCAGTTCAAAAAGAGGAAAAGCAAAAAATCAACCGTCCAACCAGTGTCTTTCTCTCTCTCCCGAAGATGAGCACAACCCGGAGCTCTTCTTCTTTTCTTGCTTTTCTTTTCCTCTCCTTCGGCCCCCTTCTTGCCCCTGCGTTTGACAGACAGGTACAGAGTCGCACTCAATGCCCAGGTTGGACGGTTGGACCACGCGGCTCGTCAAGTCAGGTCAGTTCGGTGGAGGTGGAGCAGTTTGGTGGGAGGGTGGAGAAGTCGAGAAGAGGGGGGGAGGAAAGTGTCTGGATTCGGAGTTATTTAATGCTGAAATATTGCTGGAGCTGGACGGGGATCGTGGGAGCAATAAATCAGGCCAACCAGTACCGAGCCAGGGGTGACGAAAGAAATGTGAATGGGAGAAAGGAGGAAGAAGAAGAAGAAGGTTGAGGGACATGAAGAGCTTGAAGTCGAGGCGGGAAAAGAGGGGGAGGTACGGATACTATTAAAAGAACTTTGGGAAGGAAGGTGAAAACCACAGCTGCCATCTGCACCTGTCAGTGGTGCTCGTCACTCGTCAAGGTCGTCACCCGTTAGGCAGGCGGCAGGTTCATACAGTAGCGCAAGGCAAGAGGTATCCAACGCAACTGCCCTTGCTGCAGAGCGCAGCTGCAGCTTTTGAGTCATGACCTCCAAACTCCTCCAGGGCGCCACAAGCACCTTGAATTGCTGGCACACCTCCAAGGAAAAAACACACAGCATTTCTATCAATGGTTTGTTTCAAATCGACTCAAACACGAAGCCAACTTGGTCCTTCTTCCTTTGTGCTTGTCGCCTCGCAATGCCGCTGTGCCTGATCTGGGACTGAGTGGAAGAGAGGATGCATGACGCGCCCATGGACGCCTCACTCTGGGAAGAAGCCAATAAGACCCCACCGGCCAGGCTAAGAGCCATGTCGCCGTTCCCTGCAGAAAAAAAAGAAAGCTGGGCCCTCATGAGTGGCCAAGGACCAACTGCAGGTTTCTCGCCCTCCCAAGAAACGCCGCCGTCATGACATGTTTCCGCCTTGAGTCGTCGCCGGGACACTGGACGGGGTTGGTTGGGGTGCAACGGCAGCCCTTTCAGCTCAAACCCCCAGCAGCCCGTATCGAACATGCATCCCCAGCCGCCGGCCGCGCGCGAATAGGGCCACGGAACAATAAAGTCAAGGACGAGAAGGGAAACCTGGAAATAAGAGAGGAGGCCAAGGTCTGGCCCGTGAGGTCAAAAATAGCAACCCACCACGGCCGTGGTAATTAATTCCGGGCCCCCGTCGACGGCCGGGCATCGCGCGGAGAAGAGACGAGAAGAGCTGAAAGGGCGTGGATCCAGCAACCGGGACGGAAGGATTCGATTTGCCATTTTCCTTCGTTGTCTTATTCCTCTTCTTGTTTTCCTTTTTTTTTTATTGGGGGCGGCGCCTCGGCGGCTGCTGTCACTCTGGCATCATCTTGACGATGGAACCTAGACATCAGGGATTTGGGGTCCGTCCCTCCTTTTCCGTTGGACGGTGGATATATCTGCACCGTTCTCTTCGTCCTGTCCCGGCCTCCCGGGCGACCGAGAGTGCTATATATATCTTGGACGTATTGAGGAAGAAGGAAAAAAAGGAAAAAAAACCCCCCCCCCAAATTCATCCGTCGCTCTCTTGATCAATCCCGTATTCTGTCCCGTCAACCTCCTCCTCGTTGCCGTCTTGGCGGAAACACTCTCCACATGCTCTTTATTGCTTTTCCCCAGCTTCAGCTTCTTTTCTGGTTTGTTTTGTTGGCGCCGCACGAGATCGGAGACAGGGGGCGAGAGCGATGGACGTTTTGCCAAACTTGGCATGGGCCGATGAGTGAAGAAACAGGGAATAAATTCTACGAGGTGCTATCCGTATCGTACACTTGAATACTTAGATCACGACACAAGTCTGTGGCTGTGTTGCATTGATGACCATCTCGATAGCATCACACGCCCGCCACAGTGCAAGTAGCCAGCCAGTCCCGTCTCGACTCTTCACAAATTCCGCCCTCTGCATACGTCGGAAACGGCTTCCGCATGCCCATGACCCTTCGTCCTCCTTCGGCTCGAGCGTGCGAGCGAGGAACATGGCATGGTTTCCCCATTGGACCATGCCTCTCCCCCATGTCACCGAATCCATGGCGTGGTATTCGTCAAACCAGCGAAATAAATGCCATGACAAAGAAGCAAGGCACGGACTGCTCTTGGAGCCGTCATGAGTACATAAGCTTATGCAATTCAAGGATCCTACCGACGGGAGCCTTCACGGAGCAGTTCGACCTCTTCTTCCTTGGTTTCAGGTACGCGACTCTGGGAACCAGCCCCGGCCACGTCGGATTGATTGGGAGGTATATAGTACTCAAACATCCAAAAGCATTGATCTCTTGCCAAACCGTTATTCGAAACCCCTTCCCAGATGCCTTCTCCAAGACCAGACTGCTTGGGGCAGAGTCCGTTTCCGACCTGAATCTTCTCCATCTGCCTCCCCCCCGATGCCTCCACCCCCTGGAATCAGATGTGCCTGGCATCCAGGTGATGGCGTAATGACGGATCGTCGCCGACGGACCGTGTTATTCCTCGTCTGGCCCAACTGTAAATCGTACACTCTTCGCTGGACGCGCGGCCTTGTTTCGCTTCCTCGCCGACAAGCCGTTCGCTTCACCGCGCGCCTTGCCCTCCTCAGCACCAGGACCGTTTTCGAATGCTCGTTTGAGAACATCTGTCGCCTCGCGAGACTGGCGAGCCTCCACCACACCACCGTTTGTTTCGCCCCCATCGTCCAGAATGAGTCCGTCGTCTGGATGCATGTCGCGCCCGAACCCTCTTCCAAACACATACTGAGGCGTGTGCAGCGCCGTCATCTGGCTCATCCCGTCCTTCTTGTCCCCCGGCAACGGATGAATCCTGGCGTTCTTGATCCAGTCGTAGATGGGACGAATGTCCAGGATCGACTTGACTCTTCGATGTTCGGCTTGCGACATGTGTTGTCTGCGTTCCAGGATGACCTCCTCGATGCTGTTCTTCAACACCAGTGTCTCGACTGAAACCGGTTTCTTCTGGCTGATGCGCCGGACACGTCCAATTGCTTGCGCCTCGACTTGGGGGTTGAGAACAGGGTTGATGAAGTAAATCCTTGACGCCTCTCGCATGTCTAGCCCGAAGGCTGCTTGGGAAATGTCCATGAGAAGGACCCTTGGCCACCTTATCAGCATATCCCGCGATATCCAGGACACGATCCAAAACCTTACCTGAAGTCCGGGTTATGATGGAACGTGTTTACGTATTGAGCCCGCCGCTCAGTCGTCAGCCCTTTGGCATAGATGAGATACTGGATCTGGAGCTGTTCATACTTAGTCAGCGGCCCATTCGTCATCACGCACGAGATTCGACTTACAACGTCGAGCATGCTGGCAAGATACCATGCAGCGTTGTCATTCTCGTAGAACACGATGATTTTTTCCTCGTCTTGATACCTGACGATGCTGTCGACCAGGTACGAGAGCTTTGTGGATGACTTCGAGCAAATCGTAGCTGACTCCAGAGGACCAAGAAAGACATCCGCTGACTTATCCTTTGTTGGTTTGACACCATTAATGCCGTGATTCCGTATCTTCCGAGGGCTTTCGTCTCCAATCTTGGTATTCCCGGCCAGGGTTTTGGACGTCTTCTCTTTTGCGGAAGGCTTCTCGTTGGACTGCGCTTCCAGCATCCGATCTCTTTCGAGAATCCCTTCTTGCACCAGCTGGCCATTGAGGAGCGCGTTCAAAGCCTCTGGCTCCGTCGCGGATTTATGGATGAGCTTTTGAAGAGCCAACAGCATGCTTGATGAGGTGTACACATCAGTCCCAGTCCTGCCATCCAATGACCATGATTGTTCTACGGAGCCTGGAAGCCCGCGGGTGCAGACTGGGATCTCATGGAACTGGTTGCCAAGTTTTCGGAGTTTGTTGGACATCAACAAATGCCCAAACTCGATTGCTCGCTCAAGGAGCCCTTGATCCTCGTCGCTGATGGGAATCTTCTTAGCTCGCAAGAAATCTTCGGCCGTCTTGATGGCCTTTGAAATCTCTTCCTGTTGGTAGAATGAGCCACCGAAGAAGCACGCTTGCTTCAGGTTGTGCACAATCTGCAAGAGGCTCCGCTTCTGCCTCGGGTGGAAGAAGTAGTCCATATCCGTCCTCTGTGACTGGACTGCATTGAAGATGATCATCATGGAGAAGGTGTTCAGTGACAGTTGGTCTTGGTAGGATCCCTCCAAGACCACCACCTTTTCGTTCACTGGCGGCAAGAGGTCGGCCACCTCGTCTAGTCGGTGTCGAATGATAAGTGAGTTGACTGTAGATCGGAGGCAATCCCAACGTCCGCGGCTTTTGGCATTATGCTTGGGTAGCATGAGATATACGGACCAGGTTGCAACTGTATCGCCCGTCTCCATGATGGTATTCGCCCACGGGCGTGCCTTGAGGAAGAGAGCAGTGATGGATCCAATCCTCTCCAAGTCTTTGCGTTCCATCTCGATCAATGATGTGTTACTCGCCTTCGTACTTTCGACCTTTGCCGGGACATCGAGGGTTTCTTGGGCGTGTGTATTTGTTGCCCGCGTGTCCACCCCGAAGAGGCCGTGAGAAGGCGTTCCTGTGACAATCCAGCGAGATGAGAAGTGTAGGTTGTCTAAACCGATGAGAAGATTGCTTCGACTACTGATTCTCGAGTTTCCAAGCTTGTGGCCTTCATCCACAATGCACCGTTTAAAGTGAATCCAGGACAAAGCAGTGTCGCTGAGGTCACCATCCGGCTTGGCCAGTTTCTCGAACCGCGTCTGGGAGAAGATGATCAGGTCGCACTTCATTATTGCCCTGAAAGACGGAACAGGGTCGTGTGTAGTCACGAACAATACATCAAGGCCGTCTGTGTGTTTGCGGATCTCCTGTCCCCATTGCGCCAATAGGTTGTTGGGCACTACAACGAGACTTGCTGAGCTCAAGTAAATCTTTTTCGGCGGCGGCGTGACGCGAGCCTTTCGTCTTCCTATGCGAGGAGGCTCAGGTGCAGGGAGAAAATAGTGGCCTTGGTTTCGTTCCAACGCTTCGATGCAATGGGTAAATTCTTCGCCGAGTCGTTCCTTGTACGCGTCAAAATAGGGCTTCCATGCCACCGAGTTCCTCGTCGCGCATGAGGCGGCCATGTCTGCGAGGGAAGCCATCTTCTTGCGCCGCGGTGCTTCACCAGCCCGGTAATGCTCCGGTGGCTGTGTCGGGAGATCCCGTGTTGCGAGGATGAGGGCCAGGCAGATGATAGTCTTCCCTGAGCCCATCTCCTCAGCAAGGATGCCGCCAGAAACTCCATCGTAGTACCGTGGTTCCTGGAGTACTGTGCCTGCAACCAAGTCCAGATACCAAGGCGAGTCACGTTGGTCACGAACATAGACTAGCCGAGGATCGAGGACGTTTCCTGGGCAGGTCTCCTTCTGCAACATCAAGGCGGCCGACCGTCTTTGGTAGTCATATAGTTGAGTTCGAAGTCCCGGTACATTGCTTCCCATCAGAGAGGACATGGCATCCTGAGAATGTGGTTCATCAATGAGAGTAGAATCTGGGCTTGGGTCGGGGATGTTGTTGAAAAGCTGTAGCAGCGACATCTCTTCGTCGTCACGGTGACTTGACTCATCAAAAAGAGGCGGGCTACTCAGGCGCGAAGGTTGATAATTCCCATCCCAAGCCGATTTCGAGTAATCGAGTTCGTTGAGAATGAGCTGTCTCGTCTTGAAAAGACTTGGGTCTGAGCGGTCCACGACGCTGCGACTCACATCATCAGGGAGCAGGTACACCCGAAGCGTGACCCGATCAACGCGGTCCTCGTTTCGTTTAAACTCCAGTTTGATCCAGGATTCGCGAAATAAACGGGCATAGGGACGGAGTCTGTAGGTGCCGAGTACCAGTAGTCCGTCTTGAAATCCGACGTAGGGTATAGAATCGTCGTCTGGAGGCAGCGATAACCATGTCCATTCTCGCTCTTGCGCATCCCAAAGCTCCAAGGGAACGTTGATTTCATCCTTGCTGACGGAGATGGTCCCAGCGGGAATGTACCTCGCCTGCGAAATAGGCATCTTGATAAGAAGGCGCTCAGCTGAGCGGGGTGGTGGAAGGCAGGAGGTCACCGCATGAGGCTTGCAGCGGATGTGGCGTAGGAATACGGTCACATGTAGATGCTCAATGATTTCCAGGCAGCGTCGAGGAGATTTCGAGCCTTTGGTGCTGATAGCGTCGTGAAGAAGGCATTGGAAGTGGGATGCTGATGAGAAGTAAAGGTGAGGCAGGCAGCAGTTGGCCGAATGTGCCCCACCCGAGACCCTCGCACTGTGAATCAAACCAATGTCGGAGCTTCGCACTGTCCATATCGCACTGTATGGTAACTGATTACCACATTATACAATTCGACATGCTTGACAAACACTCAAGAGAGAGTTAGTTTCACGGAGTATTTGGGACCTAAGCTGCGCTTGTAATATTTTTCATGACTCGTCTTATCATTCTTCATTTCCCACCCATCGACCAAGCAAACCGACGTTCCATTCCCTAAACGTCCTCTGACGAGGTGGCAGCAACAGGGCAGTGGCCTTCAGCTTTCCCCGTGCTGTCTCGATTGCCACTCGCGGTAAGGATATTTCCTGAAAATCCGAGTTCATAGACTCTATCAGCTTATTTCCCTCCTCCGAATCAATATCCTTGTACAGCATCTTCATTGCGGTCCGGCTCCCGGACACAAACGAAGAAGCATACACAACGTTGGGGTTCAAAACCCAGAGGGAAAGGTCTGTCCGAGGCTGACCAGGCTTCGAAGAAGTGCCTAGTATATGAGGCGTGATGATTGACTTGGAGGAGCCTGACCGCGAGATGGTGGCAATCAGACTTGCCGCAAGGCACTCGGAGCTGCTGGGGGCATTGCCTGGTTCAACTGTTTCACAGAGGATCTGCCACTTGAAAAGAGCCACAGACGAGGCTAGGACGTTGAATAGGCCAACTTCTGTCTTGCATCCGCTGCAAAAAACATGCAGAAACTTTCGTGTGACAGAGTCATCCAGTGCCAAAGAGCTCAGTTCAAACCCAGCATCCGCGGTGGAGGAAGAATACTACACGGCGTAAGCAGCTGGACATTACATCAACGTACATGATGGTATATTCAATGTGCTTCTTGCTAATCTCCAGTCTTCTATTCCTTGAGAAGACCAGATGAAAAAAAGAAACTGCGTCTCGGGCCAGACGCGAAACCCGTTCTCGCGAAGGGTTCTGTGTCTTGCCCGCCCACGAGTGGGATCGACAGAAGCAACGTTCTCGGGGAGTTGTATCGGTGGCCACGTCACTGAGCGGTTGGGTACCGACATGGTCACCTTCTTTTTCCCCGTGATGCAGCATGGGATTGGAAAGAAGGGAACTGAAGCCAAAGGATTGTCGCAATGGTAGTTAGACTTACCGCTAAGCCACCACAGTCTGACTCTACGAAAAGAAACGAAGTCAGGTCAACGAAGCCGATGCCTGGTTGAGCAGAGATGGCGTTGTTTGCGCCATAGCCCTTGCTTGCCAACGACTCTGGGTCTTGCTGGTCGTGGTCATGAGGCTTATGACAATGCCAAAACTCCATCATCTCGGCCCAATTCTCACTTGGCAGGTCTTTCCATGCTCTTATCGTGTCTTCTGATACAAAGGTGCTGCCGCAATTCCGGCACTGGATCGCTGAGCCAACTTCGATGTCTGTAGACGTCCATGGCAGAGCCTGGTTCTCAGGGGAGAAGGGTGATGGCAGAGCCTCGTCAGGGGACACAGGCAGCCGCCAGGAAAGGTCCTGATCTCCTTGCTCCGGTATTGGGAGAAAGGCAGGGCCTACCGCCTGCGCTGGAAGGGCGATGCTCTGGACGCTCCCTTGGTGGGTGATGTCAAGTTTTCGTCCATTTTGGAGAAGCTCAACCGTGGTTGACGCGTCTGGAGGGCTGGGTAAGGAGACAACAACGGAGATTTGCTTGATATTGGCGAGATATTCGGCATAAATCAGCGGACTCCCCCTTGACGCCATTGTGAACAGGAGGTTCGGGCAGGGTCGGGTCGTATGCAAGGAGGTTTGCGTCACGGGTGGTGGTATGAAAGGAACGACGCGAAACTCGAGATGCTTCCGTAGACGGAGCTGCCGGGGCCGGGATGGGGATTTTGCGTGAGGTGGTCCGTGCACAAACATTGAGAAACGGAAAGTGCGGGAGGGTCGCACCTGTGCCCCGCCAAAATTTTAGCGTCCGCCGACCCCAACGGACGGGAACCATCTTTTCCCAATGAGCCGCACGTCATGATGATTCCTTGCATCTTGCATCATCTCATCTCACTCGGAATCTCACAATGTCTGGAATTTTATCCTACGTGCCCATCGTCAATCAGATCCTAGGATCCGGTTCAAAACTTCAGGCGATTCGCCTCCCTCCCGTCGAGGTTCACCATGTTGAGACCAACCCGGACAAGCGGGCTCGATGCCTCAAGCATTTGTTGAAGGCCAACCACGTCAACTATTCCATCGTCTATCACGACCTTCAATACGACAATCACAATCCTCACGTCTTGAGCTCTGCATACCTTCTCGGTGCCAGTGTCGCGCAGCTCCATGACATATATGACGAGCAAATCACCGAGTTGGAACCATGGGTCCCCTCCCCCGCCGAGGTCTGTGACGATGATTGGCAAGACCTCTGGGGAGACAGGAGATATCAACGTGCCTTTGTCGATTTCTTTGAAGACCAATTGGCTATGCAGTTCTCGTACCATTGGAAGCAGGAGATGGAACACTACATGTTCATGGGCGACCAACCATTGGTCAACTGTCTCATCGGCGGCCGTATGTCTACCCTCTTCTTACACGATACTGCGGAAGATTCCTGACTTGATGCTCTAGTGGGACACCCCCTGATCCATCTGGGTTACGCCTATGAAGTAGATTCCAAAGAGGTTGCCGTGGAAGCTTTGGGACTCGCCAGTGTGCAGTATAACTTCATGCACAAGTACATTGACGACAAGGGGTACACCAAGCCAGCTCCTTTTACCTCGGGTTCTCCCCTCCAACTGCTCATCAAACTATCCAAGGATGATCGATTCAACTCTCTGCCCAAGAACCCCAGTTTTGGTGACCTGGAAGACATCTTCGACAAGCATGATGATCTCATTCTCGAATACTGGAACGCATGGGTGTTTGATGACGCTTTGAAGCAGTTTGAGTTGTCTCAGGAAGCAGCAGTGGCTTTGCTGGTCGCCACAGTCCGTCCCGGTACCCACGCTTTCAACTTCCTGCTCGTTCATCTCTTGACCACGAGCCACGCTGTCAGGATTCTGTTGCCCGTCTTCCCGGAGAAGTATCACTTGATCCTAGCAAGGCAGTGGTGGCTTCTCGTCTTGGCCGTCTTCATTCTGAATGGACGGCCACAACCCGACCCCGACAATGTTGACCGAGATCTGAAGGGCAAAACGTGGAAGTACGTGGAAGACAAGGCTCTCAATTCAGCTTGGTCCAAGGATGCTCACTATGTGAAGGGTATGTGTTTCCAAGACTTGTGCGCTCGGAGCTAACTATGGCAGCGATTCGTGCCATGCGAGAGGCGGCTCGGACTTGGGGCGATGCTCATGACCGATATCTCAGCTCTGCGGTCACGTTTGTGGACAACTTTGACGGATGGACGTTTTAAGCATGAAGAAAAAATGATGGAGAGAGATGGGATGAATAATGATGTACCTACTATGTAATACATGGGATGAAGGCGAGGTGAGGAGCTTGGTATGTGAGATTGGGTTTACGATGTGTTATAATTTGCATGGCTTGGAGTCAATAACATTGAATGAACGATTCAGAATGATGCAAATCCTCATGGTCTTCAAATCGACCCCCGCGCGATCTAAGTGCATGCAGGCCTCTACAGTGCGTACCGCGTCGCTTCGTAAATCGACACTGTCTAGTGGGTCCCGACGTCAACATGGCAGCGTGCACAAGGCTTCCACGGCGATAGCAATCATCTCAACAGCAATCTTATCATAGCGACCAGCCAGCCGTTGCCGGATACTTCGACGGGGCTCCTATGATATGCCACCCCCGCAAATGCTACAGCTGCGCTGATGGCTCCGCCCGCGAAGCGCCGCCGGCGGAATGTCGTTGACGCTTCCGACGACGACGAAGACGAGCCGCCCCGTGCCAACACCCTGACGAACTTCCTCCTCTCCTCGCCCAGCTCCCCCGCCAAGATGCGCGCGCCGACCGCCTCCCCGAGTCCCTCCAAGGCCAGATCCGCCTCGGCGTCGCTCTCCGCAAACGGGCCCGGTCGCCTCACCCGTCGAGCCCAGTCGCAAAAGAACAGCGCGAGCACGAGCCCCAGGAAGTCCAAGGACGCCGGCAAGGGAAAGGACGGAGGAAAGACGGCAGACCTAAAGACTCTGTTCTCGAAGCAAGCGCAAAGGGTCACGAAGACGGGGGGGTTTGCGGATAGGAAGACGATTCCCCTCGACGACATCATCAGCGACCCGATATCAGAAGACGAGATATCAGAGTTCAAGGTCAGCTCTTCAAGCTTGGTCAGCCAACACGCGAAGAAGAGGCTGCGGAATGGGGTACAGACGACGTCGTTCGACGCCCCCAGCGCCAGCCAGAAGTTTCTCAAGCCGCCAAAACCGGCCCATCTCGCCGCTGCCAACGATGACTCGCGCCCGTGGTCGGAGAGGTTCGGGCCGCGAGGTCTAGAGGAGCTTGCGGTGCACAAGAAGAAGGTTTCGGACGTCAGGAGGTGGTTGGAAGACGTCACGGCAGGTCGCATGCGACAACGGGTGCTGATCCTCAAGGGAGCCGCCGGCGCGGGCAAAACAACGACTGCGCGGCTGCTCGCCAGCGACATGGGTTATGAGCTCCTGGAATGGAGAAACCCCACTGGAAGTGCAGGTCTGGGCTTCGTGTCGGCTTCTGCCAAGTTTGAAGAGTTTCTCGGTCGAGGCGGCAAGTTTGGAGCGCTGGATACGGACGGTCCCGAATCGTCGGCCCCGGCGAAGACGCATGCTGCCCTGAGGAGCCAGCAGTCCAAGAGGATCATACTCATCGAGGAGTTCCCAAATACTTTCTCGAGATCCTCGACGGCTTTGGCCTCATTTCGAGGCACCCTCCTTCACCATCTCACCACCAACACGCCCTCACTCTCTATGTTCGCACAACATTCACAAAAGGAGGCCATCACACCAGTGGTGTTGATCATATCCGAGACGTTGTTGACTACCACATCAGCATCGGCAGACAGCTTCACGGCCCATCGACTATTGGGACCGGAAATCCTTCGTCACCCAGGCGTCGGCGTCATCGAGTTCAACCCCATTGCGCCGACACTGCTCCTCAAGGCCCTCGAGTTGGTGGTGCTAAAGGAAGCCAGGAAATCCGGCAGGAAGAAGACGCCCGGCCCGCAGGTCCTAAAGAGGCTCGGCGAGATTGGCGACATTCGCAGCGCCATCTCCTCGCTCGAATTCCTCTGTCTAAAGGGCGACGACGGCGCAGATTGGGGCGCCAAAGTGGCGTTTACGAAGCAGAAGAAGGGCGTTAAAGACGCCATAGCGCTCACCAGGGGCGAGCGGGACAGTCTCGAGCTGATATCGCAGCGCGAGGCGAGCCTGGGCATCTTTCACGCCGTGGGCAAGGTTGTCTATAACAAGCGAGACGAGGCGGCCCCTCCAAGCGACACGGTCGAGAGGTTGCCGGTCTACCTCGCTCAGCACTCGCGGCCGAAGCGCTCCGAGGTCGGCGTGGACTCGTTGATTGACGAGATCGGGACGGACACGCACACGTTCGTCTCGGCGCTCCACGAGAACTACCTCGCGTCGTGCGAGAGCACGGGGCCCATGGACCTCAACACGTCCATCGACTACGTCAACGAGTGCATCGAGTACCTCTCCCAGAGCGACCTCCTCTGCCCCACGCGCGACGTCTTCTTCGGCGGGCGCGGCGGCTTCGTCGGCGCCGACGGGGGCGGCCAGCTCCTGCGCCAGGACGAGATGACGTTCCAGGTCGCCGTCCGCGGGATGCTCTTCGGCCTGCCCAACCCCGTCAAGCGCAAGGCCGCCGCCACGACGGCCACGGCCAAGGGCAAGGGCAGCGACGCCTTCAAGATGTTCTACCCGACGAGCCTCAAGCTCTGGCGCGCAAAGGAGGAGCTCGAGGGCCTCGTCGACGTCTGGTCCTCCCGGCTGGTCAAGGGCGAGCTCGGCGCGCCCGCCCGGAACCTCACCGACGGCGCCGTCGCGTTCCGTCGCCCGAAGCCGCCGTCCTCGGCGCCGGGGGACTCTTCGTGGGTGCGGCGCAAGCAGCACAGCCGCCCGGCCGTCGCGAAAGGACCCCAAAGACCCCGCGAGGAGCCCGACCACGACGACGACCACGACGACGACCACGACCCGCCTCCCATGTCCCTCGGCAGCGCGGCCCGCCGCGAGATGCTCCTCGAGCGCCTTCCCTACATGGCGCAAATCGCCCGGGCTCGCGGGCCGTCGGCTCCGTCGTCGTCGTCGATCCGCCTGCGCGACCTCGAAAAGGTGGTTTCCTTTCGGGGCATCAACGCGGCCGACGACGAGGAGGAGTCGGACGTCGAGGACGAGGCCAACGCCGGCGAGGCGTGGGCCACGGACAAGCCGTCCGAGGAGGCGAGCCCCCGCAAGAAGGGCGCGGGCATCCGCTCCGGCGCGGGCATGTCGGGCTTGTTGTCGCAGAAGCTTGTGCTCAGCGACGACGACATTGAGGATTGAAGCGTGGGCGAATGGGGGTGGAGAAATGCACAGTGTATAGTAAAGCAGAAGGGGTTCGCACATGGGTTGGTCTTCGGGTTTGAAGGGGCTTACGGGTGAGGATGAAAAGGAGCAAACGGTATCTGATTTCACGGACGTGCAAACTGCTTCTTTCTCTTTTCATATTTTCAATTCTCGGTTCCGATTAGAAAGAACCAAGCTAGAAACGACAGTTAAATGGCGTTGCCATCTCATCATCACGTTGAGGTGAGCTTCATCGCGCAGCGTTAAGTCTATCATATATACAACATGGCAATCTTTCAAGATTCCATGCCCTCCTTTTTGCCTTTTTTTCCTTCTCTTGACTGGTTCAACAATCCATGCATTTCAAACTCGTACAAGTTGATTCGTTTCTTTCTTTTTAGTGGTGGAAGAGACGGATGTTCTGCTCCACAAAGGTGATGCCCAGCTTCTCGGCAGTCTCAAAGACGGCGCCGTCGTTCTGGCTACCACCGGGGGCGGCAACGTACTTGGTGCCTGAGCGGGCGACGCGGAAGACGTTGTCGATGAAGGGGAACTACAGACCAGTTAGTATCGAATCACAGTCAGTCCTTACAGTCAACTTACAAAGGCGTCGCTGGAAACGCAGACGTCCTTGAGCTGCTTCATCCAGGCGTCGCGCTCCTCGGGGGTAAAGGCAGGGGGGACCTCCTCGAAGACGGCCTCGAAAGCCTCGCGCTCGGGGCCGTCCTTGGGAAGCTGGCCGCTCACGAGCAGGTCAATGGCGTTGCTCTTGTCGGGGCGCTTGGTGCCCTTCTTCCACTTGATGCCGAGGACGCGCTCGTGGAAGCGCATCCACCAGTTGTCAGCCTTGTCGCCGGCGAGACGAGTGCAGTGGATGCGGGACTGCTGGCCGGCACCGAGGCCGACGACCTGGCCGTTGACGGCGTAGCAGACCGAGTTGCTCTGGGTGTACTTGAGAGTGATGGTGGCGACAGTCAGGTCGCGAGCGGCGCTCTCGGGGAGAGAAGTGACGTTCTTTGGGGTGATGATGGTGTTGAAGTGCTTGGGGGAGATCTCGACATCGTTGCGGTGCTGCTGGAGGTTGATGCCGTAGACGGTACGAGTCTCGATGCTGGAAGGCTTGTACTCGGGGTCGATCTGGAGGACGAGGTAGCGGCCGCCCTTCTTCTTCTTGAGGATCTCGAGGGCGGCGGCCTCGTATCCGGGGGCAATGACACCATCGGAGACCTCCTTGGAGATGATGCTGGCCGTGGGGACATCGACAACGTCGCTGAGGGCAATGACGTCGCCGAAGCTGCTCATGCGGTCGGCACCTCGAGCGCGGGCATAGGCCTGGGCAAGGCCAGAGGTCTCGATACCCTGAATGTCGTTGACGAAGTAAACCTTGCGCTCCTCCTCGGTGAGGGGCAGGCCAATGGCGGCACCAGCGGGAGAGACGTGCTTGAAGCTGGCGGCGGCGGGCTTTCCGAGGGCCTGCTTGAGCTCCTTGACCAGGGGCCAGGCGTTGAGGGCGTCGAGGAGGTTGATGTAGCCGGGGGCGCCGCAGAGGACCTTGAAGGGAAGCTTGGCCTCGGGGGTGAAGGCGGCGGCGGGCTTCTGGTGGGGGTTGGCGCCGTATCGGAGGGCCATGTACTGCTCGCCGGTGCCGGCGTACTCCTTGCGGAAGAACTGCGAGATGGCGGCGTCGTAGTCGGCCGTGTGCTCAAAGGCCTTGAGGGCGTAGCGGTTGCGGCTGGACTCTGAGATTTCGCCCTTTTCGAGCTCGCTCAGGAAGCCGGCGTAGTCGTTGGGGTCGCTGAGGATGGTGACGCGCTTGTGGTTCTTGGCGGCGGCGCGGATGAGGGTGACGCCGCCAATGTCAATCTCCTCGACGGCCTCGGGGATGCTGACGTTGATCTTGGCGACGGTGTCCTTGAAGGGGTAGAGGTTGCAGATGACATAGTCGACCTTGTTGATGTTCTGGTCGGCGAGGTCCTTTTCGTCCGAGGCGAGGTCGCGGGCGAGGATGCCGGCGTGGACGGCGGGGTGGAGAGTCTTGACGCGGCCGGCGAGCATCTCGGGGGCCTTTGTGATGGCGGAGACGTCTCTGAGGAGAGTGAGGTGAGCACGTGTGGTGACGTTTGGGGGGCCAATTAGACTCACTCGACAGGGAAGCCGGACTCGCGGATCATCTTGGAGGTGCCGCCGGAAGCGAGGATGCGGACATTCTGCTGGACGAGGCCCTTAGCCAGGTCCAGCAGCCCGGTCTTGTCGTAGACGGAGACGATGGCGATCTTCTGCTGAGACGACATGATGGAGAGAGAATGCTTTGGGATGATGGAAGGAAAGCAATTGACTTTGAAGGAGAGAAAAAGTTTGGCGGGGTAAAGGGCCGTCCGTGGTGGGGTTTGTCGCGATGTCGCTGCCGTGGGAGGGGGCGGGGCAAATGGAGAGAAAAATTCACTGCCCCAACCACGAACGAGATCGATCAATCAGCCTTACGGATATGAAGGCCATAGCTTTGCGTGTTTATAAGCCATCTATGGGTGTCGCTAGTAGGCCGCGTTGGAAGCATTGAAACGCTAGGGAAGATGCTCTCAGGATATCCTGTACTCCCCTCATGGAGTCAGATAAGGGCTTGCAAGATAACCACTCCAGCCCAAAAGGGAGAATATCTAATTGTGGGCAGGTAAGTACAAAACAAGCATTGTCAAGAAAATAAGACCATAAGGTAGGTAAGTAGGTAGACAAGAGAAAGAAAATATATTCACTACTAGAAAAAGTCTAAAGAGTCTGGATACCAGTTCCGCCTATTCCAATCTCCCACTTCACACCCGTCTAGGGTAGATGGACCATCCCCCCCCTCACGAAAACTCATAGTAGACATTATCCGTCAACCCCCACGTCCCCTCCCTCCTCACCTTGATCAGCGTGAGCTGCTTCCCGATGCCAAACTCGGCAATGGACCCGCGGATGGACGACGAGAAGATTGTCTGCCCGAGCCGGTCCCAGCAGCTCTTGAGCACGACGGCCGTGTCGGAGCTGGACACGTCGAAGGGGCTGCTGTTCCACAGGTTCATCTCGGCGCGGCAGTCGGCAATGGCGTCCTCCATGTCCGTGTTCTGAATCTCCTTGCCCACCACCTGCTGCAGGTCCGACGGCTGCAGGCCCGTCATGGTCCAGCACTGCTTGAGCACCTGGCGCATCTTGAGCCGCGGCCGCGTCGTGTCGCGCCCGTTCATGGCCTTGTAGACGACGAGGCTCCCGGCCGCCTTGTCCACCTCGAGCGTGTCGACGGGCTGCTGCTCGCCGTCGTCGTCCACCTCGTCGTAGCCGTCCGAGTAGAGGTAGAACTCCCACAGGTTGCCGGCCGAACTGACCTCGTATTGCAAGAAATAAGCCGTGTGGTTCTTGACTTGTTAGTTTATCTAGACTCTGTGGACTCGGTAGAGATGCCTACGAGGAAAGGTCGGATCAAGATGGGTTGGCCGGCGATCTGAGCGTGGTTAGCAAACTGGTTGATGGAAGCGTCTGAGCCACTTACCGTGTTGACTAGCGGGCTAAGGGCCAGGATAGTGGTCAAGAAATAGTGTGAAATCATTTTCAAAAGAGAGTAGTTGTTTGAAGAAACGTTGTCGTTGTGCGAGGCTGGTTTTCTTGGTAGGGGGGAAGACTGAAAGACTTGAGAGTGTTGCGATATTCTTGAGAATGAACGATAGATGCAGGTATTATATACCATTACTGAGCAAACTTGGAATGATACTCTCGATGGATGATGTGATCCGCCATCAGTCAGATGCCCAGCTAGTAGAGGCCATGTCCGGGATGCGTATTCCAGAAGGTCGGACGAACAACTTGATCTGCGGTATCCCCGAGATCAAGCAGCAAGCAGTGAAAGTATATCGATCCAGCTACGCCCGATGGAGCGGGAGCGAGTGCGAGGTTATTGGCCCCTGTATCGGGAATCCCTTCAACAAGGGCGCCAAACAACGAGCACCGCCTGTTTCAGATTGCGAAACCATGACAGGACCACGCTCATCAGCTCGGAATGGCCGGTAGGGTTATCTCTTGTCGGTGGCTTCAGGGCGGCACCAGGAGAGCTGGTGGCGAGACGGGATCTATCTAGATGAAATCATGCAGAATCTAGAATGGGGATACCTCCTGCTCAACAGGGCAACCTAACCCATATTATAAGCCTTGAGGATTCGAGAAGCTTTATCCTAGTAACAAGCGGCATCTCCGGGTCTGCATCGCAACTGCCATCAGCTACGTAAACTAGAGCTCAATAACACTGCGATATCCAGATCCCGATGACAGTCGTGTCGGACATCCAACATTGCTCTCCAAACACTCGCTCGTTACCATCTCCCACCATGCACTCTCTCCTTCTTCTCCTGCCGACCTTTCCCATTGCGGCTCTGGCCATGCCAGTGCAGCAAGCCCTCACCGCCGCCGTTGCCATTTCCTCCTGCACCCAGGACGATGTAGTCGCTCTGACTTTCGACGACGGCCCTTCCAACTACACAGACGTACTCCTCGACCAACTCGCCGAGGCCGGCATGTACGCCACCTTCTTCGTTAACCTGAACACCGTGGATCACAGGTCCGCGGTGGTCCGGATGGACAAGGAAGGACACCAGGTCGCTTCTCACACGTATGCTTATACCTCTAGACACTTGGGTGCAACTCGGCTTCTCACAAAATACTCTTTAGCTGGGCTCACAAAGACCTCGCGACGCTCAACGAGACGGCCACGGAGGAGCAAATGACGCTCCTCGAGAGCGAGCTGCTGAGCGTCATCGGCAAGTTCCCCACGTACGTGCGACCGCCCTACTTCAGCTGGAGCAGCGCGACGCTGGAAACGCTGGGCGGGCTGGGGTACACGGTGATCCGAGGCGACATCGACACGCTGGACTGGAAGTACGACACGGACAGGTCCCTCGAGCTCTTCGAGAGGGGGTTGCGGGCCGGCGGCTCCATCACGCTCATGCACGAGCACCAGAGCACGATTGAGAGGCTGGTGCCCGAGGTTATCAAGGTCGTGCAGGAGAGCGGGAAGCGAGGTAGGTCGTTTGGATCTTGTCGACCCTGCACTTGTGTGCGTGCTCTTGACTGACACAATGTCCAGCTGTTACAGTGGGGGAATGTCTCGGGGATGTGAGTGAGAACTGGTATAGCACTTCTCGCGATTAGGGAGGCATTGTGGCATTATTGGTCCTGGAATTACACACACGGCGGGTACGTGGTGGTGAGGCAACAACAGCCGAAAAGGGGGAGGTAACTGATAGGTAGTTTTCCCAAGATGAGAAAAGGCAACCATATTAAATTATCAAGCTGAACTGGTCAATCATCTCCATTTACCTGTTCAAGTGCAGTAATAATTCATCCATCCTACTCCTTGCCTTCACTCCGTTCCGTCCCATAGTTCCTCGCCCCAGATACCTAGGCGTAGCCATGTAAGCACACCGCCGAGGACTCCATCGGCCTGCCATCGCTCATATCAGAGACAAAGGGCGATCCCTGTCTAGAACAAGCATTCGTTGGATGCCACGCATTTGGGTGACGGAAAGGCCGGGACAAAACATCTGCGCTCTGGGTGAAGGGATCTGTGTCATGTAGCGGTCTGAAGAATCCGAGAAACTCAATACGTTGGGGGAGCTCGTTCGCTGGGCGATTTATCGCGTGGTGGGATTGCGTGAGGTTGTCACGTAGAGTTTCCAGAAGGTCTGGTTTCAGGGCCCGGGCGAACAAGCATTTAGGAAGGTTTATTTGCATGTTTTCAGTATATTGCCATCAGACATGGGCCGAGAGGGATGCACTCGGAGATACTCATGTATAAATACAAGAGTAGACCTCACAGCATCCTTTCTTTATCTCACCACACAACCAACTACACACTCACCTCACCACACAACCAACTACACACCCACCGCCCAACCACCAACCCGTCACAATGAGACTCTCCCAAGCCCTCGCCCTCGCATCCATGGCCATCACCCAGGCCCTGGCCGGCTGCAACAGCGCGCCCGAATGGTGCGGCTCCGACGTGCAGGCGCAAGAGCAAGGCTACATCTACGGGTGGGCGTGCGACATCGCCGAGGACCTGCCGTGCGTCAACGAGTGCATCGTCACGGGCAGTCGATGGAGGGACGCGAACAATGAGGACGTCATGAAGTGCTGCAAGTCGAACTGTACGTCTCGGATATATTTTTGAGCCTTGGGTTTTCTATTCTGACTTTTATAGGTTGATTAAAATGCTGTGGCTTGATGGGGGGTGCGAGTTGGAGCGAAGAGAGAAGGCTGCCCATGATGGAAAGCGATGTCGGAGAGAGCAAGAATATTCAAAATCAATAAATACAAATAGTTGGCGCAATCTTGTTCGAGATAAAACAACCATACATCGCCGTGCATAAGTTGGCTGCCTCAGGTCTATCTGTTGCCTAAGGTAATAACACCCAACGACACCTGCACTGCAGCACCGCAGCCAGCCCCTCCACAAGTACGTACCTACCTAGTACCTCGTACCTCGAGTCCTCCTACTCTCCATCATCATCAACCACCTCCACCACCAAAATGTCCCCCAAGTCCCTCCGCGTCCTCTGCTTCGGCGACTCCCTCACGTCGGGCTACTTCTCGTGGGGCCTGGGCTCGCACCCCTACGCCCTCAAGCTCGAGGACAGGCTCACCGGCGCCTTCCCCGACGTGGCCGTCGACGTCGTGGCCGACGGGCTGCCGGGCGACGTTGCTTCCTTTGAGCGCTTCTACAACCGCGCAAAGGCAAAGAGTAAATCAGCCAGATAACATACGTATATGCATTCTTCCTCCGCTGACCACCATCCAGTTCAAGACGAGCAGTTCGACTGGGTCATCGTCCTCGGAGGAACAAAGTAGGCTCTCACATAAACTAGTACACCCGTACCCGTCTAACCCGGACCCCTTCCCGCAGTGACCTCGCCCACGGCATCTCCCCCGCCAAAATCTACGAGTGCCTCCAGGCCGTGTGGGACCTCCAGCTGTCAAAGGGAGCAAAGGTGCTCGCCCTGACCGTCCCCGAGTGCCACGCAAAGGCCGAGCGCCTGACCCGTCGCCGCGACGAGCTCAACCTCAGCATCACGACCCATCAGCAAGAAAACTAGTGAGCCCAAATCCTCCCCTGCCCCCCCCTCCCCTTTACTCATCCAACTCGACAGCTACTTCTTCGACCTCAAATCCCACATCCCCTTCCACGCCCTCTCCGAGGCCGACCGGGAAAAGTACTGGGACGACGGCCTGCACCTCAAGGACGACGGCTACGACTGGATGGGCGACCACGTCGCCAACGGCCTCATCCGCATCCTCCGCCGCCAAGGCGACCTGGAACCCGTCGGCGTCATCAGCCAGCGCCCGCCCCCCAAGAGCTCCCGGGGCGCCGACGTCTACGACGAAGAGGCCGGCAATCCGCGGAACCTCAGCGAGGGGTACGTGGTCGTCAGGAAGAGAGACTTGGACTAGATGTTGACTTTTTGGGTTTTTCATGATGATAAAGCGAGCCTAAAGGGCTACATCGAATCTTTACGCTATGCCTTGGATTGAAAGGACGGAAGAAACCCCAGGGACACCCCGTGCCCTAAAACGCCATGTGCAAATGAAATATCCTTTTGCGAAATGGGCGTCATGTAATGAGATTTGCCGCCACGAATTCCTTGTAGATGATACGTTAGCTGGGTCGAATTCGAATGCCACGCGGCATCGAAATCAAATGCCACGCTGGATCGAAACAAGCGACTTACGGGAAACTCCCTCTGCAACGCGTTGGTGACGTTTTCCACGTCCTGGGCCAGGCTCTCGACGTTGGCATCCCACCGGCGCATCTCCTTGCCCACAATCTGCTCGGCGCGGCCGCTGCCCTTCTCCCCGGAGGCTTCCCCGCCCTCGAACCAGACGATGCCGTCGAGCTGGTCCATGCGGCCGACGAGGCGGCCCTGCTCAATCATGCGCGCCGTCGTCTCCTCGGCCTTTTCGGCGTCGAGCCCCAGCAGCACGCCGAGGGCGTCGAACTGGATGTTGTTGAAGAGGCGCGACGCGCCCAGGAGGTTGTGCTCGACGACGGCCTTTGCGAGCACCGTCGACCCGTCCGACGTGGTGGCCAGCTGGTGCGGCTGCAGGCCCTCGGCAAACTTGGCCACCTCGGCCGGCGACAGGAGCCGGTCGAGGAACATCTTCTCCAGGATGCCAAACTCTTCGAGCTGCGCCGACCGCTCGTCCTTGTACAGGCGGCCCAGGGCGCGGCTGCGCAGGGGACCCGCGGGGGCCAGGACGGCGCACTTGATGGCCATGCTGAGCGTGTGCAGGCGCTCCTCCTCGGCAATGGCCGACGAGAAGCTGATCTCGTGGTAGCGCTGCGAGGCCGACAGGAAGTCGCGCTTGGCGTCCTGGATGCGGGCCTGCGAGAGGCGGAAGTGCAGCGTCAGGTCCGGGTCGGGCACGTTGTGCATGACGTTTTTGAGCTTGTTGATGAAGGTCTCGGCGGCCGTCGAGTCGTCGTCCTCGAGGTAGTTGCGCACGATGCGCACCCACACGCGCGCCTTGTCCTCGTCGGCAATCTTGCGCTGCGAGCTGTCGAGCGGCATCTCGGCCAGCGTCTTGGCCGCCTCGCTAAAGGCCTCCTGGTTCTCGTGGGCCGTGGCCACGAGCTCGCGGAGCGCCACGCCGGCGTCGATGAGCGACGACGCCGACGGCTGGGCCGCCACGACGCGGAGCGTGCTGTTGCCCACCGCGATCCACAGGTCCTCGTTGGCCTGCCGCTTGAGCGTGTCGACAAAGGCGGCCAGCACCGACCGCGTCGCCACGACGCCGAGCCCCTGCCCGAAGAAGGACGCCGCGATGGCGTCGAGGCTGTCGCAGTCGTCGCGCAGGGACGAGCCCGTCTTGATGTCGGCGAGCAGCTCTTCGTAGAGGGGCGCCTTTTCGCCCGCCGCCGATTGCACGCGGGCCAGGGCCGCCACGATTTCGGGCGTGGGCGGCATTGTTGTGGTCGGGGGGGGGGAGAGGTGACGAGCTGACGAGCTGACGAGTGGAAGCGAGGGCGTGTGTCAATCCGGCGAGAGTGTGGAAATTGGTTCGTGGCTCGGAGCCGGCGAGGTGACGTAGAAATCAGGCACGCGGTGAGGATGAGTTGGAGTTGGAGTTGGATTCGACGTGGAGGGGCAACCAGTCGAACGAGTCCCGTAGCGAACTGAACGGCCTTATTTTAGCGGGGTAGCTTCCGGCTTCGTTCCGTGTGGTTTAGCGGCGACTCGTGTGGGCCAGAGGAGCTGTCATGAGTACCAAGCAATTATTCCAATGCAAGTGTTTACTCAATCTTGATGTTTTGTGACGTATCTCGTTCCATTGTTGGCTGTCCGGTTTTCTAGCATGGAGAACCTCTTTTCATAGAGCTTATATAATCCTGAAATGGCTGTCGACGACTCTCACACCACACCCAGCCTCCGATCGAACCGTGACAGCCTGGAGTCCTCATGCCGTACAGCTGGTACGTATAGCCAATACCTCAAATCATGACTTGACCGGCACCCTCTAGCCTACCAGTTCCCACCTGTATACAATGCAACATGTCCAGCCCCTCCAATACCAATGCGTTCCCCTTACGGAAACCGAAAACCCAATGCGACGCCGTAAAACGCCAGATAAAGACCAACAACCCCCCTCCCTCGTCCACGAGCGCGAGCCCGCACTTCTATTTATTATGCCAAAGCAACGTCCGGAGCGAATCAAACTCGTTACAGTCCTTGTATATGTACGTCATGCTGCTGCGCAGGCTCGATTGCAGGTCCTCCGGGTGGTAGCGGAAGACGAGCATCACCATGGCCCACGACAGCGACGCAAAGGCCGGCCAGGCGTAGTGGCTGACGGCCGAGTGCAGCGGCTCCGACGACACCCCCGGGAACCCGACACCCGGCTTGACGGCGATGCGCGCGAGCGCCAGCACCACCCGCGCGAAGACGTAGATGACGATTTGCTGGTTGACCGACGAGATCTTGCCCGATCGCTTGGACCGGCCGCCAAAGACAAAGTAGCCGCCCACGAGGCCGCCGAAGAAGGAATCGTATGGTCCTGCATTGGCAAATTATTAGACCTATATCCATGGTCATGCATTCTTGGCTGGGGGCATCTTACCCTCCTTCCCAGGCGTCGACCCAAAGTATTTGAGCGCGAGCATCGTCAGCTTGTAGAGGACGGCGAATCGCGCCAGGTTGCTCGCGTGATGTCTCGTTGCGCGCAAGACTAGCGACAACTTGTGTCGAAACCTATATAGTTGTCCATCAGCACAGCGCCTCGTGAACAGTTCGAGTATCGGTCGGGGGGGGGAGGGCACGGGGGTCACGGTAGCGACGGAGAGGGTCGAACGTACGTTCCGGAGCGGAAGAGGAAGATCATTCTGCAGCGACAAAAAGTCAGCGAGGCACGACAACCGACGACAACCAACTTACACCAGCGCATGCGGAAACCGCACCTTGGTCCCGTAAACAGCGCCATTGCGCGCCGTCTTGATCAGCGACAGCAAGTCATGATAGCGCGGATCCCGCACAACCGCCTCCAGCGCGTTCTGCATACGTCAGCGGAAATTCCACCACAACCGGCAGAGCAGCCGCACGAAACCAGCCCTGCCGCAAAGGCCGTACCTTGAGTCCTTCGAGGGCGGCCGAGGCCATGGTGCCGCGAATGAGGGGGGGGGGGGGAGCAAGAGGAATGGGTGCCTCGGCAGAAAGGGCTGCGGTGGACGAGACAGGTCGTCGCGATATGGCGAGCGGAAGCTAAATTTATGCGGGACCGACTTGTCTACCGCGACATGGGAGGGAAGGGCCTCGAGGAATCGGATGATTTCAGAGGGATGTCGACATGTACTTGGGGAGGTTGCAACGATTTGTTTAAAAAGGAAGAAGAAGCCTTGGGTAATCCAAGATCCCGCGGCGACCGGGGGGGTCATCGCGCAGATCGATTGGAGTCACCTGTTTCGAGCCTCGGCACCGGCCTGGCAGTGTCTTCGGCTCGTGTTCAGTGCGGACCGCCGCTGGAGCCGGGGGCGGCTCTCCACATGGAGGCCCCGGGTTAGACTATGACGCCGCTTGCATGTGATCCATTTGCCCCGGGTCGAAGGAGCCATCAACACCACCTCTCGTGAGGCTCTCGCCACTTCACCCCCAAAACCTCAAATATCCTCCCCTCGTCCCGCCCCTCCACGAGCTCCCCCTCCGTCACCTTGGCCCGCCCCGGCCCGCGCATCACGTCCCTGTACAGCCCCCGCTGGTTCAGCCGCATGCCCTTCTTGGACGCCAGCAGCCGCATGCTGCGGTTGAACACGTCGTTGCCCGTAAAGTAGAGCAGCGCCGCCCCCATCTGCGACGCCGGCACGACCAGGAAATCGATGCGCCGCCACGTGCCCTTGTAGTTTGCCTCGTCGTTGAGCCCCGAAATCCGCGGGAGCACGCAGCACCCGTGCCATTTGCTGCCGTCGTGGCCCGACCGGGACGATGCCAGCCGCGCCACGAGGAAGGCTTCGCTCTCGAGGCGCTGCACCAGTTCGTCGAGGAACGGCTTCAGCTCCACGGTAGATTCCGTCTCGGGCCTGGTGACGATGAAGTCAATGTCGCCCGACGATTCCGCTCCTCTCCGGTAACTCCCCCCGATGATGAGCTGCACCCCGTCGTCGATGCTGCGAGCCGCCCTCTTCACAACCTCGCCGAGAGCTTCCACCTCGCGTCGCGGTATCCTGGTGTTTAGGTCGTCGTAGCGATCGACTCCGATGCGCTGATTGGTCGTGAGCCTCGCTTTTTCCCTGAGGTCGTCCAACGTCCGAAACCCCTGGGCCATCCATTGTCGGGCCTGGCTGGTCCCCACGCCGTAGATGCCCAGGAAAAGCTGCAGCGTGTCGTCCATGCCGTCGTCCCGCGCGTACTCGAGCCGCTGTAGGCGATTCGTCGTGACGATTTCCTCAATCTTCTGTGCCAGACGGCGCCCGATGCCGGGCAGGCGAAAGGCCTCTTCCTCCGTCGTCACTCTGGAGTCCTGGCGCTTCAGTGTGCTGATGGCCCTGCGGTAGGCTGTCGTTCGCCACTGATCGTCGACGCGATTGTAATAGTCGGCCATGAGCTGCAGCACCTCGATGGTGCGCGTGTTGGGATTCCCCGCCCTGGCGTCCTTGGCTCCGGCCGAGTTGCATGCGAATCGGTCTTCGAATGTCATCTCTTTGCGACCCGATCTCAATTTCCTTGGCGCCACTTTACGCCTCTTGGTTCGCTCATCTTCCGAACCGGACTCTTCGATGCCTGAGGCGTGGCCCGCTGACTGAGCATCGTCGTCTTCCACATCCAAAGGAATTCCCTTGTATTCTTGCATTATTGTGATGTAGTCGCTAAGCTCGTCCTTGTGCCCTGGACGGCTTGGAAATGTTGGCCCGACGGTCTTCTTCATTTTCTCCTTCCAAGCAGCTTCACTGGTGCTTTTAGAGCCCGTCGCACCTTGTTTCTCGGTCTCCTTCCCGGTTGCATTTTCTCCCAGATCAAGAACAATAGGCTGTGGCTCTGTCGGCGTCCCGGCCACTCGGCTTTGCGAAGGCTCGCCGCTTTCCGTCGGCGTACCCTTTGGAGGAACGTAGTCCCATCGCTTCGGATTTATCTGCGGTGGCTTCAGTTGCAAAGACGTCGGCTCCGACGCCGCCGGGGCAGTACGGACCGGCTCGTCATCTCCAGCCAGCGATTGTCCCGAAAGTTGGTACTTCTTCTGGTTGGTCTGGAGGAGCGCCTTGAACTGGATGCAGTCGATGGGGTAGTCCTCGTTCACCACGAGCGGCGGCGCGGCCTTGTTCGCGCGCTGCAGGATGCCCCCCACGTCCTTGAACGAGAGGTTTTTCTCGACGACGACGTGCGTCGCGCAGCCCACGGTCCTCGTCCACGTCGCGCCAAACTCCCTGGCCTTTGTGATGCGCAGCCGCCGGGCCGGGGCGATGTCGTTGTCCGGCACGTAGAAGAAGACCAGGCCCTGGAAGATCTGCTCGCTCTCCGGTCGCAGCTTGAACGAGGCCTCGCGCTTCCTCTTCTTCAGCGCCATGCTCGGGGACTGGGAGTCTTCCTTTGCGCGTCCGACTGAGCGCCTCGAGATCAGCGCCGGCGTCGAGCCGCTCCTGAACAAGCCCCTCTGGGCAGGGCGCGTCGACTCGGGGATGGGGGTGTCGTCGACGAGGACGACGTCTGCGCTGGGCGCGTCCATCAGCGTGCGGCGCCTCCCTTTCTGGGCGAAGTTGGCCATTGGCGTGCCTTTGATGATGCGCGAGCTTCCACTCGGAGCCGGCGTCGGAACTGATGCAACCCTTCTGGGGTTCAATCTCGTTGGAGGTTCATCTCCAGTCAGGTCGAGCACGGTGGGCTCTTCGGGCCCAGGCGCGACAGGCGGCGGATCGGGTTTCGCCGCGAAGAAGCTGCGGCATCGCTCCCTCTCGGCCTGTTCTTGTGCATCGAATTCGTCGTCGCTGTAGAGCGGATTCAGTTGGTCAAAAAAGGCCGTCTTTTCCTGAAGAGAGGCCATGGTGGACGAGAGTTGATCAAGGAGGGATGCGAGAGCCAAAAGAGGCGACGGGCCTCATATCCGCGTCGGGACACTGATGGTGCCTATTTGCGAGCGTTATCCAAACGAGCATCCAGCAGCACGTCGAGTGGTGGATGAGACTCGGGGATGTGACAGGTGGAGGAGTTCCAGCTGGCAGGCTGCAGCACGTGCTAAATTTGGGTGCCACCTCCGAGTCCATGTGAATGTCCTGATTCGGCAATTCCCTCAGCGTGAATGTTGCTTGCCTTGGAGTACGGATACAAGACGAGCGGCTTATTAGTCACCGACTACAATGAACCCTGAGCATATCTTCAAATTATCATTTCTATGGAAACTTGGAATTGTCCAGTCATTGCTCGGCATTTTGGCCCTTCCTCTTTGGCCCATCCTGAGCTTTTCAGCCATTGCGGCATGTCCGCACATGTATATCGTACAACCAAATATCCTCCCCCCAAAATATATGCAAGAAGAAGTCCAACATGTGAATAAAACCCGGGTATCAATAATAAATGAAAAGAATATCGCGTCGCCGTCTATATGTGTACAGATCCAAGGCCTGTTCGTTGGCGTCCTTGCGAGGCCGATACGGTTGACGCTTGGTAGTGAATGTGTTTGCGAGTCACAACTCAGCTCATTGGGGGAACGCAACCGGCGCTGGAGCCGGTTGTCCACCAAACATGCGAGCGTCGATCAAAGGAATGCTGTTCTTTTCGTAGGGATGAAAGGCCGTGGGATCAGCCGAGTAGCGGCTGCCGGCCTCGTTCTCGAGGTCATTGACGACTTCTCGAGTCAACTCGACGTAGTCGTAGGCAAACTCGCCAATCTCGGCGTCGTCGATTCCAACAACTTCGGCGTCTTCGGTGGCGCGCAGACGAAGCCCAGGAATCATGTTCATGATGGTGAGGATGAGGCAGGTACCGGTGAATGAATACAAGCCACCGGTAAACGAGTCGGCAAGCTGAAAGCCCATCTGCTTCCAATGATGGTCGATCCAACCGCCTTCGATACGAGTCGTCCCGTCGAGGGCCGCCATGGTCTTACTGGCGAAGAAGGCTGTGCAGATATTTCCGACCAGGCCGCCGACGCCGTGGACGGCGAAAATGTCGAGAGCATCGTCGATGCCGAGGAGGAATTTGACTTTGGTGGCGTAATTGGAAAAGGAGGCTCCGAGCACACCAAAAATGACCGCCGACCAAACAGGCACGTAACCTAGCAATATGTCAGTACTTGTTCCTGCACCTCTGCCTGCTTAACATACCAGAGCCAGGGGTGATGGAGACCAGTCCAGCCACGATACCAGAGCAGAAACCAACAGTTGACCACTTCCTCTCCAGACGATAATCCAGAATGCACCACGTCACACCTCCGGAACACGCGGCCAGGTTCGTAACAACGGCCGCAAGAACACCGCGGAGGTTGGCTGACAAGGCAGAACCAGCATTGAATCCGAACCAACCAACCCAAAGAAAAACGGTGCCAATGACGATGTGGGTGACGTTGTGAGGGCGGTAGTTGAGTTCGTGTGTGCCGTGACCACGGCGCTTGCCTAGCATCATGGAATAGGCGAGGGCGGCGCTCCCGGAAGCAATGTGGACGGGAGTGCCACCGGCAAAGTCGAGACCACCCATCTTGTTGGACCAGCCACTCGGGTTCCAGGTCCAGCAGGCGATGGGATCGTAAATGACCGTGGCCCAAACAAACATGAAGATGACGCAGGGAAGCATGCGGCCACGTTCGGCAACGGCACCGGTAGCGAGGGCGACGGTGATGGCGGAGAACATGCCCTGGTAGACGGCGAAGAGCAGATCGGGCAGCTTGTCGGAGCCAACGGACGGGGCAGCGAGGACATTGCGGAAGGCGAAGTTGGCGAGGTTACCGATGTAAGGGCCGGCGGTATGAGAAAAGGTGAGAGAATAACCCCAGAAGAACCATTGGAAGCAGGTTACGGCGGTGCTCATGACGGAGAGCCAGATGAGCGAGAGGGCCGACTTCCGGCGGGCGAGACCCGAGTAGAAGAAGCTGCATTTGGAGACATCTTGTTAGTACTCGAGTCGACTAACATGCTGGGAAGGCAGTCGGGCATTGGAATGCAGCCACGACGGCAAAACAACAAAACGAGACGAAAAACGACAAAACTCACCCGACACCGGGAATCATAAGTAAGACCAGAGCAGTGGCCGTCAACATCCAGGCAATGTCTCCAGGCTGAAATCGTGCGGGCGCAAAAGGTCAGCTTGCGGGCGTTGGACGGAGAGCGACCCACTTAGCAACTCACCTCGTACCAAATGTTGACGTCCATCTCGAGAGGGTCAGCGCCCTGTGCGCTGGTGCCATTGTAGGCCACCACGTCGTCGCTCATGGTGAGAGGAGAGAAGGCCGATAGAGATGGTGAAGCCCCGGGCAGAGAATTGTCGGCGCTGGCGGAGAGGATGAGAGGGAAGGGAAGAGGGAACGACGGAGAGCGCGTGGCGGGAGAGATAAGAGTCCGTGTAGGAGGCGGAGGCGGGACCGCAGTCACAGGGTCCAGAGATAAGGGATATATGTACTTCGTAATGCGAGATCTGGGTTGAATAAACCCGGTTGATGAATTGGAAGAGAAAAGACACGGAGGGGAGGGGAGACGAGGGTGAGGGCGACGCAGTCGGTGGAATAGCAGGACGAAGGAGAATAATAATAATTATAATCCCGTTCAGAAACAAGGAGAAAAAAGAAGCGATGCGAGTTCCGGTCTGGAGGGACGAGAGGGAATTAAGCAGGAAAAAACGGAAGGCACGACTTTGAGAGTTATCTTTGGGGATAGCGCTGGGCTTCTCTCGTCGAGGGTTTCACTTGCCGGGTCGGGGCGTGGGCGGGGGTGGACGGATCGAGCTTGGAAGGGGGTGGGCTGAGTGGCTGAGGTGGTCTGGACTCGGTCGAGGAAGGAGGGATGATGGGGATGGGATCGCAGAATCGACACCAGGCACGGCGATTGAGGGAGGAGGAGGAAAAAGAAAAGAAGGAGGGGGAGAGTCAAGTGGGGGATTCTTTGGGGTAAATTGAATTCGCACTTCTTCCATCTTCAATGCTTCTGCTCTGACTTGGATCCGGCTGGGGCGGATGCTTATCGATTGCAAAAGACACTGTACGGCCATTTCTTCTCAATTCACCACCAAAAAGCTGAATCCTTCGTGATGAAATTACAAGGTTTCAACCATTCGGCTTCTTTCTCCCCATGCGGCTCGCTCGATAAGAGGAGTCCAGTCGTTCCTGCATCGTCCCAGGCCGCTGGATCGGTTACCGATGCCGGACCACGAGCCTGCCTCCTTTCGTCGTACCTGCCTGAGAAGTTGAGTCTATTCGTATCTCGTCTCGATATCTGTCATCACGCAAGATGAGATGACGGCCTGGGCCCTTTCAAGTAAAAGTCAAGACACACGCACACAGACCCCTCGTTTCGATATGGAATCTTCCTTTCCTTTTTTTTTTTTCACTCGTCCCTTGCCACCAACTGATAAGACCCCTTGTACCCCAGATCCCTGGCTCGCATTGACGAAATAGTCCCAGGCGTTGAGCGGCGCTATCCAGGCTCCCTTGCCTCGAGTCCTCCCTCCCCATGGGAAAGCGAATTGGTGTATGTGTGTGCGACTTGCAACTCTTCGTCCTGGGTGTTGATAGATGGCCGGCATGTGATGAAGACTAGCGGAAGAGATTCTCTGGTCAACAAGTTTGACCAAACGGTGGCCAGGAGGTTGTCATTTGTCGCTCTAACTGCGTCATGCTAATTACCTGCAGCAAAGGGCAGGTTGAAGCAGGTCTTATCTCCAAAGACATGGCTCCGTCTTATCCGATGCGAATACTTTGTACATTCATACGTGCCGCATTCGACACGGGCGAGCGATGAGGTCAGTGGCTTGAGGCTGAGATCTTGGACGGACAAAATCGTCTCATCCAGCTGCTGCTACTGGTATCGTGTGTTGAAGTGTCGAACGATGGCTTAGACACACGAGATACGCAGGCAGAGACGACATCCAAATTCGAGACTCGAGCAACTCTCCTCTCACTACAGAATCCCAAACGCAAAACACACAGAACCAACAAAGCAGCAAAACTCCAACGCCTCAGCTGAATGCCATATTGAAGCATTCTCCCATATTCTGGTTGCTGATAAGCACCCCCACGCTGATTGGCCGGCGGCAAAGGTGGGGGCTATCAACCTCGCCTGAAAATGCTTAGCAACGGCGAAGGGTAATGGCATTTCACACACAACACACAAGACTTGAAGACGCTCGAATCATGGCTTTTTGCTTTTTCTGCTTCGTTTTTTCTTCTTCTTCCCTTTGGGCCCTTGTTCTGGCGTCATTAGCCTCGCCTCCCCCCTCGCTACAGGATGTTGGCCCCTTGAACTTCCTCACCACCGCCACTACGGACCACGGATGACTTTACCGGCTTCCTAACATGACATCTCACGAACCAATCTCAACCGGGGGCTTACTCGCCTCTCTGACGAGTTCATCATTCCCCTTGGAGGCGTATTCCCGCCTTCCTGACTGGGCCGCACTCTTTCATTTCCCCCCTTAGTCCGCCCTCTTGGCTGCATGCATGCAAGCCACCACCTATACTCGCATCACCTTAATCACAAACCGACAACGTCTGCGTTACACCCGCTCCATCCTTTCACCAGAAGCCCTTTTTCCCAACAGCAAAAAGGAGCCAATGCAGCCAGTCGATCTCACGCCCCCTCTTCGCTCCCTTGCTGCAGCATCAACAAACCCTCGTTCCCCTGGCCAGCCACCTTCCCAAGTCTCACATCCCTGGATCGCCGTGAAGCACACGACTCTCGTGGATGCAGAACTCTCCGGAGATGCTCGATCGTGGCGTCCTCAATATGCTCCCGATGTAACCGTGACGAGTTATTCTGCATTCCCATGAAACGTCGACGGTTAAAACCGTGACTATACCTCGTAGCCTCAAACTCTGGGTCGACTCACCAAGAGAGACCATGTCGACTCGAGCCTTTGCTCCCTTCCAAACACACAATCATGCAAACCCGTGCAAACGACTCCCCAGTCCTCGCAACCATGCCATCAATCCGGTCAAGACCTCGCGGCCCCTGAACGGAGAGGACGTTTCCCGAGGCCATCTTACGGTATCGTTGGGGCGAACAGCCCAGCCCGTCTTTGCCAGACTCTACCTACGAAGCCCCCTCACATCCCAACCCAAGATACTCCCAACCTCCTGACAGAGCCCACGTCTCTATCGAGACCACATCCAAGTTGAGCACCAACCAGAGAGTTCACTCGCGCTAATACGACCTCTGTTCACCGCTGCCAAACCGTGACACATGGCTCCGGCTTCAGATTGACTATCGGATACGAACTCGGGACGTACCCAGTAGCTAACAACCACCGACTTTCCCCCCCGCTCGATTCAAGTGATCGACGCTGCTATCCATCTCCCTTCCGCTGCCGTTCCGTCCCTTGATTGTCCGATTGCCGTGGTCCTCGCTCAGGCCCTCGTGGCGTCGGCGCCGCCTCCCTTGGTCAAGAGCAAACCATCACAAATCCACGTCCCGTACCACATGCTCGCCCACCAGGCCAGCGAGGCCAGGTTCTGCCACATCCAGACGTTCTACCCCTGGCCGCGGATGACCCTCGCCCTGCTCTCGGTCCACGCCGGACGGACGACGCTGCTCGCCGCGTAGAGGGCCTAAATAACCACAAGTCAGTCCACTCACTGCCCTAGATGAAACGAGCAGCAACACCAACATACCGTTTCCGCAACGTCGAGCAGCGGCGAGAGCATCCACCCGTGCACAAACTCCTGCCGCAGCGAGAGGTGCTCCGGGAACCAGAAGGCGGCGAGGTCGACGCGGCGCCCGACGGCCGCGCGCAGCGCCAGCTCGACGAGGCCGACCACGGCGGCGAGGCCCAGCAGCCCGACGAGCGTCAGCCGCGCGGGGGACTGGCTCTTGCGCTTGCGCAGGGGGTGCATGCAGATGACGCCCAGCCCGCAGGCTTCCACGTCCCGTCTCTTAAGGATATCGTTAGGCAGTGAACTCCTCTCCGTGTTGGAAGCAACAACTCACGTCTTGGCGCAACGGCTCCAGCGTCCCGAGCAGCATAAACGCAGCCAGCACGTGCGCGACCAACATCCTCCCGCCGTCGCCAGCGCCTCCCGACCCCAAGGGCGTCCCCCCCGCGAAGCCAATCCCGGCGGCCACCTCGTGGGCGGCGACGCAGAGGCCGGCCAGGCACAGCCAGTAGACGCAGCGCGCGCACCGCGCGTGCCGCCCGCCGCGCCGCGGCAGCAGCAGCATCGACGAGGCGACGAGGCCGCAGACGACGTGCTCGAGGAGCGAGTCGGCGAGGCAGTCGGGCAGGTCGCCCCGGAAGCGCTCGCGGAGGAGCGCCGCGGGGAGGGAGGCGAGGGCGAGGGCCCAGAAGAGCACGTGGGCCGTCGCCGAGAGCATTGGCGGTGGCGGGCGAAGGAGGGTGTGTGGGTGTGTGGGAGGTTGTAGAGGTGAGGAGGAGGGCGAGAGGAATGTTGGTAGGTATATGAGGGAGTCCCCGAGGTGAAGGATGGGATGCTGTTTGTTGAGGATAGGACATGTTCAGTCGAATTGGTGCCAAGTGAATAAGCCCTGTGAAAACGTCAACGTCATTGGCACCACTGGGTTTCCCAGTCTCCTCCTTCCAACCCCTTGACGGAATCTATTCATTGGAAGGCAAGAATCAGGAGGTTTCCTCAGGTGAACCGGAAATTGCATCCCGTGGCAAGTTAAGCAGACAAACACCAAATACTCGTCGGACAAACCACGCAACTGTACCTACAAACTGCAATATCCGTGTCTTGGGCAATCTATCGTACACATCTCTACCTATAAACTATGCCACTGACAATCAACTATATACATGCAGCAGTCCCGTCTTCATCGACCCCAACTCTACCTATACAAGAGTCAGGCAGTAATACAAGACATTATATACCAACTGTTCCGCCACCTACGTATGATCCGCCTATGTAACATGCGTGACCTATGGGCGATGGCCTGTGCAAAAAAAAAAAAAAAAAGACGACTCCTCCTCCAAACAAGTATATGTTCCCAATGTGCGCGCAGATGTCGGCGCATCCAATGCTAGTAATCCAAGTCGATGCCCAATCCCAGTCAACTCCTGCGGCTGTGACAGCCTGAGCTTGTATGTACGTCCGGCGTCCCTTCGCCAGCTCTGGTGAATGTAATGTAGTCCAAACGAAGCAAACGAAACCCAATGCAACTCCGTTTCGCTAAATGCAGCACGCCTTTCAATGTTTCGCCCCTTGTCCTCCTCGTTAAGCAACTGTGCTCAACGTCTTGAAGCGCTGCTCAAACGACTTCATCTGCTCCTCCTCTAGAATCCTCTGCAGCTTGCGCGTCTCCCGCATCGCTGCCTCTCGCTCCTCTTGCAGGTTGAGCACCTCGATCTGCGCAGCGCTCATCTTAGCCACGACTTCTTGCATCTCATTCTCGGCATCATCCAGTGCCTTCTCGAGCTCCGAAACTCGTTCTCGGAGGGCATTCATCTGAGCCGCATCCTCGAAGCTCTTGTCCGGGTGGATGCGCGGGGAAATGGGGAATCTCGGCGACACCGGGCTCAGCAACGAAGGCTTGCCGCGGAGACCGGGGGATCGCAGTCCTCTCAAGCCGGGGCTGCTGTTCATGCGACGAAGTTGCTCGTTGTGCGCCTCTCGGATCGAGGCGAGCTCTTCCTCGTGTCGAGAGACACGCTCCTCCGACGCGTTCTGGGCCGCCATGAGCTGGTCTTCCATCAGCTTGAGGCGGACCTGCAGGTCAGCGATGCGGTCAGAGTTGATCTTGCGATCGCTGTCGCCCCGGGCAACCGTCGCAGTAAGACGCTCCCGAAGGTCGGCGTTGCTGGCAAGCTGATGCTGAACCTGCGAGGCGAGTTCCCCCACGCGGCGAGCCGACTCGCTGAGTTCGTCGGCAAGCGCCTGTTCGCTCTCGAGCGTCTTGGTCTCGCCAGCACTGGCCTGGTCGAACTGAGTCTTCAAGGCCTCAATTTCGTACTTGGCAGCATCGCGCTCGGTGACGGCGACGGAGAGTGTACGCTCAAGTCGCTGCATGGCGAGTTGCGTCTTCTCATCCGAGCCGGTCTCGAGCTCCTTGATGCGATGCAGCGATTCGCCGTAGGCAGCCTGCAGCTCCTCATAGGCCTTCTTAAGGGACTTCGACGTAACGGGGCCTCCCGAGTTGCCAAAGGTGCCGCTGGCGTTGCTCGAGCCGCTGGACCGAGCGAAGGACTCGGGAATCAAGATGTCCTTTTCCCCAAGAAGATCGCGGAGGAGCGCAATTTCTTCCTCGGCCCTATCGAGGTCAAACTTGAGGCCCGTGAGACCTTTTTCCACCTGGTACTTTTCCATGAGCGCGTCGTCGGCTCTTCGACGGAGCACGTTGATCTCGGTTCGCAGGTTGGAGATGTCGCGCTCGAAGCCCCCTCTTCGGGGCGAGGCCGACAGGAGCCTCTCGCGTTCCTTCTGAAGAATGCGAATCTTCTTTTCGTTCTCGCGGTTGTGGAGTTCGTGTCGCTCCAGCAAGTTCTTGAGAGTGCTGTGGAGGGCGTCTCTCTGAGCCTCGACGTCCTTGAGCCTTTCCGATAGCGCCTCGCGAGACTCGTTCTGAACGTTCTTGACGCTGTTGGATCGCGAAAGCTGCAGCGCGGGCGGGCGCTGGCCCCGGAACGAGCCAGTGGCCACCGAGTTGGACCTGGAAAGGCCGCCCGACATGGCGCGAGACATGCGGTTCAGAGGGGGCGTCGACGTGCCGGGCATGGCCGTGTGTCGCAGCGTGTCGTTCTCCTTTTTCAACATGTGGAGCTCCTGCTGCATCTTGCTCGACTCATACGTCAAGTTGGAATACTCGGCAGCTTCGACTTCGAGACCTTCGACACGGGCCCTCAGCTGGGGGACCACCTCATCTCGCAAGTTGTCTCGCTCGTTGCAGGCGTCCTGCAGCTCGCCCTTCATGGCTGTGAGGAGGTCCTCAAAGTTGTTCTTAACTGTACGTTCCTCTGAGAGTCGCCTCCTAAGGTCGACGCAGGTGTTCTCGAGATCCTTAAGCCGTCCATTAGCGTCCAAGTTGTTGATCTCGGCAATGTCGATGTGAGACGCCCTTTCCGCGAGAAGCTTGATCTGCTGGTCGAGGGCATTTCGACGGCCCCTCTCGTCTTGGAGTTTGCTTGTGAGTTCCAGCCGAATCGACGCCTTTTCTTGTTCCGATCTTCGTTGGATCTTCTCAATCTCCTCGCGACTGGTCTGGTCAGTCTCGCTCACCTTAGCGGAGCTGTAACCAGAATCGGAGAAGTAATCGCTGCTCCTCTTGCCAGGGGCTTGAGGGTTGTTCATTTGCTCTTGCAGCCGATCGACCAGGTCCTCCAGATCCATCTCGCGACGGATGGAGGACGCTAGCTCGGCGCTTATGGCCTTCAGTTCTTCTTCCATTTCTTCGATTTGTGCAGTTGGGGAGGGTGGTGGTGTCGATGAATATGATTCGGCGTATCCAAACGCATTCGGATTAGACTTTGATATTTCTGAGAAACCAGACGTTGTGGTGTAAGGGGTATCATTTGCCGCACCGCCTCTCAACGGGGAGCCGGGTGTCGAAACAGAAAAATCGGTCGCTGAAGGCGAAGGTGCTCCCCAGGCGCCAAAGAGGGACGCGAATGGTGATGCCGGCGACTTGGGCAACGGCGACGTTCGTCCAGGTGACTTGGGCAAGGGTTTGTTGAGTTGAGCTGATGTATGTAGCTGTCCTAACGGTGGTGATTGCGCGGAATCTTGCTGTCGGTCGTCTTGTGGTACCGATATAGATACTTGGTCAAGTTTGAGATGTGGAGGAATCGGCTTTGGGGCTAACATGGGGACTGGAGGGCGGTTGGAATCAGAAGTGTCGGAATAAATAGAGGTTGTGTCTGAGTCGTCGTCCTCGGGAGAGATGTCTTTGTTTAGAGCGTCGTCTTTGTCGTCGGTATCGGGCTTCTCGAATGTGCCTTTGTCGGACTCGCGTGCGTCCTCCACTATGGTCTCAGTGTGTACGGATGCGGGATCTGATTTGTGGTCTGGGACCAGATCGTCATACCCGTCGAGTACGTCAGAAAAGTCGGACCCTGAAGACGGGCTGGGGGCGGGCTCTGGAATGCGCTGCGGCTCGACCGAGTCCGTGTCGTGGGAAGCCAGAGTCGCGTCGTCGGGGCTTTTGCGACAAGATTCCAGTCAGTCAATGTTCCAATGGGCGACAGCAGGCAAGGCGGCAGCCATGTGCAGCATTCATCGAGGCAGGGGGGGACTCACTGGCTCGCCGGCGGTAATGCGCGGGCGGCTGGGGAGAACTCGTACAGAGTAGGACTGTCGACCAAGCAGGACCTCGCGAACCTCTGCTCCGGTTTGGGGAGCTCGAGAGGGGACGGCAGAGGTGAACCCGAGGACGAGAAGCGGAGGGCAAGGGCCGAGGCGGTTGACGACAATGGCTTGCGCTTGATGGGCTTCCCGGTTGAGGCTTGAGAGTGGACAGACTCTGTAGGGCTGGAAGAGCTGGGCAACTGATCGAGGGTCTGCGATCGAGAGTGCGAGGTAGAGTTCCCAGGCGAGACGGAGGGCAGGCGACGGTGAGTGCGACTCTGGTGGTGGGCAGAGGTACGAATAGAGGTAGACGACGGAGAGGGAGGAGGACTTGTATCAGAGTTGGTATCAGAGTCCGACGACGAAGGCGGTAGCGAGACCCCGGGCCCAGGGACGGCGGCCAGGGCTGGATCCATATTTGGCGAGATGGGATGAGAAGACGCCGTCGACAGGTAGCTCTCGAGGCGGAGGAGGAGGTGTGGTACGTAGCGGTTGGACGCAGCAGCTTGCACAAAGGTCGAACATGAACCGACACAAGAGAGGACACAGAGGATGGACGGACCGAGAGATGGACGGGAGCAGCGAGGTAAGGGGGGGTGTGTGGGATCGTGTGTGATGAAATGAGGTGCGATGCCGAAGCTGGGAAGAGAGAAGGTGGAAGGGTCCGGCGGCAGACGGAAAGGGCGTGTACTTGGTACCTGGTGCCGGCCGTTGGACCCCGGGGGTTCTTTGGGTTTGGGCGACGGGCAGAAATAGCAAGCGGATGTCTTATCGGGCGGCGGTGGTCTTGGTTTGTCTTGGCCGCAAACGATTACCTCTGCGTACCAAGGGAAGAAATGGAAGAGGGATGGAAGAGAGGAGGGAAGAGAGGGAGCGCAGGGCGAGAGAAGAAGCCGGGGCTCCCTGCGCGGTGCAGCCTTTGGCGACCTCACGGCGCAAGCCCCAGTGGAGAGGACGAGCGGTTCAGTGGGGTGGCTTCGGTCGACGGGTGGGGCGTGGGCGCTGAGACCCCTGGCTGGACACTCTGAAATAGGGGGCGAGCCAGCCACTGAGAGCCGCTGGGAGGGCGGGGGTTCAACGGTCGGCGAGAGGGAGGTGCGTGGACGGGAGGGATCTGAATGTCGCGTGTGTTTTGCGCGAGTGGTTGGAGAGGCCGGAGAGAGGTTGGATTGGACGACGACGACTCCCTCAGCAGAACAATGCCATGCTCGGATTGGTCCAAGTCGTTCAACGTCAGGTACAGAGTTGGCGTTCCTGCGTTAGCGCAATCAATCGGCCCAGTCCCCTTTGGGCGAACGGATCCCTGTCCAACGTCCCAGGAGGGACAGGAAGAGGGAAGGAGGGAAGGGGGGGACGGAGGCGAGCGGGGGTCGCGACGGTGGGCGACGGCGGCAAGCGCGAATGATGGAGGGTGGTTAATTGGCACTTTCTTCAACAGCCTTTTGCCTGATGACGATGATTTGCGACGGCTTCGCGCGCTACTCTGTGCAATGTCGGGGGGAGATTGCTGCACCAAACGTGCCAAACGTGCACAGCAGATGAACCCGTGGTGCTTAATTGTTAATTGTTTCCGCACCTTCGACTCAAAAGTCAATCTGCCCTCGGGTGGTTGGTTGGACGTCGAGATTTCGGGAAACAGGGACCAGGGCGCGGCGAGTGGCAGACGGCGACGATTGGACGAGACGACGACGACGCGGAAACAAGAAACCGACACACGAGACAAGGGGAAAAGGGATCATCGTTGTCGACGTCTTTTTCCTGTCCGACGTCGAGGTTTTAACAAAGCAAACAAAACCCACAGACACCCACGGACGGGAGGGGGTTTCACTTTTTCCGTGGCGGCTGCACGTAGCCGCCGACGTCGACGAACGAAAATATGCGCCCGGGCAAATCGGACGGTGCGTGATGTGACGATGCATGCGGACGCGGCTGCGCAACATCGCACGCGAACCGCCTGATCTCATCGGGTTCCTTGGCTCGTCAGTCTCTTTCGCACATGAACGCAACACCTCATTGTTGCGTTCTTTTCCCCGTGTGCCGGGTCGCCGGAATAGCCGCTGGCATCCATCGCGACCCGGCATCATAACCGCTGCCCTTCTTTGTTATGCAGGTCACGCTGAATGCCTCCGACTGGTGGAGTCGTCTTCCCGTTCGTTTGATGGCTCGCAGTCTATCGACGAACCGGCGCAGCCTCGTCGCCCTCGGACAGCAAAAGGTATCTGATACATACAACATGAGAAGCGGTGATTCCCTCACGCCCCCCCNNCCCCCCCCCCCCCCCCCCCCCCCCCCCCTGGTTTCCTTGATCAGAGTGATTGTGCAAACCACCGAGCCAGCCTCGGAAGGCTTATCGCCAGACGGACACCATTCCGCTTCGGCAGTTTCCCTTATTAACGACCATCTGCTGTGCCGGATCGATCTCTGTAATTACCGGATGCCTTATTCACATGGACAAGTAATTAATTTGCATGAACGAATACCTTTGAGCAGTGCCCCCCCCGCCCCCCTGAATCGTCATGTCACAAACGCGGCCCTCATTTCTCTTCTTCTCCCCCCCCCCCCTGATTCCCCAGACCGCCAAGTCCCCATCTCCAAAGCCTCGAGATCCATCAAAGTCAATTCCCGTCTACGGATAGGTATTCCCCAGGCGTCAGGTTCGTGCTCGAGACGAAGCTCGTCGTCATCTCGCTCGGCTGCTTCTCTCACCTGACGATGAAGCTTCCCCATTCCGTAATAATACATGCACCAATTCGCAGGCCGCACCTCGTCCTGCGAAAAAACGTCCAATTAAGCCAGAGACGCTCCATCCGTAATCCAACAAAGCTGGTCTCCACAAGCTCCCGAACCAGCGCTATCGCCGGTCTCATTGGCGTCTTGCCAAACTTCGGTTCCTGAGCCAAGCTCACCAGCCATTCCCCCTTCGGTCTCTAGCGGGCTCGACGATGCATCAGCGAAACCCCCCGTGAAAGGGGGTCGACGATTGCACCGTTTCTGTGGCAATCGTCTGCTGAAGAGGTGCTTTCGGTCTTGGTCCCTTTGTCGTCCCACAAGAGAGTAGCTGATCGACGAAGCGACGAATGATGGATTGCACTCGTGCAGCTCCACCACTTCTTCAGCTCCCCTCTCCCCGACCTGTCTCGTCACACTGACCCAATCCAGAAAGTCGGCGGCTACGCGTGTATAGGGTACCTGTATCGGCTGCCTCCCATGCCTCCCATTGGTTCAGCTTCAAACAGGTGTCTCACCCGCCCACCCATCCTCCGGGGCAATGTGCGAATGCCGAGACTTGTTTTTGAATTGTCGAGACGTCTGCGGCGTAGCATGAACACGTACTGTCTCACGGCCCCTCCGGCTTGATCTGGAAGCGTCGTGTCATCGTCTGTGGTCAAGGGAATACGCCGTTCCATGACATCTTTATCGTCACCCTACACATGCTCTTGGTTATAACCCCCCCAGTGAGACATTCTCGTATATCTAGTACCTACTTACCCAGACAAGACACCAAACAAGTACTAGTTAAACCAAGTCTTGAAAACAGCAATACTGCAAAAGTCCCACGCAACACACCCATGCCAAATTCAATAACACCTGGGCTTCGACCCTCTTACCCAACCTCCCCGTCTATGCCAAATCCACACATCATCAGGACACCGGCTTACCCAGTGGCAAGAGAGCCCAATGCCCGCCGCACGCGCACTTTCGCTGCTGGCCCAAGACAAACGTGTAGCCCGGACGGCTTCCAAAAACATCCTCCATCACATCCGCGCATCGAGTGCACCTTCGCCACTGCTGTGTCGGCGACGGATTGATGTGAATGCGCTTAAATACGTCTATATGCATCGCGCCCTTTGCCTTCTTTGCCGCCAGGCTGCGCTTGTCGTCCTGTATCTCGAGCAGGCTGTAGTCGGCAAAGAATAGCTGTGCCTCGTCTGCGAGGCTTCGGAATGCCCGGAGGTCCTTGTTGAAGAACTTCAACAAGACCTGGAGGAATGTCGGAGGGGGCGATGCCGACAGGAGCAGGGCCAGTTCGAACTGTATTCGCGTCTGCTTGACCGCCACGTCAATCTGTTTCCCCTGCGGTCCATTCGGCTGCGCCTTAACCATCTGCGGGAGGAACACTGCGTAGGATTGTCGAATGTCGTTGCCGAAACTCGTCAGCAGCTTCTCAAACTCTGCCACCTTCACTAGACCCGAGGACGTGACCTGCTGCATCCTGTGATAGGCTTGCTGTAAACGAGGGACTAGCTTGCCGGCGTGCGACGGGTCCGCTGATGTTCTCCTGTAGAAGTCGATGGCTCTTCCACTGAGGGCCTCCAAATGTCCCAGGCGACGACATATTGCCGACAGGAAGCCTCGGCTGGATGAACTCAGAAGGAAGTGGAGAGCTATGTTGTTCTTATGATGTAGGTAAGGCGCAATCTCGCTGAAGCGCTGCGGCGCCAGGAGCTCCATGAAGGTGTCGTCTTTCAGGAGCTCGAAAAGGCTGTCCATGAGCCATGCAATCAGGTCCAAAGACCACTTTGCACAGCCGGCCAAAGTCTCAACCACCTCTGAACAACGCCGTTAGCCAATGTCTCCGATACGAAGCACGTGAACATACCGGGCTCGTCCAGCGGACTCAGCTTTTCCTTGATAGTCAACGGAGTGTTGCTGGCAATGGTGATCAGGACCACCACATTCCGGACATTGAGCGACAACATGGAGAATTTGCCCGAGAAGGCCCGGGAGTTGAGGTCTCCCCGATACCCCAGAGCGTTCATGATGCTCAAGCACGACTGCAATGATCCATTGCGGACGAGAGAGTCATGGTGCGTATCCTCCGAGTAATCCACCTGAATCTTCAGGATCCGAATAATCTCGGTGAGGAAGTCCTGTGTGAACCCTGCTCTTGTTAGATCTCCAAGCGCTCGACGGTTCAAACGGGATCACGACTTACTCTTCTTGGTTGTATATGGTCTGGCAAGCGCAAGGAGATCATCGTAGTTGCCCTGATAGCATATTGATGGCGCTGCATTGACCGTCAAAGCCGCGATGCTGGCAGCGTAGTGTGCTGAGGCCCGTCAGACGTTGCCATTGAGACGCTCGGGAAATTGCTTACGTTCTTGCATGGAATTTCCAATATCTCCCAGGGTGTATTGCAACTTGTTCCACCTCAGCTTCCCGTCATCGCTCATCTGGACCATGGAGCAATAGGTGGGAGAGAAAGCGACTTGTTGGCCTTGCTGCCTGTCAGTAGAGCAAACCAACATGGCGACCGAGAGACTTACATGGGCCTTCATCTGCGAAATTCCACCCTACCTGTCGAAGACTTATCACCTTGGCCGTGTCCTCGGTTGTATATAGTTCCTCAAACGTAAAACGGTCGCGATACTCGACTGAGCCGTCGGCGAAAGACAAAATTAATACCTTCCCAAAATGCATGGTCTGAAATCCAATGACGACCTTGTTGATGATGATGGAGGGGAGTTTGCGGAGTTGTAGGGAGTTGGGCACCTCTGATGAAATGCTATTGCGCCGATTCCCCAGCTGCTCAAAGGCGGGATACAGCTTTTCCTTTTGCTCGACAAGTTCCCAGCGATCAAGCACACTCTGTGCCATCTGGTAGGAGCCTTCGATGGCAGCACGGGACTTGATGGCAACCACAATCGTCGGGGCCGACTGCTTCCCCGTATTGTCGGGCAAGGACGGGAGAAGCTCGAGATGGGTCAGCTCGGATACGTGGGCGTCTTGACTTGTGTCAATGCTTCCGCCTTGCAACCAGCTCGTGGTTGCTAAATGCCTTTCTTGGATAGAGGGGTTCAAGACTCTCGTCTGTTGATGCGTGACCTTTTCGGCCTGAGCCGGCAACCCCCACTGGATCTCGATGCGAGCGAGCTTGAGCTGCTTTGAACTTGTCGCAAGAGCGAGAAGCAAGTGTCCTAGTGAATGTTAGTGCACGGGTCTTGCTGTTCGAGTGCAGGACCTACGCTTTTCTGTAGCAAAGGATGCGTGCGTGACCTGATCCTCGGACGAGTTGACGCTTTCCAGCTCGATGGTCGTCTCCTCGACCCGATTCGTGTTCTGCGACCAGATCATCCTGAGAGTACCATTTGAAGTGGCAGTCACCAGGGCGCTCTTGCCGGGGTTCGGATGCGTCGGGCCACCGGGGTGAACAAAGGAGCTTTCGTAGTTGTATCCATTTCCGTGCCTGGTGGCCGCTCCGTACGTGACATTGTACGGCTTGAAAAGTCAGAAGAAGCAACATGCGGTCGGTACATACGATCTCTTACCTGCTGGCTTGTTGGCGCAATGTTTAGCCAGTAGGCGCCCATTATGGCATGCATGTCGTCGACGGAATCCCCATCCCACTTCCTCTGGAGGTAGGGGTGGTCGAGGCAGATGGAAAAACTCATGATGGTGACCCTTCCGATGGCGTCAATGACGGCCAGGTCGGGGATACTGGTCGCGGCCCAGGTCAAATGAACAATAGGGATCGAGGGAGTGCCCTTGACCAAGGAGCATACGGTCGGGTCACTGAGATCCCAGACGCCATCCTTGGGGCTTCGCCGCAGATTGCGAAGCTCGACGTTGAGTCCGTCCGAGGTGATGGACGCGATGGTTCCAGTCCTGGACCAGGCTACCGCCCTGCGATGGGATTAGCACGACACTTCTGACGTAGATGAAGGCTTCTCTTACTGGCAACATCCTCGGCTTCGAAGTTCCTCCATTCGTTGATGCAAGTATTTGGTCTGTGATCGGACAGGAAGTGAAAGGCCAACACCATCTCCAAAAAGGTCGTCCACGTCTTGGAGGTTGACCGGGATGGGGTTCTCCAGCATCAAAGGCATCTTTGCGGCAGTCATTATGGGCTGGGCTCTGTGCCTCGGGCTTTCCCCTCCCCCAAAAAATGTTCAAAACCCCTAATTATACACAAGGGATGTGCCGTTCATTGAATCATTGCCTTCTCATCGTTGACGGGGTCGTCGAGGTGACGTTTGCGCGGTGAACAAGGCTCAAAGTGAGATGAATGAAAGGCCAAGTCAGGAAAGGCTGAGGTTGAGGCTGAGGGATGGGGCTGATTGATTGGCTGGCAGTCGCCGGCAAAACAGCGGCGAAACACTGTCATGTCGACCTCCATCCGACAAGACTTCCCTTCATGCATAAAACCAAACTTCTTTGTATTGATTTGCATTTGGTTGTTCATTCCATTTGCAATGTCTAAATGGGAATTTCCGTGCGAAATACTCTTGTCAGCTGACTCGCGTCTCCTCCGCGGACGGACGAATGATGCGTTTCATGTGCAACGTCATGACTCCCGAGTGATGAACTGGCTGGCTTCCCATAGACAAGCCTCTGTATGTATCCATCCGTCGTTCGGATAACCATGGACATGGCACACACCGCACATATAAAAGCCCATCTACCTGGATCCCTCCGACCCGTTGCTCCTACTGCAACCCTTCCCGGCGTTGAACCGCGCTCACCGCCACCGTCTCACTCAACAATCCCATCATTGGGTCCAAGACGGGGAAACTCATCGCCATTGCAACAATCGGCATCGCTATTACGAGTATTGAGGTCACCAGCTGGTCCTGATCTCGGTAATTGGACTTTTGCCTTTGGGCACCCCGGCTCGGCCTGCCCGATGCACCAAACAATTCTCTTGCGTTCCGGACAATCGGGACATTGACTACCCAACTACTCGCCAGGCGGATTCCCTGACGGTCAATGACACCACGCCTGAGCGACTTGAGCGAGAGAATGGGGTGACATCGTGGCTGTTTCGAAGCCCAAGGCACATTCTTCTGCTGCAGCGCACCTGAATGATGCATACTACCTACGCACTGGCGCCGTCCGTGCTTGTGCTCGTCCTTTACGTAGTGTCACCACGACACGTAGGGTGTCCCATCCAACACGATGGCGTTTCCCACATTCACGCGGCTCTTGAAACACAGCCTAGCCTCGTAAATGCAGGCTCATGGGACTGGATTCTGACCGACCTTTACGTGCCCGAGGCAGCCCGGCAGTCGCTATGATTGCTTGTGGAACACCAGCCCCCATCGACTACCCATCTGTCGCAGGTTGGCGGAGCAGTACGGGAAGAAACAGGCAATTCCTGAAATGAAAACGCACGACTGAACGAAGACTTCTCGAAAGAGCCTGTGGAGAGACGCCGACGAAATTTGAGTTTCTTGCCGTGCTGTCAACTCCATCACTTATCAACGCCGGCCAGCATCATCCCGGGACAGCACGTCACCCCAGGACGTATGCCGTGCCGTGACGCCAAGTACAAGCCGCCACATCGTGTAGTTAATTATACGTTATGTCGATCGCGAGCCCTATCGATAAAAGCTTGTTGTGGTGACAGGCCGGGTTCCTCTGGGTCAAGGACGACATCGTGCTGATCAACGATATCTGTCGTCAATGAAGAAGGGCGATCCGTTGCAGGATCCGATCGACGTAGTATCCAACCGAACGTCCATGATTTTATTTGCACGCTCGCGCATATCAGGGGATCCAGAGCCGTCCACAAATCGACAAACACTTCGTCGGATGTGCTCCCAATCCCTCGGATCGAGAACGTTTGATAGCAAGTCGGCATCAACGGTCGCACTAATACAAACTTGGCAATTGATTGACAAGAATGCTGGGAACAGTCTTAATGGGCCGCAAAATCGAGCTCTGCCGTGGTCTTCGAGTTGCGTGCTGTCCTGGTAATCCCAACCTGGGGCGGATGAATTTCCCACTTCGAATGCGGTATCCGTATAGCTAGAGGAATACCCTCGTTAGATTACTAAGGCATACGACGAAGAATGGAAGGTCTCTGTGAGGCTGACATATTGACGACTTCGTCGAGAATGATGCGAATGGAGCCTCCCGCCGGGACCCGCAGGCATATGACAAGAATAGAAGCGTGTTTCGTACGGATGGGTTCGGCACTTGGCTCGGATGCATGTATGACAATATACTCCGGACACACGAGTTGGGTGTACTGCTTTCCGGAATTCAAGGGGAAGACAGCAGGAGAGCATACGTGGAGTTGAGATGAAGAACATGCTGGCAGATGTGCTTTTCCTCGGCAATGTCATCTTTCGGCTGTTCTTGGACCCAGCACTTGGGCACTTCACTTGAAGTCCGTGCTGTTGTGAGAACTGCCAACATTCGATGATAACGGCACTTGGTAATGACATGGAAGATGAATCTGAATAGCTGCAGAGTCAGGTTTGGAGTCATGATGAGGCACAGCACAGGTGAAAGTCGCTACCAGAGAGAGCCTGGTCCAGGGTGTTGCTCTCGCCAGACCAGCCGAACAACCAGTTGCAGGTGTCAGCGCCAGGGAAGGTTAGTGGGTATGGAGGCAATCGGGAGACATGCCAAAAGAGACGTGGTGGTGAACCGTGAGCCAGGGGCCAACAGGGGTTCGGCCGGGGCATGCGGGCCTCGCAGAACAATTTGTGGCAGTCCTTCCGTGAGGGACCAGCAGCACGACTGGGATGGCTGATGAGGCTTTGCCCCTGATGGCACTTGGAATGCGCCGCCAACGTGGTATTGAAGAATCTGACATTGATCTCACATGTCCGAGGAAAGGATAGGGGACCGACAGGGACTGTGTTCGCAGCTTGGTGAAGATGAGAGCATGAGGGCAGGTAGGTGGGCGTCGTCTCCAGGCTGGGGTTCTCGTGACGGAGCCTGGTTGGTCGATCGAATAGTTGATGGATGAGGGAGTGCCTGATAGAGACCCCTGCATTTGGACGATGGGTGACGAACAAAGAGGGAGTCGACGCAATTAGCTGGCGGCACGATAAAAGAGCCGGATTCTCTTGGTCGATCTCCGACGTGGGGGTCGAGGACCGGAGAGTCGTGATCTGCCAGGCTCCTGTACGAAGTACCGATGCGTCTCGTTGCATCTCTCACGGAATGAGAAAGGGTTGTCGCTGTCAGTTACGACCCAACGCCGCGAACGCTTTCTGGGAGAATCGAACTGGTTTGGCTCTCGGTAGAGGGGCACCAAACGGCCACGGGCTGGAAGCACAGGGCAGAGGGAGGCTCGAGTTTTAGGGGCTAAATTAGCGGACCTAAATCAGTTTCCCCTTGGACTCTGGTCTCTTGGTCCCCAGACAGCGACGCCTCACGGTGGAAAGTGGACCATTGCCCAGCTTCGGTGGTGGTTGACACTAGACAGACAGCTTGGAGGGGTCGTTATTGATGCTTGCCGTTGGTGGTGGTGGTGTTGTCCTAGTTGCGCCGTTCTTGCTGTTGGGTCGCTGATGAGTGGACGGCTTCATCACCTGCTGTTGAAGTGTGCGCTCTAACCGAATCGGTGGACGAATATCGCCCAGAAACCGGGTGCAGCAATGTCCGTCTTCGACGAGGCCCGAGGCTGGGCGCCAGGACAGCGGCGGACCGGTACCGTACAGTAGATGACGACGCCGGGGCCAAAGACTGCCAGGGACCAGGGTTGGAGGCGAGGCGGGACGGGCACCGACATAACTTGAAGCGTCTTTGAAGATGGGTTTTAGGCTGAGGACGGTGGTCAATGGTCGTTCGAGCAGGCTCTCACCTGCGGAGTGATGTGGCCTGGTCCATGTTCGTGGTCGGGTTTGTTTTTTGGTCGCTCGTTCGTTCGCTCGTCCTTGCCAGACAGGCGCACGCACCGGTGGATTTCTGGACCATAATAATATGTAGAGCGTTAAGGTCTCGCGCGACTGGCCTTTCGTCATGAGTGCGAGCTGTTGAATCCGAGTTCTGTTCTTTTTGCTTCTTCGTCAACTGCCTCCGGACAAAGGTCAACTTGTCATCATCAGCTCGAACGGCAGGAATCATCCACGGGCACAGGTCGGCTGCGGCATCTTAGCTTCTACGCTCGACAACCTCAGGAAAGCACCCCATCTGCTTCTCCCTTGCGCTTGCCCTCCTTTGGATTCTCATCCTCTCCTTCCCTCTCTCCCTTCGTCCCCCTCGTTCCTTCCTGGGCCCGTCATCTCCCAGGATTCCTTTTCCAGCTCCTCGACCTCGACCTCGACCTCGACCTCGACCTCGACGACAGCAACCTCCGCAATCTTCGGTCCTCATTCTTCCTCGCACCTTTCGGCTGGACTTTTTGCCCCTCGCCACTAATGCCCACCATCCTCGTCGCTCCCCTTCGACCCGCAGATTCGCAGCCCTGAACTTGATCCAAAGCGAAACCAACCGCCGCGACACCGTTCAATCTGTGGACCTCTCCTTGTCGTTCATTTCCATTTACCTTTTATGATCAGCGCTCATTGTCCAGTTCCATCTTCGCTCCCTGCCCAAATCTTCGGAAACCCTGTCAGCGCCCTAGCACCCACCCGCCCCAGTCGTCCGTTTATTGGGCGTCGCCATGGGTCCGGATGATGGTGATGTTGTGACGCCGCTCTCTTATCCTGGGACTAGAGGGAAAGAAGCCGAAAGAGGTTTCCCATCAGGTGTTGAAAGTGACAAATATGGCAGCGCCGAGGACCAGTCCGACTTTAATAACAAGTCTTTCCTCGAAACCGCAACCTTGAACTCTCTCTCCGGGAGCCTCTCGCGACATCGCCTGCAACAGCTCGAGGCCGGTGCCGACAACACGCATGCGACTCAAGCATATGCATATGCACATCCAAACGCAAACATGCTCGCACAAGCGTGTGCACGACCGCAGCCGCAGCGTCCCGCGACGGCCTATGCCAGCAGCCCCAGGAGCACCCAATATATGGCCGACGAAAGCTTCCTCCTCTCCCGCCAGACGAGCGCTGCGACCATGGCCCTGACGACATCAACTGGACGCGACGGCAATCCGGTCATTAACAGCGCCCACCCGCCACTGATGTTCAATTTGCCAAGTTTCTGGCGTCAGGAGCCAATGGTTGAGCTGCATCTGCCACCCGATGCTCAAGTCGACGACGAAAACCAGCTCAACATCTGCCACCCGCAAGGATTGCTCGACACCCTCGACTACGAGCTATTGCTTCCCGACAGTCACCACTTTGCATCCCAAGACCGTCCCTCGTCATCCCGAAGTCATTTGCGAGTGTGGCGGCGCAATCGGAGCCCGGACGGGGACACATCCAAGACCCTGCGACCCTCCTCCGAGGACCCGGACTTGTCGGACTCGTTCGATAGCAATCGACCTTCGATGCTAATCACGAGAGATGAATACGAGGCATTGCCTCCTACGATACAACGAAAAGTAAGTCGGACATGCATATTTCTTGTTTCTCAAACGACACGTACGTCGGCTGCATTTGACCCAAAAGCGTGATTCATTTCACCACTTCATGCCGATGGAGGGTCCTTTCTTTTCGCCTTTCCCCTTTTTGTTGCTGATCATTATGGTTGCCATGAAAGCGCTCAATGTTTCACTTCGGGTCCAGTGAACCAATTCCCCTTTGCACCCTCCTTTCTTTCCTGCATTCCTAGCTCCGACCTGGGATGAACTGTCTGGCATGGACCTGCATGATTGGGTCGAGAGAGCGCCACCAGTTGTCATGAGTCGGCGAGCTCTGCATCCTCCTGCAGGTGCCGGGGCTAGTGGCCGCCAGGACGACGGTGAACTCCCGTCTTCAGGGCACTCCACCAGAGCCAGCACGTCCATGCCTTGTCTGGCCTGGGCTCACCAGATTTTGGGTCTGGCGGTTGGCCTTGGGGCCCATTGGACGAACAGGGCTCGATGCGCCCCTATCCCCATCCCTACGGACCCGACCCGAATCCTTTTTTCCTGTCGCCCTCCTCACACCCCGGCAGACGACGTGACGACCTCCGTTGGCCTGCAGGTCCTTTGGGAATCCATGTCTCTGACTGGAGGCTTGCGGTGCTCCGGCACCACCAGGAACCCGGGCCTCGTCCACACCAAGTCCAAGACACTCCCAAGGGCCCGCTTCCGAACATGTCCAATCGTTTACCTCACCTCCTCCTGCTTCGTGCAGCTTCCGTTCCTGCATTGAGACATCCAATTCCCCCTTCTGGCCTTCCCCTCTCCCATGCCTTAAGGTCCAGGGATCCCCCCTCATCATTGCTTTTGGTTATTCATTCCTGTCAACCGTTGCCTTGCTTATGAGGTTGACCAATCGCCGGGTCAAGTGACACCAATACCGCGTTCCGGCTCCCTTTGGTGTCGTGTGCCTCAACCATCCGCCCGGTTACTAAATGAACTTCGTTGCCTAGTACTTTTCCACGATCGAACGGTCACAGCTTGCCCACCAACTCGACATAGACAGCCACATCCATCTTGGGAGTGCCGCCCGCGACCAATCTTGCTCCCCGGAACCACCAGTCGAGAACCCTTCCAGCCGCCGACAACGCCGCAAGATCAAGGCAACCTCGGATCCCTCCACCGTTTCAACGGGCCTCACCCGTATCAACTCAACAGATCAGCGTTTCTTTGCGAATCTGCCAGAGAAGATCAAGCGTCAACACTTGACCGAGGAAGAGCAAATTGCAGCTCACTACCGCAGACAGACTCTTCTTTCCAATCCTTCAACACACGACTCTGGTCAGATGTTTACCAAACGACAACCGAAAGAGCACAAGATGCAGTCCCCCATCGGGAGCCCGGCGCTCTCGGAGGGCCACTCGTCTCTCTCTAGCGTACCTCACTTACACGATGAGCACGCTTCTCGCGAGTCGGAGAAGAAGCGCGTCGATTCTATATATGATAGCTTCCGCTGGCTTGAGGAGGACGAAGGCCTCGACTTGCGTCTGTACCTGGATGACTATCACATCAATCTGAGGGAAGAAATCCCCGTGCCAAACAAGAATCGGCGACCATCTTTTCGGCGTCACCTCTCCATCAACAAGCTACCGTTTGGACGTGGGTCGGTATCATATAGCAGCCCGCCCATCCAGGAGGTACCAACATCGCCCTCTCTACCGTCTTGCACAAGCCCTGTTCCGAGCTCCGAAGGCCATGCTCGGCGCAGGTCACGAGCCGTGTCTCTCATCTCATCCAGCAAAGGACCTAGTCCTGAAAACACACCAATGATGGATCCCGAGGCAGCTCATTACCGGGATCCAGAAGCTCGGATGAAGTTGCGGGCGTTCCTGACATCGCCGCAAAAGTTTGACGAGGCCATCGAATTTGGGTTCCCGTCTTTGGAGGGGAAGAAAACGAGCGCACCCAAGCCGCAGAAGCGCACAGCACCAGGCGGTTCATCGGACAGACTCCGGAGCTTTTTGGAGGATGGTCGGTCTTCCTTCAGTGAAGCATCAGTCGAGGACCCAGAGTCACCAAAGACGCCGCAGCTGTTCGGTGCCCCTGAACGCCCAACTCACCGGAGCACAGAAAGCACTCATGACCGCAACGCCTACCTCCGCGGCGATGCAAGCCGAGATGCAAGCCGGGATGCATTGACGAGCCGGGAGATGACGCTTCGAATGACGCTCACCCGGCCCGACCTTCGTGCAAACGAGGACCAGATGTATGGCTGGAAGCAACCTGGCAGTCGTGGAGCCACTCCACGAGAAGAAGTGGCTAGCCCACTGATCTATGCTCGCGACGAGAACCGGAAAGAAAGCGTTGAGCGGCAACTTGCAGCGTTGGACCAATGGGTCGATGATCCTGGCTTGGAGAATGGGGTCGTCAAGCGAATCTGGAACCGAGTCCGGAGGTCCTAAAGGATACGACGGCGACTTTCGAAACACGCCTCTTATGCATATGGGGTTGAACAGAGTCTCGGCACGATAGGCTCGCCGGCTTCGGGGCGTGACGAGAATGAGGCCACGCGCCGAAATAACTACACATGCAAGGATGGTGTTGCATTTTAATCGCCCGTTTGCACCGTCCCTTGCCACGACTTCCAGAATGTTACGACATGACTGTTTTTTTTTTTTTTATACTTTTCTACCCTGTCTTTAACAAATACCCCTCGCATGTTTAATGGTGATGGAGTTATCATATTGTTGGATACGCTGGACTTTGTGGGCGGGCATGTATCTGCATGCCTGATATCATGGTTCACGAGGGGGCGTCCTTAGGAGTTGGTACTGGTTTGAGGCAGATTGAGATTTTGGGGGCTATACTGAAGCATCTTTCTTGGTCGATGGAGCTGGGAGGCACTTGTGGTTTTCATGTCTAAAAGCGTGTGATGGAGTTGCAGGCGGGAAGCGATGGAATATGTGACGACGAACGAGACGAGGCATTATCAAATCAAGAAATCAGTGAAGCACGGTTCCTCGAGTGTTTTCTTTGGATCAAGTTGACCACGGCTAGGGATGTTGTCGCCTACTACTTCACCTTCACCGGCTCTGTTTGCACCCACCCGCGATGGCCCTTCTGGATGAGCACGACCCAGTTGTTGATCCCCTCCCGTTGGGCTTCCCGCCGGGTCCGATGGGCCATGTGTGCGTGCACATGCATGTTTCCCGCCCGGGGTGTTCTTGCGTCTCCCACTCTCCCCTCGTTTTGAAACGCCGGCCTTGGGGGCAACTGGCTACGCAGGGGGGGAAACAACATGTTGAGGGAGGGGAGGAGGGGGAGGAGGAGGAGGAGGAGGAACGATGCACTTTGGTGTGCATAGGGTTGAAGACGAGGCGACCGGGCCAGGGTGCCCAGAGGTGTCCTCTTTCGCCTTCTCGTGCATACTCGTACATATACCTAGACACGTACATACACGAAGGAGTCGGTCATTTTTTTTCCGTCTCGGGCGGTTGGCACTCCCTCCTCGTGCCATCTCGACTCACCAACACTCACCGTATCTTTCCCCCCCCCCCTCCTCTCCTCCGGCGTTTGCTTCTCGTCTCAACGGCGCGCCCGCTCATGGCGTGAGAAGGCGTTTTGCCTTGCGTCTTTTCCTTCCTACCCCCCCCCCCCCCCCCCCCCCCCGCCGNNGGGGGGGGGGGGGGGGGGGGGGGGGGAGAACGCCCTCGTGGAAAAGAAAAAAAAAAAAAAAGGCCGTTCTTGATACGCATGGTGGCGCCAAGGTTCTTCCCGTGTAAACCGACGACGAGGAGTTTCCCCTCGTGCCGTACGCATACGTGGGCTTGGGGTTGGGCTCGGTATCTGCGGGAATCGGGAAGAAATAAAAAGGGGGCAGGGGGAGGGGGAGGGGGAGGGGGAGGGGGAGGGACTGCATTTCACTCATTCACTCCCCTCCATCCTTCGCGTTGTTATCCCTCCCCTCACAGCTGTGCACGCAGCTTGTGGAAGGGAGGTGGCGCTTCTCATTGGATCTGCACAAGGTCGTCAGCGGACTGCCGTCTGCAGCGGTCGGGGGGTATTCAACGAGGCGGGCGGACGGGCGCGTCCTGGTTGCATGATGCATCCTTCAGGTTGGTCGACTGTGCCCGTGTTCGTAGGGAGCGGGTGCTGACCGACGCCGGGAGGCTGCGTCTCTGGTTGCATGACGCATCGAGACTCGGTGTGCTGCGTGGGAGGAGGCAGCGCGTCAAGAATCGACGGCTCATTGGAGAAATCAAGATGCAACAAGATGCAACAAGATGCTCTCTCGTATTCAAAACCTCGTATGGAAAACTGCAAAGTAATTACCAATCGATACCTAGATATACCCTCTATACCAACCCTGATAGTCCCCTAGACTATCTCATTGTGTAGATTGACATGGTGCTTCGACTTTGCTTAGTGCAAGTCGACAATTAGAAACATGATGACCCTCCATCAAGAACCCCGTGATGCGTAGCTCCAACATGATAGACGCCCTGCCTGCCTGATCAAACCTCCTCGTCGCTGTCTTCTCCCAGCAGCTCTCCCTCGTCATCGTCGACGACGGAATAGTCGCCACCACGGGCGAAGCTGTCGCGCGTGGTGAAGCGCCTCGTGCTATTGCTGGGCAGCCACCCGCCGCTGCGTTCCCCGCGCACTCGCTCGTAGGCCCCAAAGGCGGCTCGCCACAGGCTCGTCAGCACCAGCGGCAGGGCCGCCACCACGGCGGCCAGGGCCGAAATGGCAATGACGGGGTACTTAATCCACGGCTGGTCGCTGTCAAACGTGGACGCGCCGTCTCCCAGTCGGATCTGCCCGAACTTGCCGTTCCAGTTGCGGTAGACGTACCAGCCGACGGCGCAGGCCACGCCGATCGGTACCACGATGGCAAAGAAAATGGCCACGCCCGAGGTTCGATGCTTCTTCTCAAACTCGTCCTCGTAGCCCGCGCAGGCATGTTCCGCCGACTTCTCGTCCATTTCGTTGCCTCCCTTGCAAGTCGTCAAGGGGACTCTGCGGTAGCCCGTAGGCTCGTGCCACGTCGTCTCGTTGGGATTCTGCTTGCACCATTCTTGGCCCGAGAGAGGCTGCAGACCGGGAACCAAGCTGCATTGACCGTGGTTGTCAAGCTCAAAGTTGTACGCGCTATACAGCATCAGCATCTCATCACACCCCGTTGCCAATCTCATGGGGAGTCCACTTACCATTCGAAATCCTGACGGTCGCACTTGCAGTCGACATACTCGTGCAGTTTCTGGAGGCTATCATCGTTGTAGCAAGCTCGATCCGGCTTCTTGCGCAGGTACGTAGCAACATGGCCAAAGAGACAGTCGTCGTCCTGGAGAGGATGCTTTGGCGACCACGTGTAGTAATCCGGATCGTCACCCTCGTTGGAGCACGCCTTGTTGGATAGTCCCGTGAAGTCGAGGTTGACGGCAAAGGGTTTGCCCGAGTCCGGCTTGCACCAAAGCAGGAAATTGCGTGACGTCCCCGACCGAACTGTCGTGAGATCGGTGATTGTGACCTCCTTGTCGGCAAAGTCGTACGACTTCCAGTCCTCGCCCGCGTTGGTCGAATACCATACCGACTTCGTCTTGACCTGGTTTCCATGCGTCGCCCGCTGTGCCAAAACGATGATGGATCCCTGGTCTCCATATTGCCATGTCCAGTGTCCCTTCTTGACCGATTTCCAGTTGAGTCCGCCGTCGCTGGACATGAAGGTATCGGATTCCTTGTCGACTTCGAGTTTCGACCCGACGTTGCCGACCCCGAACAGCAGACCAATAGCCGAGCTGGCCCCAAAGGTCCTGCGCTTGTCGTCTCGCTCCGTGTAGCCGTGCAGATGCAGGGCGCACTTCTCGGTGCCTTTGGACGAACTACACTTGAACGCCTTCCCCTCCGCATCCTTTGCAGGCGGCGTCAAGTAGTCCCATTTGGACCCGTCGTCGTGCGAGATCTTCGTTCGGACTTCCTTCTTGCCGCTCGTATCCTTGGGGTTGGCGACTACGTTGATCATGACGAGACCCTCCAGCCCAGCCACCTTTTCAAAATCCACGTATCCCACGTCGTCGCCGTTGACATGCGACGCACTGAGGACGTATGTTGTGCCGTTGGAGTTGCTCTTGATGATGGAACCGTATTTGTGACCCTCCGTCGACGAGGTGCCCACAAATAAGTTGATGGCATGCGAGGAACTGTCCAGGACCGTGTACGAGTTCTGATGCGTATCGCCAAAGTTGTAGGGGAAGCGAGCGGCCTCGAAATGCTTGCCATCCACACTAGCAAGGGCCTGCAGCTCGCCGTTGGCGTCCTCGTTCGAGATGAGAATAAACTCGCTCATGGTCGCAAAATGCTGGACCGTTCCGTTGAAGAACTCCTTGTCCTCGTCAAAGAAGTCGTTGCTGGTCATGAGAGTCTTTGGTGAATCGATTCGCTCCTCCTTCATGACAAGGCATACAATTTGCTTCTGAGACCGATCGATGTACTTCTTGTAGGCCGTGTGCCCGGTGAACTCGCACCGGTCTACGAAGCGCCTGACTGTCCTCCAGTTGTCTCCACGGTCAGTCGAGAGCGACGCCTCACGGAAGCAGTTCTTGGTGCTATCCGAGAGATCGTCGCACGTCTCGCCAACCCAGATGAGCCAATCTTTCTTGTCCGGGTGGAAGCTGATTGACGCGACTCCCGTTGCGGCCTTGTTTGGTACTTTGAAAGTGTGAAAGGTGTGTCCGTGGTCGATGGTGTAGATGACCTTCTCTGTGTCCGTGGTGAAGAAGACGACTTCCTTGAAATAGTCGTGCTGGTAGATGGTGTGGACTGTCTCGTTAACCAGGATGCGTTCCCACGCCTTGCCGTGGTCAGTCGTCCGCCACAAGCTATCCTCGGCTTGCGGCTTGCCATTGCTCCATTTGATGGGCCGAACAATGATGGTTTCGTCGGTACCTTGACCGCCGAGGTAGATCTTCTCGAATTCCGATTGCTCGGTGCTGAACTCGAACGACTTATGGCTGACTTCTCCGCTCGCGGGAGTATCAGGGGCCTTGCTACCACCGCCGCCAAAGGAGCCCCCCTCAGAGCATTCTCGGTCAACTGGGTCGTCTTTCTGAGAACCTCCTGTCTGCTTGCAAGTGTTCCCCGGAATCTTCCTCCAGCCGGACGAGCCCTTGAATGTGCCCTTTGAACCATTGGGACAGGAGCCTTCTGGTATTGGGATTGGTCCAACTCGCTTGCAGACGGTGCTGTCATCGGGGTCTCGCTGGAAGTTGAAGTCGCATTCATAGTCCCTGTCTGTACAATCGCACTGCTCTGTCTCGGCAACAGGGTCGACAAAGTTGCTGAGGACGAAACAATCGGCCGACTTCTTGCGACGACGGTAGGTCTGCTTGTGACCCATGATGCATGTTGGCTTACCATCGTCATCGACCCGAGCGTACCAGTCCTCCATGTCCTTGTCCTTGTCACACTTGCGTTTCCCAAGGGTGCTAAAGTCAATGATGATCATGAAATACACTCTGTCCCTCTCTCCCAGAAGCAGAAATTTGGTGCTCGTCGAATCTGGAGTCGTCGTCAAAAGATCTGGCTTGATGGATTTGACGTCTTCGGGAAGGTCAACAGATTCCCAGGTGTCGCCGTGGTCCGTGGAGTAATGGAACTTTGTGACGTCTTCCTTGGCAGAATCCTTGATTGCCACAAGGATCGAGCCAGAATCACCAAATTCGTACTTGTGCGGTCCGTCGAGCGCCTTCTTCCATGTCAAGCCAGCGTTGTCCGACACGTAGAGGTTCGATTCGGAGAACGCGGTAAGAGCCTTGCCAGTATTACCATTTCCCAAGATGAGGCCGGGTGCCGGACTCGAAAAGACCCTGCCAACGTTGTCGAGTTGGGTGACGGAGTGCAAGTGGATTCTCTCGTCGCCGGCCTTGATATCGTGGAAGGTTCTGCCGTCGTTATATGTGATCTGGGTGATGATAACCTTGTCCGCGCCCGACTTGTCGACATCTTTGCCATTCTCGACCGTGTTGACCAAGAAAATGCCCTGGATGCCGCTAATCTTCTCAAAGTCGACGTGGCCCTTGACGTTGCGGTTTGTGTAAGGGACATTCTCAGTGAAGAAGGTACCGTTGGAGTTGCTCGTGAATAGAACGCCCATCGGTCTCGAGGGGTGCGATGTCAGCACGTCTATCTGGATGCTGTGTTCAGTGCTTTCGAGCACCGTGTAGGCCTCTTGGTTGATCTGATGGGAATGGTCGTGGCTATCGTCGGAGGGGAAGATGGCTCGGTGCCAGTGAATCGTGTTGTTGGTGACAAAGAGCGCCATCTCGTCGCTATTCTGGGACGCCGAAGCGACCAGGATGTACCCCTTGACCGTGGCCAGGTTGATAATTCCGGACACGCCCTTGTTGGTATCCAAGTTGGGCTCGAACTCCTGCTTGTCGCCCTTCTCCAGAGCAAAGAAGTTGTCTGAGACGGCAAGACGCTGATCCTCCTTGAAGATGGACAATGGATCAGCCGCGATGCAAAGAGTTCGCGACTTATCAAGGTCCTTATCGCCAGAGGTGAATTCCACCGTGGATTTAGCCCACCAGCATCCCGAAGTGGCCGTGCGGAGCTGCTTGACAGACTTGAAGCCATCGAGAGTGTATGTCGCTTCTTCGACGTCACACCAGAGTCCATCGCATCGAATGCCATTGAAGATGATGCGGTCGGGATCGTCGGCGTGGAAAACCAGGACGCGAGGTTGGTAGGGGCTCGGATAGGTGCCGCTGCTGAACTGCGACCAGGTCTTGCCTCGATCGGTTGTCTTGTAATGTTTTGTGTCTTGGGTCAAGACGAAGGCGGTCTTCGATTCGAACGGGTGTCGAATGAGCATTGAGGAGTAGCCATCGGGAATGCCGTCGACCTGCGCCCACTTATTGGTCTCGTCATCGAGCCGGTAGATGTTTCGTTCTTCCACGTCGTGGAAGACGACGACGTCGCTGTCTTCAAAGTAGTTGACATTGAGGGGAGGACGCGTGAACGGCTTTACTGATAGGAGTTTCGAGGTATCATCTTTGGCGACAACTATGGTTGAGAAGAGGGAGAGGAGGAGGATGCGCCATGAGGCTGCAGCTGCCCTGCCAGCGAACCTCATTGTTGCGGCGGAGGGTGGCTTGCTGGGGTCATGAAGGAGCTGGTAGGCGTAACAAACGGGAAATGTAGCGCTAAAGGATGAATTCGTAAAGGCGAGAAGCTCGCGATGAAGTGATGGAAGCTGTGTTGGCGATGATGAGAAACGAAGATGAATCTCGGGACAGTTTGCAATCGCGATCCGAAGGTGCCTAGGACTAGCAGGAGGCAGCTCCGGGAGCCACTGCCTCGCGGAGTGTGGCGCAGAGCTGAACGCCCCCGCCACACTCGATGGTCATTGCCACGTCACGTCATGCTGATGTGTGGTCCTCCTCCAAGAGTTTCAGGGCTTGCCTCTGACTTGCATACGTGAATCCACTGAATACGGAGGAGAAGAGAGAGAGGACAAGACGAGAATACATTGATTAGAAAGTGATTGAATTTCGAAGCTCTTGGGTTATAGTTTTAAACGGGCCATAATTGAGCTGCGGATTCACATGAAGCAAGAAACTCGAACCTACTCCGTACATAGGTACGGATGCAATTCCCAACGCAGTGGGGGTTCACAAGGCGTTACAGCAATGCCGTTATTTGGCAGTTTACGAAGCCTCCAATAAAAACACCAATTACTATCTGGCTGCCTGAAGTGAGTTCGCGGCTCGGTAACGGTACATATTTCACCCGGCTTATGATCAAGACAAACCACGTCGAGATGTATTCCCAAGGATAGGGCCGTCGGCAGGTCTTCATCAGGATGCAGGGAGCTCCATGGGATTACTGGAATCTTCCGTCTCGGTCACCGGCAACTCTATCGAATTAACTGCTAGCTCGCCCTGAACTTAGACGCAATAGGACCGGGCCGCTCCAGTTCCAGGAGTTTGCTTGTTCGTCAGCCGTGCCTGCGGTGCACGTGGTCCATGCCGCCAATTAAGCGGTATGTGTTTCAAGGATGCTGAAGCCTGGGTATCGCTCAGCGAGTTGAACAATCGACATGTTTTCGAGGCGGCCGCTCTCTCATCCCGGGTCTCATCACGGATCAGTTCGAAATGGAGACAAAACTTGGTCTTCGACGACACTAGATTTTGGCGGCGGGCGTGAGGCGTGGTTAGGCCCAAGGAGGAATGGCGTCAAGACGATGAAACACGGTGGGGCCTGGAGCTCAAGTCTCCTGGAGGTCGCTTCTCGATAGCTGCTTCGTGCTCCGAGTTCCGCATAGAGCTGGACGCGTGGAGGAGAGACCCGTGTCTGAGCCTTTCCTCATTTGGGATATAGCATCACTGATATGGCTGACAGGCCATGAAGTTGTATGAATTACCAGATGAACAATCATGGGAAATCTCGTGGGATGTTGACCTCTTGTGTGTGGCGGCAGTAGCTGCAAGCTGAGTCTGGAGGGCCTTATCCACTCGAATGCTTTCATCACTGGGCTGAGCAAGCCAAATAAAAGAAGGCAAAGGGCAAACACAAGGACAACAATCAGGTTTCCCGCCTTTTCCAGCCTCGTCGTGGGTCAGCACAGAAACGGCTTCGGGAACAAAATCTGAGGAGGGGACGGGATGAATGCGGCGGCCTCGAGCTCAACTCCTCCGTCCTGCCTTTTGCGCTCTGCAATGGTTGGTACCTGCGTCTCAAGTACCTGGCCCGTCCCCCTCAGCCAGCACGATCCAGGGGAAGAATGCTAGCTTCATGCGCGCCTCTGCCCGGCCACATGCAAGCACTGGGCATATGGCTGTAAGTAATTTAAGAACCGAGGAATTGTTTCCCTTGCGGAATGTGCCTGGAAAAGTTCGCATCCGTGTGCTTTTGCAGGGTTTTCCTTTGTCTATGGTTTGCAGCTTCACGCCGGTAAGGTAGTAGGGAACATGGTTGCGGAGGATAGAATTGATCCCTGACGGCGTTCCCGTCCTGTTTCGTAAACGACTTGCATCAGACGACTCACCACTCAGCATTCTCTCCTTGGCTTCTGAGATGGTCCATTGGCTGCTTCCCCCCTTCATCGCCTCTGCCCCCTCCTTCTCACCTGCATCTGCGGCAAGCGCCTGGAACAGTTAGCAACCAGAAGCTTAAGTCGTCCCGACGCAAAAGGTACGCGGCGGGTACCAAATCGCAGGTACTACACCCCCCGATCCTCCCAACCCCTGGCCCACGCCCGTTAGCACACCCTCACACCCTCACACCCTCTTCATCCCTCCTCCTCCTCCTCCTCCTCCTCCTTCTCCTCGCCTCGCCCAGTCACGCTCTTCCAAGACCCCGAGAGGCCCCAAAAGCCCAAGCTCGTCCCGAAGCCCAACCCCGAAGAGTTCGAGCGAACACTCCTTCCCATCTCTCCAACTCCACGTCCCCGACTTCTTTTCAAACAACCTCCCGCCTTCTTGTCCTTCTCTTTTTTCCCACTCTCTCTCCAACTTCACACGCTCTCTTTGCTCCTCCAGCCCTCGTCGCACTTCGTTCTCCGTCGGTTCGTGTCGTCGCGTCGTCGCTGCTCATTCATCATCTTCAAGGTCTCTTGCGCCGTCGACGACTCCAACCCTGACTCCTCCTCGACGAGTCGCATTCGTCCCCTCCCGTTCGCCATGGCGGCCACTTACAGGCAGTTTTTAGCTGCGCCAAACTCGTCGCTGCTGTCTGACACCGCGTCTCTGCACTACGTGACCACGACAACGACCTTCGCCGGGGCTACCCAAATTATCAAACACCTCAATGGCCTGCAGAAGCAAGTCACCAAGAAGAAGGAGGAGATTCTCAATATTGTTGACGGCGGGGATGTCATCGTAGTCGAAGTCGATACTGGCCTCGGCTTCGAGACTGGCGGCGGTCCTTACCTCCCGGGCCTCGACGATAACTTTCTCTCCTCCCGCGTTGCATATTTCTCAATTGTTCGTTGTCGCGACTTCCAGTGCCTTTGCTGCATTCCGGGTTTCGAGGCTAACTCTTCATCCACCTTCAGACTCACTTCGTGACTTTCGACGAGGCCGGCAAGATCTCTCAAATCCGCCTTCACTGGGATCAGGGCTCGGTTCTCAAGCAGATTGAGGTGATTGGCAAGTCTGGTCGCAACTGGCCCATCAGGGACAGCAGGGAACAGATTGCCTTGATCCAGGGCTGCCTCAAGTCGTCTGGCAGCTTCGAACCCGCCCCTCTTAGCCACAACGAAACCATCGTTCGAACCCGAGGCAACTCCAACAACGCCCTCCGCGATCCGCACGCCTCTCTCCAGCTGTTTGGCCCCCGCGAAGAGATCGAGGCTCCCTTCCCCGCCAGCGTGGTGTCGCCCTATGGGGGAAACCGACCCCACCAACGTTCCTTCACTGAGATTCTGGGCGACGAGCCTGTCGAGGGTTCCCCGAGCGCGAACCGCCACCGATCCATGTCGCCCAGCAAGGCCGGCCAGGGTAAGAACTTTCAACCTTCGCGCATTTTCGATGGTCAGCAGGAGTTGGACGTGGTTGAGACGCCTCAGCCCAAGGGCAACCGCGTGATCCGTCCCAACCCCAAGAAGTACTCTCACTTTGATTTCGCCGACGGCACTGATCCCCAGGACGCCCCCCAGCCGGGCCAGTCATTCGACGAGAGACCCAAGTCCAAGCACGACAGTCAATGGTCCTTTCACGACTTCGTGACGCCTCAGAAGGTCAAGCCCTCCAGGACACTCCGTACCCAAGACATCCGCCACTGGGACACAGATAAGAATGTTCACGAGACACCTGTGCATCTTGCCGCTCGGCCCCGACGCGACGCCGAGACCCACTTCGAGCTCCAAGATGACGGTGAGAGAGTTCCCCAGCCTCCGCGCCCCAACGCGAAGCCGAGAGGTTACACGCACAACGAAGGCCTAGGCTTGTATAAGAATCAACTGTTTGACCAGCAAGATCCAGATTCCGGCCTGAACCGCCCCCTCGGAAACATTACCAACCTCAAGGACCGCGGCAAAGACTTTGACCCGCACTTCAACATCACCGACGACCCCCCCGCCCACCCTGACCGCTTCCAACCCCTCCCCGAAGGCCGCAAGAAAGCTGTTGAAATGATGGATGCGAACTGGTCTTCGTACGAGCCATCTCCCGCCGCCAAGAAGGAGAACGTCCCCGGAGACGATACCCGAATTCACATTGCTGGCGACGGAATGGGAGGTCGAAAGGGAACCAACCGTGACTGGCTCTACGGCGAGTCTGTCGAGGCTCCCCAGGCTGTGCCCGGTCGCAAGCCCGGCGCAGGCCCTGACGCTGCCACCGGCCCCAACCAACAGCGGATTCACATTGCTGGCAACGGAATGGGCGGTCGAAGTGGAACTGCCCACGACTTCCTGGCCTACGACGAAGAGGCTGCTCCCGTGCCCGTTCCCGGCCGCAAGCCCGGTCATCAAGTTGACCACGGCGACCCCAAGAACGCCCGAATTCGCATTTCCGGAAACGGCATGGGTGGTAGAGCTGGAACGCACGGAGACTTCCTGGCCTCTGAGGAAGACGCCGTTCCCCAACCTGTGCCCGGCCGAAAGCAGGGCCACATGGCCGACCACAACACTACCAAGGACACTCGTATTCACATCGCTGGCGACGGCATGGGCGGCAAGAAGGGAACCAACCGTGACTGGTTGTATGGCGAGGTGGACGAGAACGTGCAGCCAAACCCCAACCCCACCCGAAAGCAGGGCAACAACGCCTCTGCTGCCAATAAGGACTTTTGGGACTTCTAGAACGATTGGCATTGAGCAAAAGAGCTTGCGAGGATACCCATGATGTTTGGTAGCTGGATTCCCTGGCTTTCTTTGCGTCAAGTTCTATCACGGTTTCTTTATTCTGTGGCATTTTTTCTGCCTTTCAACACCCTTGACGATTGTATGGTTACATGTGGCATATGAGGAATCAGTCTTGTGGGTCCCGCTACTTTGGAAACGGGAAGAAGAACCGACGACGGAGGAACTTGAGCCAGCTTTTCTCTTTTTTTTTTTTTCTTCCCCGTCCCCCCCCCCCTACATTCCTCCCTCTCTACTCCCTACACTTCGCCCCTGTTTCGTCTCTCTTTTCTCTTCAGCATCACATCTTAACGGCCTTCATGTACTGGTGTTCGGAAAGCATGAGGTGGCGTGGGAAATCAAAAGGGGGGGAGAACTACCCGCCTGAAAGAATGTTTACAGTTGACACCTGTGGCACGCAGAATTTTTCTTCTTTCATTTTTCATGGAGGGGAATCACGGGGTACAATACTGCTATGTACGGATGCCATTCGGTAGCTCAATCAGATTCACTGTTTGTTACCCTTGCTTTGAGGTGTGTTGTGTCGTTGCTTGTGATGTGCCAGAGGCGCCTGTGTCATTAGAAGCCACCTAGTCTACTAGCTATACCTGTGGTTGAGGGTTTCTATCTCGAACCCCCCAATTGCTGGGAGACGGTGGTTCGGAAGTCATACATCACTCAAGGGCATACTGTGGACGAAATAGAGCAAGCAGTTCCAATAAAACATGGAAGTCATTATTCATTGTCGGCATCCTCAGATGCCACCAGATGCATCAAGTGAAAGAGCCTCGCTCGCCGACGAAGCCATGGGCGGCAACATATCCATCAAACACCTGACCCGACCCAACTTCCAGCAGCACGAAGTATAACGGGCCCTCCGAAAAGGCCACCCGTGGTAAATCCTCCCAAGAAAAACGCCCATTCGAAAATCCCAAATCAAATATGGTGGTATATGACGCAAGAACGCTCATCCCAAATCCCTACGAAACCCAATCGCCCGCGCCCAGGCGACATTTGTCGTTTGTCCGTTGCGCGCCCAGAACACCCGAGATGCCCAAAATCTTACACCCGAAAACAGCCCTTTACCCTGGTACATATTTCTGCGCTTTCCAATAAAGCCCAAGAGGTCGAATATGTGCCTCAACATAGAAACTTGTAAAACTTCTTCCACGTAGGCCAGCCCTCCCTCTCCTCGCGCTCTTGAGCGAGCAAGATGGGCACGTTGAAGTCGCGACGGCCCGTGTCAATGTCCATGTCGTTGAGCGTCACATAGGAGGTGCGGTAATAGAGCTTGTGGCCGCCGTAGAAGATCAGGACGCTGGGGGCGCCCACCCACTTGAGGAAGAAGTTCTTTGCGACTTCGCGGCTGGTCATGTGGTCGTAGCCGATGGGGAACGCGCCGACCCAGAAGTGGGCGACGAGCACCAGGAGGTTGAGCGTGATGCCCAGGTACGAGCCGAAGATGCCGACCTGGGACTGGAAGGGCAGCTCGTCGGGGGAGTGACCCCTCGAGACCCAGGCGCGACGGAAGCGGATGTGGCAGACGCATATTGAGCCCCAGGTGATGATGGTCGACAAGCCCGAGATGGCTAGGAGCCAGTCGAGAATGGCGCCTTGCTCGGGAAGGTCGGCGAGGAAGGCAAGGAGGCCAATGGTGGCGGCGACGCCAATGGCAACGAGTGGCCGACCTTTTCGATCGACATAGGCAAAGATCTGAGGGGCTTGGTTAAGGTTGGCGAGTGCGGCGAGGGTTCGTGAGGAGCCAAAAACGGCCGAGTTTCCAACAGAGAGAACAGCAACAAGGATGACGGCGTTCATGATGGAAGGGAGGACCTGGATACCAGCCTCCTCAATGGCGATGACAAAGGGGGAGGCTTTCGCATCTGCATCGCTTTCGCCGCCGGTAAGTTTGGGATCGTCGTATCGCACCAGCAAGCCGACCAATGTCAATGCGACAATATAGAAGAGCGTAATTCTCCAAAAGACCTGCTTGAGCGCTGTGGGCAACGACTTCCTCGGGCTGGCGGTTTCGGCCGCAGCGAGACCGATCAGTTCAGTACCAGCAAAGGCAAAGGCGGCAGTGACGAAGACACTGCAGAGTCCCTTGAATCCATTGTGGAATGCGCCCGGGTTCACCCAATACTTTCCGCCGATGTAACCACTCTCGGGAGTGCCACCGCAGTTGAGGACTATTCCTAGCAGACTAGTCAGATCGGTTAGTCAATCAGGTAATCGAGCGACGGCAGATCAGCACTCACATGAAGCCAATCACGGCGACCACTTTGATACTGGAGAAGATGAATTCGGCTTCACCGTAACCTTTGACTCCGAACATGTTGATCAAGAGGATGATGAAGAGGAAGATGGAGACGAAGATGGCTCGCGTAAGTGTCTCGTCCCAGTAGGACAGAGTGAGGGAGGCAGCGATGATTTCCAATGGAAGGATGATGAACCATTGCATGGCATAGCTACACCAGGTCAGCATCGTCCAAAGGCGTAAGGTGTCCTGGGTCTTGGCTACGTACTTCCAGCCAACAGCGAAGCCCCATGATGGATCGAGAAAGCGAGTCGCCCACGAGGAGAAGGAGCCGGCGATTGGATAGATGACGGCAAGCTCTCCAAGAGCCTGGCATGTGCAGAACAGCATCGTACCGACAATGGTAAAGGCAAGTAGCAGCGAGGCGGGGCCTCCTACGGCCAAGGCCTTTCCAGACGCAACGAACAATCCGGTACCTAGATTGCAGATCCGTCAGCCCAGGTTTCCGACACGAATGGCGGGCGTCTCGACATGAGCTCTACGTGTCGCAATCGCCGACGAGACGTACCGATAGAACCGCCGATGGCAATCATCTGTAGATGTCTCCCCTTGAGCTTCCTAGCCAGGCCCGTGTGGGTGGTACTCAAATTTGCCAGGTGCAAGTCGTAGTAGTGGGCGCCATTGTGAACACGGGCGGATACGCCGCTCTCGAGGGTGCCGAGGGGGTCGTTGGAGAAGAGGCTCGAGTCGGGGTCGCGCTTGAAGCCCTCGACGAATCGATCCCAGTACCGCGCGGGCGTCTCGTCGCTGTACTCGGGCTCGCGCATGCTGAATGAACTGCCGTGGGCGAGCGACTCCTCTTTCATCTTGAGGGTTTTGAGCTCGACCTCGGGTTGTGACGACATGCTTGCCGCCAAGCCCTTACAGCAATTCGTCCCTGCGGGACGGTTGGCGATAGGGCGCCCTCGAGCTGGGCGAGGGGGTCGGAGGTGGTAATTCGAAGCGGCGGGTGATGGGATGGTCGGTTCGCAATCGACGGACGCGGCGGGGGTGCTCTTCGTGCGACAAGGCGGCTGGGGGGTAACGTCGTCGTCGCGGAAATGGGCGTTGGGGAAGCGAAGCTATCAGCATGTCGCCACCACCAAAGCTGGCGGGAGCTGCGTGGTCGAGGATCGAGGTTTGGGGTTCGGCCGGGGTTGCACGTCGCAAAGCCAACGAGGCGACTTGGCGAGCAGCTTGGGCTAGAAGGCAAATGGAAGGAATAGAAATAAAGGAAGAGAAGCAGAATTATTAGTTTGACGGGAGAGGCAGTTGGGGGGGCCAGACAAGTGAGGAAGGGGCCGGGCCAAGAAGGTGGTGGTGCTAGCAGCGGCAGAGCAGTGTCTTGGTAGGTACCTAGTAGTGGTCGCAGCACCTAGCGGGAGCAGGAGTGGTGATGGTGGTGGTGGTGGGCTTATCATGGCTCGAAGCGACCTCGACGTCTTGGCCAAAACGGGCACCGAACAAAGCCTCGTCACCGGCAAATTGCCCGCGCCGTCGGGTCTGTCGAGGTGGACTCAGGCCCTCCATTTCTGCGCCCGCCGCCCGTTGAAACTCGGGACCAATCTCGTCGCGCGTGTGGGCGCTATCTTTTCCACGGTGGGGGCCGGCGCTGGCCTGGACTTTGCTTCAACCAAAAAAGGACGCCTCAAGACGAGTCAGGTGGCCTGAAGGGCGGCGCGAGATAAGGCGGCAATGCATGTGCCCTCAGCTGGAACGACGCCTCCGGGCTAGACCAATTTATTCCACAGCCCGGCGGTTGATTCGTGCAGTAGCGAGTGACGGATTTCAGCTCTTCATTGGCAAGATAAACCAGATGCATGGATGCATGCGTGACAAGGGTTCCATTGGGGGAAGCTGCCAGACGAAAAATCATCTCAAGGATCCCATTCCTTCCTTGTTCACACTACGCTGTTCTTCCCATGCTTCATCGTCAGGTCCTGGTTTCAATTTCCAATTCGCTCCAGCGTTCAGGCTCCCTTGCACGAAAAACTCCCGCAATTTCAATAGTAATTCAATCAACCGTCCATCACATCAATTCCTTTCCGCGTGCACGAACCGTCCTGGGCTCGCCCAATCGCCCAATCGCCCCCCCATTCACCATACCTCGGCATCTCGCCTTGGATCTGATCTGACAGATGCTTCCTCATTATGTATAACACTCTTGATATGCGAGGTGCTCCATACTTGCCAAATGAACCATGTCCGCTAGCCGCCCTTGTCGGTGGCCTGAACGCTTTCCATATTCAAAATAACTACCTACTTGTACAGTCCCATTCATCGTCATTTGTCCAAAAGCCACAATTGTTGTCCATGGCGGCCTCGCTCGCCGTTTGGGCACCACCGCCCCCTCTCTTTCGATCCCACCACATCGGACATCATGGAAAATTACAAACATCTACTTATCATTCTCCGAGTCTTCCTTCTTCTTGCCAATAATCTCTCCCTTGGCGTCTCTTGGTTTTCGCTGCCAGCCCGTCGAGAACATAGTCCCCATGTCGAATCGAGGTAGGGGGTGCGCTTCGGTGTTGAGCACGTACTTGTCAAGCGGCAGAAAGTCGCTGGGCGAGAAGAGAAGATACATGTACTTCAGAGTCTCGGCCTATGTATTGCGTTAGCCCTCTTCCTTCGCTTAGCAAACTCTCGACTTACCAGCCAGAAACTCTCCATGTTATCCTTGACCTTGGGCGGGATAACATTGGCGTTGCTCAAGCTCGTGAACCCTCCCTTGTTGGGCACCTCGGTATGGTTGATGAAAGACTTGAACATGTCCCATCCCCACTCCCGATATTGAACATCCTCCGTGATCCTCCACATGTAGAACAGGCTCTCAACCGTCTCGGGTCGCTGGAGGTTGTGGACATCGTTTGGCTTGACAACGAAATCCTTGCGCCATTCTGCTTCTGGGTCCGAGTCGAATGTCTTGGGCGCTTGATGGGGCGCATCGGCGGTAAGCGGAGGCGAGGCCAGGTTGAAGTAGGTGATCTCGGCCGCCAGCCCAGTCGCCATATACTTGTACATGCCCCAGCACGTTTGCATGAGCTCTCTGGCCAGCTGCATGTCATCTTCGTTCTTCTTGGACCAGGTAGGCAGCTTTCGCGCCTCGGCCTCGGTCAAACCCCCAGTCGCTCCCAAGGCCAGCGTACCAGGCATAAAGCATACAAGATGGTCCATCTTGGGAGAGAGCGCCTCATGCAGGCCACTGGGGCGTTCGGCAATGATGGTAAACTGGGACGGCTCCGTGTAGGTGACGAGGTGCTTTCGCATGCCTCTGACGGCTTCGTCCCACATGTCCTGATAGATGGTCTCCTTCTTGTTGGTCTGAAGGTACTGCTTGACAAGATATTCGTAGTACGAGTCGCCCCGGCTGCCCAGGCGAACATTGTCGCCTCGGAACTGGCCGCTGGTGGCGTATATGAAAATGGGCACCAAGCCGTCCATAGCGCCGTTGTCGTCGACGATTTGCATCACCTTCTCGGCTCGATCCCAGAAGTCCTTCTCTCCCGTGAGCTTGGCGAGATACTTGAACTCGAGCTGCAGACTTGTGGCCTCTGCTGTTGATGAAGCTCCCATATCGGCATGTGACACGATACCCTCATACTTATGTAGGTTGACACTAGCATAGGGGATTCCAGAGGGGGATTCGAACGCGCTCATAAGACGATCAGCAAGGTCCTTGGCTTTTTCGAGGTATAAATCCTCTCCGCGCGCACCCTCGTCGTCGTCCGCTATCGGAGCCAGGTCTGGGTACTCTGTTGAAAGGTAATGCGCCGCCAAAAGTCCACCGAGCATACGGATCGTCGTCTCGAATGTGTTGACGTCTTGGTCCTGATCGTATGTTAAAGAGCTGGCGATCCATTCCCGAGCATCCTCAACACGAGAAGTCAGGTTCATGATCATCATGGTATCCAGCGAGTCGACAATGATCCATCCCAAACCCTTAGGAGACATCATGCCGCCCTTCTTGGAGATCGGTTTGTATTCGTCATAACCTAGACAGTTGTTCGATCAGCCCGTCGTTCTTACTCTACGCCGGAGGTAAAGTGGCGAACGAACCCCATGCGTATCGTTTATAGGTGTCCCAGCTCAGCTCGAATGTTTGAACAACATGATCTCTTCTCTCGTCCCAGCTCGGTCTTGGCTCTTCCTTCGAAAAGCTCATCCAGCTCCAGTCCCCGGCCGTATCTGTCTTGGGAGGCTTGGTGAACAAGCCCATCCAGTACAGCGCGGTGAGGACAATGGCGGTTATGCCGACGACTCGTTTGCGTTTCCAGAAAGGTCGACTTCTGTATGACGGGTTCAAGGCATACGGCTTGTCCTTGTACATGGGTAACGAATTCCGGGAGCTCGATCCGGACCCCCAGACACGATCTTCCAGATCGCGCTGGGGGTTCGAGAAGCCGGGTATGTTTCGAGGGATGGAGAAGGCCATCGCAAAGTCATTGGCCGTGGTTCTAGGGGGCTCGTCTCGGAGGTTCGGGCTGGGTATCGGCGAGGGGGTTTTAAATGCGCGATTGCTGCGATGGAGGTTGAACGGATCGCGAATCATGGGCTCTGTTGGACCATTACGGGATTGACGGCTGCGGCGGCTTGTTCGAAGGACGGGTCGAGTCTTGGAGCGACGAAGCGTGCAGCACCTTCACGGCTCGAGGGAGGCGGAGGGATTGCAACGACAAAGACTTTGCAATGGGTACGGTTCGACGTTGGTCGCAACAAAAACAAACGGCCCAATGAAGAACAGCGAGGCGAGTCCTCCAGTCGAGACACCTACACGAGACAGATTTCACAAGGCTCCGTCAGCCAGGGATTCATTACCTGGTAATTATTATGGAGTAGGTGGCATTACCTGAGCCATGAGCCATGACGAACCTGCCCCCGCAGCCTCCCACGACCGACGGAGCAGTTGGCACCTTGGCGCTTTCCCTTTGAAGCCGACTGCCCTGAGCTCCCCTAAGCGGAAAGGGCCACCTCATTTCTCTGGTCCCGGCCGCTAGGGTCAAGGGTCACGCAGGGACAAAACCCGTTAATGCGGGGATATCACGAGTTACACTCGACAGGAACAATCTTTCCAACGAGACCAAGTACAGCGTTTGGGGCCTGATTCGTGGTTGCAGGTGGGCTTGAACACCCAAGGACCTACTTAGGTATTTATTCAAAGGCTCCTTTCGGGGAAAAGGAGTGGCAACGGTCCGGTCTGGCTCGTCACCAAACTGTCTCTGCTCGGCTCGCCTTCAACAAACCACGTCCGACTTCGAGAAAACATTTCCGAGGCCAACAATCTCTCTCTCGTACGAAATCAAACCATCAAGCACCGACTACCGCATCAGAGTCTAAGCCATGAGCATCGTGGACTATCCCCATCTTGCGCCGAGCGAGTTTGCAGAGGCCTGCCACTACCTGGAGCGGGCGTACTGTCGGGCGGCGTTGGGCCCGGAGCGAAGTCGATGGAAACTCAGACGATGTACCGCCCTCAGCACAGACTTCATCTTTGACGTAGGGTATACTACATACATTCAGATCCGACGCCCCCTGCGGACAGACCTCGACCATGGAGACCTCTCGCTGGACCTGGACGGCTTCTCCTTCTCGGATGACGGCAAGCCAGAAGATGGACTCGTGGGGGACAGTGCCATGGTAGATGCAGAGGATGCGGACGAGGTAATGGAGCCGCCACATGTATCTTGTTCTCTTCGATCCTTTTCTCACACAAGCTCCCAGGCGGCTCTCGTGAAGCACCCGTCCCATGTAGACATCGGGGTGGTAGAATACGAGATTCACCTTCATCCTACATATCGAGTGCCATGTTTATGGTTCAATCTACGCGGACTGCCTCCGGACGAGCCTACCTTTAACATCGACACCGTCTTCCGTCGCCTCGTTCCCGACGAGTACAAGGAGGGCCTCCGCGGCCTCGGCGGGATTGGTGGCATCTCGGCCGATGTGAGTAAGGAGAAGATGCTGTTTGCACAAGTCAATTCAAGATCTGGGTATCGTAAGAGTCATTCGACCTAACTAACACTTTGTGTCCCAGCATCACCCTATCACGGGCGTCCCATCCTTCTTCGTCCACCCCTGCTTGTTGGGAGATGCCATCTCCAAGTTCAAGTGCGACAGGACGAACTATCTCATGATTTGGCTCGGGCTTGTGGGAGGTTGCGTAGGCTTGTGGGTGCCAAAGGAGATGGCCATGGAGGCGACCCCGGCCGTTTGACGGATTTCGCCTCTTGTCATTCGCGGACCGTCGCAAGGCCCTCTCTACTCATCATCACTATCCTCTTCCATGGCGACGTCTGAGTCACTATCGTCTTCGTCGTCGCGGTTTCGCTTCTGGCCACGCTCCTCCGGAGACCCTGCGTCCTTCATGACGTGGTCCACCTGTGTCGCTGGCTTGGCAGGCAAGCCAGAACCGGGCGCCGGGGCGGCGCCTGGAGGAGGGGCATTGAAGATGCTTTGTTGGAGTTCGGTCTGTTCGACGTTGGCGGCACCTGATCCCCCGGGGATCTTGAAGGATCCATCGAGCTTGGCCACAAAGTGCGACTTGGACTTGGCATATTGAATCTTCTAAGACGGGAGAGAGGGTTAGCGATGCGAGGTTACGGCTGGACGCGCAAGACACGAACCATTTCACGACCGAGGAATGTCTGTCCATCGAGGGCCCTCATGGCCTGGGTAGAAGTTTGCACATCCCGGAAGACAATATGGGCCTGACCTCGCATGGGCATCGTCTTTAGGGCGTTGACATCCAACACGGGTCCGTACGTTGAGAAGAGCATGTAGAGCGCGGTCCGCAAGTCGGCTTTTTGGATTTTGGAGGAAGGAAGATTCGTCACATAGAGCCTATGCACCGTCAGCGTCTGGACGCAAATCGGAAAGGCCAGGGAAGAAAACTGACGTCTGGTTGGGAGGGATGGGCTGCACTTTGGCGGGAAGGGAAGTGCTGGGTTGGAGACCGCGAGGCGGTGCGGTGGTCGCGGCGGCCATTGTATCGTCGTTTGGGGTGGGATGAGAGCGAGCAGGTCCTATGCAGCTGATGCAAGTAGCGAATGGCCGTAGCAACTATACACTACGCGTTGGTCGAAGGAGGTCCCCCTGCGCGCGTCCGAGTCGTGTCTAGGTGATGTCGATATTGTGCGAAGGTGGAGATTTTCAGTCTCTCAGCCTCGCGGAGCTTGCTGGACAATCTCAACACCCCACGTCTTTGGCCTCCCCACATTTCGCCCTCTCCACCACATCTGCTGTTAAACCTTCATAGATGGCAACGGCAGTGTCTCAAGGATGATTATGCACGAATACGTGCTCCGATATGGATATTTGCCCATTCTTTTCACCACTTAGAGCTAGCAGACTAACTACCTACCTGGGGATCATTCAAAGCGCACAGGCGAACAGGCCTTGCTGGAGTGGTTGCAGACATTTCAGATGCAGGACGCGATTAGGACCTCCCAATAATAGATGGCCTATTCATACGAGTCTGAATTGCTATCAAGTACGGATGCATGCCATGGGAAAATAAAACACAGCATCTGCAACGATACCATCACATTATACGGCCTTTAGTTAGTACCTTAGATACACAGAGTGGACCAAGCTTGAGCTGCTCCGTGACCCCACCCCCTCAGCCTCCTCGGCTGAGCTGTCCCATTACGAACCTCTCAACTCCAGCAACCATTTCTTCATCAACCACGTCTAGCGATAGTAGAGAGCTCCTCCTATCGCACATCTCTCGCCATGGCTCCCCCCGAAGTCCACCACCTCTTTCACAGCCCCATTGCCGACCACTCCTTCTCGGCCGACCACTCGACCTTGGCCGTCGCCCGCGAGACCTCGGTCGAGCTATACGGCAGGGTCGGCAACGCCTTCAAGCTCAAGGACGAGCTCAAGGGACATGACAAGACTGTGACGAGCGTGGATATTGCCCCCAGCAGTGGCCGAATCGTCACCTGCTCTCAGGGTAAGTCGCCTCGCCCCCTCAACCTCCGCTCGTTGTCCTCAGGCTGACACACCCGCCAGACCGCAACGCCCTCGTCTGGGAGCCCTCGCCGACCGGATACAAGCCTACCCTCGTACTGCTTCGAATCAACCGGGCCGCCACCTTTGTCCGCTGGTCCCCCTCGGAAACCAAGTTCGCCGTCGGTTCCGGCGACCGCGTCATCGCCGTCTGCTACTTCGAGGAAGAAAACGACTGGTGGGTGTCCAAGCACATCAAGAAGCCCATTCGCAGCACCATCACCACCGTCGCCTGGCACCCCAACTCGGTCCTCCTTGCCGCCGGCTCCACCGATGCCCACGCTCGCGTCCTCTCCAGCTTCATCAAGGGCGTCGACGCCCGACCTCCCCCCGGCGTCTGGGGCGAGCGACTTCCATTCAACACCGTGTGCGGAGAGTTCCTCAACAACTCGGCTGGGTGGGTGCACTCCGTCTCCTTCTCCCCCAGCGGCGACAGCCTTGCCTTCGCTGCCCACGACAGCAGCATCACCGTCGTCTACCCCACCGGCCCCGACCAGCCTCCTCGTGCCGTCGTGTCCATCTCTACCCAGCAGCTCCCTTTCAAGAGCCTGATCTGGAGCTCCGAGGATGAGATCATCGCCGCCGGCTACGACTGCGAGGCTTTCCGCTTCCAAGGCAACGAGGCTGGCTGGCAGCTCGTCGGAACTATCGAGTCCAAGAGCCGCCCCGGCCAGGCGCACCGCGAGGAGTCGGCGCTGAACATGTTTAGACAAATGGACCTGAAGGGTAAGGCCAAGGACGACACCCAGCTCAAGACTGTGCACCAAAACACCATCAACACCGTCAGAGTCTACGAGTCGTCCGGTGATCAGGTCACCAAGTTCTCTTGTAAGTTCGAACACCGTGGCATGGTTGTTTGGCCAATGCTAACAAAGAATGCAGCAAGCGGTGTCGACGGCCGTGTTGTCATTTGGAACATGTAAATAGATCTTTCAGGAGTAGATAGCTGTGGCGCAGCAAACATGCAATGTCCCGAAAGCTTTGTTAGCGCCGCAACAATCGAATTGAAAGCTGGTTGTTTTATGATAAATATCATGGAAATACCACATGTTGAGCAACGATATCACCATCGCGCCGAATTTCGCTATTCCTCTAGAGCCACTATTCTCTACTATACTCTACTCGTCTCGACGACCATATACTATATCAACCCAAACCTCGTCGACAACATGAGTCCCCCGATGGGTCAGCCAGCTCGTAAGCGGAGATTGGTTACTCACAAGGATGAAGAACCTCAGGAGAATACCCCGTCTCGAGGGTCTGGGCAGCTTCCTCCGCTGAAGAGCTCATTTCCAGGCTCCGGACAGCCTCCTCAGGTGAATACTCCGGTTCAACCCCTTAGGGATGCTGCTCGGTCCGTTTTCCGGCCCGCAAGCTCTGGGCAATCTCAGGTGAGCCCGTTTCCAGGCACTGGACAGCCTCCTCAGGTGAATACTCCGGTTCGACGCCCTGGGGATGCTGCTGACTTCGCTTTCCGGCCCTCAAGCTCTGGGCAATCTCAGGCGAACCCGTTTGCAGGCACTAAACAGCCTCCTCACCCGAACAACCCGTTTGTATGCACTAGACAGCCTCCTCAGCCGAAGTACCCGTTTCCAGGCTCTGGACAGCCTCCTCAGGTGAAACCCCTGGGTCCAATCTTTGGGCAACCTCAGGTGATTGCCCCGCTCCAAAGTCCTTGGCGATTCGCTCAGACGAGTAACCCAAATTCAAGCTCTCTGCAGGTGCAGTTGGGTACCCCGACTCCCAACCGTGAGCAGCCTCGTCACCCTAAACGCCGGCGAGGGGGGTCGGGACCCATGGACCTTGATGATCCGCCAGTTGCTGAGATTCACGTCAAGTCTCAAAGCTCACCGGCTCAGCCTGCGATAAAGGTGCCAAAGTCGGATCCCTCTGTCCCCAGTGTCGACAATGCGGAGGGTGGCTTCGTCATCCGGGGTCGGGCTACCCGTAACTTTGAGCCTCTGGTGAGGTCCCCTAGCCAGGATTTCGGAGACCGACGGCCCCTTCCCGAGTTTGGGCATGGCGGGATCAGAGATGAGGCTCTCGGTGCAGACGGTGCTCCTCCCATTCAAGGCAAAGAGGCACCAGAGCGAGGATCGGTCAAAGATAAGAAGGATGTTCTTAAACGTATATATGGACTTTGCCTTGCTGCCGGTAAGCAGCGCGTCGAGGAGTTCCGGGACAACCTGCGCCGTCACGTCAAGGTCAACAAACAAGACCCGTGGAAGCCGAGGCTGAAGGAAGAAGTATTGGCCGTGGCGCTCTACTGGAGAGGAGAGCCGACCGAGTGTTTCGTCGCCAACGTGAGCCAGATCAAGTCCATCATCTGGCAGCTTGGAGCGGCCAAACGGCTACTACAACCACGGGCAGAGCAAAAAGCCATTTCAAAGATGGCTAAGCTGGAGGCGTTGACAGGCCACATCTGCAGCTGGCAGGACCCGGATACTCTGGAGGCCGCTGGACGTCTGGATCAGGCTTTTGCCACTTTTTCCGAGCATGCGCGGGAATATCTACACATATTGGGTAGTCACGAGGGTATTGAGATCCTGAATAGTCTGGTTACAAGACTGCAGTAGGATACATGCCGGATTATGCAGAGAGTTTCGGGGCCGAGATGACTACCAGGCCAAATGACGAGGAAGGCGAGGCGGCCATGGAAAAGGAGATGAAATATATAATGTATCAGAATTCCAAGTGTTCGCCTCTCGACAGTGACATGGTTACGTGCAAGTACAAGACTGATTCAACGTTTTTTATTCTTCATAGCTGGGACCTATCATGAGGGATGACTCTAAGGCAGAGCAATGGCCTCGATCTCAACGTCCACGTTCTTGGGGAGAGTCTTGACGGCAACGCAGCTGCGAGCGGGCTTGTGGGAGAACCACTGCTCGTACTCGGCGTTCATGGGCTGTGGGCGTGTCAGTCATTCACACGTCTCTCTCGCCAATCGGAAGCGGCACGTACGGCAAAGTGCTCCATGTCGGACAAGAAGATGTTGACCTTGACGACCTTTGTCATCTCGGAGCCAGCCTCCTCGAGGACGGCCTTGAGGTTCTGGCAGCACTGGCGCGTCTTCTCGCCGATGGAGCCCTCGAGGAGCTCGCCCTCGGGGGTGAGGGGGATCTGGCCGGAGCAGTAGATGGCGGTAGGGGTCTTGATGGCCTGGGAGTAGGGGCCGACGGCTGGGGGGTGTGGTTTCAGTACGGGGCGACTCTGGGGGGTTGCACGGGAGACTCACGGGCCGGGGCGTTCTTGGTGAAGACGATGGTCTGGTCGGCCATGGTGGACTGTGGTCTAGCAAGGCGACGCGTGAGCGCGGGAGCTCTCAGCATCGGAGGGCAACTCCGAAGAGCGGCGGCGGTGACGCGGGGCGCTCGACGGATGAGGGGTGCCGCCAACATACCTGGAGAATGAGGGGAGGGAAGTGGTTAGATAGGGTGGACAGAGGCGAGGATATGAGTATGGCGAGGAGAGGGGAGGAGCAAGGTTTGAAGGAGGAATCAACACACTGTTGGAGTATTTATCAAGTCCGGGTGGTTGCTCCGCTTGTTTCGAAGAGGCGAGGAAGCCCCGCGCGAATTGGTCAATTGGAAGGGCGCCGTCGACGTGTACGTACGATAATTAACTGAGGTGGGTGCGCGTGTCAAAAGGAATCGAGTCCAACTGGAAATACATGCACCGACCAATGGCATTTATCCTCCTGGGAGGAGTGCCCGGCTTGGGTAAGTACTTAGATACCCCGCCCTGCAGACTCGACGCCCTCCGGACGCGGCGGCGCAAGAGGGCGCGACATCGGCCTCCGGCGCCGCTTCCGACGGTCCAGGTCCCGAGAGTCCGGGGGGAATTCGTGGGAGGAATTGTATAATCTTGTTGAGTGAGCCGTCGTGGGAGTGTCAGCCCGTTGTCTTGGTTTCAGAACCCCCGTGCGGACATTGATATGCGCTCTTCTCATAGACTACGGGACGGGCAAGTTGGGCTCTGCGGATGTCTTACATCGAGACGGCCATTGCAGATATTGAGCACAATCACCACATGTTTCCTTTCCATCATGTCCTTCCCGTCACCTTGATGAAGACACGCTCATCTTATCGATAAGCGCACCGGAGCACCGGCTTCTCAGCCAGGCATTGAGAGTTGCAATCGCCAGATCTCTCAGCCCTGTCTTATCCGATCCGTGTGTCACCAGAAATGGCCGAACAAAGATTCAGAGAACAAACAGAAACATCACTAGCGCCGGCCCATTGACGAACGAGAAAAGCCAGGCCCCTGAAGATTCCACGGCTCCAGGCTCCAGATGTCCTCGAAAGCGAAATTTGTTGGAGAGAAAGTGCCAAGTGGCCAGAGTGAAAAAAAAGTGGCGCCGGCTTGTTAGTGGTTGAACCCCTGCGTCGACCCAAGTGGGAAGGAAGCTGGCAAGTTGTCCTCGACGGCTTAACACGCGCGCATCCCATTGCCTCCTAGCAAAGAGTAGCGAGAGGTTCGATAACCACCTCTTTCTTTTTTCTTGGTTCCTTCCCTTCTTCTTCTCTCCTTCCTGAGCCTCCCAGGCACCTCGGCCTTGCAGCATTACTACTTTCTCTCCGTTCCTTTATCCCCCCCGTTTCACTTCGTCTTCTTCTCTCGTCCCTTTTGGCCGCGTGGCCGTGATTCCGATCAACCCCCTGAGGTGAGTCTGGAAGCTTTTGCATGGCCGTCTCGTCGTTGGCTTGTGACGCCTTGCTTCCCCAAGATTGGCTGCGTCGGCCCATTGATGCGCAAAAGTCCACCCGTCGCAATCCTCGGCTCTTCGAGGAATCCCCAGCTGACCACGCTCCCATTGTTCGCAGCCGTCGATTCGAATCCCATCATGGCTCGTTCTTCCACGCCGCAGGGCAGCCTGCGACAGAGGACCGCGCCCTCCAAAAAGGTCGAGGCCTCGCCCAGCCCCAACGACACCGAACTCGACAAGCTCGTAAAAGCCAGCGCCCAGAGAGCGGCCGTCCAGTACGATACCGACTACAAGATCGGCTTCGTCCTGACCACCATTCTCGCCTTTGTCACTCGATTCTGGGGTATCAGCCACCCCAACGAGGTCGTCTTCGATGAGGTGCACTTTGGAAAGGTATGCGACAGCTCAACGGCGCCCCATTGCTTCTCTCGGCCATTGCTAATACGCGTGCTCGCAGTTCGCCTCCTACTACCTCGAGCGAACATACTTCTTCGATGTCCACCCTCCCTTCGGCAAGCTCCTCTTCGCCTTCATGGGCTGGTTGGTCGGCTACGACGGTCACTTCCACTTCGAGAACATTGGCGACTCCTACATCGCTAACAAGGTGCCCTACGTGGCCTTCCGCGCCCTGCCGGCCATCCTCGGTGCCCTCACCGTTTCCGTCACCTACCTCATCATGTGGGAGTCGGGCTACAGCCTTCCCGCTTGCCTGCTCGCCTCCGGCTTGATCCTCCTCGACAATGCCCACATTGGCCAGACTCGCCTGATTCTCCTGGATGCCACCCTGGTTCTCGCCATGGCTTGCAGCTTGCTCTTCTATATCAAGTTTTACAAGCTCCGACACCAGCCCTTCTCGAGGAAGTGGTGGAAGTGGCTCATCCTCACCGGCTTTGCCCTGTCCTGCGACATGTCGACCAAGTACGTTGGTACTTTCGCCTTCGTCACCATTGGTTCCGCCGTCATCATTGACCTCTGGGACCTTCTCGACATCAACCGGACCAAGGGTGCCATCAGCCTCATCGAGTTTGGCAAGCACTTTGCCGCTCGCGCGTTCGGTTTAATTCTCATGCCCTTCCTCTTCTACCTCTTCTGGTTCCAGGTTCACTTCGCCGTCCTCAACCGCTCCGGCCCCGGCGACGACTTCATGACCCCTGAATTCCAGGAGACGCTCAGCGACAACGTCATGCTCGCCAACTCGATCAGCATTCAGTACCAAGACAGCATCGTGATCCGACACAAGGAGACCAAGACGTACCTCCACAGCCACGAGGATCGTTACCCTCTTCGATACGACGACGGCCGTGTCTCCAGCCAGGGCCAGCAGGTGACGGGATATCCTTACAACGACACCAACAACTACTGGGAGATTCTGCCCGCCAACGGTGACAAGACTACGGGCCGCAATGTCAAGAACCACGATCTCGTTCGTCTCCGACACGTGGGTACCGACAAGATCCTCCTCTCCCACGACGTTGCCTCCCCCTACTACCCCACCAACCAGGAGTTCACTTGTGTTCCCGTCGATGAGGCCCTTGGCAAGCGTGAGAACGACACTCTCTTCGAGGTTCGAATTGAGCACGGCAAGAACAACCAGGACTTCAAGTCCGTCTCTGGCCACTTCAAGCTCATCCACAACCCCAGCAAGGTGGCCATGTGGACTCACACCAAGCCTCTGCCCGAGTGGGGATACAAGCAGCAGGAGATCAACGGAAACAAGCAGATCGCCCCCAGCTCCAACGTCTGGGTCGTGGAGGACATTCCTTCTCTCGCTGCCGACGACGCTCGCCGCCAGAAGCCCGAGCGCAAGGTTAAGCACCTGCCGTTCCTGCAGAAGTGGTTTGAGCTGCAGCGCGCCATGTTCTACCACAACAGCAAGCTGACGAGCAGCCACCCCTACTCCAGCCACCCTTACCAGTGGCCCTTCCTGCTCCGCGGTGTGAGCTTCTGGACTCAGAACGACACTCGCCAGCAGATCTACTTCTTGGGCAACCCCATCGGCTGGTGGCTCGCCAGCAGTCTGTTGGCCGTGTATGCCGGTATCATCCTAGCCGATCAAGTCTCCCTTCGCCGCGGCATTGATGCCCTGGACCACCGTATGTATCCCGATGTCTGATTGCCACGTGGTAGCTAACAGAAATAGGCACTCGCTCTCGACTGTACAACTCTACTGGCTTCTTCTGGCTGGCGTGGGCCACTCACTACTTCCCATTCTATCTCATGGGACGACAGCTTTTCTTGCACCATTATCTCCCAGCTCACCTGGCGTCTTGCCTGGTTGCTGGCGCGCTCCTCGAATTCATCTTCAACTCGGAGCCCGCGGAGGAGCCCACACCCAAGAACAAGAAGGCCGCGGTGGCCACCAAGCACCACATCAGCGCCCGCGAGCGATTCTCAGGCCAGAGCATGGTCCCCGCGTGGATCGCTTTCCTCGTGGTCACGCTGGTGTTGATTGGCGGCTGGTACTTCTTCTTGCCTCTCACTTACGGCTACCCCGGCCTCTCGGTCGAGCAGGTCCTCCGACGGAAGTGGCTCGGCTACGATCTGCACTTTGCCAAATAAGCAATGGGCAGATGACGGCCCTCGTCATTGAGAAGAGGATTGGAATTGTAGAAGATTTGAATCATGGGGACGGATGTTATTGATGGGCTGTATAGTAAAGCTATAGGGGCCAATTTGTTTTTTGGACGCCCGGGGAACGGGGTCTTCAGGAATGTAACATATACACTGGGGTGATGGGTAATGTCTCATCACGATGAGAGGAAAGAAAAGAAAGACAGGCAATGGGTGAACTGGAGGAGTTGCGGAGAAGAAGATATCTTGCTTTGTATGCGACTGAATGATGACTCTCATTTCTGATCAATGACGAGTACGCGTGTTTGTCGATGTTACACGTAACCTTTAATTCCAAAGAATCGAGGGCTCGGCGGGAGCGGCGACGCAGGGGCACAGGTACAAGTTACAGGGGCTACAGGCATGAACCCCTGAGAGAACCCCTAAAAGCGCCAAGCATCATGGTTTCGGGGTACGTACCGGGTGGCCATGAAGACAACTCTACCTTACTTCAACCTCTTTGTCTTCGACACGCTGCAGTTGGACAAGCCATTCGGCGTCATGGTTGGGTCTGCGGCGCATTCGTAGACGGTACAAGACTCCCAGTCGACTTTATTCGCTCCCTACCGACCCTCCGCTCGAACCGCCTCTACCATGAGGCTTCGCCATCGTCGTCTACACTCACTCGACAGCCCCAACGAACCATGATGCTCTCCCGCGCGAACCGCCTCTACCTGCGCCGCCTCGTCCGCTCCCGAATCCCCAACATCTTCCTCTTCCTCCTGTGCCTCATCAGCGTGCTCGACGCGCTGCGCATCCACCGGGCCGTGGCCGAGGCCGACCGGACGCCGCCGCCGAAGCCGTCGCAGCCGCCCGAGCGCATCTACATTGCCAGCCTGCACTGGAACGACGCCCACGTGCTCTGGCGCTTCTGGAACGAGGCGCTGCTCAAGCTGACGGACGCGCTGGGGCGCGAAAACGTCTTTGTGAGCATCTACGAGAGCGGCAGCTGGGACACCACCAAGGAGGCGCTGGCGGCCCTCGACGGCGAGCTCGCGCGCAGGGGCGTGCCGCGCCACGTCGAGACGGCGGACCAATTGCACTCGGCCATGATCGAGAGGGGGTGGCAGGGCGAGGAGGGATGGGTCGACACCCCGACGGGGAAGCAGATGAGGAGGATCCCCTTCCTGGCCAACCTGCGCAACAAGACGCTGCGCGACCTGCTGGAGCTTCACGGGAACGGCACCACCTTTGACAAGGTGCTCTTCCTCAACGACGTCATCTTCACGGTGGGTTTTCTCTTTGCGCGGGCGTCCTTGCCATGCTGATCCGGACAGCCCGACGACGTGCTGAAGCTGCTCAACACCAACAATGGCGAGTACGCGGCGGCGTGCTCGCTCGACTTTGACAACCCGCCCCTGTACTACGATACGTTTGCGCTGAGGGACACCGGGGGCTACCCGCACCTCATGCAGACTTGGCCGTACTTTCAGTCCAGCGGCTCGAGAAACGCCCTGGTCAACCACCTCGACGCCGTGCCCGTCAGCAGCTGCTGGAACGGCATAGGTGCGTCGTGAAACCCCCCCCTTCTCCTCGGGTGATGCTGACCCGACAACAACAGTCGCCATGCCGGCCGAGCCCTTTGTCTCCTCGTCGCAGCTCAAGTTCCGGGCCGTGACGGACAGCCTGGCGGCGCACCACGTCGAGGGCTCCGAGTGCTGCCTGATCCACGCCGACAACCCGCTGACCAAGACGCGCGGCGTCTACCTCAACCCGCGGGTGCGCGTCGGCTACAACCCGGCGGCCTACGAGGCGACGCACCCGGCCGGCCCGGCGGCCTCGTGGCTGTCGACGTGGGACATCTTTTCCGGTCTGTGGGCTAACCGCCTGCGCCGCTGGACCAGCTTCTCCTTGTCGCTCGAGCCGTGGGCCGTGGGGAAGCGCGTCCGGAGGTGGGAGCGGGAGGGGCTCGGGAGGCGCGAGCCCGGCGAGTTCTGCTTGATTGACGAGATGCAGGTGTTGGCGGACAATGGCTGGGCGCATGTGTGAGCATCGGTCACGGGAGGGCAACTCGGTTGAGCATGTGTGAGCATCTATCCTGAGAGAGCAACTCGTTTGAGCAATGTTGACTATTTGATAACTGTTATAAGACTACGGTACGCTTCCTTCGCCTAGTTTCATGGATGGATGACTCCTCGCAGCCCATGTCCCCTAAAGATATCAAGTAATATAAAACGCCTTGGAGCCCATGCTCCCCCGCTGCTACGAAATGCGTGTTGCCTTCTGGTCACCCATCGATGCAGAAGACGTGATGATCGAGTCCGAGTCATGGGGAAGCTCGAGATGCTCCCTCACCGGCCTCGCCCCCCCCCCCCCCCCCCCCCCCCCCCCCCCCCCTGAACCCACCTAGCACTTCATCCCATTGATGCTCCGGCCCCTCGCGCCCGGCGGCAGACGAGAGCGATCCATGCGCTGTCCCCTCGCCCAGGCAATGGCGTCGAGGCGGATGCGCGCGTCGGCCGCCACCTCGAGCACGACGCGCAAGTCCCTGTTCTGCCAGTCGACCTCGCGCAGGGCGCGGTAGACGTGCTCGCAGAGGGCGGCGGCGGGCCCTCCGGCGGGCAGGGCCAGGTGGCGCAGGCTAGACGAGGCGGACGACGGGACCGGGGTCGACGAGGCGGCGGCGTGCCAGACGATGCCGGGGTTGCGGACGAGGAAGTTCTCCAGGAGGGTCACGGGGGTGAGGGTGGACATGTTGAGGGCGGAGAGGATGGTGGTGATGTGGTCTTGGCCGGCGACGCTCCAGGGGCTGAGGAGGGGGGTGGAGGGCGTGGGAGGGGGGGAGGGAGAGAGGGGGTCAGAGGAGGGGGAGGGGGAGGAGGTGGTGCCGTCCATGGTCTCGAGGGGGGGAGGCGTGCGAGTTGTGTCCGGGGGGGACTTGCTGAAGTACTCGGCAAAGGGGGACTTGCTGTTGGTCAAGGAGGTCTAAGTCGACATGTTAGTTCACATACAGGCCATTTACAAGGACGCACACTCACAGCATCACCACAGATCTCGCCCTCGCCCTCTCCAAACCCATCCCGGAGGCCATCCTTCTCAGGACTGGGCGTCAAGGCCGCGGTATCGCCGTCCTCCTTGCCCGACATCAGCAGCGACTCCGACTCCTCCTCCTCCTCGTCGTCGTCGGGGTACTCGGACGACGACGACGCGTAGCCATGCTCCCAAATCTCCAACCCCTCGAGGTCGGCGTGCAAGTCCCCGGCCGCCGTCTGCAGGCCGAAGCGAGGCTCCCACGGCCCGTCGTCCCGGCGCAGGACCTCGACGTCCAGGTCCAGGTGGGCGAGGGCGGGGAGCCGCTTCTCCATGGCCGAGCGGGAGCGCCAGGGGATGTAGAAGGGAGCTCCGGGCGGGGGCGAAAGGGGGGGGTTGCGGTGGTGGTGGTGGTGGTGAGGGCTGCTGCTGCTTTCGTCGGCTGTGAGGGCGTAGATGAAGAATTCGCGGCGGCCGGGCTCGCGGTGGGCGGGCGCATTGCTGGCTGGGCCGGGGGGAGGGCCGGGGGGGGAGCCCGGGGGAGTGCCTGGGGAAGCAGGAGGAGATCCCGGGGGAGTGCCTGGGGAAGCAGGAGGAGATACCGGAGGAGTGCCTGGAAGAGAGCCAGCCCGGCCAGACGCCATCAGGTCGACCTGTTCTCTCTCCGTCAGCGACCAAACGAGATGCCAACAACGAGCAAAGCCACTCACCTCCTCCGGGGATCCATTGCCGCTTTCGGTAGGTGAAGCGCAGCGAATGTCCGACTCGGAGGCACGCCTTCTCGGGCCAACCGGGGCGTCGGAGCCGTCATGGTCGTCCAGTTCCCGAATCGTCAGAGACTCGACCGAGGCCCGTCGAGCCACGCATCGGTGAGAAGGCTCGGCGCTTGAATCTTCCTGGTCCATTGCGTAAATGCCAATCATGTTCTTCTGTTCACACGAGGAGTATAGCAAAAAGTCGAAAAGAGTATGTTCACGAGAAGAAGTGTTCGAGAGTTCCCATCCTCACGAGTTGATCCCTCTTTTTATGGCTGGACCGAAGAGAGCCAAACGGGCTTCCATCGTCTCGACAAAGGATTGTTCATTGACGGCCATCGAGTTCGAGGCCAAAGACTATCCGGACGGGCTCTATTACAGCTTCTTTATGGTTGGACAAACGGACATGGAAAAAAGCCACTCTTTGTTCTCGCGAACGAGGACTTTGCACACTGGCAAATCAAACGCGCAACCGCGAGCAGGGCAGATTATAGGCTGCCGAACAAGAACCAAACGGAAAGCTATATCAGGGCTCCCACCGCAGCATCCCCCCCCGGGTAGGAGGGGGAGGGGGGTTGTCTTGCATAGGGCAGATAATAGGAGAAAGCCTCCAGGCGACGCACACATCGTTTGAATATTGAAAGCTAATCCCAGAAAAAAAGGCAGAAAAATGTGCCGCAAGATATTCACCAGCTACAAGTGCCAGCACGAGGCGGCCCCCTACGTGGAAAAGTGCGAGGCGGCGGTCCTCGACGACGAGTCGGCCTGCGGCTTCCTGGCCGCCTGCGCCCCCGACGCGCCGCCCTGCAAGCTCACCCGGTCGCACCGCTCCGTGCCGCGCCGGTGCGACCGGTGCCTGGGCCGGCGCGCCGACCGCAAGAGGCGGAAGAAACGGCGGGAGGGCACAACGGCGGGCCGGGAGGACGACGACGGCGCCGGCAGGACGCTGCGGGACAGGACGCTGCGCCGCGAGCGCTCGAGGCGGCGCATCGAGGACGCGGCCACGTGGGGCATGGCCGGCGGCATCATGGCGGCCGGGCTCGAGGTGCCGAGGGCCGTGTACCAGCCGGGGACGCCGGGGGCCGGAGCCGGGAGTGTTCCGGTGCGGACGCGGGCCGAGGCGGAGGACGAAGAGGAGGAGGAGGAGGAGGGGGAGGACTGGAGCCCGATGCACAACGACACGGCGGGGTACTACGGGACCATGAAGCCGTACGTGTCCGAGGCCAACATGAGCGTGGCGGCGGCGACGACGGAGAGCGACATTGAGAGGGCCGTGTCGCCGCTGACTGCCTCGGATCTGGGGGCTGCTTTCGTGCCTATTCCGATGCACGACGAGTATGCGAACTGGGGCAGGTGATTGGGTGGTTGTGTTGTTAATGGATGGGTTCTGTTTGTGTAGAATAATAGGAAGTAGTGTTTGCGGATGAAAGGGGTTGTTTGAATTGATAGGAACTATATAATGGACTCTACCGTCTCGAATTGACCATTCAATTAGCAAACGACATCAAGTATCCCACCGCTCTAATTCTCCCCAAGACCAGTAATCCATCGACTTACCCCCAATGCAACAAACCTCTCTCCCTCGTCTCACGATAGCATCACATCAAAGTCGCCTACCCTAGACCAAAAACTCACCTCCAACTGGCGAGATCCACCACCCGACGTCACCCGATACGAACCCAAAAATGACACACACAAACGACGCTGATTGGCTCTAGGGCCCCCTTCAGCCTTAGGCAGCTGTCAATTGAAAAGGGGGGGTTGAAACACGAAATGGACCGAGGCCCCAAGCATTATCGAATGAGCTGGGTCAATTGAAGCAGAAAAACGGTTGCCTTGCGGCGCAAATGTGAGAAAAAGAGAGCTTATTTAGCACAAGTGTTAGTTCGTGGATTATCCAAGTTATCCGTACATATTCGTACATCAGACGGAGATGAAAAAGACGCATTTAGACACAACAAAGATAGATGCCGTCCAGAGTAAGCATCGTATCGTCTTTGGTCCGCGGCCGGACCATGCTACTCGTTGCATACGTATTCCCCTGCACCCCAAGAATACGGGTGCCTTGGGAACGGGGAAGCAATGAAACGACAAGGGGATAATGAGAGAAAAAACAAAAGTACAATCAAGTACGCGTCGTTCGGCAGGCTGCCCGATAAACGCGCACGCTATTGGCTCTCAGAGACGACGTGATGGTTTGGACCTCTTGGTAGGGCTGAAAAGAGGGTTGAAGCAAAGCAAGCAAGACTGCAAAAGTGCGAACAAGCGCAGATGCGCGATGGCAAGTGACGTGGAGCTCGCTCGTTCTCGTCCTGTCCTCTGTCGTTTTGCGTGGATACGTGTCCCCTATTCCTATTCCTCCTTCTCTCCATCCAACGGATGCTTCGGCGCATACGACATTCGGCCTAGTGCCCTCGAGAGGCTCCCCGGATGCAGTAGGAGGCCACTTGACATTTCGTCGGTGGCTTCGGAGTCGTGATGGCCATCGTCACCGACGCTCCTCGTCGTCTTCGTCGTCGTCGCCGCCAAGTCTCGCTTCGTAATGGACATGTACCCAACAAAGATGCCCTCCCTTGATTCGTGTAGCATCCAGTCACACACACACAAGCCCTTTCCCGTGATGCACTCTCGCCGGGCTTGGCTGGCTGCAGGTTTCAGGAGATGCGTCGACGACCTTCGTCATTGCCCTAACCCATTCTGCCCGTAGGCGGTAGGACGAGGGACTTCAGCATCGACTCGGTGGGATTCTAGGGAATCGCGGCAGCCATGGTTGGGGTCCGAAAACCAAAAATGGATCGGGCTTGATTGAGTCAACGCCGGCTCTCCGGCCCCTTTGGAGGAGACGCTTCGCATCGTCCTGCTGGCCCTTGTCCAACCAGCCCTAGATGTGGATCGGCGGCCGTCTCCCACTGCGAGTCTAGGACGGGGACGATGAAGGCATGCATGCATGAGGCCATGATCCCACCTTGACCGAAGAGAGCCATCCGTTCGCGAGATGTGCACACTAAGCTTTCTCGTGGCGGCTCGTTGAAGGATCTAACTCCAGGACTTGCCGCCCAAGTAAACAAACTTGCCGCTTCGGCGAGACGAGAGAGGAACCGGCGAGGCAAGTGGGTGGGCACTGGGCAGATGACCCCCCGGAACACGAAACGCATGACGATTCCGAAGGGGAAACGGACGGGTTGAAGGGGATCGAGGACTTATCGGCCAGGGCCTCCAATCCCGACGATAGCTTGCAGAGCCCAATGCCATTGGCCTCTCATCGTTGTTTGTTTCTCCAGACCCGAATTGTCGTCTCTCTCAACGTCATGGTGGCCCAGTGACCATGGGGGATCCGCCCAATTCCGGTGATGCAATGTGACAGCAGTGAACCAAGCAACCAAGGGCTGGCATGCACTGCAAGACGTCTGGACCGCTGTGATCCTCCTTCAGCCACCCAACCTGAAGCCTTTCGTGAAGCAAAACGAAACAGGACCCGCGCCGTGGTGCTGCAATGCGCTGGACGGGCATTGCACATGAGACAAGGGGGACATGGCGGCGCTGCACATCCTGGGCCTGCATTGCACAGCCGGAAACAGGGCTGAGGTGGAGGGGATGTGTCTGGCGATGCAGTGGCCCATCCCTCAAAGACAGTGTGGGAGCGACGCGCACTATGAAGCAGGGGGGGTTGCCAGTATGTGACACTCGACGCGGGAGAGTGCACATGCGAGTTTGCGAGACAATGTCGAAATGGACGGCCCCCCGGCCTCTTCCGGCGAAGACGCGGGTACACGCCCCGGATGACGGACAAGCAAGCACACGCAGACGGAGATGCATGGATGATGGCACAAACAGCCCAGAAAGCGGAGGCTTCTTGGAAAGCCCAGTGGAAAGCCCAGAGGCCCGGGGGCCAGGGGCCGTCAGAGGAGGTCTCCGGGGCCCGCACGCTGCCAGGGACTCGTTAGACTGGGCCGGCTTGGTCCAACGGGGGCGGCGTTCCCTGGTCTCTCGAGGGCCATAGGCAAGGCGTTTCGATAGGCTCATGGCCATGGTTGTCTCTCTCTGTTCAGACGTCCATCCGCGCCGTGCCATGTTTGCTAGCGGACGTTACGGCGGCAGTCCGGTCGGAGATGGTGTCAAGGCCAGAGGCCATGACTTGATTAGCGAGGTTGTCCTGGTCGTGAAGCAGTAGCTTCCCAAGAATCTCAATGGGTCAATGTGAAGGAATTGATCGTCCAGGCGACCCAGAGACCTGTCAATCTGCCACCAGCTCGATCCAACGGAGCGGTGGAATGTGCACCACCATGCAAGCAATCTCACCATTCGTCGCCACGACCACACGAATAGTCCATCGTGGCCAAGAGTGCAAGACGAACACGTTCGAGATGTCTGCGGACAAAGTCAAGCACCCTCAACCAAAGAGACTGACACCACCCTTGATCCTTCATGGTGATCCTCCAACCCATGCAAAGCCGAGGGCACGGATGGGAAGAATCACGAGACCAGGGCGATTGGCGTCACGGACAAAAGCACAAAATAGCTTCTGTTTCCAAAAATGACCGTCTTGGCAAGATTGATGGCGGCCGTCATCAGAGGTCGAAGGGGTGTGTGAGAGTGGCCGCGACAAGGGATACGCAATGAGATGCACCTTTGCACCCCAACATTCCGTGGCGCCCTCCTCTGGAGCACTCAGAGGCCTGAGAATTCGTCTGCCTCTGCAAGCGTCGTCGCACTCGCACGGGCACGGGCAACGGGTTCGCTAATCGCCCTGGCGCTGCGAGAGACGGATTGCTCGCTCTGGCGTTGAGCGTGTCTCGCACCGGAGCTTGGCCGACATGGACAAGGTGACCAAAACGGGCAGCAGTGCGAGTCCTACGCAAACTGTTGGCGAGCAGACGGCCAACCAAGGTGAGTTGGAGGGCGAGTGGGCGTGGAAGGGAGATCCATGGGCGGGAGCCAAGAGACAAGTCGAGCCGTGGCATCCGACGGCTACTGTGCGGCTGGCAGTGTGTACGGTGCTGCTCTGCTGCTGCCGCTGCTGCCACTGCTGCAAAACAGTCTGAGCGCGCAGCGAATGAAGAGATTATCAGTTTGATTGGAAGAGGCAGTGCACCTTGTTGGATGGGCAGAAGCGAGTCCGTCCGCGGGCGTGTCCTGGTCTGCAAAATGGAAAGTGGAAAATGTGTTAGTGCGGCAGGTTGCTCGTCTCGGTCGCAGCTACCATCTCCTCAGCGATGCGCGCAGAAGGAGAGAGGGTCGGAGCGACTTCCTCCCTCTCCCTCTCCCTCTCCAGGATGCGCCTCCTCCGCATGGGCTCCGCCTCGACCCAAGGACTCCCGCTAAGGCGTGATTGGCCACAGTTCTAGGCAACAGCCAAAACGGACCCAGCTGTGGGCTGAGAGAGCTTGAACCACCCCCTCCCGGTTTCTAAGCACCCACGGTGCATGTCCCAATTCCAGAGCCCCATCTCCTTTCACCACCGCCTCACACGCTCCCTCTCGCTCTGGCCTCACCCTTTAAATTCACTTTCCGTCATTGTCCCTGCATTCTGCTTTCTCGAGTCGCTTGCTTCCGTCTCTTCAGTTCTCTGCTCGCTGTGTGGCACCCGCGTTTGACTTCCCTTCCATCTCGCACACCCCCAACTCTCCGGCACCCCCCGTCCTTCATATAGCCTTTCCGCCCCGTCCTTCTCTCCAGTTCCACTTGACTTCTCTCCCACGCTCAATTCCCAACCTGGCCTCGAGTCGAGAACAACAAAGCCGCGCGCTGTCGTCTCGTCTCGCAAACATCACTCGCTCGCTCCCTGTCCGCTGCGAGATATACGTACTGCCCGCTCCGACCCATTCTCGGCCATCATTCTCTGCCCTTCCAAGGTCGTCTGCTGCACCACTGACTGCATCCACGCGCCTCTCGGACGACATCTCGACATCTGCTACGCCCTTGGACGCAGCATCTGGGTACGACCGCCTTCTTCTATCTTCTCTCTCCGTCGGCCTTTTTCCCAAGCCCTGTTTGCACACCATTCTTGGCCTTCCGCTGGCCTCTCCCGCCATCCCTTCCCCAGACTGCTCGACATCCAACCCGGGTGTGTGGGAATTAGGAACGGTGACTGTGACTCACCCGCCGCACTCGACCTTGCATCAACGTTTCTTCAGACGTCTAATCTGTCTTCCCGATCCTAGCTCAAGGACACTGGTCATCAGTCGACTTCACTTGCGGCCGTACCCCACACCAAGTCTAAGCCATGTCGTTCTCAAACCCTCGACGGACGTTGATGACTCGCCCGGGCAGCGACTCTGAAAATGCCCTTTCACTTAAGACCAACATGACCCTCCGAAAGGGTGCAACCTTTCACTCTCCCACCTCTCCTGCCTCTTCGGCTTCGGACCCAACCTACTCGCCTCCTCGCCTGTCTCGATCTCAGTCTCACCTGGACGACGTCGTCGATGCCAACCGTCGTCGCATGGCCTTGACCCTCAACGACATTGACCAAGCCTTCTCCCAGACCGAGGAGCTGTCTCTGTCCCCCAAGCCACCCAAGGCTCCTGTCGCCAACGCCCTTCGTGACGCCGGCATCCCAATTCCTCGTGGCCTGCTTGATCTTCCCGTCGTTGATCCCGCCATGGCCAAGGAAGCCGAGAGACGCGTCCTGCGTCCCCGATCGGTTCGACGCTCCCGCCACCACGCCTCTGACAGTGGCCTCGGGACTTCGGTTGCTTCCACCCACGACAAGTCGGCTACCGACAAGAGCCCAAAGACTCGCATCACCCGCTCAGCAATCACTCATTCGCCCAGCCCTTCCACCATGGAGAAGCTTCCTAGTCTCGGCTCCAAGGCCGTGAACCGCATCCACGAACACATTCTTCGGCCTCTGCGTGCCAAGCCCACGCTCAAGGATTTCGAGCCCATCATCCTCGACATCCCTCGACGGATTCAATCCAAGCAAATCATCTGCCTGCGAGATTTGGAGAAGACCCTCATCTTTATGGCTCCGGTAAGTCAGCTTCAGTCTGATGTTGGTGTTTGGGGAGAAGCTTATCGGAAGTTGTGCCTGAAGGAGAGGACCAAGACCGCGCCTTTGTATCTCGACTTCTGCTTTACCTCGATTCAATGCATTCAAGCGACCGTCGAATATCTCAGCGACCGCGAACAGACCAGACTCGGAGACCGACCTTACACTAACGGATACTTCATCGATCTCAAGGATCAAATTCTTGAGTACGGCAGACAACTAGCTGCCGCCAAAGGCAGCACCGATGACATGGACATCGACGCGTATGTGCCCAGCTTTGTGCCTCTGGACTATCCCACTAACTTGCCATCAAGATCTGATGAGATCAAGCTCGTTGGTGGCATTGCCGAGAATGGCCGCCCTGCCGAGCTTGTTCGTGTTCGCAAGGACGGCACGCACATCTCCATGGCCACCGGCAAGGTTCTGGACGTCAACGAGAGCCCAGTCCAGGTCAAGCGCTCGCTCAGCGAGCAGCGGGAGGACGAAGAGGAGATCATGCGCTCCATGGCCCGTCGTAAGAAGAACCTCTCGCCCGAGGAGTTGGCCCCCAAGAAGTGCCGGGAGCCCGGCTGCCGCAAGGAGTTCAAGCGTCCCTGCGACTTGACCAAGCACGAAAAGACTCACTCGCGTCCTTGGAAGTGCCCCAACGTCACTTGCAAGTACCACTCGTATGGCTGGCCCACGGAGAAGGAGATGGACCGACACATCAACGACAAGCACTCGGACTCGCCGGCCATGTACCAGTGCCTGTTCACCAACTGCGTGTACAAGTCGAAGCGTGAATCGAACTGCAAGCAGCACATGGAGAAGGCCCACGGCTGGGAATACGTTCGAACCAAGACGAACGGCAAAAAGTTGCCCCAGACTCCCCAGCCCGCCCAACCGGCGAGCAGCACCCTTCAACCCACCCCTCCTCTTGCTTCCTTGTCTACGCCATCCACCACTCCCGCTTACAGCGTGCCGACTCCGCCTCAGGAGAGCACTCCCCAGTTCATGGGCAGCGACTTCCCGCTCTACCAGAGCGACTCGGACTGGATGAACACGTACGGCATTCAGCCCGACAACTTGGAGATGGACATTGTTCTGGAGAACCCTTCTCCCGCCTCTACCGGCTCGTACGAGCAGTTTGCTCCCTACCAGAATGGATCGGCCTTCATTCTCAACGACGAGGACCTCTACGCCGCTCACGTGCAGGTTCCCGCTCTTCCGGACCAGATGGCCATGTACAACCCCCAGCTGAACCAGAAGATGATGCCACAGCAGATGCCCATGTTTGAGGCACCGCCGTGCCCCGCTCCCACTGTCGCTCCTCACTTCTCGCCTGTTGGTCAACAAAACGCAATGCTCTTCACGCCCAACTCGATGCGAGATGTCGACGAGTGCTTTGATGATTCTTTCGGCGCCGAGGGGATGGACTTTCAGCTCTACCCCAACCTCGGCAGCAAGGCCAGCGAACCTCAGTCACTGTTTGGAGAGATCCCCAGTGCTGGGGTGGGCTTCTCTCAGACGTCCCAACAAGATCTCTTCCCATATGACTGGTCCAACAATGTCGACCTTCAGAACTTTGAAAACTAAGCCTAAGAAGACCAAGTCGACTCGGGTGCAGAACAACAACTCTTTCCTGCCATGACAAGATTGTCCACACCCCTCTCCCTTAAAAATGGCCAAGATGATTGGTTTTATGAATTACGACGGACGTTTTGTTTTCTTCAGATGACCCAAGGTGGGATCATGGTACTTTCTCATGTAATAAGAGCGGATACGTTGTACGTTATTTGGTAGATGGCTTTCATTGCTGGCTGGGAGTAGTTGAAGCGAAGGTAGAAGGATGAATGGACGCAACGCAACGGCGTTGAAGATTGATGACATACGTTGGGGAGAGTTGAGAAACCAAATTGGCTACCGCAGACGCGGCCGGGAAGCACAGCACAGCACATTTTGCGTGATTTGATTTTATCATTTCACTGGCATAGAGTTCGCCTCTCTTTTCTCCTGCTAGGTTTAGAAATCACAACCCTCATCAATCACGTCAAAGTATCTTGCCAAGTGACACGTTGAGGATGCACTACCTTGGTACGTAAACTCGAAGGGATGTGCCGCATGCCTCTTCTGGCTCAATCGTGAGTATCCCAACACCACGCGAAGACGGTATTCCTTCCAACCTTGTCCTTGGATGGCTCGCCCGCTTTGTGCAACAAATGCCGCCCGCCCGCCACGCCAAAGTCCTTCGCCAACCCACGCTTCAAGTCCTAGGTTGGAGCTCCGTGGAGACGGGGTTGACTCATTGATTTGTCTGCGAGGCTTGATTGGCTGGGTTGATGGGCCGGGCGCGACTCCTTTCAACGCCCGTCGATGAGCCTTGGCCGGCGGCACATGGCGGAATCTTGTTGGAGAGCTCGGTTGCGTCTTTGGCTCGTTGCCGGACGGCGCAGCTCACTCGAGTTGATTCTGGTGGAGCGCAGACGACTGTGAGTCGGCTCTTGGCCCGGGTCGAATTTAATGCGTGACACGGGGACAACCTTCAACATTGGATTGCTTGAACTCGGTGCTCAGGACGTTACTACCCGAGAGTCCAGACGCCGGAAATCTACGTAAAGAGGAAAAGCGTGCTCAAGGCCAGAACCAGTGCTATCGTCGGGTACCCGGCCGCCCGCGACGCCTGGGAGTCGCCCTGCGTCTCCTGCGACGACGAGGCGGACTCGATCGCGGATGCCGCGTCCTCTTGGTCCTCCTCGTTCGTGTCCTCCCTGACCCCGACGGTGCCCGTCTCCGACACCGCGACGCCCGACTCGGTCGCGTTGGATCCGTCGGGCGTCGTCGACGACGTGGCCGATGCCGCCGCCGCGGACGTCGTCGTCGTTTTCGACCCGGGGAGCGCCTGCGGGCTCTCCAGCCACCCCCGCGAGGCGGCTTCCCGGATGCCGGCGAACCAGATGGCGGCCATCTTCTCGTAACCCGCCGAGTCCGGGTGCGTGCCGTCGACGGGGTCGTCCACCCGCGGGCCGTCGCTCGCGTGCATGTCGACGAGGACGAGCTTCTTGGACCTGGCCGTCATGGAGTCGTTGAGGGCCCTGAGCTGCTCGTTGACGGCGAGCACGCGCGCCTCGACGGTGCGGTTGCCGTTGACCGTCAGCGTGGACAGGACGACGGTGGCCTTGGGCGACGCGTCCCACAGGTACTCGAGCAACGCCTCCATGCGCTCGCCGGCGGCGTCGACGTCGTAGTCGAGCACGCAGTCGTTGGTGCCGGCGTTGACGGCGAAGAGGTTGGGCAGGCGCGCGGGCACCGAGGCGCGGGCCCTTTCGAGTACCTCGTGGATGCGGCGGCCCTCCCAGCCCTCGTGCTGGTTGTCGTCCATGGCGCCCGACGCCCGGGAGCCGACCATGTCGACGCCGTTGCCGTCGGCCACGAGCCGGTCGCGGAGGTGCTCGCGGTAGCCGTTGCCGTCCCCGGAGCCGATGCCGCGCGTGATGGAGGCGCCGAGGGGCATCAGCCGCAGGTCCACGTTGCCGCCCACGAGGATCCGCGAGCCGTCGTCGAGCGTGTCATCAAGGGAGGCGGCTGCTGGGTTCGAAGGGTGAGCACTGCGTGTTTGCGCGGGACCGTGTATGATGATGCATCGATGGTCTTTACGTACCGGATGTCGAGAGGGCGAGGCCAGAGACGGCCAATTGCCAGAACCGCTTCACGAAGGACCTCATCGTCGTTCTCCTGAGCGGTTGACTACGGAGGAACCTGGTTCAACATGGAGGAGGAGGAGGAGAAGAGAGAGGAGTGTGATCTGACAGACCAGAGGCAAGAACACAGTCAGCGGAAGACAACATGACGTTTCATCTGACGGGCAGTCAAAACCGCCAAGAACCACGACATCCAATCCACTGGTTCACCGTGCATATGCGGTGCGGACGAGGCAAAAGAGTGGATTTGCGTGCTTGCTCGAACGTGTTGGGGATTAATTGGCATGTTTCGAGCCTTCTTGGCATCAGCGTTCCGCCCGGCGCTTTCGATGATCCGATATAGTAGTGTTTGAGAGTCCGTCATCTACCAAGGCAGAGTGGCCGAGTGGTTAAGGCGTTGCACTTGAATTTCTATGTTTGAGGTATGCAATACGTTCGCGTTCGCAAGTTCGAATCTTGTCTCTGTCGGCGTTTCTTTTTGATGAAGGAACTCTTGTTTTTTTTCCCCATCGTTAAATTGTACCTGGGGATATTTGATTGACACTGTTTCTTCAACTCAATCAAGTCATGTCATTTCATTCTTTTTCTTCATTCATCCCCCATTCATCATACATTTTTGCTTGCAGCAAGCACCCTTGCGTACTTCCTTCCCCAGGGCAAGCAATGTCATAGCAAGTCCCATTAATCAGTCAGGATTACGAGTGGAGCATAAAAACACCGACGACATCATTCATTTTACGCGACTTCCTCTCCAACCTCTCACCTCGAAACATGTGCGGCATCCATGCTGCCATCTCCTCGTCTCCCGGCTCAAGACTCTCGCCCGAGCTCCTGCAATGCCTCTCCAAACGGGGTCCCGACCACACCGGAACCGCCCAGACGCACGTCGCCGGGAGCCACGCCCGGCAGGAGACGCTGTACCTGAGCTTCACGTCGACGGTGCTGGCCCTGCGAGGCGACCACGTGGCCGAGCAGCCCCTCGCCGACGCCTCCGGTTCCGTCCTGTGCTGGAACGGCGAGGCTTGGGGCGTTCGAGGGGAACCCGTCCGGGGCAACGATGGCGAGGCGGTCCTGGCCTTGCTGTCCGAGGCGAGCCGCGGTGCGGCGACGGACCCCGAGGCCGTGCTCAACGTCCTGCGTGCTATCGAAGGCCCCTTTGCCTTCATCTACTTTGACAAGCTGACGAGTCGTTTGTACTACGGACGTGATCGCCTGGGCCGCAGGTCGCTGCTTGTAAAGGCCGGCCCGGTGTTTGAACTGTCCAGCATCGCCGAGGCGCCGACCGAAGGGTGGACCGAAGTTGAGGCGGATGGATGCTATGTCCTTGATCTGGCCGGAGCAAAGCTGCCTGATGCTGCGGCGAGCACTCGACACAAATGGGACCAAGATGCTGCTCTGGTGAGTCCTGTGCAACGGTTTTCCTACGGGTAAATCCTGCTACTTACGTTGTTAGGTGTCAAGCATAGCCGTCTTCAACGCCGACATCCCCCAAGAACCGTTCAAGTTGACACCTGACTCGAGAGCGGTGCAAGCCCTGCAACAGCATCTCGAGGCGTCACTAAAACTTCGCGTGTTGGAGGTGCCCTTGCCACCCCGGGCTTCGGACTCGGACGCAAGAGTGGCGGTCCTCTTCTCGGGAGGACTCGACTGTACCGTCCTCGCGCGGCTCTCCCACCGACTCATACCCATCCACCAATCCATCGACCTGATTAATGTGGCGTTTGAGAACCCCAGAATTGCAGCCCAGCACCGGGACTGTTCCCGAGAGGATCTCTACGAGAAGTGCCCTGATCGCATCACGGGGAGGAATGCCTTTCGAGAACTCGCCCAGGTTTGCCCCGACCGGGCGTGGCGATTCGTAACCGTACGCGCATGAGCACCTGTTGATGGGCAAGATTGTTGACATTTGATAGGTAAACGTTCCTTACGAGGAGACATTGGAGCACAGGCGCGAGATTGTAAGACTGATCTACCCGCACAACACCGAGATGGACCTCTCGATTGGTTGTGCCCTCTACTTTGCGGCAAGGGGCCGGGGCCTCGGCGAAACGCCATCGAAACCCGAAGCGCACGCGTACAGCACGACGGCCCGAGTACTTCTGTCTGGACTGGGGGCGGACGAACTCTTTGGCGGATACGGACGCCATCCTTCGGCGTATGCTCGAGGTGGCTACGCTGCCGTGGTGGAGGAACTGGAGCTCGACGTCGGTCGGCTGGGCAAGAGGAATCTCGGCCGAGACGATCGGGTCATGTCACACTGGGGGCGGGAGGTGCGTTTCCCGTACCTGGATGAAGGCTTCGTTAGGTGGGCGATTGAGTCGCCCGTGTGGGAGAAGTGCGATTTTGAGAATGCGGGCGGCGGCGAGAAGCTCGATCCCGAGAAGAGAGTGCTGCGGCTGTTGGCCAGGTCTCTCGGGATGGAATCGGTGTCGCGAGAAAAGAAGCGAGCGGTGAGTCTCGGTCACACAGAGCGCGCCCATTGTAAGTTGAGTGCTGACGGACGGCGACAGATTCAGTTCGGGGCTAGAACCGCCAAGATGGAAAGCGGAAGGGTGAAGGGCACTACTCTTATCTCGGGGTGAAGGCTCGGGGGGTCAAGCGGTCCCAGGCCGGATAGAGAAAGGTCGGCGATGATGATACATCAGATACTTCCGAAGCGTTGCAACCACAAGAAACATGGGAGATGGCGTGTTGTGAGTTTGCTGGTAGAACCAGCTAACCCTCAGGCCGGATCCCGATGGCGTCTATGGGGGAGCACGTTGATGAGGTCGTAAAAGGCAAGTCTGAGCCGAGGCATGGAGGAGATGGGAATGCATCTAGATTACTTTGACGTTCAGCTGCAATGGCATGACGGCGATTGATGCAACAAGCTGAGCTGTGGTGACATGAAATGATTCCAGAGGCAGCCCAAGGAGGAAACAGCTCCATGCGCATGGCACCTTTTGCGGGCAGTCCCCGTCACGAAGGACGGCGATTGGCCGAATGGAAATAGAAACCTTGACAGGGCCCCGCTCTTTCCAGACCCGTATCTGCCGCCTTCAGGGTCAAGTCGCCGGGTGGTGCGACAGGCCCCTGGCGCCATAGGGATTAGCGACGTCGCTCCAGGCACTGAGAGGGCCGACTACGGGGGGCCTATGGAGGACCTACGGGGGACCTACAGGGGACACAGAGTTCCTGGGCGGGTAGCACGGGCGGCTCTGGGCCAATCGAAGCGGCGACACTTTGCTGCGTCGACGTGCGTCCAGTCGACCGTTTCTTTTTCCCTCCATTCCAGGCCGGGTTCTCTTTTCTTCGCCTTGATTCCTGCATCATTGTTTCTTATTGTCGTCCTCTATTATTTTTTAAGAGCTTCCTTCATCCCTTCTTTCTTTTCACTGTCTCAATATCCAATATCCTTCCTTCATTCAACCCATTGTCCTTCCTTTTTTCCTTCCTGTCTACCACTGTCATTAATGAGCTGGATTCTCACCACACAGACCCCTCACAATAGTCGAAGACGACAATAGCACACACGTCATTGAACAATTGCTTTCTCTCTTCCCTCTCCCTCTGCTGGCAGCCCTCATCTTCATGTTCAAGCTATTCGTCAAGGTCAACGACGGGAGTTGCTACTCCTCCCACACCAGCTCCTCCGCCAGCACCATCTTCCGAAGCCGTTCCTTTCCCCCCAACTACAACACCGCCAACAACAACACCGACACTTTGAGCAAAATGGCAAAGGGTCGCCGTCCTCCCCCCCTCAACCTCAGCGTCGACGCCCGCCCCCGATCCCTCCCCCGCATCTCCAGGACGCCCGTCCTCCTCATCTCCAAAGAGTCGACCCCCCTCTTGACCCCCCTCCCCGAGGACGACTACGAGGACCCCCCCGAGCCCATCGTGCGCGTCGTGCGCATCACCGTCGACTTCATGCACCTCGTCGCCTGCATGATGCTCGCGCTGCTCGTGCTCACCTTTGTCGCCACCTGCTCCGAGGCCGTCTCGTGGGAGCACGGCCCCAGGGCCGCGCTGCTCCTGGCCGCCGTCGTCGCCGACATGGTGCTCGATGCGAAGTCGATCCGCCTGCACGACCGGTCGTGGAGCGAATGGACCTTGCTGGTCCGCACCCTCGCCGCCTCGGCCTACCTCGGCGTTCTGATTGCCATCCTCGCCGCCGACCGCGTGTTCCCCTCCGGCTACACGTACTGGAACTTGAGCCCTGCCGAGGCCGGAGGTCCGGTGCTGGGTCTCGTGTGTGTCATCCTGTAAGTGACCGAGACACGACGACGGAGAGGAGTCGATGCTAACCGGGTCGATAGGGGATGGGACATTGTACACCTGATTCTCTCGCAGAACCGTGCCGGCTGGTGGTGGACGTGGCTGCAGGACAGGTGCGAGCGCGGCCCAAGCCGGATGGCCCACGTCCACGGCCACGTTCACGGCAAGCGAGGCGGAAGGGCGTCCATGCGGGCAATGCAAGCCTGGAGCTGTGCCTCATGAAGGCGAGACGAGCGCTGAAAGCACGCAGCTTGTCTCGTGCCCTTCTGCTTCAGGGTTGTGCTCTGAATGGAGCATTATTTCGGCTCAAGGGTCCTCACGGTGCGCAAGAAGCACCGTTAGTTAGCCATGGACCGGGGGGATACGCTTGTACTAATGTAATTCGTATCGACGGACGACATGAACCGACGGCCGAGTACGATGCGTGGGCTGCAAATACGTTGCGGCTCACTGGCAATAATGGAATTCGATGTAGGAAATGATGACTATATATATCTCTCTGCCTCTCTGTTCCGTCCTTTAATGGCTTTACCGTGACGTAGACTGCCCGAGACGGAGTTATTCTTGGCGTCTGGCAAAGGGTAGATACAAGAGGGGAAATGCATGCGAGGTCGCTCGAGAGCACTCATGCTTGAAAAAGGAGTTTTTCCGCAGAAGCAAGTGCACACATTCGCTCATTTAGCACGGGGCAGGTTGGGTCGATCACTAATTCGTATATGCAACCCAAAAGCTTGGATACGGGCGACGGAGAATTGACGAAAGGAAAGGAAGACAGGGACAAGGGGAGAGGGAAACAAAACAAATTAATAAGGGAAGGAAGAGTGCCGATGCGTGTGGAGATGTTTGTTCTGGGTGTGATTGCAATCCTTCTTTCTCTGTGCCTTTTTTCCGTGGTGGTTTTTTTGGCTTGATTGGGGAAGACTCGCGAGGTCGGAGCCAGCCGACACGTATTCGGAGCCGACAACCGAGGAATATGGGGAAGAAGGGATTAATTATTATGGTTATTACGGAGTATTCGGGATAGGATGATGGAGTCGTGGTAAATGACATGATGGTTAGTTAACCAGAGGTTGAACGGATACGGCTTCAGAGGAAGCCAATATGAGGCGGGCTCACTCATGCGAGGGGGACCAAATAAAGCATGGAGATAGATGTTCAAGTCTAGCGCAGGTGAGTCGAACGAACAAGAAGGAGCAAGCAGATTGATGAGAAGATGAAGAAACGACAGATGGACGAGGAAACAAATGGTTGAGCCTGAAACGCGCTGGCGGGCGGTCCACTCAACTGCCACCTGAATGAAGCCGGCGGCAAGAATCCGTCGGACTGGGGAATATTGATTGATTAATTGCAAAGGATGGTCCAAGAGCTGGGCCGATCTGCCGAGGGTGCGACATGGTTGAGTGAAGTTGGCATCGGCCTGATTCGTGAGAGGCTCAATGGGTTGAACCACGACAAACAAGTACGAGGAGACTACGAGCATCTCATGCATGCCCCTATATGCGTGCTCAGGTAATTGCCAACTCCTACGCCATCAAACTCCCCTCGTATGTACTCCGTACAACTCACGAGGCCACTGAATCTGAAACCGATCAACCCGTCGACGCCCATCGCGCGCACAAGCCCATTCAGCTCGATTCCATGCAGCATCCGTCACGGGCCCCAAGTGCCGACCTCGACGAGACTAAATTTAGGTAGCACAAGCCCTCACCAGAAAGACCACCTACCTAGTACTTTACCTACTAGCAGGTATCCATCAGTCCCGTGCTTTTGCTGTCACTGAACTAATTTTCCGGTGAAGCCTCAGGGACCAGGCCTCGACGTCGTTTTGCGAGACCGGGTTGGGTCGTGGCCGTTGCCGTTTTTGTGTAATGCGGGCGAAGGACGAGGTTGCTAGGTTGGAAAAGGCCTTGGGTTTTGTTGTCCTAGTTGGACAGATGGATCATGCGGGATGCAGGGCTTTCGGGGGAGCCTAGTTGTTGGTGCTTTCCGGTGGGCATTGGAACTTGACCGGCACTCGCGGCGGCCGAGGGACCGAGATATCTCAGACGGGGAGGGTAGGTGGGCGAGTAAGTAGCAGATCAAACTTCAGTGCAGTGTTTGCCGGATAGTCTTGTTGGCTGTGTGTTTACCATTATCATGGTACAGAGTGTTCTCTCTGAAAGCGCACAACTTAATGTACAACAACAACAACAACAACAACAACAACAACAACAACAACAACAACAACAACAACAACAAACAAGTCAACTAACACCGTTCGTATCCCCACGACCACGCTCCCACGCCCAAAAGGCAGCAGCATCGCATGAAACGAATCATCACGGGCCCCAGTTCCCATCGACATCGCAAGGGTCCTCTCCTCTCCTCCCTCGCTGCTTGGACCGCTCTCAGCTAGCCTCCCTCAGGGTGCATGCACGAGAGAGAGAGATTGCACTCGGAGCCCTTGGGGGAGCGGCCACGGGGGCGTGTGTCTGTCTGGGCTCGTCGTGAGGGGGCTTCGAGCAACGGCGAGGCTCCGAGGGTGCTTTGTCTGTGTGCCGCTGCGCCGTTTCTGCTCGCCAGACCCGGCCGTTGTGGGAGAGAAGGATGGGCGAGTGGGCGAGTGTGTCGAACCAAGAGAGCCATCTGCCTGCCAGCTGTTGAAAAAGTATATAAATATCGTCCTCGTCCCTTGACAAGATACTCTCGCTCATCACCTTTGACATCTTCTTCATCACATCCTCTTCACACGCCTTCTCTGGCAAGTCTCTTCGCTTCGGCTCTTCCCTCGCTTACACCCTTCTCAACACACTCGCTCACAAGCAAACAACCATTTAATTACTTCTCCTTGGTAATTCTTCCTTGCCTCTTTCGACATGTTCTTCTCCAAGATGCTCCTGGGCCTGGCCTCCATGGCCTCCCTCGCCACCGCAACCGCGCTCCCCTCGTCCACCGGCCTCGACGAGCGCACCTCGTCCAGCTTCGCCTGCCCCAAGGACATGAGCTACTGCGCCTGGACGCGGTCCTGCTCCTGCGCGCCCGGCCGCGTCTGGGACGCCGACAAGGCCTGCTGCACCGGCACCGCCGTCGCGGGCGCCTGGCCCAAGCCGTCGGCCGCCTCCTACGGCTCCGTCACCGCCAAGCTGGCCGCCTTTTGCGCCCGCTCCCCCTACGAGCTGGTGCCCTACGACGCCGGGCACGCCTACTGCAAGGCCTCGCTCGCCAACGTCGTCTTCCTGGCCCCCCGCGAGATCGAGGCCGAGGTCCGGCTCCGCGCCGGCGCCGCCGTCGACGTGTCGGCCTGCTCCGTCGCCCTCAAGCACACGTGCGCCGGGCTCTCGGGGCTGTACCTCGCGTCCGCCGCCGACGCCGCCGCCCTCTTCAACACGGGCGCCTACGGCCTGTCCGTCAGCGCCGAGGGCGTCGTGGGCGCGCTCGGCAAGCTCAAGGGCCTGGCGTGCCGGCTGGGGCTGAGCAAGTGCGCCGCCTACGACTGCGTTTCGTACTGCGCAGAGGGCTGCCGCAACTACGTCGACGTCAGGGGCAAGGTCGGCGGCTACATCTCGGGCCTGGTAGGCTTCTGCGTGCTGCCCGACGTCATCTACACCATTGGCGCCGCCGGCGCCGTCGTCACCGTCGGCGTCGAGAGCCTGCTCTGCATCGTTGGCAGCATCGTGAAGAGCGTCCTGAGCACCTTTGACTGCGGCTGCGCTTGAGTGTTTTTAATGCTTCGCCACTGCCCCCCCCCCTGAGCTGAGGGGATGGTGGGTGTCTCTTCATGAACGGCTTCTTCGAGAAGTGTCGGTGTCGTGTCTTTTTCTTAGCGGAGGATATGTTTTCCGGTGGCTGCGCCGCCTAATGTCGGTCCTTATCATCGTGTCGGTAACCCCAATGATTTATAAATGAATCCCAAGATTTCTCTCAATTCATCGGTTCTCTGTGCTGTAGAATCTTTGTACGTCAGCCTCGCCTCTACACCAGACACCTTGGCCCTAAGAATACACTCGTACAACACGTCAATCAGTTAGCCAACCGCCTCCGTGACCTGCTTGCCGAAGCTGTCCACCATGAAGTGGCTGAACGATTCCTCGTCATTCTCGTCCATGAGTAGCCCCCTATCCTCAATGTCGGGGACCAGTTTTGAATACATGCCCTCGTCGGCCTTTGTCCAGGTGGGCGGGAGCACGTCTTCGTTGACCCCCGGCACGTCCGTGATGACCTCGATGACCCGGGTACGCTTCAGGATCTTCTTCGTAGCCTTGGGTTTCACCTTTGGCCTGGTCAAGACCACGACGTGGCCGTTTCGCGGCTTTTCCGCCGCCGTGAGCTTTGCCGGGCGATGGGCGCTGGGGAGTTGCGACTCCCAGTCGGGCGAGTCGAAGATGGGCAGGTCAGGGTGTTTCTGCGAGACGGACACGAGTATGTCGGCGAGAAGCTGCGGCTTGAGCTGGTCGCACAGGGAGAGGATGTTGAGAAGGTCCGTCCTGTTCTTGCCAGAGAAGTATTCGGTGCGCTATCGTGGTCAGCCGAGGAACTCTTCGTTGTGCGCGAGAAAACTCACGGATGAGTCGGGGGCACGGCCAGGCCCAAACCCGACGAGGGCTGGTTTCGCGGGCACCACGTTTTGAGGAAACGTGGCGATGCGTTTCCGACGTAGCCGCTCCGTCTCGTCTCGTCGCTGGAGGCTTCCCTTTCCAAGGCTCGCGGCTTGATCCTGCTCGGCTGTACACGATGTGCACGAGAAGTCTTTCGAGGCCCTGGTACTTGGGATCGCGGGAGCGTGGCATTGTTGGTGCCAATGTCTGAGACATTGGTCGCATCTGACCAACTGATTCTCTGTCGCCTGGAGGTTTCCCTCGCATCTCGTGCAATCCGGGCCTCGTTCTTGAGGGGGGAGCGGGGAGGGTGTGCTCTTGGGCCTGTCAACCCAAGGAAAGGCGATTGTGCGTTGGGAAAAGTCAGTGTCTTCGGCTGGAGAGTCTCGCTTCCTCTTTGCGCCGGATCTGAAGGGTTCTGAGGCCTCGCTCGTCGCCGACGTTTGACGAGTTTCTACTGTCATCTGTTGGGGCATGAGGAGGGTGTCCCTTAAGCTCCGAGCCGGAAGAGCAGGTCGTGATGCTTCCGAATGAGAGACCGCGATAGATGCGTCTGCTACTTTCCCAGGAGGGCTTTTTCGGACATTCTTGAGGCGATTGACGATGAACGAGGCGTTGGTCGTGAACTGAGGGACGTAGGAAGACTGCGTCATTGCTTTGGGGCGGGAAGTGCCGGTTCCATTTTCTGAAGGCGTACTCATTCTGGCGCCTGAGCCGAGCGCTGCTGGCCAGACTGAATCTTATTTGGGATGGCGTTGGCCTTTTCGGATGCAGATTAGAGGATGCACGGTAACTGAGAATTTGGAAATGAGAGTGAGGGAGCGCGTCTAGCAGCTATCGCCATGATTGAAGATGGGCACGTGTCGGTCACGTGAGGGCGCAAATACAGATGGCAGGGAAAACTTTTGGAGTTTCCCGTCCTTCCACCGGCACAATTCTATGGCTCGTTTCTACAGCTCCTGATTGCTTTTGCTACCACAACGCCGTCCACGCATCTATGCCACGGCACCGCTCTCCCTCAGGCTGGCGACTTCAGCCTCGCTGAGCCCTAGGTCCCTCAGCACCTCGTCCGTGTGCTCGCCCAGCGTCGGAGGCGGGCGGCGGATCGTGGGCGGCGTCTCGGACATCTTGATGGGCGAGTTGACCAGCTTGATGGGCCCGCAGGCGGGGTGCTCGACGTCGACCACCATGTTGCGCGCCCTGGTGTGGGCGTGGTTCAGCGTGCCCTGCACGTCGTTGACGGCGGCGTAGGGCATTCCCTTGCCCTCGAAGACGTCGAGCCACTCCTGCGTGGTGCGCTGCCGCGTGAGGGCCTCGATCTCGGCCTCGAGCTCGTCCCGGTGGGCGACGCGGTCCGCATTCGTGCTGTAGCGCGCGTCATCCTTCCACTGCGGCTGGCCCAAGCCCTCGGCCAGGACGCCAAACAGACGATCGTTGCCGCCGCCGAAGAGGATGTCCCCGTCCTTTGTCTGGAAGGATTTGTATGGGACGATGGACGCTGCACGACATGATGGATTAGCGGGTGCGCAGTGCAGAGTGCAGAGTGCAGAGTGCAGAGCGCAGGGGGGCTTACGATGCGCCGTGCCCCAGCGGCCCGAATCCTTCTCTCCGCTGATCAGACAGCTGCTCGCAATGTTGGCCAGCGTCGCCGTCTGGCAGTCGCTCAAAGCCACATCGATGTGCTGCCCCCGGCCGGTCTTTGCCCGCCCGAGGAGCGCGGCCATGACGCTGTTGCTGGTGTACAGGCCCGTGGTGAGGTCCGTCACTGCCACGCCGACCTTGACGGGGGGCCCGTGGCGCTCGCCCGTGATGTGCATGAGGCCGAACTCGGCCTCGACCATGACATCGTAGCCGGCCCTGCTCGAGTAGGGCCCCGTCTGGCCGTAGCCGGTGATGGAGGCGTAGATGAGGCCCGGGTTGATGCCGCGGAGCGTCTCGTAGTCCAGGCCGTACTTCTTGAGCGAGCCGGGGAGGTAGTTCTCGACCAGCACGTCGCACTTGGCGGCCAGCCGGTGGAGGACGTCGACGCCCTCGCGGTGCTGGAACGACAGGGCCAGGGACTTCTTGTTGCGGTTCGCCTGTAATCAAGATGAGACGACCAAAAGGTCCGGCCATGGACGGGCCGAGGGGGGGAGGGGGACTGCACGTACCCCCAGGAAGTATGCAGACTCTCCGGGCCCTCCTCCTCCTGCAGGCGAGCCGGGCTTGACGGGCGCGTATGGGGGACCCCATGCCCTCGTATCGTCGCCGCGAACGGGATGCTCGATTTTGATCACCTCGGCGCTTGATTGCGCGACAACGTTAGCCAGTCGCGACTCACTACCCCATTGGTTATCCGAGGCTTTTGGTGTTTTGCGTACCCGAGATCGCCAAGGATTTGCGTGCAGTAAGGCTATGCCCTCGTGTAAGCCACACATGTTTCGTTTCTCTTTTGCGTCACATCAAAGGATTCTTCCGGTGCAAACTCACGCCGGCCAAGACTCTCGTCATGTCGAGCACGCGGACGCCCTCGAGCGGCAGCGGCAGCGCGGCAGTCGAGTGCCGGCGGATGCGGCCGCGGCCGAGGAACGAGGGGGTCGCACCAAGGCGGGCGCTGGCGGCGGCCCTGAGGCGCGTGGCCAGTGTGGTTGAGACGCTCATGTTTTGCGAGGGCAGTGCCGGAGGGGCGGTGCAGGATGGAGAGAGAGTCGTCGGGCAGAGGAGCGACCGGGTTCGAATTAATGAATGGCACCTTTCGGAGGTTGCAGAGAACGGCCATCCGAGTCGGCGGCTAGGAACGGGCGGGCAGCCGTCGGCGCAGTCGGGATGCGGCCGAGGGGAGTCGACGAGGCTGAAGAGCCAATCATGATGCCGTTGGAAGCTCGGTTCCGGGTCCTGTCGTTTCGCTGTGTCCTTGCCTTTGTCGGATCCGACCGTGAAGGTGACTCGCTTTCGGACAAGTTTCCGCGGGGAGACGGGCACATCAACCAACAGGCCGTTGAACCGTCATCAGGGCACCGACGGGGAAGATCAAGTTCAATCAATCTCTGATGGACGGCAATTCCCCTCATCCCCATGACCGGCCGCAGGGGGAGCCTGGAGAGGGAGCAGCAACGGCGAAATCCTCCACGGGTGCTGCTGTACAGCCACAGCTGCAGCATGCAGAGTGAGTGAAACGAAGAAATGAAATGAATTGAATTGAATCATGGCAACGAAGCCACCCTTGCGAGAGGAGCAATAGAGTTGTGCGGCTTTAATATACTTCCCGTCCTCCTGCGCGCTCCGCCCGATTCTCACGGAGTTTGATTGAGGTGCTGACTGTACCTACTTCGGTAGTGTTTCTCGCTGTAAAGGTGAAATGATGACAAAGATGCGGTGAGACGGAGCGACGGTCGCCAACTGGCTTTTTATTAATAGGTAGAAAAATAGACGTGAACAAAACATGAATATTTTACGTGCCATTAATTGTTATTTTCACACTCTGAAACAAGGACGGTTCGTGCCCTCGTAAACCCCCAAAAAGTGCCATCCATGAAATCTTTTAAATCCCAGATCCTAGATTCCTTCCTTTCGTTGGCGGAGGGCGAAGAGAGAGCGGTTCTTGAGCGTCCCGTATTGTTGGCTGTGCAAACGCCACGCCGCGTCCCATGAGCGAAATGGGCACCGCATCCCTGCGGGCAATGGAAGTGCTGTCTTGAAACACATGGACTTCCATAGGTTTTTTTGGGTTTTTTTTTGGGTGCGTGGGAAGTGCTTCCGTGGGACCCTGTTTTGGGGCGTCGGCATAGCCTCCTTCAGCTCGTATTTGCGGCTGCAAGTTGGGTAGTTGCTACCAATAGAGGCTACCTACCTATAGTAGTCTAAGAGTTAGCAGCGTCTATTATCGTCTTTGGAGAGACCGACGGCGACCATCTGGCGACCATCTGGCGACCATCTAGCCACCATCTCGTCGCCAGCCTCATCGCCAATCCAAGGCCCTCATCAATGCAATCAATCGATGCCCTGCCCGGTGAGGCACCCGCGACCATCTCAAATGCCTTGCATGATCCGCGGACCCCAATTCACCGCCCCCGGACCCAATGCACCTCCTCCTCCCACACCGACCCGGTTCCATCTCGACGGGCTGATGTCACACACCTTTCCTGCACGCCCAATTATAGCACCCTCGTCCTTGGCCTTCAGGTTCCCTTCTCCTTCGCTCCATTACGTGGCATTGCGTGGCTGTCGGCCGTTGGCGTTCGTTCCCCCATCCCGACTGGGATCTGCCTCTTTTCGCGGGGAGGAACCAGAAGACGGAGCCCCTTCTCTTGCATCCTTCTTCGAGCCATGCCATCCCCACACGTCAGCTGCCTTGGGTGCGGCTGCCGTTTATAAAGTCGGGCCAGCCTCCTCCTTGGTTTCGCCTGCTATCCCCTTGGTGTTGACGACGCACCCAATTTTTTCCAGCACCTAGATGAACCCCAACCCTCCCTCGCAGCCATGGCTTTTCTGGCGTTTCTGGTTTCCTGCCTGGTCAAGAAGGACCGGCCAGAGCAGCAGCAGCAGCACGAGCAGCACGAGCACGAGCCCAAGCCATTCCTGAGCCTGAGCATGACCTTTATGAGCCGCGGGAAGAACATCAAGAACCCCAAGAGCCCAAAGACGCCAAAGTCTCCAAAGCCGCCCAAGTCGCCAAAGAAGCGCAACGCCTCCGACCTCGACAAGGTCGACGACGAAGACGTCCAGCGCGCCATCATGATCCGCAAGTCCCTCGCCAGCCGCGCCTCGTCGCGCACATGCACCACCGGCAAGGACAAGGGCAAGGGCGCGGCCACGCCCGTCGACGTGGCGGACGCTGAAGACGACTCGGAGGAAGGCCTCGACGACGACGAGGAGGAGGGCAACCCGGCCAGCCTCAAGAGCGACTGGAAGGCCTACGAGGCCGACCTCCAGCGCAACCGGTCGGTGCTCATTCGCCGGCACCCGGGCATCGATCGCTCGCCCGACAGCGCCGGGTCCGCGCCCTTGACGCCGTCGTCGTCGACGTGCTCGGCCTCGCCGACGACGCCCATGACGCCCATGACAACCCTGTCTATACCATCGGCGGCTCCGTCGCTTCGTGCGAGCCCCGTCCCTCGACAACACACTTTTCCTTCTATTTCGAGAAAACCCGTGCCGCCGTCGCCGGGCGCCAAAATCTCCGAAGGGCCTGCCGCTCCGAGCGTGGAGAGAGCAGCTACCTAGGCATAATTGCTTTATTGTATAACAAAACCAACCACAAAAGACACTTGGAAAAACAACCATTTCAGCACGACGCGACGGGATATTTGAAAGCTTGGTAATCGGTAATGACGACACGGCGCAGGCATTGACACGGACTCGGGGAGTTGGGGAGGGGGAAGGGGGGGAGGCGTTTTCATGTACCTTAGATGCAGGCACACACCACTGGGCAAAACAGCGTCCACCAACTTTTTTTTCTTTCTTCATTCAAGGAAACAACTTTTCAGACCTTTTTTTTCCCTCTGTACATGGATCCCTCTGCGTGGATTCCTCTGCATGGATCCCTCTGCATGCATCTCTCTGCATGGCCTCCCCCTCTTTACCCGTCAATCTCGTTTGTGACGTTGACGAATGCCTCCCACTGCTTCCAGGCCTCGCCGCTCTTCAAAGCCCAGCGCGCCCTCCGAACGCCCTCCTTCCAGCGCTGCCCGCCGGGCCCGCGCTCCGTGACGACGGCGCCGTCGTCGCCGTGTCCCATGTCGCTCGTGTCGGCCTCGCAGATGCCCGACACGACGAAGAGCGCCGCCGCGTTGAGGAGGACGAACTCGAGGAGCGGCGCGTCGTCGGGGAGCTCGTTGTGCAGGATGCGCGAGAGGATCTCGGCGTTCTCGGCCGGCTCCTTGCCGGGGGACACGGTGTCGAGCGGGTGGGTTCCCAGGCCGAAGTCGCCGGGGTGCACGGTGAAGTGCTCGACCTCGACGTCGCCGCCGCCGGGCGTCTTCTCCTTGAGCATCCAAACCAGCGTGCGGCCGGCGCAGCTGACCTCGTCGAGCTGCTCCTCGCCGCAGATGATCATGGCCTTCTTGGTGCCCGCGATCCGCAGGGCCTCGGCAAAGGCCGGCCCCAGGTCCGACCTGGCCACGCCGATGACGCGGGCCTCGAGGACGTCCTCGACGGGGTTGGCCAGGGGGCCGATGTTGTTGAAGATGGTCCTCCAGGGGAGCTCCTTTCGGACGGGGGCCACGTAGCGCATGCCGGTGTGGAAGACGGGCGCGAACAGGAACGTGTAGTTGGTGGCCGAGTAGGCCCTGACCAGCGTCTCGGGGCGGATGGCGCCGATGATGGGGGGCCGGGGCTTCATGTTGTTGACCAGGTCGGCGCTGCCCGACTTGGAAGTGCTGGACCGGTTCCCATGCTTGGACACCATGAGGAGCGCGGAAGCGAGAATAGACGACGTCGTGCTGATGTTGAAGGTGTTGTGTGAGTCACCCCCGGTTCCGACAATATCACACTGTCCTGGTCAACGGAAACTCATCAGGACGGGAGGAAGAGTTTCGCTTACTAGACCGCCATTGTAGTTGCCCTCCTTCCTCCCGCGTCGCTCAATCACCTCTATAAGCTCCTGGACGGGGATGGGAGCTGCCGCTTCCCTCATGACCCTGGCCGTCTCGGCGAGGACGTCGGCTCGAAAGTCCATTCTCGTGAAATGGAGGGCTATCAGCAGGGCCGACGTCTGGGCTGGCGTCACCTGGTTGGTGAAGAAGTGAGAGATGGCCTCGGCAATCTCCGTCGGAGTGACACTGCCGTTGTTCGGCCACATCTTTGTGAGGAGCGGCTTGATGTTGACGGGTGGCAGGGGCTGCTCCTCGTTCGGAGCGGGAGACGCCATGGTGCTTGTCTGTGGTGGACGGATATATCGAACACTAGTAACCCAAAAGCGACCAAGAAGATGAAGGAGGGAAGTAGGACGTAGCAAGCGGAACACGGGAACCCCCAATCTTGAAAGAGATCCGAAGCTATTGAGTTCTATTGAGCCCAAGTTGAGTCAGTGAAAGACTCAGAGTTTAAGGGTGGTACGTACCTCGTTGCGGGGTGCAGCACACGTGTGACTGATTGGCTGATTGTGGTTCAAGGGGCCTGCAGAGCCACCAGCCTCACCAGATGGTCAAGCCACTCCACGCTTAGTCATTCTCTTGGTAAACCCACTGTGGCGCGTGTGTGGGCGGCTCGACTCGTCACGCTGAGTCATGGCCGGAAGGGTTTCGCTAGGCTTCCAGGCTCCTCCGCATTCGAGGCACAAAGATCCGTCTCCAGCCTCACTCCACCGACATTCGTTTTCTGCCCTCTACACACTCCCGCTCCGTCCTCGTCGCCCAACTGAAGTCGGTCCGCGCTCGCTGACACCATCGTCCCAAAGCTGCCGGTCACTTTCTGAGCGATTGCGACGACCACTTCGAGCCGACTCTTCGTTGATCTGGCGTTCGCGAGAACACAGACACCTTCACTGGTCCTGAACAGTCGGCGGGCAAACTTTTACGTTCCCTAGCACACCGCCCTGTCGCTCTGTGTTACCAGAGTAGCCATCCCTTTCGAGAGAGGGAACAAATATACTTAGCCAGCGTGGGCAGCGCGCAAGCGATTCTTTCCACCTTCCCTTGACTTCGGTTCCGCCGCCAAGCTGCATTCGCCACTCTTCGTCCAGTTCGTCAACGACCGTCTGTGGTTTCGAGAGTCTAGAAAACCCGTCAACTCGGTCGCGAGGGTCACCGTCGAGAAGAAGAGGCAACAGCTGCGCCGGCGAAGAAAGGAACAGAGGCGAGCCCGAAAGGTCTTTAACGAAGTGTCGAGCATCTACACGCCGAGGCCGTACGAACCCAAAATGATTCCGCCCAACGGCGGCGATGCCAACGCGGCATTCCAAGAAGACTTGAACAACGTTCTCTGCTGCCCCGACTGCAAGGAGATCCCCCCCAACCTGGTGGAGGAGTTTTCGAGCGGCGACATGGTCTGCCAGAGCTGCGGAGTTGTCGTCGGCACCCGCATCATTGACACCCGGTCCGAGTGGCGCACGTTTGCCAACGACGATCAGGGCGGCGACGATCCCAGCCGTGTCGGCGGTCCCCAGGACGAGTTTGTGGAAGGACAGCAGCTGGCCACGACGGTTGCCTTTTCCGAGTCCAAGGCGCACAAGGCTCTGTCCCGAACGCAGAACAACACCAACCAGGACAAGGCGCAAAAGGGCCTCATGCAGGCCTACAAGGAAATCGTCTCTCTGTGCGAGGCTATCAACATGGGTCAGAACGTCTCCAACGCCGCCAAGCACATCTTTAAGCTGGTCGACAAGCACAAGTTCATGAAGGGCAAGCCCCAGGACGCCGTCATTGCCGGCTGCATCTTCATCGCCTGTCGACAGAACAACGTGCCCCGAACCTTTCGCGAAATCTTCAACCTGACTAGTGTGTCCAAGAAGGAGGTCGGACGCGTCTTCAAGCAGCTCTCCAACTTCCTCACCAAGATCCAAAAGGAAGAGGGCGAGGGTGCCACCGGGTTGAACTCGGTGACCAACTACGAGAACACATCCGTAGGCGCCGAGGACCTGTGCGGCCGTTATGTGTCGCAGCTCGGCTTTAAGAACCAACAGAAGATTTCCAAGATCTCGCGGGATCTGGCTGAGCAAGCGAATGACATCTCTGCCCTTGCCGGCCGATCACCTCTGTCTGTTGCGGCCGCCTGCATATACATGGCGTGTCACCTCATTGGCGAACCTCGTGCGTCGGGGCCGATTGCGAAGCAGACAGGCGTCAGCGACGGCACGGTCAAGACGGCGTACAAGTACCTCTTTGCGGCGCGCGACAAGCTGATTAAGAAGGAATGGCTCGCCGACGGCGCGAACTTGAACAACATTCCTCAGGTCCAGGTCTAGAGGTCTAGATTTTAATGCATCACGCATGGCGCATGGCGCATGGCGCATCACGCATCACGCATCACGCATCACGCATCTCGGCGACACAAGGGTGGAGCGCTTACTGTTGCGACTCGCGGTTAATTGAGGGGAATGGCGTTTTTGGCGATTCGGGGGGTTGAATTCGTGCTTTTGTGCAGCATCTCACTGAGAAACAAAGTCGGCTACCAGATTGGGCCGGGGACATTAGGAATAGGGTCCTGGGTGAGGTTCTGGTTGCACATGGAAGACGTTACAACCCATCTGAGGGTATTCCCGAGATTGTCAGTGGGAAGGGGGCAGCTCTGATTAGCAAATTGCGTTGAAAAACCAAAAGCTGATGCCATGCGAGGTTTCTGTGATTTGTGAAGTGCGAATAGTCGCAGGTAGCCTCATGCGTGACACTTGGGAAGACAGGGGGCCCAGGGGGGGGCTCCCAAGTACCGTTGAGGGTCTTGATCAAGAATGGAGGCCGAGAGGGAGAGGGAGAGGGATTCCCCGCCCGCCCGCTTCGACCCAACCAAGCGAGGCCATGGGCAGGCAGTGATTGTTGTGCATATTAGTTTGCATAGGGAGATACGGAGGGAAAATCGATAGGCCCCCCAGGGACGGTAGGTCGCATGCACGTCGGGCCTGAAATGGAACCTGGCAGATGGCCTACATTAGCGGGAGTGCCGTTTTCCGCAGCTCCAGAGAGTCCATGCGGAGCATCCGTTTGAACTGTTTTTTCCCCTTGAGAGAAGTGAGGCGGGCGTAGTGAGCAGTCGGGACGAGAGAGAGGCCGTTGAGGGCTCCGTGCACTGCTTGTCACGACACATTATTCGTATAGACGGAGGAGACTGGTTGAAACGCCGGCACAAACATTATCCCAACAGAGAATCGAGTGAAGTGACAGGGGGAGGGGGGGTGAGAGTGACTGAGCGAGCGAGAGCGAGTGGGAATGCCGGCAAGTCTCAGTTCCGGCATGCGCGGAAGAAGGACGTGAGGAGGCGGAGGGCGGCAAAAACTCTGCGTGCGTGTTGACTGATCTGACTGGACCTACTACATACTACATAATACGTACATGCGTAAGAAGAAAAAAAGTGATGCCGTCGTGGGTCTCGTGAGGTGTGACGGGAGGGGGCGGCTTTGCCGTTCTTTCTTCAGCTTTCTGGTGTTGCGGCAGAAAGGGACCGAGGCCGCTAGGACGGAAGTAGCCGTTTGAGTTAGGACGGCAAGTGCGGTTCTCTTTTCTTTTTGCGAGAAGACTGGAGACGAGACGCCGTTGGAAAGTGTGACGTGACAAAAGGGTCCAGGGCTGTTTTGTTCCATCCTTGTGGTGTTTTTTTTGGTGAGGGGGATCTTTGTGTTACTTGCCACGGGCAAGGGAAAGGATACTGCTGTCACATGCGAGTGAGATTGGATGCATCAGAACATATCCGTACTCACGACCTACATGAAAGAACACGACAAAAAAAAACATAAAAAAACCCTTTCTGGCATGTGAGAAATAAACCGGATGCAATTACCTCAATCGGGGCAGGAGGGGTCGGAATCGGATCATGACCCTCCTGACGGACGGAAGCCCCGCAGAGGGCAGAGGCAGACACCTGTTTTTTGCCAGGCACGATTGGGACATGCTTCGCCAATGGACGCCCCTTGCAACTGAGGCTCCCCTCGATCCAACTCGGAGCACCGAGATCTGAGTGAGATGATACGGAAAGGGAAGAGGGGGGGGGGGGGGGGTTCAGGTTTGAGGTGTCGAGGTGCATCATGGGGGTGGATCGAGTCATACATGGTACGAATACATGACAGAGCACGAGAGTCTGGAGAATGCCCTTCACCTTGCATTGAGGCATCCCAGCTTTCGGTCTACGGTGAAGCAGAGAGCAGAGACGACGACGGAGAGGAACAATTCGAATAATCATCCATGGCCGTTGCTTGTTGTTAGTCCCAAGTCCCGGCCACCCATGTCACCACACACACGTCCCCCATCCCTCTCTCTCCAAAGTCGGATGGATCCTGACAGAGAGGTTGATATGCTTGCATCCCTCATCCCTGTCCCTGACCTGCATGGCCCCGGCGTCCCAAAGTGGGAATCGTCAGGGTGTTCTTGGTTCGTGAGTGAGCGGCACCACCACCACCACCACCACTCCTCACACGCCTTCACACGCTTGAGCTAGACTCGCTTCCCTCGCAACAATGCCCTCTTTTTCTACCTTGTCGGGGGAGCCCATACATGAGCTGTGGGAGGATTGCGCCTGCTGGGGGAGGGGGGGAGCGGGCCAAGCATGGGACCGGGGGTCGTAATAAGACAAACGGCTAATGACGACTCCTTCGACGACGGACCTGTCCCTCGCCTCCGTCTGCCGGGCCGGTGGTGCTGCTCTTCGGTCGGCCGTGGTCGCTTTTTCCGCAACTGTTCGTTGTGTACGTTTGCCTAGCATGGAACCAGGATGGCACCGGCATCAGCATCCATGGATGGCTTCGGTTGGACGACGGTCGGGGGCCCTATAAAAGGTGACGGAGACGGCCCCCTTCTTCACCACGCCCTCGCGTCTCGAAGCAGGCCGCTTCACTCACCACCATGTTCGTCTGCGCCCCGCTGCCGCTTTCCTGGCGATTGACCCTCACCATGTCCTTCTTCTCCCTCATGCACAGCTTTCTCATCCCCATTGGTTCCTGGGCCACGACCGTCTTCGGCCACCCGGTCGAGGCCGCCGCGGCCGGAGTCGACGCGGCGGCGGCGCAGAAGCCCATCTACGTGCCGCCGCGGCGCGTCGACGAGTTCAACTGCTTCTCGTCGGCCAAGCTGCCAAACATCACCATCTACGCCACGGGCGGCACCATTGCCGGGTACGCCAGCTCGGCCGACCAGACCACGGGCTACCGGGCGGGGGCGCTCGGGGTGCAGGCCCTCATCGACGCGGTGCCGCAGCTGTGCAACGTGTGCAACGTGCGCGGGGTGCAGGTGGCCAACACGGACAGCACAAACATGAACTCGACGATGCTGCTGGAGCTGACGCACGAGATCCGCATGGACCTGCTGAGCAACTACACGCACGGCGTCGTGGTGACGCACGGCACCGACACGCTCGAGGAGACGGCCTTCTTCCTGGACCTGACGCTCGACAGCGACAAGCCCGTCGTGGTGACGGGGTCGATGCGCCCGGCCACGGCCATCAGCGCCGACGGGCCCATGAACCTGCTCTCGGCCGCGACGCTGGCCGCCGACGAAGGGGCTCGCGGCCGCGGCGTCATGGTGGTGCTCAACGACCGCATCGGCTCGGCCCGCTTCGCCTCAAAGGCAAACGCCAACCAGCTCGACGCCTTCCAGTCGTCCGACGCCGGCTTCCTGGGCACCTTTGTCAACATCAAGCCCGTCTTCTTCTACCCGCCCGCGCGCCCGCTGGGCCACCGCCACTTCGACGTGCGCGACCGCCCGCGCTGGCTCGGCGGCGAGGACGGCCGCGCGCCCCAGGTCGACGTGCTGTACGCCCACCAGGAGCTGACGGCGACGCTGTTCCAGGCCGCCGTCGACCACGGCGCCCGCGGCGTGGTGCTCGCCGGGCTGGGCGCCGGCTACTGGACCGAGGCCGGCGCCGACGAGATGGACCGCGTGCTGCAGGAGAGCGACGTGCCCGTCGTGGTGAGCCGCCGTCCCGGTTGGGGCTTCGCCAGCAGCAACGGCCTGCCCGGCATCGGCGCCGGGTTCCTCAACCCGCAAAAGGCGCGCATCCAGCTGCAGCTGGCCATTGAGCTGCAGCTGGACGAGAACGAGACGCGCGCCATCTTTGAGCACCAGGGCGTGTCGAGTCCCAATTGACGGAAGAAATCCAATCGTTGAACTTGGTCGACTAAGACGGACACCCAACACACACACCATCCCCACACACTCCTGTTACCGGCCATCACATCACTCGCATCGAGGTCGAGTCACGCCCTGTTCGGAGCCAACAGCACAAGGCGAAAGGCACATGGTTCGCCTTACATACGCACTTACACACGCACACACACACACACACACTACAAGACAGGGCCATTTTCAACCCCCGGCGCATCCTTTCAAAAAAGTAAGGGGAGGGGCATTTTATTAGCTCCCAACGGCGGCAGACAGGCAAAAAACTGAATTTCGTGCTTTTCTCTATTCTTCTCATTTCTTCTTACCAAAAAGCTCGGTTGCACGCGTCCGAAAAAAAGTCATTGAGGAATACATTCCGCCTTTCAAGGGGGGCAAGGGGGGGCCTGGGAAAGGAACCAGGAACCAGGAGCAAGGGCAACAGGGCAACTTTGCAAGGGCGGCGGATTAATACGTGATTTCGAACAAGAAGAAGAAAGGAACAAAAAAAAAAAAAATTAGGCTGAACGGCGCATGGGACAAGGGCAAGGGAGGGAACAGGGCAGGGAAGGGAAGGGCCGGTAACATTGGATTTATTGCACTGGGTTGGATAATTGCATTTATTGGACAATGTAGAGGCATCCAGGTATCTGCCCGAGTCAATCATGGTAATAATGATACAAGTACAAACACTACGAGTGCTCCTCTTCCCTGCATTGTTCTTCTCGATGCCCTCCCACTCTCTCCCATGACGAAGCTTTCGACGGCCACGTTTCACCCAGATGCGCCTCGTCTTCTCGTTTAATCTCTTTGGCTTTCTCGCCGTCTCTTCTGCCCGCTCCGTTCCTCCCGCTCCCGCCCCCCCCGCGCCCGCACCCGCACCAGCCGCCCGCCGCCCGCGTTGCCCGAAACGCCGGCCGGAAACTCTGGGGCACAGGCCGGTTTTTTTTTTCCCCCTTCTCCTCCCTTTCCCCTGACGACCTAGAGCCGAGGTGTGTTTTGGTGTGTTTTGGTGTGCTTTCACCCGGCCGAGCAAAAGCAAATCCACCTGTCAAATGCGGGACGACAAAAAACAAAAACAAAAAAAAGAAGACGATAATATCGGCTCTTGGCCTTGCTGGAGCCCATCAGCCAAGAGAATAATCTAGAAGGCCAAGAGGAACGCCAAGGCAAGACACGGGCCTCTGTTCCGTCAAGGTTGGCACCGTCGTCTGGCACCGTCGTCTGGCACCGGCTTCGCCAAGGATAGATGCCAATGTTCCCATGCCATCCCGATGAGGGGGTCTTTTCGCTTGGGAGGTTCCAGCGTTGCATTTTCAAACCCATCCGTTGTCGGGTGGAGCCCAGACCAAATGAAAGTTTGCTGCAGATGGTGTCGATTGCTGGTGAGAAGGAGCGAGAAGGCTGCTTGCTTGCTGGTGGTCTGAGGGCATCATCATCAGACGGATCGATGGCGTCGACTAGCCCTCTAGCACGCCTCATGACACAAGCACACACAAGCAGGGTGGCCCCGGAATCGACTCTGAGAGGCCTCTTCCCTTTGCCGCCCCCCTCGGTGATCTGATTCTCCAGCCGAACAGATTGGTCGTGAGACAAGTCTGGGCGAAGATGCATGCATTGGAGGCTCCCTCTGCGGCCTGCCAGGGCACGTTTGCCGGCCTACCAGCGCGCATCCCTGCCCCCGGCCGGTCCAGAGAGGGTTAAGCTCAGTCGAGAGAGGCTGCATGTCTTTTCCTGTCGACAGGGGGGCATGGCGATTGTGGGTGTGTGTCCCCTCAGCGCGCGCGACAGGGGAGGGTTTGCCTCTTTTATCTGCAAGGCGGCGGAGAACGGGGGCGTCGTCAACGGGCAGGCTGCTGACGGCCTGGGGGAGACCCCGGGGGGGGGGAGTGAAAGGGCCCTTTTTTGTCGAATTGCCATCCGGGTCCCTCTCTTCGCTGGGTGAGCGTACCGTGTACCGGGTCGATGTCGTGCTCTGAGGGTTTGCGTGGCGGACAGGGAGGCAGAGACTAGGTAGATGAAACCGGCCGACGGCGACGGCTTCTTCTGACGGTGCGCGGAATTGATTGGGCCAGGCCGATATTGCTGAAAATAGCCCATCCAGCAGTCTGACGCGGATCTCGTCTTGGACCTTCTCTGCGTCTCTGGAGAGAAGCTGGGGCGCATTATCAAACCAGCCACAGCTGCTCCACAATCACGGCCACACCCACCTCCGGGAAAGGACCCAAGGGGAAAGCTCGGCCACGCACAAGTCCGAACCGATATCGTGACGAATCGACACGACGACGACGACGACAGTTCGCTGCTTCATCCCGAACGGCGCTTGACTTACTCGACCCCAACCACGGACGAATCCCCCAGCCTCAGCCCGTCAGACGCCGCCGTCGTCCCCGCTTCCCCCTGAACGGACAGACTTGTCAGTGAGAGCGAGCCCTCCTCTGCCGCTGGTTGGCTTCCCGGAAGTGCCGGCTGCCGCTACCAGGCGAACACGCCACACAAGGCCTTCCTTGGATAGCGCGTAGCGCCAAAAAGTTCCAACGCATCATCACGGGCCTCGTCCATGACGGCTTCTCGAACCCTCCCTTCATCGAACTACTGACGAGCCCATCTGATTCTGCGACCGAACGCGCTCTCTCTCTCTCGCAAGTTTGAGCCATTCTTTCGTTAATGGTCCAATCCCCGAGCCTCCATGTCCTGAATCCGCCGCCCGGTCCTCGCTCCACCAAGTCGCTCGTTCCCGTCATCCCCTACATGGCCGTCACACGTCTAGACGCCTCTTAGCCCGTCGTCGACATGCTACCAGGGCAGCGCCGGGGGCATGCTGCGCCGGACAAGGCTCGCCCTCACACTCGTTTGCGTCGCCACGTCGCCGCCCACCTCGCGTCGGTCGGCCAGCTCCTCGAGGGCGCCATCGCCTTGGTCTATCAGAGGATTGTCGTCGAGTTGATCCTGCGCCGCAAGCACATCGTCGCCTCCAACGATGGCCGCCATATCCCGCTCGAGCTCGAGCACGAGAAGCCTCTCATTGACGCTCGACGAGGCGTGTCCTACGTCTCCAACAGCATCCGCACCTCCCGATATTCGCTGTGGGATTTCTTCCCCAAGCAGCTGTTCTTTCAATTCTCTCGAGTCGGAAATTTTTATTTCCTATGTGTTGGCATTCCGCAAATGGTATATCCTGGCTGACTCTGTATCAAATGGCCCTCGGCTAACTCGAACCAGATCCCGGGCCTATCGACGACCGGTTCATACACGACTATCCTCCCCCTCCTTTTCTTTGTGCTTGTGACGATTGCGAAGGAAGGCTACGACGATTATAAACGCCACCGACTCGATGAGATAGAGAATCGATACTTTGCGACCATCCTCGGTCGCGAAAACAACTATGCGGGACCTATCAAGTCGGATAGCCCGTGGAAACGATACAATCCGTTCGTCATCAACTCGAAAGCCGAGCCTCGACCGCTGCCGGACGACCAATTCCAAGGCAGCCGATGGGTTCCCACTCGGTGGAGGGATATCAAGGTCGGAGATGTGATTCGGCTGTCGCGAGACGAGCCCGTTCCCGCCGACATTGTGTTGTTGTACAGCGATGGAGAAAACGGGCTTGCCTACATTGAGACTATGGCTCTTGATGGAGAGACGAACCTGAAGACGAAGCAGGTTACCGACTGTCTCGCGGGATGCGACACAATCGAGGGGCTGTCCAAGTGCAAGGCTCAGTTTGTGGTCGAGGACCCGAACCCGGATCTCTTCAGCTTCGACGGCCGAGTCACCGTTGATAAAAAGACGGTTCCGCTGACTTTGAACGAAGTCGTTTACAGGGGTAGCGTGCTGCGCAATACCAATGCCGTCCACGGCCTCGTCATCAACACGGGCGAAGACTGCAAGATCCGGAGAAACTCGAGCAAGCATCCCAAGGCCAAGAAACCGGCCCTGGAGAGGGTTGTCAACATCATCGTCGTTGTTCTCGCCGTCTACGTCGTGGTCCTCTCGGTGGGCGAGTCGATGGGCTACGTCCACTGGCAGAAGACAACGGAGAAGCACGCGTGGTACCTGGACCAGGCCTCGGTTCCCTTCTACCAGATCATCATTGCCTTCATCATCATGTTCAACAACGTGATCCCACTCTCGCTATACATCAGTCTTGAAATCGTCAAGGTGGGACAGCTCCTCATGCTGAACTCGGACATGGAAATGTACGACGAGGAGACGGACACGCCTGCTCGCTGCAACACGAACACGATTCTTGAAAACCTGGGTCAAGTCGGTTACATCTTCTCCGACAAGACGGGAACTTTGACCGACAACATCATGAAGTTTCGCAAAATCAGCGTCGCCGGGACCGTCTGGCTTCATGAGATGGATCTCGAGAAGACGGATGAGACGGACATTCTCGAGGCCGTCAAACTCAGTGAAGACACGAATAGCGAACCGTCGTTTTACAACGCCGAGCCCATCAGGGTGATTATCCCCGAGGAGCAGACTCAGCCCCTGACCAGTCCCCAGTTGATGTCGCCCACACGGCCCTCCATGTCACCGTCGAGGCCTTCCATGGCGCCTTCTCGACCGTCCATGAGCGGTCGCAGGTCTTCGTCGTGGCGCTCAACGGGTCGGCCGGATCATGTCCAGCCCGATGTCACCACTCACGATCTCCTCGAGTACCTCCGTCTCCGCCCGAACGCCGTCTTCTCCAGGAAAGCCAAGCAGTACATCCTGGCCATGGCTCTGTGTCACACTTGCCTGCCCGAGCGCAACGAAAAGGGCGACTTGGATTTCCAGGCTGCGAGTCCGGATGAGCATGCGCTGGTGAGGGCGGCGCAGGAGCTGGGGTTTCTGGTCATCAACCGAACCACGCAGACGATTACGATAAATGTCACGTCGCCGGAAGGGTGGCAGGAAGAGCAAAAGTACCGCATCCTGGACGTCATCGAGTTCAGCAGCGTTCGTAAGAGGATGTCCATTATTGTCCGCTGCCCCGACGGCCGTATCTTGATCATCTGCAAGGGAGCAGACTCGGCAATTCTACCTCGCTTGCGCATGTCGTCGCTTGCGCAGCAAAAGGCCACAGAAGTACGAAAGAGCGCGGATCTGGAACGCGAGCTCTACCGACGCAGCGAGCAGCAAGAACCGCGTAACAGCTTTGGCGGTCGCCCCAGCTTAAGCGTTCGCCGCAACCCGGCCGTGACGCGGGAGCCGAGCACCAACCGGAGGTCAAAGGCGGACCGCAGCAAATCGTTCGAGTTTAGCAGGCTCGCGCGACGGTCCGAGGACAAGCCTCGACTGTCCATTACCACTCGGGGCGTATCGGTCGACGTCCCGAGAGGGCAGTATTTAAACACTCCCGTGCACTATCAAACGCCTGTTCCGGACCATTTCGAATTCCTCGACGATCCTGTTATTTACGACGATTCCGAGGTGTTTTCCAAGTGCTTCAAGCACTTGGACGACTTTGCTACGGAGGGTTTGCGGACGCTCTTGTATGCCCAGAAGTTCATCCCAGAACAGGAGTATCAATCGTGGAAGAAGGTCTGGGACAATGCCACGACGAGTCTGGTCGACCGCCAAGAGCTCATAGAGGCCGCCGGCGATACCATTGAGCAATCGTTTGATCTCGTTGGTGCGAGTGCCATCGAAGACAAGCTGCAAAAAGGGGTGCCCGAGACCATTGACAGGCTGCGACGGGCCAACATCAAGATCTGGATGCTCACGGGCGACAAGCGAGAGACGGCCATCAACATTGCTCACTCGGCTCGCATCTGCAAGCCTGGGTCTGACCTGTACATCCTCGACGTCACCAAGGGCGCGCTCGACTCTCAGCTGATTGCACTGGCCGAGGACTTGCAGGCCGGCAGCGTCCACAGCGTGGTCGTCATCGATGGGCAGACGCTGACTGCGGTTGAGAAGTCGTCGGAGCTCTCGGCCGACTTCTACAAGGTCATGCTCCAGGTGGACTCGGTCATCTGTTGCCGCGCATCTCCCGCGCAGAAGGCGCTGCTTGTACGAACTGTCAGATCCCGCCTGAAGGCCTACCGCGGCAAGAATAGACGGGGCCTCACCCTGGCCATTGGCGACGGCGCCAACGACCTGGCCATGATCCAAGCCTGCCACGTCGGGGTGGGAATCTCGGGCAAGGAGGGCCTCCAAGCAGCGCGTGTGGCCGACTATGCCATCGCGCAGTTTCGCTTCCTGCAGCGCCTGCTCCTCGTCCACGGACGATGGAACTACGTTCGCACCGCAAAGTTCATCTTGTACACCTTCTGGAAGGAAATGTTCTTCTATCTCCCGACGGCCCAGTTTCAGCGGTACGCCGGCTACAGCGGTACGTCGCTGTACGAAGCCACGAGCTTGACCGTCTTCAACACGCTCTTCACCAGCCTCTGCGTCATTTGCATGGGCATCTGGGAACAGGACCTCGCGGCGGAAACGCTGCTGGCCGTGCCCGAGTTGTACGTGTACGGCCAGCGCAACATGGGCCTGAACATTTGGAAGTTTGCGAGGTGGATGCTGCTCGGGGCCATTGAAGGCGTGGCCTGCTGGTACGGCATCTGGGCCGGCTACGGATGGATCACGCCGGGGTCTCGCGACTCGGGCATCTACGCCCTGGGCACGCTGACGTTTACCGTCGGGGTCCTCTGGATCAACTGGAAGCTCTTGTAAGTCGCCGTTGGGTTGTGGGGATTGCGTTGCTAACGGTCGCAGTATCTTCGAGACGCATTACAAGACGACCATGGTCATGATTTGCTTCTTCGTCACCACGTTTGGGTGGTGGGCTTGGCTCGCGTTCCTCGACGGCGTGTACGCGGGGTCGCCTTCGGGCACGTACAACATTCGCGACAGCTTCACGACGCTGTTCGGCGACGACGCGGCGTGGTGGTCGACGCTCTTCATCGTCCTGGGCCTCCTCGCCCTCTTCGAGATGGTCATCAAGGTGCTCAAGCGGCTGTTCCTCATCGCCGGCGTCTGGAAGTGGCCGCCGTGGAAGCAGGGCCGCGTCGGCGACAATATCGAGGAGTGGGACGTGGAGCTGTGGCAGGAGCTCGAGCAGGATCCCGCCATGCGGTCGCGCCTGAAGCGGCTGTGCCGCGATGAGGCGGTGGACGACGAGCAGGACGACGCTGACGTGCAGATTGAGATTGACGAGGCGAGGATGGACGAGACGCGGCAGGGATAGATATACTTGGGATCTGGGCGGCGTTAGTGGTATGGGCATTCCTTGTGGTTTTCATTATATCCTTGGTTTGGTTTTGTGATACCCATTAGACAACGGTGCCGGTTGTTTTTGGTGCAAGGCCACGCGCAAGCTACACGACAGTCTTGCGTACTACATATATACATTCCCAGGCACCATAATAGACGTGTTACTCATGGCCCCCCTACGCATCCACCTCCTCGACGGTAATCTTCACGCCGGCCTCGGGACTCTTCAGCCTCTCGACAAACTTGTTGCCCAGCAAGGCGGGCGTCAGGATACCCCCGCCTCGGTCGTGGGCGGGCGTGCCCCCCTCGAGGAGCAGCAGCGCCGCCTGCGTCAGCGACACGCCGGTGAAGTAGTAGGCGTCCCCCTCGTAGGCGAAGCGCACCTCGACGCGCGGGGCGGGGGCGCCCCCCTCGGGCGCGTCGGCCACGGCCACGGTGCGGTAGCGGAAGTAGTTGCCGGCGCGCTGGGCGGCCGTCTGGCCGGACCCGGCGGGGAAGAGCACGCGGGCGGCGAGGGCGCGCAGCGGCGGGAGGGCGGCCAGGGCGGCGTTGAGGAGCAGGAAGCCGAGGTGGAAGGCCCAGGCGGCCAAGAGGTTGGGGAAGCGCATGGCCGACGAGAAGGCAAAGGCGGGGCCGTAGCCGTCGGGCCGCTGCCCGGCGTGGGACACGCCCGAGTAGAGGCCCCAGCTGCGGCCGACGACGGCCGTCTCGACGAGGGACTGCGTGCTGGGGGCCAGGGCGCCGAGGCCGGGGACGCGCGAGACGCCGAGGGGGCCGGGGCCCGGGAGGATGACGCCCGGGGCGGCCACGTCGGCGGGGTCGCGGGCCGACGGGCTCAGGGCGAAGGGCCGCGAGGCGGCGGCCAGGCGGGCGGGCGAGTAGCTGGCCTTGAGGGCGCAGAGCGAGTTGATGCTGCCGCCGCTGAAGCTGCCGCGCACGGCGTCGAGGGAGACGAGCACCTCGCGCGTGGGCAGGGCGTGAGCCGCGCGGATGTGCTGCACCGCCAGGAAGGTGGACACGTCGGCGGGGGTGGCGCCCCAGCCGGCTGTGAAGATGATCTTGGGAGGAAGGGGGCTTGTAAGCTTCCTGCGCGGGTAGTCTAAGGAAGAGGACGGGAATTCGGTACCTTTGCGCCGGAGGCCTGGGCGGTTTCGTCGTGCTGGGCAATCATGTCCTGCACCCAGGGCATCTCCCCGTTGCTGTGTTGCGTCAGAAGGCCGTCAGATCGCGAAACGAAGCAGAGGGGCGAATCTCACCAGTCGACATAATCGGTCCCGTTCTCGGCACAGGCCTTGACCACGGCTGATCCGCACGTCGTGGAATACGGCCCGATTACGTTGACGACCACGCGCGTCGACCGGGCGAGCTGGGCGACGGCCTCTTCGGAGGAGAGGTCGAGGGCGTATGTGAGACCTATCTCTCCAAGAAGGGACAACTTTTTAGCTCCGGAATCCGAAATCAAACTTGGGTGTGTGTGGGGAGGGAAGGGGGAGCTGACAGCTTGCCTCGTCGAGTAGTCCCAGCTCCTCTCGCAGCGCCTTCAGCTTCGCCCCGCTCCGCCCGGCGAGCGCCCACGTCAGGCCGGCGGGGAGCGTGTCGGCCATGTACCGCGCGCACAGGCGGCCGGTGTAGCCCGTTGCGCCGAGGAGGACGATGTCGATGGTGGGTTGCATTGCGGGCTATTTATAACGCGGGGGGGAGGGCGATAGGTGCTCGGTAATTGGATGGTGTGTTGGTGGGATTCAAGCTTCCTTATGAAGTTGGAGTTTCGGCCGAATCGCGGAAAAGGTCGCGGCGGAGGGGATCCGCTTTTCGGCGTCATGCACGGCCCGGGGGGACGGAGCGGGGGAACTGGGCTCCGATTGGGTGGGGCATTGCAGATAGACACAAGAGACGTGTTGTCGAGTCCAATCAGATTCATGTTACATGCAAAACTGTCCATCAACCATCTATCCGTATTTTCCGGTTTCCATCGCCAGATCCCTCCAGGCACTTCTTTCAAGACACCCCTTTTGCTATCCATCCACCCCCCCCCCCCCCTATTGCCGCTCCTCGTCCGACACGCCACCCTCCTGCCGCTTGGGCGCCTTGCCGATAATCTCCATGCTCCGGAAGGTGACGAGGACCAGCAGCAGGCCCAGCACCAGGATGCCAAACGTGGTCCATCCCGCGGCGCGCAGGCCGTCGAGCGACGGGCCGTCCCACTCCTCGACGGGCCCGGCGTCCTGCACCGGCCTCCCGCGGGCGCCGGCCATGACCGACGTCTGCACGGCGGTGGCGACGGCGAGGGCGATGGCGCGGCCGAACATGCCCATGGCGTTGATCAGGGCGCCGCCCACGGCCTGGTCCTCGGCCGGCAGCGCGTGCGACGTGAAGAGGGTCAGGCACGGCCAGGCCGTGTCCGCGCCGGCCACGGAGAGCACCATGGCCCACAGGCCCCAGGCGAAGTAGCTCGTCGTGGGCGGGATGGGCACCGCGTACAGCACCGCCGCCACGCACACGCACACGTGGCCGCCGCCGAGGAGGAACAGCGTCGGCACCCGCGACAGCAGGTGCGCCACGGCGAAGGCGATGAGGGCGCCGCACACCCCCGTGGGGATGAAGCGCAGCATCGTCTGCAGCGGCGACAGGCCCTGGAAGTCCTGGAAGTAGTACGTGGCGAAGATGAGGTAGTTGTTGAAGCCGCCGAAGAAGAGGCCCATGATGGCCATGACGGCGCTGAAGCGCCAGTTGCCGAACATGGACATCTTGACCAGCGGCGGCCGCGTCGTCTTGGTCTCGAGGTGGCGCGCCCAGAAGCCAAAGGCCACGATGACGAGCAGCGACACCACCATGAGCGCCGGGACCCACGCCGTCGTCCACCCGACCACGTTGCCCTCGGTCAGCGCGAACATGAGCGCCAGCAGCCCCGTCGTGATGAGCGTCGCCCCGATCCAGTCGACCTGCGCCGTCTTGGCCCGATGCCCGCCGCCGCCTGGAGGAGCCGCCGCCGCTGCCGCCGCCGGCGGGTTCGGGATGAAGAGGATGCCGCACACGGAGATGATGCCGGCGATGATGGCCAGCGCCCCAAACACCCATTTCCAGCTGGCCCATTCGGCGATGAGGCCCGAGATGATGTTGCCGAAGACGCTGCCCAGGGGGGAGCCGGCGGCTGGCGCGTGTTAGCTGCGGGTGCCAATGCACCTGTTGGGAAGATGGACGTGACCTACCATACGCGCTAAAGGCATAGTTCTTGGCCTTGCCGGGCGGGAACGTCGTGCCCAGGATGCCAATGGCCGTGGGAACGTTGGCAGCGGCGCCCTGTTTACCATGTTAGTCCAGCAACAACAACAACACGGCCAAAAGATGCAGAAAACTCACCAACCCGTGCAGGCCACGGACCAGGTCAAAGGCGATCTCGGACGGGAGGAAGGGGTTGATGGCGCAGGTTATGGTGACCCAGACGGAGCCCGAGATGAAGATGAGGCGCTTCCCGTATATGTCGGCGATCCTCCCCCACAGGAGGAGGAAGCAGCCAAACGTCAGCACGTAGGATGAAACGATCCATTGCTGACGGGAGTCGGGCACGGAGAGCTCGCGGCCGATTTGGGGGAGGATGATGACGACGGCCTGGCCGGAGAGGGTCTGTACGAGTGAGTGAGTGAGTGAGTGAGTGAGTGGGAGTGTGAAGAGGGGGAGTGTGAAGAGAGAAACTCGGATGAGAGAAACTCGGAAGTGCGGAAGTCGGAAGAGAGAGGGAGTGAGAAGAAGGGAGTGGCAAGAAACCACCAAGTCTGCCAAGGCATCCGGACCAACACTCACATTCAAAAACGAGGCTCCCGTAACCGTCGCCACCAAGGCAATGCACCTCGCCCTCGACAAAGGCACCTCCTCCACCACCTCGACCAAAGTCCCATCGCCATCATCGTCGTCCTGCGAATCGCCGCCCCCCGGACCAGACACGCTCCTCCTCCTCCTCGGCCTCGCCTCGTCCCGCTCCGAGTCGACGCCGCCCGGGATCCTCGGCAGCACCACGGCCGAGTCGTTGACGTCGCGCTCCAGCTTCACCTTGGCCTGGGCCTCGAGCTGCTGCGCGACGGCGACGACGTCGATAGGGGACGGGGCCGCCAGGGACGACGCCGCCAGGGACACGGTCGAGATGCCCGGGCCGTGGGTCGAGATGGGGGAGGGCTGCTCCGGGGCCCCGGCGGGCTTCTCGCCGACGGACATTGTTAAACGTTGGGAGACGGGATGGGGAAAGATGGGGAGATACAACAAGAAGACAGGAAATTGCTAGGACTTGTTTCTCCCTTGTTATTTGAGAAGCTTCTTCGCTTGGGAGGTAAAAGAAGAGCGAATTGAGCAACCCAGCAGCAGCAAGTTCCAACGACGCAACCCCAAGCTTAATATAGTCACCGTTCGACGAATATCTATTCCCACTCTAGGGATTAGGACTTGCATTACCAATACTAGGCGAGCGGGGACCGGGGGGACCCGACAAAAAACAACCACCAACACAATTCTGCCCCCCCCCCCCCAAAAGCCCAAAGNNACAATTCTGCCCCCCCCCCCCCCCAAGATGCCAAAAGAAGGAAGAGTATGCATAGCCCAAATGTGAGGTCAGACTGACTGCACTGCAATAAGTCGCCGGCGTCGCACCGGCAAGAGTCCCCAGGGACGCGGGCGCACTTTTGTTCCCAGGCAGAGAGACAACAGCCGCAAAGATGCCTCCCCAAGTTCGAGATAGGGAAAAGCTCCGTAGTTGCGTGCGGCGTGTGCGCGTGTGTGTGGGGGGCGGCCTTCCGTCCATCAAGCATATCTCTCTCGGCTTCAGTCTCCGAAATCGCCGCCCGTATAAGATTCACACCTCAGATACATAATTAGATACCGACGTCCATGTTCCTCCCCAGCTCTGCTGACAAAAGGAAGCGCCGCTGCCTCCTCCGATTGGCTCATCTCACTTCATCGCCTCGTCGGCCGCACCGTGAGACGCTCACTCGGCATAAGACGTCAGTCACCAAAGGGCCAACAAGGCTCATCCTTCCTCTCCAATCTTTTCATTTTGCATTCCGTTTCGTGTCGAGCCCGTAGCAAATGTTCCTTTCCTTGTTCCTATGCCCTGGCGAATCCCTATCCTGCCTATTCACCTCTCCCTCCCACGCCGCCGACTCGGTCCGTCCAAAGAATACAGCAATCGCAAAAGGAATCACTCCCCTCCTTGAAATCCTATTCCGCAGTCCTATCCCGCAGAGTCCCTGCCCCCTCCCCCCCGCCCAGAACAAATCCCTGGCCGTGAAGTGCAACCGTCGCCGTCCCCGAGAAACGTCCGAAAATCAAGGCAAGCAAACGCGTGCCGCCGTCAAGCACACGCAAATCCCAAACGAGACAAAATAAAAAGAAGACGAAATTTCACTCAACTTTCCTTTCTCTGGCTTCTTTGCTTCGTTTCGTCCTTTCCATTGCCAATGCCGCCCTGGTTCTTTGGAGCTGATTCTCGAAGAAAAAAAAAAGAAACAATCGTACACGTAGACACTTTGAGGAGAGAAGAAATGCCCGCGTTTCCCTCGCGAGCCCTAGTGTTCCATAACATCATTATGTTTACCGATGTGCTTCGTCATCTCTCCCCTTCGCCTCCTGGGCCTTATGCGCTCCAAATCTCACTCCCTGCCAAGTCTGCATCCTCCCAGTCCCCGTGCCGTCATCCACCTCCCGTGGACGTTGGCGGCTGGACCGTCGAGCTCCGCCCTGGCTCTTACCGTACTAATGGTAGTTGCCTCCCCAGCCACGCTGCTGCTGTTGCTGCTGGTTGCCGCCGTAGTAACCGCTGTTGCCGAATCCGCCCTGGTTGTTGTACGACCCGTAGGGGCTGTTTCCGTGCTGGCTGTTACCCGCGTTGCCGCCCATGCCGTACGCGTTGCCGTGGAGGCCGTGGTTGCCTTGGAGCTGGCTGGAGTATCCGCCGTAGCCGCCAATCTGGGAGTTCTGGGGGGGCGGGAGACCGCTCTGCGCCGCGGGCGCGTTGTTGGCCGCAGAACCTGGTCGGGCACCGCCCATCGAAGGTGAGGGACCCGAAGCCGTCTTGGCGTCGCCAAATGGCTTCAAGTCGTCAGTCGCAGTCCCGGCAGTGGGCTGTGTCGCGCTGTTAAACGACTGCCCCTGCGATTGGAAGGAAGAGGGGCCTCGCGGAAAGGTGTCGTGAACGCTGCCAAAGGCGCTGCCGCCAAGTCCAGGCTGGCTGCCAGCCTGGCTGGTGGCAGCTCGACCATAGTCGCCCAGGCCAGAGGCACCGAGGCCCGTCTCGCGGTGGAGAGAAGACTGCCCGAAGGCGGCAGGGGACGAGGAGTGGTCGTAGGGGGCGCTGGGCGAACCTCCATAGGGTTGCCCGTACATGTTGCCCTTGCCATACGGCCCACCAAAACCGCTGTGGCCGTATCCCGAGTAGTACTGGTGGTAGTAAGGGTTGCTGTAGTAGGGGTGGCTGTATCCCGGGTACTGCTGGCTGTGAGACTGCTGCTGCGAGCCCTGGCCTACGGGCTGCTGTCCCTGACCAGGCTGGCCTTGCTGACCGGGCTGCTGGGCGGGTGGCTGGCCCTGGGGAGGCTGCTGCTGAGCCTGCACGGTGGGGTTGGGAGTGCTGGTGCCGCTGTTCTGCGCCTCGTTGGCCGTTGCACCAAATCGGGGCTGGTTATGCAGAGCACCGCTCTGAGGGTACTGGCTGAGGTTATCCGTCTGCGAAGCACCGTAAGCGCCAAAGGGTCGTTGGGAGGGGGCATCCTGCTGGCCCTGTGCTCCCTGCTGGCCAAACTGTTGATTGTAGTAGTTGTATGCGTTTCTGTCGGGTTGGTTCGAAGTGTAGTAGGACGCAAAGTCGCTGGGCGCCGAGCTGAAGGCGCCAGCGGGTTGCTGGGGCTGAGAGGTCTGGGCCGAGTAGTTATCGAAAGGGGGTTGAGAGGCGGGCGTGGTCTGTTGCGCGAAGGGGTCGAGGGGCTTCTGAGGCACCACTGCGGGGGACTCCTGGGCGCCAGCTTGTCCGAATCGCCCAAATTGCTGGGGGCTCGGGACAACAGGCTGAGCAGCAGCAGAAGCGGCGGCGGGAGCTACGCGATCATTAGCACAAGGGGTGGCGAACAAGTCGAGGGACGTACCGGTCGGGGCCGCGATCGGAGGGACTGCGGCCGAGATGGGCTTCTGGGAGAAAGCCTCTGGGACCGCAGGTTGGGTCACGGGTGGGAGAGAGGTGCGGGGGTGGGCGACGGGAGAGTCCGCAGGGGGCTGAGCTCGGGTCTCAGCCTCTTCGCGATCTCCATCAATGTCGTCCTCGCCCCCGTTCAGGTTGAAAGCACCGAATTGGACGGCAGCACGATCAACTTCACGGTTGCCGGGCATGCGGACGGCTTCCTCTTGGTCAAGAATGCGTCGTTGATGGTGGTGGTGGACAGGGGCACGGGAGGTTCGCTCTGCGGTAGCCTTGGCTGCCGAGGCTGCGAAACCGCTGAGGTCGGTTCGCTGGGCAAGGTGTTGTTGCTGAGCGGCAGAAATGGGCGTGGCGGAGAGATTGGTAGGGTTCTGTCGGGGATCCCAAGAGTCGGCCGTAGTGCTCGCAACAGTATCGGTTTGTGGGGGATGGGATTCATCGTCGAGATGCTCAAGATTCGTCTCGGTGAGCTCATCCTTGGGAGGTACAAGGGCAACCTCAGCCTCGATCACAGGGGTTTCGACAGTGGTGGCAGGTTCGATGACGGGGGTAATCTCGGGCTCGGGCTCAGCAGTGACGGGCTCAGGCTGGGGTTCGGGTTCGGTTGGTTCGGTGACGGGTTCAGGTTCAACGGGTTCAGGAGCAGGCTTAGGTGTGGGAGCTTCCTTGGGCTTGGGAGGAGGGACCTTGGGAGCAGTCGACTGTCGAAGCATGCTGGCCCAGGTCTTCACTGCGGGAGCGGCAGGTTTCGAATCAACGGGAGGAATGATGGGCTGCTCGACGATAGCTTCCTTCTCCTCGGGGACGACCTCTACCTTGGCCGGTTCGACACCCCAAGCAGGGGACTCCTCCGTAGGGACGGACAACTGGCTGTTTTCTTTGTTTCGAGAGCCATTGGTGGGAGGAGGAGCAGCAGAGCGACCTCGAGCGCTGCGGCCTCCTCGCTCTGTGGCTCGGCCGCGGGCTCGGCCTCCCTCTGAGACAGTACGGCCACCGCGAGTGGCTCTAGGGCCGGAAGATGGTGCGTCGATGTTCGAGGGGGCAGGAGTTGCCTTTGCGCGGGACGTCTTCTTGGGCTTGGAAACCTCTCCCCATTGAGAGATTGTGCCTACAGCGACAGATTAGCAAAACATTGACGACAGGGTGATGGCGCGCAAAGGATTTTCTGGGTTAGAGTGATGGGCGGGCAGGGGAGTGTTGTTGTTGTGCGCGTGCGCATTGATTCAACGTCTTGACCGCGAAATCGGCGTGCGGTGTGGTTTGGCAGTTGGGGAAAAAAGAGGCCACACGTACCCTCAGCGATGCGGGTGACGGCTTCGTTCTCGTCGCCGTTGGTCTCTTGGAGTGCGAAGAGCACGTCGACCTCGGACCAGTCGGGGAACATCTCGCGGATGACGGCCGTCTTGTCGCCATATAGCTTTCGAAGCTCGCCAATGTCGCCGCCTTCTTCGTCAAACGCACCGAGTGACTCGTCGGCCTTGTGATCGGCCTTGTCGCCATTGGTCCTGCGGCCGCCCCGACCGGCGAAGCCTCCTCTACCGCCGCGGCCGGAGCCTCTGCCGCGCGAGGCGGACGACCGTGAGGTCACTTCGGACATGGGGGGTATTTGGGTGTGGACGTTGTGATAGCAGTGCTCGACTGGAAGGTGAGCCCGTCAGCTGTCCTCTGCGGAAGCAACAGGCAGGAGGGAGGAAAAGGTCGAGGGAGACCGAATGGAAGATCGACAGATGGGGGCGTCGATGAAGCAGAGCCAGATGATGGGGAAGCGTTGGAGAGTGCTGGGTAGGGAGAGAAGAAAGAGGCACGAGGTTTTCCCCAGAAGCAGAGGAAAGGTTCAGGTTACGAAGGTTTTGCCTTAGCGGCTGGTGAATGGTTTGTGAGTGGTGACGGCCCAGCACGACCAAGCCCCCCCCCCCCCTTTGGGGTCTGGTAGCGCCCACCGCGTCGGCTCAGGCGATACCTGCCGCCGTAGGCCTTAGTACCTGAGGTACCTGGTACCTGGCCGCAAGCAGCAGCAGGAGCCCAGATCGCCCTGGCCGCCTTGTACCTCCCTTCAATGCAGCACATTCACCGTCTGGCCATTTCCAGCGATGTCACCTCAAGGCTTCTGGTAATTCTAATAGAGAGGTACTTCTGCGAAAATACCTGGAAAATACCCGAGAAACCTGAAAAAATAGCATACCCAAATTCAGGACAATTCAGGTACCAGCTCGCCATTGGGTGGCGCAACGGCGTTGCCGTGGGCACAAGGTACCTCGACATCAAAATTCCACTCCAGAGACTTGCGTTTTGCCCTGACACAACCTGGTGCCCTTGTCACTCGCGCTTGTCCCGATGGTACCACCCTGTCCTGAATGGCTGAGTCGCAGCCCTCCGTCCAAGGCCGTAGGTATTTGGCCTCTCCTTCTTCCATTGTCCTCGAGCGTTCAAGACATGGGTCATGACTTCAGCATCGTCAAGTGATATCGCAAAGACCTTCATACCTCCGCCTGCATCCCAATCGAGCTTCAGCACAATTGCTCTCCCGCACCCAGGTAGGTCCCTACACGAAGATCACGGCATCACGCAAGGCATGCGAGGCAGCAGGGCGGAGGGGGGGCGCGACCAGGCCTGTAGGCGAGACGAGGCAAACCAACGAGTTCCATTTCACACAGGGTACTTCGTAAGCTCCGAGGGCATGACGCATCGTGGAGCGACTCGTGCAGACAAAGCCCAAAGCAAGAGATCACGAGGGCTGCGCTCGGTGGAGAGACGGTCATGATCAACTCGGAGGCAGGGCACTTGACAGATCCATGCCAACGTCAAACCTCCAGCATGCCTCGGAAGCGACGCTAAGAATCGAGTGCAAGGAGCTTGGCCCTGCCCAGGTCACGCGTCGGCGACAATCATGGCGTTTTCGCTCCCATCTGCGACTTTTGCTGCCTCCCTGCATAGGTTGGCGCCATTGTGCATGAAATGGCTCGCTCGCTTCAGGCCTCGCCGAGGTTGCGAGGCATGGGCAATCAATGCCTTCCTCTGATCCAGACGTGTCGACAGAACTTGTCCCTTGGTCAGACGATGCCTATCCGACGTATCACCAAGTTTTGTTTGCTTTCTCGAAGCCTCCGTGTGCGGCTTGTCTTTCAACTGCAAAGTACCTATACCTCGGCCGAGCCCCTTCTCCGCGCCTCCCGCGCAAGATCTCGATGGCCGCCCAAGTTGCGGTACCTTTATTGACACCCAAGCCCGCCCGCTGCAGGGGCCCCTTCAACCTCTAACGGAGTAGCGGGGCCCCACCGGAGCTCCTTGCTTCCACCAGCGACCTGCCGTCTGTTCCCATCTGATTGAGGAGATGGCCATCTGGGCTCAGCTGTCTCCAGCGGTGATCGCTCGAGGCCAGGTACGTACCTGTTGGAGGACTGTGCCACTAAGCGGGGCTCCTTCCCCTCAGAGGCTCAGTTGCGATGGCCCAAGAAAAGGCCCAAACAACGAGCCAATCGTCGTCAGAAATCTTCGCCAGGGGTCACATGACTCTCAGTGTGGACCCACGTGTCCCAGGCGGCTTGTCCTACCATGGCATCATGAACATCTCACACTGATCCCGTTGCTGTCTCACCACGCCATCTCAGCCGCCCTCGGTCGAAATCTCGCGCCTTTGACTCTATTGCTGGGCTCGGCCTGCCATTGGTAGCGCCTCCTATCCTCCCAATCATCATGTTTTCCACCAAAGCCGCTCAGTCGCTGAAGAACCTCTTCGCGTCCTATCACGAACCCGCTGCCCTCTCAAAGCAGCAGTCTCAGAAGTTGCTCGACGGCCTCAAGTTGTCGTTTCGAAAGCAGCTCGACCGCGAATATGGCGAGTCTTCCGACCGCCCGACCGCCCCTTCCGAACCCGCCGTTACCCCCCATCGAATGTCGGCCACAAATCGCCATCTAAAGGACATCCTCTCCAATCCGTTATTCAGCTACAACAAGGACGTTTCCTCACCGTTCCCCTCTGTACTGCCGTCACAAAAGCGCGACCCCCTCGAGGTCTTTGAACATGCCGTTGCCCGAGGAATGATGACGCCCAAGGCGGCAATTGGTTGCATGGTTGCCAAATCGAAGCAACTGCAGGCTCTGAGCCCAAATGGCAACACTCTTTTGTCCTCTGAAACCTCGTCACATGTCGTTCGGTGGCTTCAATCTTCTGGCTTGGACAAGGATCTACAATTTTTGGACAACCAGATGTTTGTTCGAACCCTGGTCCCATTCATGGTTGCCGATGGCATGGAAGAGATTGCCTGGGAGTGGCTTTCTCAGATGCTCAATGATGAGTCTACGGAGCTTTCTAACCACAAGCGCTCAAGGAGGGCGTCAAATCTACTGGCGGCCATGGTTCGAACCAAGTGTCAGGCTCAGCACGGCGGCCTGGATGCCGGCATTTCGACCATGCTGCAGGCTCAGCACATGTTCCAGAATAATCCTCTGCTTTCTGACCTGCTCGTTACTTCTTGGCGAGCCGTCTCCTGGTTCTCCACTGTCGAAGCGTACAGCCGAACCGCTGCATCGGAAGAGCTATTCGACGCGCACATGGCCACGGCCGATCAGCTGCACGCTCCGCTGCTGGTTGAACGAGCGCACCTGCACCTACATCACCCAACGCACCCCGATCACGTCCCCGCGCTTCAGTTCTTCAGGGACACCGACACCCTCCGGAAAGTGGTGGACGCCATTGGCCCCAAGAAGACTGGCATGTTCGCCGTTGGGTCGTGGCTGGCGTGCCTGGGCCACGACACGGCCAACCACCTGATTCAATCCGGCCGGACGCAGGAGGCTCAGGGAGTGACGGAGCTTCTTCAGGCCGAGGTGACGAAACTCTTGCCGCCCAAGTTGGAGCCTGCTTGAGGACGGGTTGCGGCTTTGTAACCTTTTATTCAAACGAGGCGCGGGGATCAGTCGCAGTCTCGAACTCGGCGCCATGAAGGGGCGTTTTGAACTGCCTTGGTTGGTGTGGCAACCCCTGAGCACCAGATGTGCGGCGCCGGAGAGTTGAGACATGCGCAAGAGGAGGATCCAAATGCTCAAGGACGAACCCAGGATAAGCATGCAGCTCATTAACGCTGGCCATGATGATACCACAGAGACAGCCAGACTCGGGATCTAGAATATGATCCTGGAGGACTGCCTGGGACAACAAAAAAGGTCCCAGCAGGGGCAAATGATCCCACAACAGAATGAAATAAAAGATGACTTTTTTTCATCAAACTTGATATATAATGATTTCGCGTGCTACGTAAACAAATCATCTATTTTGCCTCGGCAGTCATTCCCGTCTCCCCTTTTATTCACACCTCCCCCAGCCAGACTCTTCTTACTCGCGATCCGAAAAGCCCTGAAACTCATCCTCCTCGTCGACTCCATCCTTGGGCGCCGCGCCCTCACCATTCTCCCCGTCCCCATCATCCTCATCCCCATCGTCGTCGCCAACGTCCTCAATCTCAAACGTGCCCGCAACGTCCCACCTGTCGCCCCTCGCGCTCTCGCTGACGTACTTGACGAACTTGAGCGTGTCGCTGTCGCGCAGCACAATGGTCATCTTGTTCCACGCCGCCGCCTGGAAGAAGAGGATGTTGTCGTCGTCGCCGCTCGTCTTGTACACGGCCGCGTCCTCGTCGGCGTCGCCGTCGCCCGCCATGTAGACCTCGTGCCCGCCGACCTCTTCCGACTCGGCGGGTGGCGCCTTGTCCGCCTTTTTCGGCGGCGCGGCGGCCTTGCCTTTGCCCTTGCCCTTGCCCTTTCCCTTTCCCTTTCCCTTTCCCTTGCCCTTGCCCTTGCCCTTGCCCTTGCCGTTCTGGGCGGCTTCGGCCTCTTCTTCCTCTTCCTCCTCCTCCTCGTCGTCGTCGACCACGTCACCCCAGCCGGGCGTGGGCGTGAAGCCCAAGTTCACCTCCAGCCTCGGCTTGCCCTCGTGGCCCGTGGCGAGGGTGTAGTCCAGCCCGCGCCGGAAGCGACGGGCCAGGAGGTCGGCGCTCTCGACGGTGCACCCCGTGGCCATCTGCAGCCAGCGGCGGAACTGGCGGCCGGGCAGGAACACGTCCAGCAGCTCCGTCACGGGCGACGACTCCTCCGAGGGCCCGCGGGACCCGTCGCTGGGCTGCCGGTAGAGGTAGCGGTACTTGTGCGGGGGCTTGGCCACGCGCCAGGCCGTCGTCTTCTCGATGACGGCCGTGTCGACGGGCGCGGGCTTCCTCTCCTCGGCCTCGACGTGGGCCTTGAGCTTGGCGGCGAACTTCTTGGACAGGATGTCGGGCAGGGTGATGCTCGAGTTCTCCTCAAAGTGCTCGGCGATCTGCTCCAGGACGTCCGGGGTCAGGTAGTTGGGCGCCATGTACTTGAGCAGGAACTCGAGGTCGGCCTCGTCGAAGCCGGCGTCGTCGTCGTCGTCGTCATCCTCGCCCTTGGGGTCCTTGACCTTGACGGGCCGCGGCCGCGGCAGGTCGTACTGGGCCGGGTTGCCCTGGAGCTGCATGAGGCCGCTGTTCTTGGCGTTGCGCTCCTCCTCGCCCTCGACGTAGCCGTCCTCGCCGAGCTGGGGGATGTGAAACCAGCCGCTGATGGCCATGCGGACGCGGCCGCCGTCCTTCTCCAGCTGGGCCTTGGTCTTGGCGCGGTACACCTCCTCGACGTCGTGGAAGCTCTCGCCCGGCTGCACGGCGAAGAAGCTGAGCTGGTTCCAGGCCGGGGGTATCACCATTGTGACGTCGGGCAGCGGGGTCCGGGCCACCTCGCCGCCCTCGTCCTCAATCTCCCGCACGGGGAACAGGCGCAGGGCGCCGCCCCATTCGGGCCGCCAGGCCTTGTCCGGGTCGACGAGGTACAGGATGTAGCTGACGCGGCGGCTGCCGATGACGTCGTCGTGGCAGAGCAGGTAGCAGCCCGGGGTGTAGATGTTGATGGCAATGTCCGTCTTGCGGCCGCTCAGCGGGCCGCAGTTTGTGATGTGGGAGACGTAGTCGCGAAAGGCCTCGGAGTAGACGGCGTCGCGCAGCTTGAGCAGCGAGGGGAGCTTGGCGAGGGACTCGTCGTCGAGGCCGTCGAGGTTGGCCAGGTCGCCCGACTGGTGGATCTTGTAAATGTCCGTCTCCTTGGGGGTGAAGGAGACGTTGGCCTTGATCTCGTCGCGGACCGACCGCAGGAGGGCGTCGTCGACGAGCCCGTCAATGACGGCGTGCTTGTAGGGGGCCGACGCCGCGTACTGGCGCGTGTAGGACGCGAGCACGTCCTTGTCGAACAGGCCGCGGCGGAAGCGCTGCTTGGCCACGTCGGCGCTCAGAGCTGCGAGTTTAGAACCATCATGTAAGCGGGAGGAGCTCCGGACCGGAGACGGAGAACGGGTTGAGGCTGCTGCGTACAGGGCTTGGGCCGCTTGGAGGCGGCCTTTTTGGAGCCAATGCTTGACTCTGCTTTTCTCTTCATGGCGGCGGAGCTTCAATTGGAACAATGCGAGCGTGTCGGGGGGCGATGGCGGTGCAGAAAGGAAGAAGAAGAAATGGGAGAGAAAAAGTGCGAGCTGCGCAGGACTGGAGCAGAGGCAAAAGGTGGGCTGACGTCGCCGACTTTTGTCTTAAAAATTCTGGCTCCGAAATCGACCCATTTTCTTGGGGCGGTTGGGCCTTGTACCTTGTCTCTGATGGATGAGCGACCTCAGCTGTTTTGCACGGCGCACAATTCGTTTTTTCTTGTTTTCATTTCTACATGGGCTGTGTCGTGCTCACGGCTGCCTTCACTTGGCCAATCATTGATGCGCCAGGAGGCGTGGTTGTGTTGCAGGTGGCTGAAGGGCCATGTACACCGATGCCGCTCTCAGCGCAAGCCACACCGAGAGAGAAGTGCACAATTGGTAGACACATGGCTGTGTGCATGAACTACGGGCCAGCTGATGATGATATCATTACCTCTGCTACCTAGACTACTATAATTGGACGTTTACACCGCGATTGGGATCTCAATTGCTCATAAGCAGGGGCTTCCGTCAGATTGCCCCAGCAGAAATGTTGCCTTGGAGTCTTGGTAACGCCCATATCATGCGCAGGCGGTAGATATTCAATATCGTAGCTCTCATCATCACTCCCATCACATCTGAATCTAAATCCTCGTCGGAACAATAGAAAAAAGATATTCAACATTTACCAAATCGGCGCCATTCGTCTCATTGTCCATAGCTCGACGTCATCATCTCACCCCAACTCCTGGTCTCGCTGATATTCCGCCCACCCCAATCAGATCACGCAAACAGAATCTCAAATCTTGGAAACTCGCTCGTCCACCGTCTTTCGCAGCAGAGCAATCACCTCGGCCGGATCCTTGGCGCCAAACACGGCACTGCCCGCCACGATGACATTGGCTCCCGCGTCCGCCGCCTGGTCAATGGTGCCGGGTCCCAGGCCGCCGTCGACCTCGATGTTCAGCTCGGGGTACTTTTCCCGGAGCGCCTGGACCTTGGGGAGCTCCGACGCCATAAACTTCTGGCCGCCGAATCCGGGGTAAACCGTCATGATGAGAACCATCTGATCAATTGTCAGCTCTGAAGCTCGCGTCTCTCAAGGGGACCATTGGGAGAAGGGCAGCCGTACGTCGGGGCGTTCCTTCTCCTCGGAGTTTTCCAAAAACTCCCACAGCACGTCGACAGATGTATCGGGCTTGATGGCAATGCCGGCGAGGAGACCCTGGTCGTGAATGTATCGGATCAGCGCCTTGGGGTTGGTCTTCTCCTCGGTCGTGTCCTCGGGGTTCTCGGCAGCACTCGAGAAGGCCGCCTCGTAGTGGAAGCAGTAGAGATCGCAACCGGCCTTCTTGAACTCCTTGACCCATTTCTTGGGCTGTCACTCCATCGTCAACCCCACGTTCCAGCAATTGTATCGAGGGGGTGGAGAGGCATTTACCTCTGCAATCATCATGTGGCAGTCGAAGGTTCCTCGTCCGTGGTTCTCGGTGGGCTTCTCGACGTGGCCGCGGATCTTGGCAACAACGGGAGGGCCGAAGGTGATGTTGGGGACGAAGTGGCCGTCCCTGTTCCCGGTCAGCATCGCACGGTAGCCGGAGACATGGCACTTACATGATGTCAACGTGCAGCCAGTCGGCGCCCTGCTCCATGGTGCGAGCGCAGTCATGGCCGAGGTTGCCAAAGTCGGCCGACAGAATTGAGGGAGCGATGATGGTGCTGGGGGCCATTTTCGCAGCGTCTGGGGAGGAGTTGAGGAGGAACACGAGGGGTAAGGGCAGAAAGAAGCGAGCGATGATGAGAGGTCCAGGTCGGGATCAGGGTTTGCTCAGTGACAATCAAGCAGAAACCACGAGATGGTGGGGTTGTTTTAGTTCCACGTCTCCCTCTCGGTGACGTTGGCGGGGTTTGGTTTTTGCGGGCAGCGATTGGGAGTGGATGGTGGTGGGTCGCTCTGAAGCCGACAGGCAATCCCCGGTAAGAATCCCGTCGACTCAATCTTGACCTCGACGAGAAGTAGATATCTATCCGGCTCTCGCAGAAGACGTGCCCAGATGCGACATCCAAGGGGTCGTATCGAAGCCTTCGGCCAGATAGCTCTACACACCCCTCTAGCTCATCGACCCCTGATCAACCTGCAGATGGCTGCATCGTCAACTGACACCACACCAATGGAAGCTAAGTTATGACGACACTGCATTGCCAACGGCCTGCACCGAACGCCAAATATTGACATATTCATGCAACAGATAAGAGCCACCATGCCTCATAAAATGTTTTCGTTCATTAAGGGCTAGTAGCCTGCTGCACACGGCAAGCGGCCAAATATGAGACACAATTCGCGTCCATCATCTCTCGAAAGGGAAACACCCGTCCTCCACATCCTCGGAGTACCTGGAGGTACACCCGTCGTGACGCTTGCATTCATCCATCCGCCATTACATCCCTGCCACATCGTGCTGAATATCTCGGTTGTCGCATGTCGATTCGTTTACAGAGCAAGGAGAAGGGCCACAACGGCGCCCATGACGCCGCCAGCCGCATCCAGGCCAGGCACGGCGGCGCCGGAGCTGGTAGAGGCGGGGGCGCTTGAGGATCCGGCAGCCGTCTCAGTCGACTTGGCAGCAGTGGTACCGGAAGCGGCAGCCGACTCCGTCTCAGAAGCAGCCGACTTGGCCGTCGCCGTCTCGTCGCTGGCCGTCTTGGTGGCGCTCTCGGCCTCGGTGGCAGCAGTCTTGCTCTCGGCGGCACTCTTGCTGGCGGCGCTGGCACTAGCACTCGCACTCGCACTGTTGCTAGATTCGTGGCAGGTAACCTCGTTGGGGACGGTGACGCCGACCGTGGAACAGATCTGCTGGGCGTACTTGACAGCAGCGGCTTGGCCGTCGGCATCGCACTTGTCCTTCAGGCAGCAAGCAATGCCGTTTAGGAAGTCGCTATTGCTGCAGATGCACTTGATGCCGATTTGACCGCAACCGGCAATGCTGTCTCCAGTAGTGTACTTGCTAATACAGGACGTCTGTCCGCAAGACTCAAATTAGCCGCCTTCATTTCCCGGGCCGTCATCATTGTACCGTCGAGAGACATTGATGGACGACACAATTGAGGTGCGAGGAGTCAGGGTCGACAGGCGGTAGGGGATCAACTTACGGCGCAGCTGGGGATCTTATCCAACTGGGCGGCAACCAGACCGGCGAGCAGGGCAAGAGAAACGACGGAGGCCTTCATTGTGATGGGAGGAGTAGGTAAGTAAGGTCGAGAATATGAGGCAAGTAGACGGGTAGGTTGGTAGGTCGGTAGGATTAGGGGCGAGGTCGGGCGATGATTGAGGAGAGGAGAGAAGGGCGAGCTCGGCGGAGGGGGAGGACGAGGTTTTAATTGCTCCCGTCGAGAGGGCAGTCACCAAAATCGAAAGTCGGGCAAGCTCCATGGAGCTTCTCTCCTTCTTTCAGGCACGCCAGCCCGAAAAAGTTCACTAACACGAACGAGTGTCACTACCGAGATCCGTCGCCGTCCACTTGCACCCCGGAAACCAAGCTGGCCGCTACCCACTCACACTGTCAAAACAACGCCACCAACTTCAGCCTTGGCCAATGGTCGCGTCTAGCGGGTGCTGCTAGACCTGCCGACCTGCCGACCTGGGTCTCGAACCCGGACGGAAATCCCCTGGGACGGATTCCCGGGGGACGGGGGGGAACCAGATGTGGCCGAGAAATGAATCAAAGACGGGCGAGGAATGGGTACGAGTACGAATTCCATCCGAAGGAAAGGGGGGCCGTGGTGTTGTCCCATGTCGTCAAGCAAACATCTACCTTGAATACTGGGCGTCTCAATAAAATCCTCTTGAACAGGTTTTAGTAGCATTCTCACTATTCTCGCGGCGCAGCGAAAACGCTAATTAATTACTCGTTCAACTTGGGCTGCGACTAAGATTAAAAACCTAATTTCAAAACTCTCCTCTTTCTCGACCAAAACTCTCTGCTCCCGAGGAACGTCGCCGTCTGTCTATTGGTACGGATACTGTGCGAGTGCGGACGACCTATGTCGCACCGCAGCATCATAATAATAACAACCTGAGGTGCCCAACACCCACCACGCGTCCTTAACAAAAAGAAACCCCGGTCCCGTCAATAGCAAACTAACGGATGCCATAATAGCCCGCACGTCAAACACTTGTCTAGAACAGGGCGACAATAGACCTCCTGCCAAGCCCGCGTCTGACGGGCTTCGAGACGAGGGGGGGAGAAAGACGCTCCGCACTGCATCCCAAAGCAGCAGCAAAAAGCATCCAATACATGCTTACGTCTTGCAAAAACGTCCATCGCAGAGCTCTGTCTGCCAGCCTGCAAAAGCCCCTTGGACAAAAAAGGGCAAGACGTGCCGCATCCGTCGCCCAACCCCCCATAGCCACATCCATCCTCCCTATACCCTCTTGCCCTGCCTGATGAGGTCCGACACCTTTGGAGGCAGTACCAGCGCGCTCCGGTCGTTGCGTCGATAAAAGTCCACCAGCGAGACCGCCGTCTTCTCGGGCAGATCTTCGTGTATGAAGTGGCCCGCCTCCGGGAACACCTGCAGCGCGTATTTCCCTATATATATATATTTCCCCGTGAGCCGTCACATCCAACAAGTCACGGGAGCGGGGGAACTATCCAAATCATACCTTGCATCTGCCCAATGGTCAACTCGGTGTCGAGCCGATCGGTGCCCGCGAGCAGCAGCAGCTTCCCGCCCCTCGCCTCCAGGAACTTCTTGCTGAGCCCCACGAACCAGTCCTCCCAGAACGGCTGCGTGGCTCCCAGGTTGGTCCGCCACCGCCACGGCCGGGTCGGGTCCGTCTCCTGGTCAAACACCAGCAGCGCGGGGACCGAGGTGCGCGCCGACACCGAGTTGCGGATCGTCCGGGACCGGATGTGCCAGTCGATCCCGGCCTGCAGCGTGGCGAAGCCCAGCGGCCGCGTAGATAGATAGGTGTGCATGCTCTGCAGCGCGTCAATCGCCGAGCCCTCGACCACGTCGAGGACGGCGTAGGCCAGCAGCGACGTTCCCAGCCGACCCGTCTTGGCCAGGTCGGTGACCACGGCGCCGCCGAGGGAATGGCCGACCAGGACGATCGAAGGCAGCTCTTTCCACTTCATCTCCCCTTTCGTCAGCTGGATCATGGCGTACAGATCGGCCGAGAGCGTGTCCAGTCCGAGGTCCAGGTTCGTGTCGTCAGGCGCGACGGTCGATCCGTGGCCCCGACAGTCGATGGAAAGAATCCCGGCCGAGGGCAGTCGTTTCCGGATCTCGCTGCCGACGACGGCAAAGGACAAGCCCGAGGATCCGGCTCCGTGGTGCATCACGAACAGGGGGCCTTTGTCGACCGGCGACGTGAGGTAGGCATGGTAGACGACGGCGGGGTCAACCTCGGAGGCCAGGGACAACTCCCGCTCAAAGTAGGTCGTCCACGGGATCTGTTCCAAAGTCCTGCCTCGAGCAAATCTGCACACGGTCAGCACTGCTCAGGCGCGGGTCGGAAACACTTACCCTTGAGGTCGAGCAAACAGCTTCTGGTTTGGGGATGGGATGACGGTGCCCGTCGACGAGACGGACGACGCCGACGAAGCGGAAGACGAATCGTCGTCTACCGGCTCCGGCAACTCGGGAACCTGGTCGGCCTCGGGCTCCTCGTCCAGCTCGTTGAAGTAGTCCGACTGGATCCCCAGCTTGGCTTTTGCCCAGGCTCGTTGCAGGTCGCTCATCGTGGACCATGGGTTAAATGGCGGGGAGGAGGAGGAGGAGAGGTGAGATCACGGCCACGCGTGACAGGGCAGCTTCGAACGTCGCTTCTGGGGGGCGCAGCCTCTCCCGCGAGGATCGTAGACGGTGGATGTTGAAGCAGTCGCCTCTGGCTTGCCCGCTGCTTCTCCCTAAGCTCTTGCGATTCTCCGCTGGTTGGCAATGAAGTTGGGCCTCGGGGCGAGTTGCCGTCAGCCGACAAATCCAATGGCGGCCCAGAATGGGGCACAGTGTTTTGGACGGTGGGGTCTGTACGCACTGTGACATGCCTTGTGCTTCTCACATCTTCTACAGTGCGAAATTCGACCCTTGCGTCCGTTTGCGTGTAGTTGTGATGATGATAAAACCAAACCTCTCTCTTAATGACGTCTTTAGCTCGCTGTATCCGCTAGGAATCACATCCCGAAGCGTCGTGGTTCTTCAACATCTTGTCACCCATATTCCAGCTACCTACGTCATAGCCTGCTTCCTTTCACAAACACCAATACCAACGCCTCCGAGTTCTTGGGTTGACCGAGACAATCAGCGATACATTTTAAAGTGAGTGCTTCCTCTGCATTATCTCTGCCCTGGCCAGCCTTATTACAAGGTTCATTGTTGCTGTCCTAGACGAGAGGGAATTACTTCCATCGGCAAGCCTACCATATAGAAGCACTCAGCAGTCCATTCCTTTCAAAAGTCATCGTCTCGAGCACCAACACGATTCTGAGTCTTTCCCAACACCAACGAGTTGCAAACTCGGGCTTTTTAGCGTAGCTCATCGGCTACTCAAACCTCGCCAATCTGGAACAAATCGCGATTTCTTTCCATGCAGGCAAGATCCTCCTCCGTGCAGACTTGCTGATCGGAGACCACAAGGATCGCCATGCCTCCGAAGACCTGCAGATGCCACCACCACCTCGCATAAATATTGCATGGAAAGGGCAAATAAGGAATCATGCGTAGTTGGTTAAATCACGGACTCAAGTCCTGTCCGGCACAAGTCGATTGTTGATGGTTGGTCTTCGAGTGGCTTACCCTAGACCAACAACAAGATCTTGAAGCATCGAGCATCGATCTTGCCCATTCTACCACCCACCATCAAGTCTCTTCCCCTCAGTCGTCGGTCAGGGGTTTGCGTAAGGAATACGCTGGATTTGAGGGGCGAGTGGAGTTATCGGTGTAATAAAAAGAAAGCAACTCTCATGTTGCCCTGGCCAAGAGCTCTGTCACAGTGCATGTGCATGCACCAAGTCAGTCGCTCTGCGTTATCAACCCCCCTGAACCAATGAGCGGCAGCAGCTTCAGTGGAAGGATGTGGTCTTCGATCCAGTCCGTGGCACCAGCTTGATGCGCTTGCATGACCGGATGAGCGTCCCTGGTGACCGGAGAAGGATGCTGGCTGGCCGGAGCCAACTTAGTTTCCACCGACGAGGAAAGCGAATTGGTTGGCTCAGATGTTACCCCTGGACGATGGCCGAAGGATTGGTCAAGGGCCGCCAGGGGAGTGGAAGGTCTGGTGACGCAACCTTAAGCCTGCATGGGTAAGATGGCTCCGACTGGAGACGAGAGATGCTAGTGTCGGCTGGGGAGGGATACCCAGAGTGCACACGTCCCTGCGGACCGGATTAGAGCTGGGGACGGCATCGCAAAACCATGCACGCAGACGTGTGAATTGTAATTAACACCGCTCTTCCTCGGAGTTCCTTGGCGAGTCTGGACTCTCATTCGTGGGGGCTTCCCGTTCTCGAGCGTGGGGGCTTCCCTGAGACTCGCATCCTCTGATGAACCTGGAGAAGATCAACTACCACTCCCCAGCCGAGTCTTGAGATCATTGCCTCCAAGGGCATGGTGAGGAAGGGAGTCGGGGTCGACTGGGATCAGTTTCCTGGTAGTGCCTCCCGTACACCGGGGCTCTGGCTGAGGTGATTCGCTCAAAAGACTTGGTTGGGAGAAACAAGTCTTGCTTGCGGAGCCGACCACAGTAGATCACCACCCCTGAGTAGCTGAATGGCGATGTCGAGCTGAATCGCAATGAGTGACTTGTTAGGTATGACAAAGCTTGACTGGCTTGTCTTACCAGGAAGGGAGTCAGGGTCCCTCGGAAAATTTCCTGGGGCTCCAAGGTTATTGGCTGTCCGCCGTGGTAATATCCGGAGATCTAGTCTAATTGCCGATCCGGGAGAAGGCTGCATCCACATGGCACAGCCACAGGGAGGGAGAGGTCCTGCAATGCAACAAGCCACGTCGGCTTGTCCGCCCGTCGTCGCGAGCGCCGTGAGAAGAGAGACTGGTGGTAGACGACCGCATCTGCACTTCAGGCTGCACCCCAGGTTATTCTTCCAAGAGAAACGTTGCCCAAGCCTCCCCTTTTGCCAAGAACCCGTCGTTGGGGGAGCTCCTGCAGCTCTGTCGTCGCTTTGATGACCAAGAGTCACCCCGAAGAAACCATTGGAATGACGAAAGCTCAGGGAAGAATCGTCATGATGAGTCAGGCGAAGGGCAGAATCGCAATGGTACTTTGCCCATTCATTATTGCCCATGCCAGAGATAGGGCAAATCGGGCTTTCCGCATATGAGAGCAGATCCCCCTACTCCAGGGATCATCACACACTCCAGTCTCCAGCGCCTAAGCCCAGTCGAGCTGGTGGGCCAGCAGAAGTGATCTTGGTCAAGGGCTGCGAGATGTGGTGCTGGGAAATCTGTCTGCCCCGCAGAGTGTCTTGGCCAAATGCCATTGCCCGGCGGCAACTATTTTTGTGATTTGTCGGTGGCGCTGGGTCATGTCGCTAGAGCGGCACAAAACGAGACGAGACGACAGAGAGTCCGTCCGGATGCAGGTCGTGGATGACAAGAATATCATGGCCGGGGCTCGAGTCAGGCTCAAGGGGTCCCTTGGCAAGCACGCCCGAAGTAGCAGCTTGTGGTTAAACTGGGTGGTTTTCCCCCAATAGATGCAGGCGTTTGTGTCTTCGTCCATCGTTTGGCTCCCTTCCTACTCATGGTTGCTTCGACGAGTAGGTCGGTCCCGACAAGTGATCGACGGTGAGGAGGGAGCCTGTGAGCAAGCTTCAATGGGAAACTAAACCAGTTCGGTGCCCTTGCATTCCGTGCGAAACCCGGGCGCCGGATGAGGAGCGTGAGGGAGACAAAACTCCCCAAATACAGAGAAAGACAGACAGCCAGACCGCTAATTCAACAGACTACCTAGCATGGCCGAGGCAAGACGGTGTAAGAGGCAACTTGTGACGTCCGCGTGCCACTCGCCTGATTATGACGTTTCCCAAGCCTCCAATGGCTGTGGTTGCTGCTGCGGTTCGAGCCGTCCATCTTTTGGAGGGGAAATGGCGACGATCAATACCTGATGCAATTCGCGAGCACGGGGCCGGGGTGGACTTTGCGGAGAAACCAGAGGTGCATCCGTGGCAAGCTATCGTGACGCTCCGTAAGGCTGGGCTGCATCTGTTCCGGTACGCATCCGTACCGTCGATCATGAAGCTGGTGCCATCCGGAAATTTTGGGGGAGCGGCCGACGGCCTAATTCGACTGGCGGCGGAGACGGACTGCGGATGTTGCAGCGGGAGAGGCCGGAGTTGGCGCATCGGCCCTAGAGGCCCAAAACGGCGCGCTTGGAGAAGACGACGAATGCGACGAGCCAGTGTCGATACATACAAGCGTGACACAAGTTGAGGCCTCTCCGTATGTGCCGATAGCGACGTCGTAGCCGTTGCGGGAGTAAGACGAGCTTCCGGCCGAGGTGGATGGGGTGACCTGCACACAGGCAAAAAGGAGGGCAACGCAGTCACGCAGTGTGACGCAGCGTCTTGCGAATGGCATCTATTGCCCGGCTCGGCTTGGAGTATGGAGCCACGAATGGAGGGGCACCGCGTCTTGAGGGGTATATACATGTCTTTTGTTTATTATTGTTTATCCTCGTCTTGTCCTTGCAGCTGAAATGGTGCAATGCCTCGTTGTAGGACGAGCCGAATTGAACCACTCGACGCCACAGTTGAGAGATGACTTCGGATGTCGCGAACACGGCGTTGACGTGAGCGTGGGACGACGACGGGGGCAGCGACACATTTGCAAGACCCTGTCATGTCGAAGTCGGCAGTCGAGAGAGGGGAAATCTTTTTGGCGGGAGGATGGACGGGTGGAGGAGGTGGAGGAGAGAAGGAGGAGGAGGTGGTGGTGCAACTTGTGGTGGTGCACTGGTGGTGGAGGAAGGAGCGAAGGTGGAGTAGCGCTTGCGCCGGGGCCGATGAGAGCGTAGCTAACGAAGTGGGGGATTTTGCATGCGCGGGGCGACATGTGGTCCGTGCACATGCGGGAGCCGATTTCCCGCACTACGAACCTCTCGGTTGAGGCAAGAGCCAAGGCCACGCCGCCCGTCAACCCTCTTGCCCCAAGCAGTTAGCAGCTGGTTTAATCGCTCGACGAAAGCTCTGCTGCCACTCGGCTCTCCCCAATGATGGCCCTTTGGTCCTCATCCCCTCACACCCGCGTCCATGGCCTGAGAAGGTTCCGCAGACGAGTCCAAACACAGCTAGCCCGTCACCCTCCTTTTAATGAGAGAGGGCCTCAAACACCTGGCGCTGGCCCGGCCCGTGGGCCAGAGCCAGAGCCAGAGCCAGAGCCATCATCATGGCGACTCCCCAAGACCGAAGACTCGCGTCAGATCTCCAATCGTCAGTCAAATCAAATTCAGCGGGCCTCAACATACGTGCCGATGGCTAAGGCATCTATGCATGGGAAGATCTACCTACTAACGTAACGTGGGCTTGACATCGGACACTGCATACTGCACTCCCGCCGCAGCTGTGACGAAATTTCACCACACGTCAACGCCCATCGAGGTTGCATCGGGCCTCCCGCACGTCTCCTAGTCACAATCGGATCAAGACTCTCCTGCTCGTCCTGGAATAGACAGCAGTCCATGTGGGGAGCCCATCGTCGATTCGATTCTATCCTTGGTCGCAAATCTATCCTGTCAACTCGAACTGCGTGGGATATCCTTCCACTCTCGCATGTACATGTGCCTGCTGTACGATAGAGATTGTGGAACACCCCACCTTCTCACAGCCATGGCGTCCAATGTCTTGAGGACCCTGCGTACCACACATCCCGATCAGGGGTTTCTGCCTGTCCGACGCCCCGCGTCGTCCAACCCACGCGCTCCGCCAATACTTGTGTCACCTACGGATACAGGCCTACCGAATGCGCACTCCTCAATACGAAGTATCTGGCTGCCTCTCGCCGTGGCTCGTTGCATCCGATACGTGGCTGCGTACTGGGTACGAAGGGCAGGTATAGGGGGTTGTAGGTGCAATGTGCCCCGGGCATCTGGCTGTCAGTGTGCCAGGCCCCCCTCCCCGGGCATAGCAGACCTGGGGAAATTGTTGAGGACATGGTCATTTCCCTTGCTTTACGCGCCAAAACGAGCACCCTGTGGATGAGCCCCCCGGCCACGCACGGACAAGCCTACGAGAGGAATCCTTGAAGAAATGAAGACCAAGTGCCGCCTATGCTCGTTGTCTGGGTCGAGCCTTGGCTGGAACAAGCTGATGGCCGGCAGCGACAGGCTCGGAAAACGGCAAACCACGAGAAGGGGAGAAGAAGGAAGTGGCTGCATGCAACTTACAGTATACTACTGGCCGAGGTCGGCTTGCCAGGTTTGGGCACAAGAGTTGCTTTTTCCCCCAAGGCGCTTAGATCTCGTGCGCCTCGAGTGCCTGAATGAGGAGGAAAGAGAAAACTGCGCGCTCGCGAGGACATGACGACGACGCCAAAACACATGGAGGGGAAGATGCATCACGCCCCCCGGTTTGAGACTTTTGACGAGTTGAAGTCTGTACGAGGTGAGACAAAATCTCAGAAGGGCCATGCTTTGGCAAAGCAGCCACTACGGTTCATGCTGCGTAAGTGTCATGCTCCCTTTGGTCGCACTCGGACATGCCTGTACAATGCGATGGGCCCGATTAGGAGCTGCAGGCCAAGCTCAAGCCTCAAGGAATGGCCGACCAGGAGCTAAGTGAACGCCCCTCCTTCAGCGAGGGGACTGCTGCCAAGGGCGGTTCCTCCCAGGATCTAGCTTGAAGATGAGGTCGAATTAGCCCTTGGACCCCGGTGTTGTCTTTGGTGCACCGATTTGCGCAACAAGAGGGGGGGGGGGAGAAGGGTCTGCAGTCGGGCAAACCGTCTGGACTCTGGAGGCCCCTGTCTGGCACCAATGCCGAATGTGTGAATGCTGGCTTCATGACGATGGCGCCCGCCTGGCGCACACGCTCGAGCGGGAGGGAGCATTCCAACGCAAGGCCGGATCTCATGGCGACGGCTGCGGCATCCCACCCGACACAGACGGGTAGATTAGGGCTGGTTGGGTACCCCGGGGAAAGCGTTTGAACGGTCAGCACTCAGCTCGGCCCGTCTTGGGGCGACGGCCTTTTTTGCTCTTCGTCTGCGTCACCTCGCAGCCCGTCACCAGTTGCTTGGCGGCGCCGGAGCCTCGCCGTTGATTTCACGATTCGGCAGCTCTGTTGGCCCGTTGGCTCTCCTGTGGCCGTGATGCACCAGCCATGGATGCAACAAAAGCGACGGGAGGCAAATTTGGTCAGCGTCGACCATCGGACTCGCCATGGCTCCAACCAATATTACCTTGAACAGCCGGTGGCGCCCCCTTGGGTCGAGTCGCCGTCGCCGTGGCCGTCCACTCGATATCCACCCATTTTCGTTGTCGGTACTAAGCGGTGAAATACCCACCGGCAGCTGTCGACCCATTTGATAGCCAGCTACGGATACCTTACAGTACAGCACAAAGTCCTGCGAAGCACATTCTTCTCTTCGCACCCCCTCCCCGGCCGGACCGTAGGCTTAGCTGCCGCCCGCCGTGACTCGGGGAGTCGGCGCTAGGTGGTAGGAAGTCCATCTCGACAGGCACAAGCATTCAAATATACCACCATGGCCGCCACGAACCGATTGAACTTGGGCCAGTCTTCATCCTCATCCTCAGCTCTCAACTCTCACTCGCTCCTCGGCAAGCCTCACCAGACCACCACCCCCCTCCCCCAGGAGACAACTCATCCAAGCCGTCCACAGAAGCCGCCTTTTTTAGCTTGGGTTGCTGAGCAGCCAGTCGACCTGCTCTCCTCCCTCCTCGCTCCCGGCCACCGCTGTCACGAACTTCGCTCCCCCCCCCCCCTCCTCCATTGGCCCAGTACCGTCCACCACCACCACCACCACCACCACCCGCCCTTGTGTCTTGCATCTGCGTCTACCGACTGGGCACGGTTGCTTGCTTCTCCAGTCTCCTGCATGGCCGCCTGATCCCAACAGCTCGCCGTCTCTTACTTATGAAAGGCACTTCCGCGCCAGGGCCCAGGGGTATTATTCGTGCTAGACCGACAAAACTTTGCCACCCGCCGTTGAGCTGTGTCCCCAGCGTGGCCGGCTTGTCTAGGGTTCCGCTCGGATCTGGACGTTGTGGCCCTTCCTCCCTTTACCCTTTGAGGTGCCCGGCTCTCTTCTAATTCTTTCCATGGCTGCCTCTATTTCGTTTGCCTATTCGAAACCGCAAGTTATAGACGTCGGCAACCCCTGGGCAGACAATCTGGTCTTGACGGAGCTCATGAACTCGGTCATGTCCAACCAATACCCCCTCCTGCCTCCTCTCGACGGGGACATGGACACGACGCATCCTACTTACGCTCCCGCCTACGCCGCGCCGCAAACCCATCCGTCTCACTTAGGTATGGCCGTTTCGCAACGTCACCGGTACCTGCCGGATCAGGACGCAAAATTAACGCTGCAAGGGCCCTTCTCGTCCCCGAATCCGGGGATACCAAGCCTCGCGGGCCAGCATCAGGGCATGGGGGACAAGAGGCGCAACAAGCTCGGCTATCATCGAACAACAATGGCCTGCGGTAGGTGACTTTTATCATATGACGCTTCGACGCGTGCTCTGGGCGATGCTGAGAACTCCCCCCCCCCCCGCCAGGTCATTGTCGAAAACGCAAGATTCGGTGCGTGCCTACGCTGGCCGACCTGCACGGCCGATGCGAGAATTGCATCCGTCTAAAGAAGGAATGCTGCTTTTACCCCGTCGACCAGCCTCCGCCGTCGGAAAGCCAACCCATGCAGCTAGCTCACATATCGCCCGCTCCCACGGGGGCCGTACACCCCTATCCCCCGGCAATGTCGGGCGGGAATCTAGGCGAAGTGCCCGTAAACAACCCCTTCAGTTCCGTGGCACAGCAGGCGCCACACGCGCCGACGCCGACTCTAAAATCGGACGCCGGAGGGCTGTTTCCCCTGGACACCAAAGGTTCGTGTGTACTACATGCGTCTCGCCACCGTTTGGGATACTCATAGTTGTGCGTAGCGGCTTTGCCACCGTCGAGTGACCGGCCCTTCGACTTTGCCGGCCCTCCGGCGACGACGAGTTGGGTTCCCGAAAATGCCGGCGGCTCCAAACCGGCCGACCTGAACCCGACCTGGAGGGGATACCCCGAGTCCCCGGGCAGTGCCCAGTTCTCGCCGTACGGGCCTACTACTCCGTCGGGAACGTGGACCCCAGGAAGCTCCGAGGCTGGATCTCGGGAGGACATGCCCTGGACGACTTACCCGCCGCCTGTTCGCTCCATGTCCTACGGCGGCGAGCCCGTCCCCGGTCACCAGTCGCAGTACCCCCCGGTGCCCCAGAGGCTGCAGTTTGACCGGCGAGCGTCCACCCTGTCCGACGTCTACGCGCCCTCGATGGAAGCAAGCGTCCCGGCGGGCATGGAGCCTCCGGGGCCGCTGTCGGCGAGGACGGCTCCCCCGCCATCGTTTGGGGGATGGACCGGAGCTCAGCAAACGCCGTCAACCACGGCTTACACGTATCCGGCCTGGGGACACGAAGAAGATGGGACGGGCCATGCGGGATTCGCCGAGCATGGACACCAGCTGGTGGGCAACAGGTCCCCGCACAGCGCATACTTCGCCACCAGATGAGAAGACTGTCACGAGAGAGCAACTCGGCAATATCTTATATATATGGACGGTCGGTCGTTCTCGAGCCGCGGGATATGGCTTGTGAGGTCGGAGAGACGGGGTCTGGAGTAGAAATTGTCTTCTTGCAATTCTACCATAGTTCGATGGGGGATGCCCCTATCAGGCCTTTCCCGGGAAGGCTCGAACACCATAGAGGCATGACGAGAAGGATTGGTCTCTGTCGACGAAGAGGGAGCTCGAAAGCTTGACCTAGGGGGGGAGGGGGGGGAGCAAGGGAAGCGGCAGAATCACTGCTGCGCCGAAGATGTTAATAGGATAATCTTGAAATGAGTCATGAGGTATTGGGGGTCCAGGGGGGTCAAAGAAAAAAGAAAGGGAAAAATTGGAACTGGTTGATTTCATGACTGATTCGAAATCCAAGTGTTGATTGAAGCTGAGATCCAAGTTGAAGGAACACGAGCCATGCGCAACGAACGGGTTGCGACATCCGCGATGCATTGTCTCATGTTGGTCGAGAAGCGAAACCGAGAATACAAGAACAATACTTACCTAAGGTAGTACTTGGCTGACCAATTCCCTATTCGAAATTGCCGAAGGGAACTGGATGTACCCAGGGAACCTGAAGAGCTGAAGGGATGCCCTTGGAAAGGTGACATTGTTGAAAAATTGCAAAAGGAAAGAGCCACCACGACGTGCGTTCCTCGACACTTTTCTCTATCCGACACCATGTTTCGGGACGTTGAAGAGAGACGAAGCGTATAGTCGCTCTGATAGGCCAACCGGCGCTGCCGTGTTCTAATCAGCACCAAGGGTGCCCCTGCCCGTCCCGTCCGCGGGACAGAAAAAAAAAATTGCAAGGGATAAGAGACACGGGAAGGAACGAGAGAAAATTTGCCCCCCCCCCTCTATTTTCTCTATCTCTCGCCTTTTGCAGCGGCTCGGAATGGTCACCTTTGGAAATCCTCCGGGCGGCATAATCCAGAAAGAAGCAAGGCCAATGACGTTATCCCATGGGAACCATTTTTCGCTCCCAAGGTGTGATGGGGTAAGAGAGTCCCGCGGTGGCAAATCGCGGGAAAGGAAGTTCAGCTCCCCCACCGGACTGCTCTCAGCTGTACAAGGGACGGATGGAGATGCATCGGATCGATGCCGCTTCCTCACGAGGACGAGGCCCAATGGTGTTGTTGCCTTTGCGAGGACGCTCGATGGAGCTGAAAATCAAACCGAGGGGTGACACGGGTGTGTGTGTGAAAGAGGGGGGGGAGGGGATGGGGAACAAGGACGGGAGGGAGGAGGGGGATGCAAACTACTGGGAAACTCCCTCCGCGAGAAAAGAAGGAACCCCTTTGCCTTCCGAAGTGAATAGCCCCGAGTGGCTTCAGCAGCTTCGGAACTTTGTTGCTTTGAATACATGCCGTGCTTCAGCTTGGCCGGGTTGGTACTCGGTTACTACTACCCAGAGGCGTGGGTGTAGGTCGATTTGGAATCTTTCCTGTTCACACGCCTGCTCTCAAGGAGGTTTGTCATCGTCCTCCTCCTCCTCGGGCTTCTCGATACATGGAACCTGTCAAGTGTCACCAGCCCGCAGAATCTACTTGGCCCCGTGGGACATAAAAGTGCCCGCCTCCTGCCGGCTGTTTGCACTCGATACTACCACCGCCAGCACTGCCTTTCCAAACAGTATCCAGTCCCTTGCAGACAGCCGCCTTCCAGGACGGAAGAGTTTGATGCCCGTCTGGGAGTCTCCGTTTCCGGCGCAGGCCACCGCCGCAACTCGTTGGGCTGGCTCCAGCCCCCCCTGCCGCTACCGCTACCGCAGAGTCAACTACGTACGAGTGCCGAAGCTATCCGAGCCATTGGGTATCGGATCCCCTGGCAGGGATCTAGCAAGTCATGGCTTGGCCTCGACTGTGACTGAGCCCAGGACGACAGGGTTCGGAGCCGGCTGGTTGCCAGCAGACCCCCCCCCCCCCCCCCCCCCCCCCCCCCNNGACCCCCCCCCCCCCCCCCCCCTTGAGCCCGAGTCAAACTCGCGTGCTGACCAAGCATTGAACGCCTAGCAGAGACACGTCAGAAGAAGATTAACGACGCCAGGACGGCCTTGTCCATCAGATGGACCGTTTCCCTAGCTCGGCTTTTACACGTCTGCCCCAGGTGGCTAGTTACTCCAACACGTCAGAGGACAGCCAGATGGGTACGGCGAACATGGTTTCCCTCGAGACCAACGCCCGCGCCTAGCAACCGCAGTCCAGCCCGTCGTCGAAGAAGCGTCCTTGTCGTCCTGATGAGTCGCTCGAAATTCGTCAAAGCTCATTCGACTCCTTTTGAGAGGAGATTGAGTAGTGGTGTGGGAAATAAAGAGTCGCGAAGCTGGGTCAACGATGCCAGTACCTACCTACCTCGTTACGACCTCTTGCCTGATACCTGGTACCTGACCTCCTATCTAGTCTCCTACCTACCTTCATACCCGTCTACCCTTCATACCCATCTACCCTTCTTGCCTGCTACCCTTCTACCCTCTTACTCTTTTACCCTCCTTCTCTCCTTATCGTCGATGACTATGATGGTTGGTTGGTAGCTTGTCTCTACTTCAAACACCCAGAGTATCGAGGTCCATGACATGGCTCGTCACACCGTCCCGGCAGATTCGACATCTGGCGACCTGGTGGCATCGTGCCAATACGTGACAAGGACAAGTCGAGAACTGAGCCACGTCGGAAGTCGTTGAAGCGAACCAGCAGCGGCCGAGTACGCAAAACACCTACCCTCCTACCATCCTGCTCTCCTACTCTCTTACCCTCTTAGCCCTTTGACCTCTTACTCTTTTACCCTCCTACCCTCCTACTCTCTTACCCCTTACCCCCTTACTCTCTTACTCCTTCACCCTCCTACCCTCTTACCTTTCCGCCCACTTACCCCCCTGCCTCCTCGCCCGCACAGAGCCAGAACAAACGTTCAGGCCGAACAAGGTGAAGAGTTCAGCTTGGGATTCGTCGGCATCTAAAGTTTCGTCAAGGCCTGTCTATTCGGTCTTCCGTTGTCAACAGACCGAATGCGTCTACACGGAGTCCGGGCGGTCTCACTGACGAGTACTCCGTACCCGTTGAAGGATTCTGCGGGAGCCATTACAAGTCGCATCTTGTCGGAATCCGCAAAAACCGCGTATAGGTGCTTGCAACGCTTCTCAAAGGTAACTATATGATGCCCTCTGCTCTACGGCCGTAAACGTCAAGGGAATGTGAGGTGAGTGAACAGATTCCTATGTCCTCTATATCTATGTACCTCCATCATCGCTGCCACAATCCTCGCCGCCGCCTCCTGCTCCTGGTCGCTCAGTCACGCCCTCTCAAACTCGTTGCCCTGTCGTCACTACTACATCTTCAACCTGAATCTGGGCCAGCGTGAGGGGATCGAAAATCAGCCACTTCAGCTCCAGATACTTGTATATGAAGCGGCCAAGAGAAGCTCGAATCTCCTGCGTCGACTCGGGAAAGGGGCGTTCGTCCAGGAGAAGTGGGCGATGCCCCTGGTCAGCCGCCACTTGGCTCCAAAGCTGGACGATGTTGTGATTGACGCCATGCATTCTCTCCCAACTGCTTCTCCAGGTTATCGCGACCTGTCCGTGTTCGTTTCTGTACCGGAACAGGTAGCCAAACCCTGCTGGGCTGGAACCCCAAAGTTCCAAGACGCGTAGCTTGGGCAATTTCTCGACTGCCTTTGCAGCTGCGTAGAGTGTTGTGTTAACGAAGTCTCTCGATACTCGTTCGCAAATGAAGGCCAACGGGCTAAGACTGAGGAATTCCAGCCGTTCCCACTTGAATCTAGGCTCTATCCAGATTTCCTACAAGATACACAAAGCATCGACCTGAGAGGTGGCGCCGAATTCCGTCAGCCCATGGCAGCCGCGACTGATGGCCAGCAACTTTGCCATCTCTCCGACTCTGGAACAATGGGGGTAGCCTCTTCTGAAATCATACACAAGCCGCGGCCATTGAGTCAAATGAAGCTGTCGTAAAGAAGACGGCAGAGATGGTATCAAGCGCGTCAAGTACCCTATTGTCCAAAACTTAGCATTGACCTTCGCTTCTCAGTACCTGTTTAGCCGACATACCATCGGCTAAAGCCTTCGCCTTCAAAACGTCAGCTTCAAATCTTGTCTCCCATCGCAAGCATCTCAAGGCGACCAGGCTTTGGCGCAATATCTGCGCGAGCGACTTGACGTCGATGGTTCTGCAGCCATGTCGACGGATGAGGAGCCCCTTGACGATGGGAACCTTTGGAAGAACTGGCACTGTCGGCCTCAATTGAATAGGCGTGCCATACAATCTCAGCGTCTCTCCGACGGGCCACCGTCGGCTACGCGCTCGATGCTCTCTGAGCCGTGGCAACGCTTCCACCGTCTTCTGCTGGTGGTAATGGAAGAGGCCTGGGGTCGTGTGCAAGTCCCCCCCAGACCGAAAGGGATAGTCGTCCTCCAGCTCGCAGAAGAAGAAGTGATGCTTGTTGTCGCTTGGCGAGAAGACGGAAATCTCCAGACACAGGCCCACGTCTGCCTCCTGCGTGACCTTGTGCCTCGGCGGCTTCCAGGAGGAGAGCGCCTTGAGGAGCCGCCGTACGCACGTTGAGAAAATCCGGTTGTGGCTTGAAACCGTGGACCCATCTTCGGGCAGTCGACACTCGCTGCAGTCGTACTCTGGCAGTTTGACACGAAGCCACAGGTGCCTGATGTAAGTGAGCCTGGCGGTTCTCCTCTCGGTGACATGCTGGAACGTTTCCAAGCTCGACTCTTCCAGCAGAAGCCTCCTGAACGTATTTCGTTCGAAGAAGTCCTGCCAGTCTTGACATACGCTGGCGAGTCGACCGATGGTGTTACTTCCCACGCCTCGCGTTGTTGGTTGGGCCACAATGGTGTCCAGGATCATGAAGCGGATCTCCGGAGGGAGTCGGTACCATGATGCGCGAGCTTTGTGCTCCTCGCGCGCCATGAGTCTCGTCCGGGCCATTATCGCTTCTGTACTGATACATGCAATGGCCGTAGGTCTGAGGTAAACGTCGTATGTAGGACTGAAGCGGGGACGAAGGGCAAGGCGTCTTTTTGATCATGGCGCATGAGCAAGCTTTTTTAATTACCTGCCTAGATAGGCCAACTTCCAAGAATCGGAACTTCCCTAGCACTTTGATGGCCCACGGCAAGGAAGGTACGGCCGTGGGCAAGGTTTGGGAGTCATTCTGGACGACCCCATCAATACCGAAAGCGAAAGAGCCGTGGGGTTTTCAGAAACACCAAATATGTCGCGAAGCACGGCAGGTCCTTGACGCATGGTCCTGCAACTTGCCTCACAAGGGCATTGGTCCGGCAGGTACCTGTCAGCACTTTGACGGAGGAGGAATTAGACAGGGACATGGCTGCAGCCCACAGGGGCCAACTTGAGAGGAAACTACTACGCAGATGATGGATTCATCATTCATCAAGGTAGTGGTGCATATTGGTATAAGGCATGGTAAAATGCAAACAAGATACACCTATATATCGCCAACCGACGCAACGAAGTGCAATCTCGTCCAAACTCCCGCTAACAACAATACCTAAGAAACAAGACGCCAGGTCAATACCATGAGCGTTATATAAGCACTCAGACTGAGCACGGTCAGCAGGGCGACGCTGTTTCCACTCGTTCTAAACTTGCGCTTGAGGCTCCCGTTGGCAGACGTGGCAGTGAAGAACTGGTGGTTGCCCTCGTAGCGACGGTAGATGGCGACGAGCAGGACGGCGATGCCGTAGACGGCAAACAGGGCGCCGATGGCGTAGAACTCCGAGGTGAAGATCTTGAGGATGATCAGGGCGAAGGAAAACTGGCCGAGGGCGGTGCGCACGTAGGCACCTTCGAAGGTGCGCTGGGCGGCGCGGATCTCGACGAGCCTAGGGGAGGCAGACCAGGGTTAGCTTTGGGAGCTCCGCGTGAGAGCGGCAGCAGTAGCAGTGGCAATAGCAAGGGAATCGGATGGGGTGAACAGAGCAATGCCGTGTGCAGCAACGACAACATCAACAACAAGAAGAAGAGACAAGGCGGCGGTGCATGCGGTTCAAAGCTCTGAGCCGACATAAGCCATCGAGGGGCACTCACTCCTGAGTAGTCAGGACCACGGACCGCGCCCTGTGGAGGCGAAGGTGCAGATGGTCATCGGGATGTGGCTGCTCAGACGGTATCAGAACAAGAGACGTGCCGAGAGATGGGGTTTCAGTCACAGACCTGGAACATGGCTGCGGTCTGTATGGAGAGAGCAAGGTGTGGTTTGACGGGCCAATGGCAGCCTCGCCTCGCCTCGCCCTAGCCTCGAAGCAACACGGGGGGGCTGTGTGGCTTGAAGGCGAAGCGTGCGGCGACTAGTAAGGCGGTGCACGCACACAGGTCGCACTTCACATGCGGCGGGCGAGGTGATGTCGATGGTCGGAAAGAAAGGGACAGCACATGCGGGCAGGGATGAAGCAAGCTCGCGTCAAAGTCGTTCGATGGGGCAGGCAGCGAGCGGCAGGAAAACGAGGCTTCGGGCGTCTGTTTGGTGGATGAGATGGATAGAGAGAGTGATGAGGGAGGCGAGAGAGAGATGGAGTTGTGAAGTTGCCGATGATGCGTCTCGATTCGGCCTAGCGCTGGCAAAGGCGCCATTTGGCCGTCAAGTGACACTTCCATCTCGACCTGCTTCCCTTACCCTGCAGTTTGGATGAAAAGACGGCTGGAGAGATGGTTCGTTCGTAGGCGCCGGCAAATGAGCAATTGCCGGATTCCCGTCTCACGTGCCATACTCAATCTTGGTCTCGACTTGAACTGTGACAACCGTCCTCGGTTTGATTTTGACAGTGTCGTTGCGACCTCCCCTCTCTCGCACTGGTGACCGCTTTCAGAATCCAACAGTGGGTACACGTGCATCAACCCCTGCCACATCCATGGACAGCCAGAAGTCGATCTTTCATGTATCGACGCATATCTGTACTTTATACGGACCACGGCACTGTGATGCCCAGAAAACAACGAAGCCGAAGATCCGGGGGCCTTGTTGACCTTTGTGGCTTGTGCTCTGAAAAAAGAGTCCCTCCAGCTCCATGCATTGCATCAATGGGAGTCTCGTCCGGCGGCTTCTCTTCAGCTACCCTCCGCAGGGTAACCGAATTCAGGTGGCGCGCGGGGAGAGGGGGCATGGGCATTTTTAGCAACAAGCTCTCCTCCAGCCCTGATAAGGATGCAGCTAAGAGGCGGCATCTTCTCGCTGGCCGAACTCTGTCCTGCTCAGAACAAGGGCGATTGGCTCCTGTCAGCAGCTTCATTCAAGTCGAGACGACTTTGCTCACCAATCAAGAAACAAGCACGTCACATTGGAACTATTTCCCTCTGGAGACGGACCTGGAGGGCGGAGCTCTGGGGCGGACCTCGCAGCGGAACGCGGAAACGGACTGGATACGTTCCATTGGTGATTGGTCTGCCAAGGTTGACTGCTTGGCTCCTTCACTGATGATCGACCACGGTCTCAGCTGTGGCCGGGCGCCGGCACTCTGTTTCATGCCGCAGGACAACCGCAGAGCTTGTAAGGATGAGCATGCTCGTGCAAGGCAGTTTTCTGCAGTGGCTGTCGGGAAGCCTGACTGACTGTGAATGCCCTGAAAAGATCACGACATGCTCCGTGCGCTTCTAGATGCGAGTAATATCGTGATGAAATGAATTTCCGACCCGACCGGCCAACGGGTTCAAAGCGTTGCTGGCAGCGAAGGTTTCCAGAACCGTTGACGAGCCGTGGTCAACGGGAGGAGACAGACGCGCGAAGTACTGTGTACCTGAGCAGGGAATGGGTCCGCCGAGATGAGGGAGCAGTTGAGCAGTTGAGTTGACACCGGCTTCAGCCGCACCCTGAAGTGGATAAACTAAAAAGTAAGCCCAACCATCTGGACTTGCGCCTGTATTGCGTTGCAGTGAAGAAGGGCATTCGATTGAGTGGCGGTGAAAGCGAGACAATGCGTGTGAAACCACTCAAGCAAGGCAACAGCACGAATAAGCCTCGTCCGAGTGTCGTCTGAGGTGTCGCCGTCGGCAATGTGATGCGACGTTGATGAGCGAGCCTGATAAGGCTGATGGAAGGTTGGCAAGGACGTGCCCCGGGGCATGGCCTGGCTTGGGCCTGGGTTGGCTCTTGGGCTTTCCGGAGGGTTGAAACTGGCAGCGAGAAAAGGAGAGGGCATGGCCGTTAGGCGGCCCGATGCTGCCACCGCATGCTTGTCCACACCAGGGGCACTGCCTGTGCATGACGGCAAGACGCTCGACGGACGTGGTTCGCGGGAGAATGCCTTGGGAGGTTGACCGAAAGTGACGCACCGAGCCATGGTGGGTGGGCGAAGAAACAAGAGAGTCCATCCAGACGTGGGGCAGCAAGTGCGCCTCGGCCCCCGTCAACCCCCGTCAACGCTGCTCCAGCCCCATCGAGAACGCCTCGACGAGAGACAGGGCGACAGACGTGTGCTTCGTACCGCGTACCTGCTCATGAGAGAGCCTGGAGACTTCCGTTTCAAACAGGAGCTTGCTGCATCGCGCTTCTCGAGTCTGCCAAAACGCCTGAACACACGTTTCTCTACCGCATCCGTACTGAGGCAGGTCCGAAGCAAGTTACTGCATCCCATACGAGGCACCTGCCCCGGTAATTTGGGCAAGGCTCTTACCCCATACTGCAAGTACCCAAGTACCCAAGTACCCAAGTACCCTGGTACCTTCAACTTCCATTGAGTCCCCTCCACCGACTGACTGCACACATCCCCTCCTCCTCCGGCCCTCCTTCTTCCGAGTCCTCGCTGCCAATTCTCCTCCAACCCCAGCAGCGTCACGCCGGCTTCGCACTGGAACCACAGCCTGGGCAACCCTCGAAAGCACGCTTCATCCAACCTGAACCGATCCCGTCGACTGCGGTGCGTGAGCCCCCCTCCAACAGGAAAAAAACTCCATCCCGTCCGCTCCACCCCTTTCAAGTTGCAAGTCCAAGCCTCACTTCCCCATCCCACCCTCGCCCTTTGCATCGCCTCTGTCACTTTTGCGAGTCTGCCACTGGAGGCCTTCTCCCTGGATCGCCGCTACTTCTTCTGCTGCAACCCCCCAGGCCCCCCTCCTTCTCGTTCGCTCCCGCCACGCCTGCTTGCTCTCAACTCGACTCGACTCCTCCCGTGTGGCCTCACATCGACCAACGGCCCCTCTCTCGCGCGCCCAGATCTCCGCGTCGCCCTCATCTGCTGTCGCCCGCCTTCGTTGCTTGCCGCGCGCCGCAATTCACTCTCCCTTGTCATCTGCCGGATCCATAGCACAGCGCAGGACGTACAGTAGCGGGCTACCAGGGGTACCGACCTAACTGCTCTTGTTCCGACCGAACCCACGCGCGACGCCGCATGCCAACCTCAGCCTTTTGGCCTTCTTTCCCCCTCTCTTCTTCCTCTCAACCCAAACCAAACCCCTAGGATATCGCACTGCGCACTGGCGCAATCCCTCCCCTCGCGCTTCGTCGATTCGAATTACAGTTTGCGCTGTCTGCCGTTTGTTCTCTTCTCCTTGCTTGTGCTTCATTTCATCTCACCTCTCTTGCTGGAGCCCTGCCGCCCGCTCAATCTCAACACGCACCGAACCCCTCCTCGTTCACGGCGCTCCTGGTCCTGGGGACCATGATATCCAGTCCGTGATCGAGCACAGGGAATACGGATACACCCAGTCTAGATCCACATCCTGCATACTTATATACCTGCCTCCCCCCCCTCCCCGCCCTCAACTCCGACCGCCGCAGCCATGACTTCGACCTTCCCCTACCCCCCCGCCGGCCTCTACGACAAAGACGTCAACCCTCCTCCTCAGTATCCCTCCGACCAACATCGGACGTCGACTGGCTCGGTCGACTCGACCCATCTCTCACCTGTCTTGTCGCGTGTCAACAGCGAATCCCTCTCACCATCCATCATCAACGCCGACACTCCTTCCGGCGCCTCCAACTACCACGCCAGCGACTTCAGCGATATTGAGGACGACCCTTTCTTTGGCGCCGACTTTGGCAACCCTGGTGGTGATCCCATCTTTCTGGACGACCCCACTGCCGGCCTGGACTCGTCCGTCTTTGCCTTGGACACGCCGTCGTCGAACACTGGCCCGAGCCACAATGAAGACGGCACCTACAATCCCATGACACCTGCGCAGACGGCATCCATACCTACCACCTCACCCCGAAGTGTGCTTCGTGGTGCCCTCCGGTTGTCAACAGAGCAACCGTTGCCTACCTCAGTCTCGCCTCGGGACCTCCAGATGCCATTCAACCCGGCGCCTATTCTCACCCAGCAATCGCAGTTAACCCCCAGTCAGAGCAGCAGTTGCCGATCGAGCGAAGACGGCCTTGCCCCTGCTCCTATCGACATGACCACCAGCCCGCGAGTCACATTGACATTTTGGGGCAGGGATAACGAGACCCCAATCCACCCTCCCATTGACCAAGCCTTCGACAGTCCAACGACAGTCCGCGGTCCACCGCCCGGGGACCTGACCACTTCGACCAATGATGCCGTTTCCGTACCAAGAGATGCCTTGGGACAATGGCAACAAGACCCCTCCACTGGTCAAGCAGGACTGGATCCTGCCAATCGTCCCCAAACCGAAGTCGCCAGCATTAATGACATGGCGGCCAGTCGCGGTGTCGCTGAGCGAAACGATGCCGTTGGTGAATGGCTGTCCGGTAGGATGGATGACTTGGCCCTCCATCCACCACCGGAGCAATCGCCCGATGTTATCGCCGAGAGCGAGAAGCCTCGCGATGACAATGATAGTGTGGAACTTGGACATGAGACGACCAACCAATACAAAGACGGACAGACCTACTTCACCGGCAATCACGTTCCTGTGAGCGACGAGGACTACAAGACTATTCTATCCAACCGCAACTGGGCCAACGGCCCAATTCTTCGTTCCATCTATCGTGGGCAAGACCGCCATCAGCCCCTGTCATCTCAGGCTGCAATTGAGAAATTCGAACGGATGTGCCGTGATACTGATTCCATCGTCTCCCGAGCAGCTACCTGGGGAACGCGACGGCGCAGTCTCCCCAGCATCATGGATCTGGAGATGGAGTCGACCAGCTCTGGCAACATCCTCAAGAAGTTCTCCATCAGCCGGGGAGACAGGGGGAATAAGCCTGGCAACCTTCTCACCGAGCTCCGAGGTAAACTGATGCGCCGACCCAGTGCGGCCTCCATCCTCAAACGAAACAGAGACAACAGCAACGATGAGGACAGCATCCCGGGCAGCGACAGCAGGGGCAGTCAAGATTCGAAACGGGACAGTGTTTCTTTTCTCACTCCACAAGCGCGAATGTCAAGTTGGGGCAAGAAGCCCACCCCGAGCATCAATATGGCCTTGGTGTCGATGGGACAGAACTTGAGCTCTGTCGGAACGACTCACTCGCGAAGCGGCTCCATCAGCGCAACTCCTGTCACGTCGCCCAAGAGTCCCTTTAGTCTGAGCGTAGGGTCTCTGCGACGGCCACGGAGCAAATCCGAGGCCCCCAAGCTTGCCACAGGGAACCTTCAGACTGAGAGCCACCCGAGTCTCGTCGGGCTCTGGCGACAAACCGGAGGACCGCCCGTCGCGAACCTGGCGAAGCCAACCAACAACGTTGAGGCCGAAGAAGACGAAGAAGACGATGACGATACCGGAGATGACACAGAAATGAGGGAAAGCTCAAACCTGATCGACGAATTCACCCCAGACATGGCTGGCTTTCAGCAACACATCCTCAAGTTGAACCCGACCTTGGTCACCACAAACAACTATCTTGTGGAGCGAATCGCGCACCAACAGATCCTCCGATACAAGCAATTGCTGAAGTCAAAGGTCAGCCACATGAAACTGGGCGCAAACTGCCCGTCTGGCAGGCTTTGCATCGCCATGGGCGGATCCGCTTCCCTTCTCGATCAAGGGGGCGATACTCGAGAGCTCGATCCCCTCTCCACAGTCCCCGATGACTCGGATGGTACACCCACCGAGGGCAGGATCACGAACGACAGCTTCCCTTCGGATATTCCCATGCCCCCTACTTCGCGCCTCCCAGCAGAGTTGGAGTGCCAACTCTGCTACCAGGGAAAGAAGTTTCAGAAGCCGTCTGACTGGACGAAGCATGTGCACGAGGATGTCCAGCCCTTCACCTGCACCTGGGACAAGTGTCGCGAGCCGAAGATTTTCAAGCGCAAGGCGGATTGGGTTCGTCATGAAAACGAAGGCCACCGACACCTGGAGTGGTGGGTTTGTGATGTCGAGGGCTGCCATCACCAGTGCTATCGCCGAGACAACTTCCTGCAACATCTGGTGCGAGAGCACAAGTTCCCGGAACCCAAGGTCAAGACCAAGGCCGCCATCAAGAAAGCTGGAGGAGTCGATCCGACGTGGCAGAAGGTTGAGTTGTGCCACAAGGAGACACCGACAAGGCCTCAAGACGAGCCTTGCCGATTCTGTGGCAAGTCGTTCCTCACATGGAAGAAGTTGACGGTCCATTTGGCCAAACACATGGAGCAAATCTCCCTCCCAGTCCTGCGTCTCGTGGCAGCAAAGGCGCGAGAACTCAACGCGGACACCATCATCAGCCCGGTTCAAGATCTGCCTCCACGCCCTATGATCCCAACACCCACACAAACTACGCCGAATGTCCCGCTGGGGTTCCCATCCCACCCCCAGCAGATATCGCCAAATCACCCGCAAGGACCATTTCCGCCCCCGAGCCACATCTACCCCGTCATGCCACAGGAGCAACCATATCAGCCCTCTCAGCAGCCCGGCTTCTACCCACCCTACGGAACCATCTCCCACCACCTACACGACACATCTTATAGTCCACATGCCATCAACACCAGCACAAGCTTTAACCAGACCAACGCCCTACCTGTGGCGACTGTGGCGCCTGCGGGATTCGGGCAAACGAACACGTACATACCCCTCCAGCATACTTCGATGGAGCAGTACCATATCAATGGGCTCGGGCTGCAGAATCAAAGTTCCCCAATGGGGCCGATGAATTACGATGGAATGATGGATCCGTCAAGCGGCAATGGCAGCCCGTTTAGTGGGCACGAGTCGATGTCCTCGTACGCACATTCTCCCAACCCAAACATTCACAATGCGGATGGTCTGTGGGATCACAAGCCCGTGTACCAATGAAGGGGGGTTTAGGACGGATTTCTTTCTCAAGGGACAGGATTAGAAAAGTGGAAGCAACATTTCAAGGACTGCATTTTGGTTGTTTGATAGCGGCACATTTGGGCACGACGGGACTTGTTACGGCTTCTAGCTAAAGGACCTAGACGTCGTCTTTTGGTTTCTTGGTGGAAAGGGTTTTTTCATGATTATCATTGATGACAGGCTTCAAGGCAGTGAACGGACACGGCCAGCTAAGAGGAGGGAATCCAAGGGAAAGGCAGGCGTTTTTGGATATTTTATCTCATGAATGATATTTGGCATTTGTTCAATCTTGTCCCGAGGGATCGTACATGTGATGAAGGCGGAGATGTGGATGGCTGTTGGGTCGGAAAACAGGGAGGTCGGAAATGTGGATGGATTACGAAGACGTGCTGTACTCAGTATCTACTCCGGACTCTGTAAGGATGCAGGGCGACGAGGAAGCGAGCCAGGATTCATCCAGGACGTGAATGAGGGCGGTGGAGACGGGATGATGAGACGCTTGGACGGGAGTTGAACCTGGGCTCGGAGCGTCTGAGATTGATGATCAGACGTGGGTTGTCTTATTGGCGATGCAAAACGAAGAGAGGGAGGATGCCTGCCTGGGCTGACTGGCGTCTCGATAAGAATTTGCGAGTAGAGGAGACCAAATGGAAGCTTGGACTGGCTTTCGTCGGTGCTTGGCTGTAGTCTGTTGTTATTTTTGTGAGTTTTGATGCGCACATGGCGGAAGGGAGAAGGAATCCTTGGCTGGTGCCAGTCTTTACCGAGATTTGGATGGCGCGTCGCTTCGTACTACAGAACGGGGGGGAGACGTGATGGGCGGATGGCGCGAGGATCAAAAAAAGGACGTCGGGGTTCGTGTGTAAGGGAGAGGAGAATGCGGGTGGCTTGTGGTGGTTGCGGTGGTGGAGGTGATGATGGTGATGGTGTTGAGAAAGTTGATGCTTTGGGCGCTTCAGGCGCAAGAAGCTGCACATCTTCACAACGAAAAGTGTCACTTGTGATGACATCAGAATACTTGGGCAATGGTCATTTCAAGGCTGGACGCATGCAGGGGAAGAGACCTGGCACGTCCCTTGCACGCAACCAGGTCCTGGAACCCGCCGGCCTGAAGCAGTCGAAGGGCGGATGAGGCCTCTCGCTCTGGTCAACGGGCTGTTGGGGTGCTTGCTTGGGACGGCATCGTCGATGAAGCCGCCCAAGGGGTCATCGAATGGTTTGGGCGATGAACCGTCTCTATCTTTGGGAGTATCCGTACGGCCAAAGGGGACGGTGAGGACGGTCGAGATGGGGATTGGGGTTCCACTTGGGGGACGACGGTTCGAGACAGCGAAGAGTGTGCCGAGATAGAGAAGAGTGTGCCGAGACAGAGAAGAGTGTGCGCCTAACAAAACGGACGAAGATGTGTCGGTGGGATGAATGGAAAAGAACCCGTATGCACCACCAACAACAACAAGAAGTACGAACAACGACGGGCCAGGGGCAAAGTTCGGGGGCAAACCAACCAGCGACCGAGGACGAGCCCTGACGTGAGATTGCGCGAGTCGGTTTCGAATGTCACTGCTTGACTCGACCACGCTCTTCTCCAACAAGACGATGCAACACGTTCCGACTCTGGACTCTCGAAAGCGGGTGTCACGAGTGCGACTCCGTACCGTACTTTGCGACCTCCTTGCACAAACACGCACAAGCGTCGATCCGCAGCCGGGAATTTTTATTCAACCCAGGGCAAGAGAAAGCTTGGCTCCCACGTCTCTCGCCGAGTTTCAGAAGGGACCGGGGTGGTTTGGGAGCCGTTGGCGGCTCATTAGCGTTTGTTGTGGATGGAGGGGGTTGTTGATGATGGGGAGAGGGAGAGGGAGAGGAGGAGAGGAGGAGAACCAAGAGGTTGATGGTATTTATGTTGGTACGGCATGGCGAAGTAAACACGTACAACAATAATAATGCTCGTCGACCGGAAACGACCTTCTCTCTGCTTTGTGCCCGAGGGGTGTTGATGGAAAAGTTCCTCGGCGTCGAGATATCCATGCAACCCAAGAAAAGATGCATGCGCATTCGCACCTTCCAAGCGAAAACTCATGGATGGCGAAGAATTGGGGCAGGTGCTGTCGGGGTCCCAGGTCCCAGGATCCTTCCTCGGACGAATAAAACGGTCAAGTCTGGAAAGACGGCATCGGGTGGATTGCCTGCGCTGCTCCTTCCTCAAGTCATTGTTGCTCCTGTGGCCAACTTCTCCTGACTTCAAGTCTCTTCCAGCCAAAGATACGGCAGAAGAAGCACAAGTCAACGCGCAAGACACAAAACAACCGACGACGGACACATGACACGCGAACGACACTCGCGCCGCCCGAAGAAAAAACAAGGTTGACAGGAACCCTGCGCCGCCGCACCGCTGGCCGGCGCCGCCAGTGGCCAACCGCCCCTGCTGGACCAAGACTCCAGAAGGACGCCGCGCAAGGGGACCATCTCAGAAGCCCCTGGATCGTGGGGCAGCGGCGGGGCCTCTCTCCATGCCGGCTTGCTGTTCAGGGGAGCTCCGTCCGTGGTTCGACAGCCACCGTCTTTCTGCCTGTCCACTCGGGACCGCGCTGAGACGACATGATGGGGGATTCTCCATCGAGACGCAAGGAATCATGGCGAGCATCAGCTTGAGCAAGCAGGGAAGCAAGCAAGCAAGCAACGAGGGGTCCTTGCATGCTATCCTTGCTCCCTGCCTGGATCCAATCAAGCATCCCGTTCTCGTCTCCTTTCCTCAAGTTCCACATCACCTGAAGGTCTCCCACCTCTTCGTCTTGCTCCGTCATTGCTTTGTATTTCCGCCATCTTCATTATTGTCTCTGTGATTTCTCGTATCGTATCGCCATTTTTCCTTTCCTTGCGTCTTGCAATCTCTTTGGCTTTCGGAACAAAAAAGGGCATGCTGCTTCCCCTGCGGCATTGTCGTTGCCTCGCCTCTCACTTTGGCGTCATATAACCAAGACTTCATAGAGATCGAGCGACCAATCCACTTCACGACGACCTCACATCGACCGCCCTCCTCGACTGCCACCTCGAGAGGGCCGACTACAACGTCTGAACCATCTTTGCTCATTACCTCGACAAATTGGACGACCACGGGCACTTGCCCTCTTCTTTTTCTCTTCTTTCCAGGTTGATCCTCGGCCATCTTCCCTTGCTTCGTGGTTGTACCACTTTGATCTCCTTCTAGACGTTCCTTACTGTCCATTCATCTAAATTTTTGTCCCTCCTTTGCTCTATTGATACCATTTCTTTCCTTTCAAGGACACCGTCTCTCGCTATACATCTCTCGAATCTCATCTTTGGACATCCCGCCGAATACATCTGGCTCGCCTACACGCAGCTATTCCAACCCGTTTATACGTCTGTAACAACATCCTCAGTCACGACCACATTTCTCGAGTCTCCAATTAGAACAGCCTCAGTCGAGCTACGAATTTCCTTTTCAGCTTTTTGTACTTCAACGGCCCGTTTCAACAATGCCTCGATTTGCTCCGACGTGGAGTGCCCTGAAGGTGGCTTTGGCCTGGTCAGCCTTGGCCACGGGCGTTTTGGGCGGTAGCGTTCTGGAGACGAGCAGCTTCAGTGATTGCGGCTCAGAACCTGACGTCAAGATCACTGCCTTGGATATCAAGTACGACGCCAATACCAAGGTCATCGAATTCAACGTCGCCGGTTCCAGCGAGAAGGCCCGCAACGTGACGGCCATGCTCACCGTGAGCGCCTACGGCACCCAATTCTACAACAACACATTCAATCCTTGCTCAGAGACGACACCTGTCAAGCAGCTCTGCCCTGTTCCGGCTGGCAATTGGGCCGCCAAAGACAGTCAAGTCATTTCCGACACCTATGCGGACATGATCCCCTCCATCGCCTTTCAGATTCCCGACATCTCTGCGCAGGCGACGCTGAAGCTCATCAGCAACGACAATGACGATACGGTGGCCTGTATCGAATCCCAGATTACGAATGGAAAGACGGTGCAACTCAAGGCCGTCACATACTTGGCTGTCGGCATCATTGGCGCCTCCATGGCCGTCTCGGGCGTCTCGGCTGCGAGCGCTGCCGCCTATGGTGCCTCTGGCGGTGGCCCTCCCAGTCCCAGCTTCTCCGAGACGCTCGGATGGTTCCAGGGCATGGCCATGAACGGCATGTTGTCTGTCAGCTATCCACCGGTGTACCGCAGCTTCACCAAGAACTTTGGCTTTTCCGCAGGCATCATCCCCTGGTCCAGTCTTCAAACGTCCATCGACTCGTTCCGAAACATGACGGGCGGCAACACCACCGTCGATAACTTCGAGACCCTGCAATCCGCGACGCTGGTTTTCCAGGACAACTCAACCAGCTCTGCCAACTCGAGCACCTTCAAGGCGAAGCGTGCTTTGGACATGTTTGGAACCTTGCTACCCCGTGACGACAGCGAGGAGGTGGACATTTCTAATCTCAAGTTGACCGTCTCGGGCATTTCGGCCTACGTCCAGCAACTCAGCGTCCCCAAGTCCAACACGTTCATGACGGTGCTCCTCATCGTTGCGATTGTTGTTGCCGCCATCGTCGTCGGCATCTTGCTCGTCAAGCTCATTCTCGAGTTTTGGGCTCTGTTCGGCAGCTTTCCTCAGAGTCTGAGGGGATTCCGCAAACACTACTGGGGCTCCATTGCCCGCGCCATCACGTCGCTCATTCTGCTGCTCTACGGAATCTGGGTGCTGTACTGTGTTTTCCAATTCACCAATGGCGATTCTTGGGCCGCAAAGGCGTTGGCGGGCGTGACCTTGGGCATCTTCACGGCCATTCTGGCTTTCTTTTCATGGAAGATTTACAGCACGGTCCAAAAGTTGAAGAAGGAAGAGGGCAACCCGGAGGGCCTGTACCAAGACAAGGACCTCTGGGTCAAGTACTCGCTCTTTTACGAATCCTATAAGAAGGACTACTGGTGGCTGTTCATCCCCACCATCGCCTACCTCTTTGCCAAGGGATGCATTCTCGCTGCCGGCGACGGTAACGGCACGAGCCAAACCATTGCCCAGTGCATCGTCGAGGCTTTGATGCTGGGTCTGCTCATTTGGAGTCGGCCTTACGAGCGCAAGTCTGGCACCGTCATTGGCATTGCCATCCAGGTCGTTCGTGTCCTGTCTGTGGCATGCATTCTCGTTTTCGTCGAGGAGCTCGGCATTAAGCAGACGACCAAGACGGTGGTGGGAGTAGTGCTCATTGCCGTGCAGTCTGCTCTGACCGGTCTCTTGGTGATTCTCATCATTTGGAATGCCATCAACATTGCCTGCAAGGAGAACCCCCACCGCAAGCGCAGAAAGGAGATGGGTGAGTACCGCCGATCATCAAGCTTAAAATCAAGCATGAATTGTCTAACAACCTCGCAGAGAAGATGCAGCGCGACCTGGACACTCTCACGCCCCTCGACGCGCGCAACTCGTTGCTCCTCGACCGCAAGTACGATGGCGAGAACTTCCACATGTTCCCCATGACGAGGGAGAAGGAGACGCAGAACATGCAGAACCAAGACCGGTACTCGGATGCAGAGGAGGGTCACCAACGAGATTACCTCTCGGCCAGTCCGCCCACCAACCGAAACCTGACTGCCCACGACGACAACAACGCCAGGTCAAGTCTCATCGACACCGCGGCGCCGATGGGATGGGCCGACCGAGCGCCGAGTCCCGTAGGCCAGGGACGATACGACAACTACGGTAGCTACGGCCAGTCCAACAGGCAATCCTACGGTTACGGCCACGGCACCGGAGGCGGATATCGAGGGTTCTAAGGGCAGACGGTTCATCAAGACATGGAGCGGATCCATATGCCATTGGTACATAAATAACACACGACTGTTGCTTGCATTCGTACAATGACTCTTTCATTTATCTCGGCTGCAAAGGAGGAGATTTGCAGTTGGAGACTTTTCATGGGTTTGGTTTTATAGAGGAGGGGGGCACGTCACTTTCATTCAACCGAGGAAGGGTTCAAGCGAGCAAAGGACTTGTTTACCACGGAAGCGCGCATCACTTTTTTGTCAATATAGAAACCTTTTAACTAGACACTCAACGATAACCTTCAAACTCTCGCTTCCATCTATCCTACCTAGCCAAGAAAGAGGTTCCTATAATAACCCAACTTCGTTGTTCCGTCCCATTTACTCCCCGTGCTTGAGCAGGTACGAGTTGGATATCGCCTTGAAGCTGACCTTTCCATCCACGTGCTTCAGCACGATGCCCTCCCTCTTCCTCCCGTGGATGCCCACGCCGTCGGCCCTCGCAACCAAGTCCCCGACGCAACGCCCCATGTCCCGCAGCGGCCGGTATCCCACCACGGGCACGTGCCGCAGGCCCAGCCGCGGCGCCCACGCCTCGTGCACCTCCCGCGGGGCTACGGCCGCCTGCAGGTCCACGTCCCACACGCCGAAGAGGAAGAAGTCGTGCTTCCCGGCCGGGAAGCCCTCAAAGTTGGCCTGCACGCTCGACCCGCAGAGCTCGCCCTGCAGGGCCACGTCGCGGCCCAGCCGGGCGAGCTTGCCGGGCAGGTTGAGGGCGACGGCGGTGCGCCAGAAGAGCGCGTTGATGGCCGAGGACTCGGGGATGTCGCGGTTGCGGGAGCAGACGCCCGCGCGGCCCTGGGGGAAGACGGTGTGATTGGTGACGGCGGCGTCGGCCTGCAGCGGCGGGAGGAGGGCAAAGTAGGGGCTGTCGCGGGTGACAAAGTATACCGTCATTGAGGAGCCGTCCATCTTTGTCGTCTCCTGGAACACGTCGTCGGCCCAGCGGTCCCAGGCGTCAGGGAGGTTCTGCACGCGCTCCTGGTCCGTCTTGGGCACGAAGGAGGGGAACTCGGCCAGGACGGGGTTCTGTCCGCCGCCGCCGCCGCCGCCCAGGACTCGCTCGGGGGCTTCGTACTTGCGCACGCCGAGCTGCTCTTCAAAGCTCACGTCGCGCAGTCGCCGGTCCACCTCGCCCGCCTCCCCCCCCTGCTCGGCCATCTTGCCCACGACGTCCTTCACCTCGGGAAACCCATCCAGCGCCATCAGCAGGCCCTGCGACGTGACGCCCTGGATCCTCACGGTGCGCACGCGCACGCCGCGCCCGTCCCCCTTGCCAAAGGGGGCGAAGCGCGCGTCGGCGGCGGGCAGCAGCGAGTCGATCTCGAAGAAGACGGCGCGGTCTCCAGGGCGGAACTGGCCCCTGGGCACGACGCAGGTCCAGCCGTCGACCGAGGCGGCCTCGACCCGGTCGGCACCGGGAATGGGCGTCAGGGCCACGATGCGGCGGACGGTGACGAGCTTTCGCGCCATTGATGATGATTGATGGTGATGGTGATGGTGTGTGTTTGTGTTGCGAGGCGCTTCTGTCTTTGCGGGGGAGGATAATGGTTCTTATGTAGTTGGTTGCTGGCTGCGGCTGTGCGGGATCCGGCGAGATGACTCAGTCCGTGATGATTTGGGGGCTGCAGGATCAGGCCGAGTGTCTCGGGTTTTGTACTTGTTCTGTTATTGTTTTCTTATTGTTTTGTTTACTTTCTCATCCTCCACACAGCCACGGAGCGAACATGAAGCTTCCCATTGATGCGTGAGTTCCCTCATTCAGTTATTACCTTCGTCTTCAAGGCGGCATCTGCCAGAAGTCAGTGCCACGACTCCAACTTGTGGTTAAGCATTACCCGCTGGAACACGGGTGCGTCCATCATCAGCGAGGGTGAAAACATTCACAGCAGCATTGGCAAGTGATGACATGGTCGTGATTGATCTTATTCATACATCATCCGAGGTGTTATGTGGACAAGGCAAGGCATGCGTCAACAGCCAGTCCGACCCTGTTTCCTGTCAGCTCGAGAACAACAAATGCGTCCTTGGTCAACTTGCCGTCCCTCTTTCTGGTACACCACGTCACTGATAATCTCCCTATCCAGGTCCGGAAACATTCCAGCCAGCGTCTCTACCACGTTGGCGTGCTCTGCACGATGTAACCTCTGGGCCTCGGCCACTTCCGCGCTGGCCTGTCGTGCTGCTGCCTCCTCGGCTGAAAGGGAATGCCTCAACGGCGGCTGATCGTAACCCTCACGAGCTTCCTCGCGGCTCTGTCGTGGTGAGAGGCGCTCCGGTCCAGGCGTACGCGGTGCACTGCTGGGGCCGGGGGCTTGCAACGAGCTGTCTGGCTCGTCCGAGAAGATTCGCCCAATTGAACTCAAAGGCTTCTGGATCGTCTTCAAGAGGCCACTAATGGCCACCCTGTCCTCTCCAGTGTAGCCGTCATTCGACGTTGACCTCCGAGGGCTTGGGTTTTGTCCGTCGAGAGAGGCGCGCTGAGATGGCTCTCCCGGTGGCTGAAGGGACACCTTTTCGTTAAAGACGGGTTGTGGAGGTGGCCGAGGAGACGTGGCCTGGTGTTTTTCGGCAATGGCAGAGACTGCAGCTTCGACATGCATCTCGAATTCTTCATCCGTAATCGTGAGTGTTGTGCGGTCCATGTTTTCGACGAACTGGATGGCACCCATCTACACAATGTTAGGACGTGTAAACCGCTCTAGTCTCCTGCACTCACCAGAGATGATAGGTAGTAGCCCGCTTCACCTCCAAGCTTCTCCTGATTCCTGAATCGCAGGATGTATTGAACATTAGACACTAGGTGTTCGGGGTTTGAATGCAAAACAACGTAAATCAGCAAAGGCATGAAGGAATCCGCTGACGAATCCGACTTGTTGTGCTTCAAGAGGCCTGCCTGGTGTTAGAAGTCGCCGTCAAGCTGCCGCCGCTGACTCACCAAAGATGACCTTGCAACAATTTAAGACACATATTATCTTATCCCGGGGCGCTCTATACGACTTGATCTTCAGGAGTTCTGGGCGTGTTAGCCTATACACCCGCACTCGGGAGTCATGGACCGACCTTGCTGTGCGAGCTTCAAGAAGCGCCGTCCACTGTCGCCAACGGGTGGGATATCCAAGTGTTCTTCCTTGACCCATCCGTAAATGTTGATTTTCTGAGTAATAATGTCGTCTCGTTCGACATCTTCCTGGTGTTGACCCCGTCTTCCAGGACCCATGGGTATGTCAGCTCCCTTCCGCTTCGGCTTGGCACCGGGTATAGGCTTCGGCGGCATGATGGCGGGGGAGAAGGTCTGAGTGTACAGTCGGTTCATGACCAGCTTCTCCATGCCCTCACGAGCGTTGTCAAACTCGGCATCGGAAACATCCCTCCAGACCTCGCATTGCGCCATCTTGTTGGCAATGAAGGCAAGGAAGTCGCTGATGATCTTGACCTGCTCGTGAACCATCCACTGCCGTTTTCCAAACTCGAACAAGAACGACTTGAGGTAGCGGGCTACCGGGTCTGCCTTCTTGTTCCGCAGCTGCTCCAGGAAACGGTGGAAATCGAATGGCAGGACGGGCTCGGGTTCGGGCTCGGGAGGAGGAGGTCGATGGACAGGAGAGCTCGGAGCGCCGACGCTGGCCGTGCGATCTGGCTTGGCACGAGGTGGTGTGCCGTGGACGCCATCTTTGGGGGGAACCGGAGGGCCGTGTTCATCGACGAGGGCATCCGCAGAGACGTCGGCCGGCGAAGGGCTCGCGGTGATGTGCAAGCCCTGGTGTTGTTGGACGTTGTTGCTGACAGTGGGCGCGAGGGGCTCCAAGCTCGATTTCCTCGGCGGGTGTTGAACAGGGTTGCCCAGCATGGGAGACGCAATCTCCAAGCGCGGGCTCATGACCTCTTCGGCATCAGGCCCGCCTCCTACCTCACTGAACTGCTCCATGATGCTTTGGATCTCGGCCCGCGACCCGCCTTCCTGCTCATCCTCGCTCGTGTCTCGTTTGTCTTCGTAATCGGCGTCTGACTTGGAGGGAGAGTCTCCGGAACGGGGCGAATAGGCGGCACTCGAAGGAGTTCGCGAAGGTGGCTGCGAGGTTGTTGGGGTTGCAGGCGTGGGGTCAACATAAGTGGACGGTTCGGCGGTGAGGTACTGTGTGCTGGCATCGTTCGAGGAGGGGAGCGTGGTAGGCTTCAGCGTGGCCATGGACGCTGAAAGGATCTCGACCGCATCGTCCCCGGTTTCTCGGGGTGCAGCAGCCTGCTTTCCCTTGGCCACTGCCGAGGGCGGTTGTTTTGGCACCTCATCTGACGGAGGGGTGATGTCCTCGAGATCGATCAGGTCTCCAGACTCTGGCATCCCCCTTGTCTGGGCCATCTTGTCTGTGGAAGCATGTGCTTCTCCCGCATCTGCATCGCCCACGAAGGGGTCGTCCAGGGCGTTCACTCCGCCATGGGAGGTGCTGGACAGCGTCTCGTCCTTGACAGACCAGCTGGAGGGGTTGACTGAAGGCACCGGCGGAGACATGCACCACGTTTCAGGGGGGCGGGCGGGCGGCGGGCGGCGGGAAAGGAGGCGGTCGAGTATCGAGGAGGGGGGGTTGGGATACGTCAGATGCGTAGATTCAGCCCATCCGCTTATGTCGAGGCTGGAGCCTGGGAGTTGGAGCTCATCGAGGATCAAGGCGGGGGAGGAGTAAGCTCGAAGTCGCGCGCGGGCGGTGATGCAAGAGGTGGGGCACGTGGCAGGAATCGGAGGAGAGAATGGGAGCGGGATCGATTGAGGAGCGAGCAGTATGGATGTTGTCGGGCGTAGGAAGGAGAGGAGCGTTGAGACGGCGAGGCGATGTTGATGTTGATGTTTGGTTGATAGGTAGACCCGGTCGGTTGCCAATGGGGGCATGGGAGAGGTACTTGTGTCGTAACTTCCCGCGCGCCAACGGAGAGGTACCGTCTCCACTGCACTCGCCTGTGAGGCCGAATCCCGCTGCGTTGCTACGGGTAGTCGAACCGGATGGATGAGAATGAGAAATTCCCGTTGCTCAGCGTCTGAATTTCTCGGTTTGGGCCACCGACGGATGACGTTGCAACTGATTCTCCGGATGACCACTGCAGTGAAGACAGCCTGGAATCGCTAGCACGGGCTGAGCCAGCGCTATCCCGCCTGGTGTGAGTTCCATCTGCCTCGCCGAAGACTCACAGCCTTCAGCTCAGCTCCGACTGGCCAAACGCCTCTCGACACGACCATGGGGAGTCACCACGAGACGGCTATATAAGCCGCCTGCAGAGCCCAGGAGCACCCATTCCAATCGCCCACGGCATCGCCCACGGCATCGCCCACCATGACTCCCCCTCCCTACCGCCAGATCCGCGCCCGCTACGACGACGACACCATCACCGTCTACCAGGCCTACAAGACGTCCATCGCCGACGCGGCCGTCAAGCACCAGAAACTCAATGCGTCCCCCGACTTCAAGCCGGGGCGCATGACGTGGATCAAGCCGAGCTGGGCCTGGATGATGTACCGCGCCGGCTACTCGTACAAGGACGCCAACCAGTCGCGCATCCTCGCCCTGCGCATGAAACACGAGCACTTTGTCGGCCTTCTCGAACGGGGCGTCCTGACCCACGGCGGGCGGAAGAGCCCAGAGGCAGAGGCAGAGGCAGGCGACGAGAAGAAGCCCCGGACCGGGAAACGCCTCAAGTCGGGCGACGTCAGGATCCAGTGGGATCCCGAGCGCACGCCCAAACTCGGCGTGCTGCCGTACCGAAGCATCCAGATCGGAATCCCGGGCGTCCTGAGCGAGGCTTGGGCCAACGATTGGATCGTCGCCATCGACGACGTTACCGAAACGGCTCGCGAGCTCAAGAGGGTCCTCGACGAGCAGCCCGACATGACCAAGGAAGAGTTGGTGAAGCTCGGCCTCGTCCCTGAGGAGAGGCCTTTTGAGGTGTCTGAGGCGGTGCAGCAACGGCTGGAGATGATTGCGCCTCGGGATAATGTACAAATCTAATTGAATCACAGTTCGTCGTGCATTCGCAGCTCAAGAACCAGTCCCCCGTTGAAACCCGTCGCATCCCTGACAAGTCCGCCTCCTCAGCCAAGGCAATAGCCTTTCGATCAAGGTCCGAAAATGCATGCTCTGCGACCACGGCGACTCTCCCGGAACCGGTGCCGTCTTTCCCTGTGCTCGGGCATTATTATTTTAGTCCAACATCTGGACTGACAGTGAGGCGCCATCATTTTGGCACTGTAGACGTTCGAGAATTCCAGACCCGACGAGCCCGACGTCAGCCTCAGCCAGGGCAACGAACTCGCATCGTCGCCTTCCCTTCGCCATCGTTCGAGCCTTGACATGCCGTATAAGGGATTGCCCTTGCTGAAAACCCCGTCCCCGTCCCCGTCCCCGTGCTGATGCTCGTCTGCTCGAACCACTACCACTAACACGCCGCCGGCCTCATCCCACGACAGGCATGCGACTGCTGAACACCCAAACCTTTGAACTGGAACTCTTCCCCGGCAACCATGTACCCGGCTACGCCATCCTCTCGCACACCTGGGGCCGGGACGAGGTGGCCCTCGGCGAGGTGCAGGCGGAAAAGGTCATGACGCTCGACCGCTACAGCAAGCTCCGGGGCGGCTGCAAGATCGCCACGTCGTTTGGCCTCGACTACCTCTGGGTCGACACGTGCTGCATCGACCGGGCCAGCAGCGCCGAGCTCTCCGAGGCCATCAACTCCATGTTCCGCTGGTACGCCGAGTCGTCCGTGTGCATCGCCTACCTCGACGACGCCCACGCCTCGAGCGACCAGGCCGAGACGCGCGCCAACCTCGCCCGCAGCCGCTGGTTCACCCGCGGCTGGACCCTGCAGGAGCTCGTCGCCCCGGGGGACGTCGTCTTCTACAGCCGCGCCTGGACGCGCCTCGGCACCAGGGCCACGCTCAAGGGCTACATCCAGCAGGTCACGGGCATCCCCGCCGCCGTGCTGGACGCGCCGCCCCTTTGTCCGGGGCCGAGGCCACCTCCGCGGCTGCAGGGCTTCTCCGTCGCCGAGAGGATGAACTGGGCGGCGCGCCGGGAAACCACGCGCCCAGAGGACGTGGCCTACTGTCTGCTCGGCCTCTTCGACATCCACATGCCGCTGCTGTACGGCGAGGGCCCCAAGAAGGCCTTCCGGCGCCTCCAGGAGGAAATCATAAAGTCCGCCGACGACGAGTCCATCTACGCGTGGCGCCTGCCCCCGCACGTCGCCCAGGACCACGACTTCTGGGGCCTGCTGGCCGACAGCCCCGCGGCCTTTGCCGTCGACGGCAGCCCGGACGACGTCCACGGCCTGGTGCCCACGCGGTCCAAGTACGTCTCGATGCGCTCGGGGCTCTCGCCGGCCGCCACCAACCGCGGCCTGCACCTGGAGCTCCCCCTGACGCCGCTCCCGGCCGACCCGTCGGGCACCATCTTCCTGGCCCTCCTCAACTGCGAGCTGCGGAGGGGCCAGGCGTCCATCAACGCGTCCATCCTCCTGCAGCGGGCCTCGTGGGACAACGAAAGCCACTTCGTGCGCATCCGGCCCGACCTGCTCGTCCTATCCATGATGAACAACATCATCCTCCCCGACGAGCTCCTCCGCATCCTCGCCCTCGACAAGGCCGCCGAGCCCCTGGCCGAAGCCGTCCCGCGGCCCGTCTTCGTGCCGCACGAGACCCCCGAGGCGCGCTACCTCAAGGGCATCATCTTCCGCCCGGAGATGAGGGACCCGGACGAGGCGTCCCCCTGCGCCGTGCGCGTGCGCTCCCGCTCGCCGACCTGGCAGCACTTCCACGACGCGTCCACGGGCTTGCCCGAGGGGTCCTCGGGCGCCGAGTCGTACGAGATCAACTTTGACCACGCCCCCGGCCCGGCCGTCGAGGACCTGACGGGCGCGCTGGTGCTCGGCGTGCTGGAGCTGGGCTTCGACGGCGTCCACGCGTCGTCGCTGCCCGAGGGCTCGTGCCTGGTCGCGGGCGTCGAGCCCCTGCCGCCCAACCCGTTTGGCACCACAGCCCTGTACTACGTGCCGTGGTTCGCCTTTGAGACGCAGCCGAGGGTGGCGCAGGGGGACTTTGACGGCGTGCTGGACAGGGCGCGACGGAGAGACCACGTGAGGCTGGTGCGTGTCGTGAGGGCGTCCATAGGCTTGGAGAGCAGGTACTCGAGTCTGTTTTACAGCATATCGCTGACCGTCGAGGAAAAGGAGGCCCGAGAAAGGAGCGTGCTGTGGTTCTAGGGTCCTTCGTAGAGATGTGGAACACACGAGTATACAGGCTATCAGTGCCGATTTCCGTTCATCGGGTTTGTTCTCGGGTGTCTTCCGTTGCCGATCTACTGACGTCTTGCCGTGACACCAATCTCGCTTTGGAATGACTTCGGTGCATATGGCTGATACACAGTCAAGCCATTCAATTTGTTAGCGCAGGAGAGCTCACAAATGGAAACCGAAGCCGACAGTGTCGCATCGGCTGGTGAACACGGCACCCCCTGGGTTAAGGCCGCGCCCTCACACTGTTCCTCGTAAGCCCTCGAGGAACACGCAAACAAGACAGACGACGCCCGAGACAACAACATGCTGTGATTCCTCTCTAATTATTCGAATATTCCGTACACGGCGGGGCCGCTCTTCAACCCGCGCCTGATGATTACCAGCTCACTGGAGCGCAGAACCCCCCTCCTCTCGAACAAGTATGCCAGACAAGGGCATCCTTCAAAACAATGCCGGCCCAAAATTCAAAATCGATAAAGTGCCCAGAACGCCCGGTTCGTCTTCGTGCTCTATCCGCCGATGGTGATGGTTGGTAGTGGTTAGTGTCGTTTTACAAGGCGATGGCGCCCCTCCGGCTCTCGCGGACGTGAAGCAGTCCCTGAAGACCGCAAAAGACGAAGAATCCCTGTTTGAGCAGTCAGTCGGCTGTGTGAAAAACGAACACGGCATCGGCGAAGAAGGGCGGGTTAACTCGGGAGGGTTCGAGGCGAAACGCGTAAAAATCGATGTAACGTACAAGGTAGACGAAGACGGCAGTGAAGATGGTGCCCGACACGGCCTTACCGTCCTCGGGATCTCCCCTGCCGCCGACGAACTCTTCGTGACCGCTGCGGTATAAGGAGCCGAGGACGCTGAGAATGACGATGGCGAAGACGGAGAGGACGGTACTGGAAAACAGAAGCTTATTGTTAGCTGCGTCATGGTTTAGGTCGGGGGGGGGGTTGGAATTGGCGAACCAGGACCAAGCGTTGAAGGCGCTGACGACGGGCTTCATGATGGGCGATGTGGTGTGTAGACGCGCTGCGCCGGCGGAAGAGGAACGCGGTGGAAAGATGGACTGAGGCGTTGTCGTTGAATTGGTTGATGTCGAGAATGGAGCTGCCTGCTTTGAGGTGTTGCTCCCTGGCGTTATCCACAGCCACTTGAACGATTACCTGTTCTTGCCTCACTGATAAGGTTAGAAGGCTGCGCCACACCTCCTGTCCATGGCATGTGCGCAAGCCACACCTTCAGCCCCTGCGCGCAAGCCACACATGCACCCGCCTAGGAGAGGAGGAAGAGAGCCTTTGGATGAGTTGATGTGAGTGCAGTTGCTAAAAAGTCTCCATCAGAGCTCATTGTTCGAGATTATGCCACTTTGGCTGTGTAAAATTGTACATCGTTGAAACAGATTGCAGAAGACAAATAGTAGGTATTGGTCGTTGGAATCAATAAGTACAAGGTCGGTAGCAAGCACACTGAGTCTGTTGACTTACAAGACTCTCTTCAGGTTCAAAAACTCCATGCAGCTATTGAGCAAGCGATAGTAGGACTATCTTGAATTAGATGCTTATAAGTACTGTTCATGATCGATTTTGAAAAGGTAATGGAAAGGTTTCGACCACGTAAGGAGATGCAGAGGCCGGCACTTCTCAACCCACGAAAACCAGTGAAGCTGATGCTTCAGTTATCCAACGCCTCAAGTTCGAACCTAATAAATTCCCAGTCAGTAGTCAGTGAGGGTCATACTAAGAAAAGAAGGAAGGGTGAATTAATGGTGTAAGTGAAAGTGGACACAATACGAAGCACCAAACCTGGAAGTCACCAACCCATGGGTCGGCCCACAAAGAATCACTGGTTCTGTTCCCGCATCGAATTTGGAGGCATTTCGGGTGGTCTGAGTCAAGTCGACCGCTGGGGTTGCCTCTTTGAGTTTTCGGTTGGCCAGGCAGGAGTGCAGATCCCATAGCGAAGAAAGTTCCGGGATCATTCATTATCAATCTAATCAGGATGGAGGCATAAAATGCGTGTCAAGGTCGGCCGGTAACCGGATCGTTAGTGCAATCCAAGTTTGACCTTGTCAGTCTCTGTGGGAGTCGGTAAAGACGGCAAATGTCGCCCATTTTATTGAACAATGGACGGCGAGAACAGGGCTTCTGCAAGCCATCGCTGGCAAGATGAAGGAGAGAATATGAAACGAAACGAAACGCCTTAAAATGAACACTTAATGCTAGCCGAGCACTGCACCGCCAGCACATCAAAGTGAGAATCCTATCACTGTTGTGAGCATTAGTTACCTTGTCTGAGCTTGATTAGCGGACCCTCTTGTCTAACCGGGCAGTGCTCGTCGCAGTCTGCAGCCTCCGCGGTTAGAGCTCTTAGCTGTTGGTTCACTGCTTCACTGTCCTGCAGCCAAGGCCAAACATCCGGCCGGAACGCCATATTGGACAAAGGCTCCGGGGAGACCAGGACGATTCCGACTCTCTGCCGAGGGGTTTCTTGCGTATTCGTGAGACAAATGACCAATTTGCGGATATTACTTGACCAAGGGAAAATGTCCCATCCCCGTGCGACATCGGGTGCTTCCCTCGGTCCATGTTGGTTTCCATGGTGGTTTGTATATTCGTGCATCCAAGCGTGGATGAGGGCAAGCAAGCGTCAGCACTACGGATGAGTTAGCACTGCCTCTCCCCCGTAACCTTGGCGACCAAAGTCAAGCCATTGGCCAAAAATCCAAGAAACAGCCAAGTTGGCAAGCGCTTGCACGCATTTCGACAGGCAAACATTCCACGGTGGAAGCTTTGCTTGCCGCCAGTGCGGCTTCGTCTCCAAGCTCCCGCATTCTTGTGACCAACCAAAGGTCGACTCGTGGGGGATCGACGAAAAGAAAGATGAGACTGACTTTCTCCGCGCGCTTGTGTGGCGTCTTGGCTTGTTTTAGAAGCGACAGGCCTCTTCGTAGGCTGTGAGACTGGCACCTGCAGTTGACGAGTGGCTTCATCGAGGTTATACAGGGAGCAGCCACCGACGGTTCGAAGAAGTCATCGGCAGTATCCGTTGTGGTTATTGGCTGGAAATCGTGGTTGTTCAACGACAAAGGCTGCAGTGGTGGCTGCGGTTGGCCTTGGTGATGGACGAGGGCTTGATTGCCTGCAAGTACGACGTCCCTCCCTGCCTGCCTCCCTTGGAGGTCCTTCTCATATATATCGTCCATATTTCCTCCCTCGCGCCTGCCCGCTGCCGTTAGATGCTTCCTTCTTCATCCCTCCGATCTCGCCCACTTCTTGCCTGCCAAGTTCCTTCCCACTGCCGGTTAATCACGATCTGCAAGACTTCTTGCCCACTCTCCCACGCCCTCCACGTCCGCTTCCTCCCTTTTCGATACTTTTCCATTTGTAGCGCCGAGTCACTGATTCACCACCATCTGCAAATAACCTTGAACGGACCAGGGAGTCTATCTACAAAAGGTGTCCTTTCCCTCCAATTTGCCTTCCGGCTTTTTTCCTCCCAACCTCCCTCACTTCTCTCTCCGCCTTCCGTTGCTTGGACACCACGACCACTCGAGTCCCTCGCCGGCAAGCCTCAACCACATTTAGAGCTTCATCATCGGACCTCCAAGGCTTCTCTATTCTCTTCAAGATGAGAGCTTCCATCTCCGCCGTCGCGTTGGCCGCTCTCGTCGGTCAGGTTGCTGGCCAGAACGCCGAGCCCGTCACCGACAACCCCGTCGGAGTCACATACAAGGCGTCTTTCCCCGAAGAGCCGTTCTTCAAGTACTCGGGTCTTGAAGGCAACGTCAAAGGTTACGTCTCCGCCACTGCCAATAAGGACGGCAACGGCGTTGACTTCTCTGTCACTCTCTCCAACCTTCCTAAGGAGGGTGGGCCATTCAGTGAGTTCTGAGCTTCGTGCAAGATGCGAAATGCATACTGACGCGAGTCCCAGTCTACCACCTTCACGTCGACCCTGTCCCGGAGGATGGCAACTGCACCAAGACGCTCGCCCATCTGGACCCCTTCGAGCGGGGTGAGGAAACGCCTTGCGACAGCACCCAACCCGAGAGCTGCCAGGTAGGAGATCTCAGCGGAAAGTACGGGTCCATTCAGTCCGATCCCTTCGAAGCCCACTACCTCGATCTGTACGCCTCTACCAAGGAAGGCATCGGTGCCTTCTTCGGCAACCGGTCCATCGTCGTCCACTACGCCAACAAGACTCGTCTCACGTGCGCCAACTTCGTCATGGTGGACAATTCGGTGCCTCCATCCAACGTTACCTACACGCCTCCACCCCCGACTACCCCTGTTAAGACTGGCGGTAGCGTCCCCTCTGAGACGGGTAACACTGAGCCTTCGTCGACTCCCTCGTCGACCGAGATTCCATCCGCTGCCTCTTCCAAGATGCTGCCGGGCTCACTCGTATTAGCCGGTGCATTTGCCCTACTGGCTGCCCTATAGTGTCAAGCTATGCCAGCTTATCGATAAGTTTCTACGAGCCCAGAGCTTGGATGTTGATGCCACTGGACGGTTTGGACGATTCGGATGAGATGGTGGAGGAATTGAAACACGAAACATAATGGGTTTAAGGGAGTTGGTCAAGATTCTAGTGTATACGAGCCGGGTAGGCTCGTAAATATGCCATGTCGGGTTTGACGGCATCATGTAAACGGGACCTTCAATGGGAGGTAGGGTCAGTTTCAGCACAGGCAGCCAGCCAACCTAAATAATTTACAGTTACCCCAGACAAGTTGGCCTCGCTGATTTTGAACAGGGGGCTTGGCCAACACAAGCAAAGCGCCCGCACTATTGGATCTTGCTCCCAGCCAGTTGGACGGCAAGTAGAAGCATCTCTAGAATGATTCAACTTACGGGCTGGGAGTTGAGCCTGGTGACCAATGCGCCGGATAGACTACAGCAAATAGTTTCTCCTTAGCCACCTGTCCTGCAGCGGCTTGCATTCACCATTCACCTCTGGCGTACGGAGTACGTAGTCCCCGGAGACTACTTCTACTTTAGCCTCTCTCAGCCCTGCGGGCAGGCTACGGATGTCGGGTCTGCACAGCTCATGCACAGCCCCTGCAGCCTTTGTCTAAATCGAGCGTCCCAACGAGCCCAACACGTCGGTCAATCCGAAGACGGGAAGCCATTGGCTTTTGTTTCTTCTTTTTTTGCGATTTGCTTTCTTTTTCCACTCCATTCATGCCTTCGCTTGTTAGCGAGAAGGGCGACGATCCGGAATGTGGCTGGCTGACCAGTCCAAATCCGCCCCGCGCCGTTCTTCCTTCAACGGTCCATTCCCGCCGTATATCAATCCGTAGTGCATCCGCCTCTCGACGAGATGCTATGCGCCCTCTCGGCCCTATCCGTACAACTCACGTCCATCCTCTTCTCGATACCCAATGAAGATCCTTTGTTGGTCTCCTCTCTCCTGAGAAGACAATCTTGCCATACTATCTTGGATGCCCCCAACCCCACACGCACGATTGAGCTGTTCGGCCGATTGGGCTGCTTTCCCAGCGCCAGCTCAACGCCCGAGTTCCAACGCTAGTAGCTTAATTGCTCCCAGCTGAGACGCCCGTACCGTACTTCATTCGGCCATCCATCCTGAATGCCTTCCTCTCTTTCGGTACGTTCGGTACGTTTCTTGGCATGAAAGAGTCCCCAGCTCTCTCTCTCTCTTTGTTATTTGACTAGGCCCCGTCTTCCGTGAACTCGTCCTCCCCCCTCGCATTCGCCAAACATGCTTCACGCCTGTGTAGAAGCCATGGTTGATTCTGACAAGTTTGATCTGCAGCTCGAAACCTCGGCATCGCCTCCTAGACCGAGACGGTCGTTGACCGGGCCTTCAACCATGGAGTACAACTCGGCCGTGGATAAGTTCCGCGACGACGAGTATCCCATGATGGCTCAAGGTAAAAAAGACACACACACAGGCCACCTCTTGACTTTCCATCATCATGTTGACCCGCGCTCCAGGAGCCTACCTCGATCACGGGGGCGCAACTATATACGCTCGGTCTCTCATCGACAGCTTCTCCCATGCCATGATCGGCAACCTCTGGGGCAACCCGCACTCGGAGAACCTCCCGGCGAGGCTCTCGGGAGACATGGTCGACAGCGTCCGGGCCAAGGCCTTGGACTTCTTGGGCGCCGATCCCGAGCACTTCGACCTCGTCTTCGTGCAGAACGCCACGGCCGCCATCAAGCTGGTCGCCGACGCCTTCCGGGACCTCGGCGAGAAGACGCCGTCCAAGAGCTTCTGGTACGGCTACCACCGAGAAGTCCACACCAGCATCATCGGCGTCCGGGAGTTCTCGGGCGGGGACTACCACTGCTTCGACGGCGACCACGAGGTCGAGCGGTGGCTGGACTGCCCCGTGAACAGCAACGTCCGCCGGGGCAAGCCGACGGGCCTCGGCCTGTTCGCGTACCCGGGGCAGTCCAACCTCGGCGGCCGCCGGCTCCCCAAGGGCTGGCTGAGGAGGATCCGAAAGGACGCCCACCTGCGCAACACGTATACGCTGTTCGACGCCGCGGCGCTGGCCATGAGCAGCTCCATGGGCTCGCTCTTCAACGACCCCGACGGCGCCCCCGACTTCACCTGCCTGTCGTTTTACAAGATATTTGGGTTCCCCGACCTCGGCGCCTTGGTCGTCCGGCGACAGTCGGGCCATCTGTTGAATCTGCGCAAGTACTTTGGCGGAGGAACCATTGCTCAGATGTTCCCCCTCAACGGGGATGGGCGAATAATGAAGAAGGCTTCGGGCCTGGGGAACCAGTACGTCATGTGGAACATCCACGACGGACTCGAGGACGGCACGCTTCCGTTCCACAACATCTTGGCACTCGGGCTGGCCATAGACACGCATATCAACCTTTACGGCTCCATGGTAAGAGGAACTGCCGGCATTGACAATCTAAGCACATGCGCTTACGAAACATCAGGATGTCATCGCTCGCCACACCAACTACCTCGCTCACTCGCTGTACAAGAGCCTCGTGGCTCTACGATATCCAAACGGCAATCCTGTCGTCGAAGTATATGTCGACGACCCGACCACGTACGGCGATCCCTCGCGACAGGGCGCTACCTTTGCCTTCAACGTTGTGAGAAAGGACGGCACCTACGTCCCCTGGACCGAGGTCGAGAAGCTCGCCAACGAAGCCGGCGTCTTTATCCGGGCCGGAGGTACGAGTTTCCATCTGGACATGGCCGGAACGCATGGAGGGGCCTTCAGCTAACAGCTTTGATGGCAGGTGTATGCTGCCCCGGCGGCACGTCAAAGGCGCTCGACTACGAGGAATGGGAGTGGAACAGGCTGTTTTCGAGCGGCCACGTGTGCGGCGCCAACGACTTGCCCATCATCCACGGCCGCCCGACGGGCATCGTCCGCGCCAGCCTCGGGGCCATGAGCACAAAGGGCGACGTGCAGGCGCTGCTCCTCTTCCTGCACAACGAGTTCGTCGCCGAGGGCCCCGAGCGAGTCGGCATGGTGGGCCTCTTGGAGTCGTCCATGGAGAGGCTGCGGCTGCCCCTTCGGGAGATGAATGGGAGCAGTCACGGCGTGTCGCGGATATCGTCTGCCTGATTGGAGCCGGCGAGCCAGTCTCTGCTGAGGCGACGTCAAAGGAAAAGCCTGGAGCAAGAATTCCTTGTAATGCATATGAGATGTCGAGAGTCTACAAGAGCCAGACCGGTATGACTATGGTTTCATTAATATCGGTAGAATTCCATAGAGTACCTAGTAGTTGGCAGTCTCGCAATAGATTACTAATGTACCCAGCTCTTCCTCTTGAACGCGTGGTTGTTGCTGGGTATAGTACCCTTAGGGCTTCTTGCAAGATCAGTCACACAACCTCGGCCTCGCGCTACATGAATGTACCTGTCTCAGCCCTACTTGCCTCTTGTTAGTAGTAGGCTGTACTTGGGAAATACCCAGGTACAAGTACTAGGAGTAAGTACTTCGTAGGTTGGGCGTGGTCCCAACTGAGTACTGATACTCACCTCCTCTCACAAATACCGGACGAAAGAGCAGATTCGCAGTTTTAATACCGATGCACCCCGTAACAAAACCAAGTAAGAAATAAATAAGTACCCAAGCACCTTAGCTAAGGTAGCTGTCTGCAGGTGTTGGCCGTCCTCCTGCCTTCCACGTGATTGTAGTCTTGTTTGCCCTTTTGGCCACAAGACTTGAGTCTCTCCAAACAACAACACCATTTTGACGGCGATTCAGAAGAACTCCTCCCTTCCTCGACTCATCTATTCTTTAATTGTTGGTTATTTACCTTCCCTCATCAACTACCGGGGACAAAACTACGTGTTCCACGTCGCTCGTCACTCATCAGACGTCCAGACATCCATCTCCACTATTTCTTAGCGACTCGGTGGCCCGCCACGAAACCTCAACATAGCTGGAACCCCTCCTCAATCCGCCCGCCCGCATTCCCGTCGACAGCATCTCCAGCATCTCCAGCCGACCTGGGCTCATCATCTCGGCCTCGAGCATGACCCTGAGCCATGGCCAAACGAGCTAGAAAGCAGTCCTCGCCCGAGGACGAGCAGCTTGCTCCCGCCGCCTCGGCCGCCCCGTCCTCGTCCTCGTCCGTCCCCCTCAGGGCCTCAATCCCCCCGAGGCCCGCGAGCGCTGGCGCTGGCCCTATTCCTGGCACGAACTATGCCTCCATCTTCCCGTCTCCCAAGAAGAGCTCAAAGTCTCCGAGCGCCGCCCAGCCAGCTCCTGCGCCGGTCCTCGCCATATGTCGCAACAAGTGCGTTGCCCACACGAGCTTCCCATCTTCCACCGTGCTGACAAAACTACGCCCAGGCATTGGCGATACATCTCCTGCTTTCACGGTCCGTGGCCTCACATGCCCATCGATGTTCTCGAGGCCATCGCAAACATCAACTACAATACCCCGCGACCCCGCCCCGTCGATCCTGCCGTGCTCTTCGACGTCGTCAAGGTCCGCCGCCTCGTCGACGAAGCCACCAACCTAGCCGTGAGGGCTGCTAGTGACATCGCCTCGCCCATCTTGACAAACGTCAGTGGCGGTATGCCAGGATACCAGTCGATGAACTCGCTCGGCATGGGAGGCTTGCCTCACGGGAAGCTCAGCAAGGAACGAAAGTTCCGGATGAGAGAGCAGGCAAGTCAGAAGCTTGCTCGCGCCTATCGTCTGGACGAAATCGCATGCAGCGTCGCCACCATGCAGGGAGCGTCGACTCTGGACGACATTGGCCCTACCGTGCTAAGCCGCAATCCCGACGACACGGATGCCAAGTATGTCCACTTCTTCCATGAAAAGATACCGTCTCGCCAATTGGCCGAGTCTACCACCCTCGGGCCTTTGACCGAGATCATATCGCAGAGACCGACCGAGGGAGAGGCGCTTCGGACCAGGGCCATGGTTAAGACCCTCACGAGGGATCACGAGGGCGCGACGCACGACCTCACGCTGGCTCTTCAAACCTACCGCGCGCATCAATTCGGACACGGTGCCCGGGAAGAAGAGCCCCAGAGCCAGGACTCGCGTCAAGTGCGGAGACGGCAACAGGACGTCATCTTGACCGAGAACGAGCAACCAAGCAGTCTGGAGACGCAACTCATTTTCCAGCGTGCTACTGCCTACCTCGCGCTATCTTGCCAGAATGTCATGGCGGGCGTGGGCCAGCCCGGTCAAGCAGACACCAAGTCCTCGAGCGAGAAGGATGCCAGGCCAGGCGACAAGTCTCCGGCGAAACCCAAGAAGGAAGGCCTCTCTGAGAAGGAGGCGGCACAGCAGCAAAAGAAGCAGGCCGATGCTCGCAAAATGGCCAAGACATATGCCAAGCGAGCGCTTCGCGACTACTTGGCATTCCTGTCCCGGTTTGAGTATTCTCCCGTGGTGCCTCTCCGGGTTGCCGAGGACTTCAATGAGCGCATTAATTATGCGGCTCATTCTCAGAAGAAGCCTCGAACTTCAGATACCGTTCCCCAACTGGAGCCATACCCGATATACCCGCTGTCGGATCTCTTTTCCGCCGTTCCGCCTTCCGGCCTTCCCCCGTACCCTCCTGAGGAATCGAAGAACCCGGACCAGAAGGCCAGTTCAAAGACATATGAGTGTATGACGTACCACCCTCTTCTTACGGAAGCGCTGCACTCTCTACTACTATGCCACTGCCTGGTCCAAACCTCGGGCAAAGAACTCCTCCGCCACGCCAACATGGTGGCGCGACTGGCTCGCCTCATCGATGGCTACCCCATCTTTCAGGCCAGCAGGTCTCCAGCAAGATCCGACTGGATGGAGGTCTTGCGCCGCACCGAAAACTGGTTGCTCCTCACTGCTTCTTGGGAGAAGCTGTGCGCGTCAGCACCACTTCCTATTTTTGACCACTGCAACAGCACCCATGACCTCGAGTCAGCAGAACGAGCGGCTTCGGCAGCAGCGGCCATGATCAACGGCGACGCGGGCAAGAATCTCACCGACGCCGAGAAACAGAAGCTGCTCGAGGAAACGGGCTTGTTGGACCCGTTGTACGAGGAGCCCCTTCCACCACACGACGGGCCCCTCGAGGACGACATCGCCCGCATCACCAACGGCATGGCTCCCCCGTTGCGGCCCAAGCCGCAGAAGAGAGGCCCCGTCATGTCTGCCGACGGTAAGGTCCACTCGCAGACGGTGCGGTGGTCCATCGACGAGGCCGAGTATCCGTTCATCAGCGAGCGCGCCGTGGCAATCTCCAAATGGATCCAAGAAGCTCCTGTCGTCAAGGGCATCAGGCGCAAGAAGCGAACCAACAAGAAGCCCCAGAAATCGGTCGACTTGGATGACGCCGCGGGAAGGCTTTCTCTCGAGGAGGCTGGGGGACCTTCAAAGTCTGGATAACGGGTTTGTTTCTCCTCCTTCCTTGTGTCTTTTCTTCTCTTCTCTTTCCTTCTTTTCCTCATCTCCTATCTACTCTTCCCCCTTATATCTCCTTTCATTATATTCCTTTGCGTCTCAGTCTGATGATGGTCGATGGTTCCGAGGAATTTTGCTGGATATCCAAAACAAAAAAACATTTCGGGACAAGGGCATTTCACAGTTTCGCGGTATACGAGGTTTGGGTTTTTGCACCTGTCGATGTGGAAAATCACACTTCAGTGCTCATGAGGAAAACCCTGGTTCAATGGCATACATTACGGTCTTACAATTATAACGGCCTCGACAATTCCATGACAAACAAACTTGCACTCTCTTGACAACGGGCGTACGCGTGACTTTGGAGCCAACGACGAGTCTATTTGGCACCTGTGCAAAGGGCATGGAAACCAGGCCTGCAGTGCTACATGAGTCCCCAAGCTCTCCCAAAACAAGATTCCTCCCGGTTCATTCGTCAAAAAGAGATGCCTACCCAATTCTATGTTGAGATATACCAGATTCGATGACACATGGATACTCATGCATTGCCATCGTCTCGCAAAAAAGGAAAAAAAAGGACCGTTCCGTCAATACCACCTCGTGTTGGGCATAGGGCTTCCGTTCAAAAAGGCATCAATGTCGGTCATGCCCTCCGTCTCGAGCACGTTCATGAGCTCGAGCTGCTGCGACTGGGTCAAGCTCCCCTGGCGAGCCCAGTTGAAGTCGGGCGGCGGAGGAGCCATGGAGTTGACGGCCAAGCCCTGCAGGCCGAGGCCGGCGCCCGTCATGTCGGCGTAGTTTCCCGACATTGCCGCCATGCCGTCGTTGAAGAAGCTGTTGCTGATGTTGCTGCTAAAGGAGAAGGGGGAGATGAGCGGCGGCGGCGGCGAGAACCAGTCGCCGATGCTCTCCGGGCCGGGCAACGGCCGTTGGGCCACGGCGGAGTGGGCGCTTGGCGGGACGGAGAATGTCGGGCCGGCCTGGGGAGGCGCTGGTCGCTGCGGAGGCGACATGTTGGTGTGGGCCGACATGGGGATGGGAGATGTGTGTGCCATGATGGGGGTGGTGTGCGCCGTCATGGTGTTTGGAGGTGAAAGGACCGCGTTGCTGGGAGTTGGCGTCACCATATTGAGGGCCGTGTCGGGCGGCGTCGGCAGCTGTTCCGACATGGGAGGCGACGTCATGTGTGCTTCTGGGGTTGTCGTCGCCGGGGGGGTCGGGTCATCCGGGGCACCCTCGCCGGGTTGGGTGAAGTCGGGGGGGAAGTAGGAGAATCTACGACCCGTGGGCTCGTTGCTGGCAGGCTTGCAGAAGATGGAGTTGGATCGGAACGTCGGCTGCGGCGGGGGAAAGTTGGGGTCGAAGGCGTAGTTGTTCATCTGCTCTGGAGGCGAGTCGAAGACGTAGCTGAACTGAGGCGGGTTCGCATAGGGGGCCTGTTGCTGGTTGGCCTGGGAGAATTGGGGGGGTGAGTTGGGGTCCGCAAAGGACGGTGGTGTCGTGAAGAAGTTGGTGACCTGGCCGGGTGTCTGGTGTGTGTCGTAGCTCTGTAGGCACGCCTTGGAAAAGATTTGATAGAGCTGAGAAGCAGAGGCGGTGCCGGGCCATCGCTCTGCGCATCGGTCAAGGACATCCAAGGATGCGCCGATGAGCTTTTCAACGTCTTCGCGGGGGTGTGCGTGCCGTACGGCTGAATAGGAGACGGTCCAGAGGAGAGTGTTGAGCGCCATGTTGACCGTCAGGAGGAAGACCCATGTGATGTCGATACCCATGTCCATTTGCTTCGAGTTTAGGTTGATAATGAATGCCGAGCTCTCGAAACAGAGCAACGCGGCGCGAGGTGACGGCTTAGGCACCTGCGGCGACGGCCTGTACATGAAGATGCGCATCTGGTGATAGCGGCCAGTGAACCTGTTTGACTGAGTGAGCCTTGAGCACCTCTTGCTCGGGGATGCGCGCACTTACCAAGGCTTGCACCATTGCGGGTTCTCCGGAGACGCATCCAACCATTCCTTGTTCATCTTTTCTACTCTTTGATACCAGGGATGTGAGTCGTCCTTGGGTTCTGGCCTCTTCTTTTCATACAGAGCTCTCCGAATCTCCGCCTGACACATGCGCATCTTGTAGAAGTGAATGGCCACCAGCTTTCTCTCGCTGGGGGGACCTGGGTTGATGCCCTGTTCCGTGATGTTCTCGTCGTCAACTGGAGAGAAGAACTCGACGTCCATGCGGTCGTCTCCTGTTGCAAAGCTATTGGGCCGACCCATGCTGTGCGCCAGGCCATATTCCATGGCCGCCACCGTCCAGATGATGCGCCGGCGCAGGTCAATCGTCTTGGGGTCCAGGTTGTACCCCGTCGATATCGTCTTTTCGCTCGCCAGGCCCTCTTGCTGACAGATCCTAGTCGCTAAGCCTATCACGTAGTATATGGGCGTCCGTGTTGGGGTCAGGAGCGAGTACTGACCCAACAAGACGAGACATTGCAGCGTCTTGAGGTCCTTGGGGCGAACAATATCCTCAAAACGTTGCATCGCAGCCAAGTAATAGCTGTCCGCCAAACCTGCGTATTGAGTGTCCAGCTTCTGTAAACTAATCGCAATCACCATGCGGATCAGAAAGACCTTGTGAGGTTCCGTGTCGCCGTCAAAAACCGCCTCCAGGTCGCTTTGCAAATCCTTCTCATGCAACACCGGCCAGAAAAGCTGGGCTGGTGGTCTGTCAGTGAAATGGCGACGCGATATCGGACCAGGAGATGGTTACCCTTTTGATTGAAGATTTCCACAAGTTTGGCGGCGACGGCTCTCGTAGGCATGCTCTCCGCGGGGTGTTGGCTAACCATAGGATAGCTTTTTCTGCGGCTTGTGGCCGGTCCTGTCATCTGAATGGACTGCATGCGAGCCTGGCGGGCGCTCACCCCCGGAATGAGGTCGGAAATACGGTTCGACTCGGTGAATCGCTTCGCCTCTTCCATCAGAAGTCGCGTCATGGCAATACCGCTACTGGGCCCGAGGTATCGCGGGGTCTCGTCGCCGCCATTCAGGCGGACCATTCCTCCGGGTCGTACCATGTCTTCTGTAGTCCTGGGGAACTCGTTCTCTTCGTCCGTGTACTGGCTTAGTTCGGCCTCCAATTGCCGCACTCGATCTTGGAGCTTGATGACATAGTAGCGGTTGATCTTTCGGCCTTTGGAGGCATCGAGATACTCGCAAACGGAGCCGGCGCGTTCGCAGGGTAGACAACGTGGCAGGGTGGGATCGCATCGGGTTTTACGCTGGATAGCAGGGCGTTAGCACAAGACAGGGCCCGCGATTTGCGACGGATTGCGGGGATATTAGTACCTGTCGACAGCGGCAGCAGGCAGTCAGGGTGTGAGCAATGCGATGCCCGGAAGAGTCGCCGTCGGAGTTCTCGTCGTTGGGAGAAGGCGCCTTGTGGAAGGGCTGTGGAGGGGGTTGCAAGGGTTGCTGTGGATGGTGATGTGCCATAAAGGCATTGTTCATTCGAGGTCCAACAGGGACCATGCCCTGCCGGAAAATGGCAGCAGCGTCCATTGGGACGAAAGGGAGGTGGTGAAGCGTTTACTCAGTCGCGGGTCGGTATCATGGACAGAGATGGGAGACGAGGAGATGTCGAGGTCTCGTGCACCGCACCGGAAGTCGAGTCGGTCCAATGTGGGTGATGCTCTGTGATGAACAGGGCGAGGATGAGCGGGTCCGAGACGCGGAAGCGTGGGAGGAGGGAGGAGAGAGGCGCACGGAATGGCGTCGCACGAGGAGAGCACTGTCCTCGCACACTGATGAATCGGCTGGGTCGGTAGGAATGAGGGAGCGATAGATTGCCAGATGGCGACAAGGAGGCGTTGACAAAGGCGTCCAGACTCGAGCCAGGTACGGTCTGCTCAGAGGTAGCAAGCAAACGGGTGCCTAAGGTCTTTGCAGAAGAAGGAGGGATGATGAGGGGCACGACCTGGCGGGAGCACCAGGAAACACCAGATCAGCAGGCGTGTGAATGGCGGGCGGAGCGTGGGAAGTGGGCGTGGTGGGATGGACGAGGGACGAGGGACGAGGTGTGGTGTGGGACGTGGGCGTGGAGAAGCCGGCGGGAGTCTAGGGTAACGCTCCTGCTTGGCCCATGGAGATGCGGCCTCGGCTAGATGAGGTGTACGAGGTCAGCATCGAGGAACGGAACTTGGGTAATGAGGCCAACAACAGATGCCGAGATACTTGGGAAGGGAGCTTTTCACGAGTTGATGGGGGGGTAGCATTCGTCGAGGAGGTGACGACAGGGCTGGCACCTCAACCACGATAAAGTTACTCTACCCCCAAGCACCGGACTTGCATCGACACGATCGTGGCTATGTTATCACGGAGATGGGGCCGATGAGGCTCTAGTTTTTCTTCCTTTTTTCTCTCTCACCTCTCCCTCCCGCCCTCCACCGGTACTCGACTCCTGCTTGAGCTACCAAGAGCTGTGGAGTGACGAACAAGCAGTTGGATGTACCGCGCAAGGCGACTGGGGGAAGTGGGCGGAATCGTACCGGAGCAGAAGAAACTAGACTTCTCCCGCATGGCGACTGGGGGGTACTACCTAGTTTAAGGTCTAGTGAGATCGTAGGGTCGATGGCAGGATGAGTCGGTCAAGATTCTGATTGCTGCACGAGGAACCAGTTTCAGTTCAGTCCGGTCGAGTCCAGATTGTCCAGAACAATTGCAATTGAAACCCGGAGGAGAACTAGTCAGCCATCGACAGAGGACTGGCGTAGCCACGGTTCCGTGGTTGAAAACAATAAGACGAGAGGAATGCGCATGGATTACTCCTTTGAAGGCAGTTGAGCTCGCCCATGTCGCAACCAGTGCTTTGTCGGTTTGTGTGAATTCTCATGTGATGAAACAACCTCACGCATACCTGGATCCATCCGACTCCGTCCACGGCGCTACTCGATGCATCCATGTATCCCTCTGTCTCTTTGTCTGAGCAAAAAAAAAAAAAAAAAAACCTCGTGGGATAGAATTCCCCATTGTAGCTTGTTGCATTTCGTCGGCACAAAAACGACACATCACCTCACGCCATTCATGCTGCAACACCGCCAAAAAACCCCGTTTCCCCTCCCTCTTAGGCTTGCGGCTAACAGGAAGCGGCCGCCATGTCTTGTCCAACCACGCGAGAAGCCACTTGTTGGATGCTGTCCCTGAGTTCCGAAAGCGTTGCGAGTCGAGACTAGAGAATCGAGACTCTCAACAAATGGCTTGTCCAGTGTCTAATGGGTGGATATGGTGCGTACACGTTTGCGTGCGTATGCTTATTGGGAACATGGATCGAGTTCGTCTTGACCCCCCTGGCGGCCCTTAGATAATTCTCCATGAACACGACCTCCGCAACGTAAAAAAAAAAAGAGTAAAAAAAGATCCTCATCCCACAAAGACTGCGGATACAGAGCCCCTCAGCTGTCCGCCCGATAAAAGCTCCGTCCAATCTGCATCTCCCGGAGCCTGCTCGGTAGACGGTTACAGTCACGGTCGGGCGATGATCCAGGGTCGCATGCACTCAAAACCAACGGGCGAAAACCCCCCGGTCATTGTCACGCTTTCGCCCTCCATCCCTGCCACCTTGGCCGTCCTCGGCTAGACCAAGACGGATCGCACAAATCTTCGAATCCCTTTGTTCATCCTTCGAATCTCTGAGCCATCAACGCCTCCATGACGTGACATGTCACTTCCGCCAACTATTGAACGCCGTTCGTTGCCTGCACTCAGACACTCAGACACGTATCCCGTTGCATCATCTCATCTGGCACCTTACCTTATCTTGCCGGAACCAGCTGCCGAGCTGATGCTGGGAAGGAGTTACATATCCGTGTCTATATAGCACTTTAATTATTGGCTCCCATTCCCTCGTTGCGCCCGATCTGATGGAGGGAAAGCCAGGAAGCTGGCCCCCCCGAACGATCCGATAAAGGGTTCGGCCTCCCTGGTATTCGGCTCTGTGAAGTGATGCATTCCAGCTGGTAGCTCTGCCTACCACTGGGCTCGTCCTTTGGCTCTTCCTCCCGTCGCAATTGTAGAAACTCGACTCCGTAAAGATATAGCCCGCCCATACTGGAACTATTGTTTGTTCCAAACCAATGGAAGTCCGCACCACTACGGCCAGTCGTCCTTGCCTCGTATGTTTCCTCATCGCTCCTTCTTACATACAGCCTCCAGGTCTCTGTGCGACACCCACCGGCAGGTGCGGTGCGGGCTCCTCCAGGCTGGGCGTCCCTGGCACTCCTCCTGCCCCACCTGCCCGACCACGACACCTGGGGTTCATCTTTCCCAAGCTCCATTGAAGATTCCATCCCTTCGACCCTTCATCCTCCATTCCTACTTCTGCTAGTCCAAGTTAAACCAGCTTCATCTGAACCAAGAACCAAGAACAAGAACAAGGGGTCCTTCTCACCTTTTCCCACGGGGCAGAGCTCCATCTTCGGCTCATTCCATCGCCCCCCCAAAAAAAACAGCTGGCTGCAACCGTCGACCCAGGCTCTTGCACCATCTTACGCTGCCCGCAAACTGCCACCGCACTCAACGTCGTCATCACCGCCAGGCCACCATACGCCCGCGCTCAACCTGCTCCGAGCCCGAACACGGACATCTTGCGGGCGACGGGACTGACCACACTGCCTCCATCTTACCAGAAACAGACGACGCAAGCCCCTAGCTTTGTGAGCTTCAGGCCCTGCTTGTTGCCACTGGTCTCATCTCGAGGCCGGTCCCAGCCTCGTTTCGACCCCTTCGTTCCCTCTGCCCCGCGTTGGCACTGATAGTGCGCGCAAATTCCAGACCAGCTTACCAACTGCATCTCTCTACCCAAGGCCAATAAGCCTAACCGGCTCATTGCGGCTGTCCCTAGAAAATTCAAACAAAGAGCTCATCCCGTGTCCCGCTTTCAGGCGGATCCGTCCAACGACTGGACCCTTCCCACTCTGTCCTTTACCACTGTCCTGTCTCATCTGAAGCCCCCCTCAACCTCACGATACCGTCACGACGCAACCTCTTGACCTCGGCTTCCGTTGCAGACCCCGAATTTGGAACCGACAACATTGCCCGAGAGTGTCTGTCGCCGCCGGCTTGGGTCCATAGAGCAAGATGCCCCGTACGAGTTTTTCCCACAATCCACTCCTCAGGGTCTCACGTCCGGTCTCTGCGTGCTCGCGATGTAAGTTACCGGCCTCCCGCGTCACTGATACTGTACTGACTGGATTTGTAAGGCCGTGCTGCCAAAGTCAAGGTAATTCGGCTCAATGTCCCTATCTACGCCGTGTTCACTAGACTCACCGTGATTAGTGTGACGGTAAACTGCCTGCTTGTACAGCTTGTGAAAAGGCCGGTCGCGTCAACGAATGCTCAGCAGCCAACGACCAGTTCGCTCGAGGCAAGGAGCGCAGGTTAGTTCGAGCCCTCTTCCTCCGTATATATAGTTTAGACGCTTACGTACGCCGTCTAGCTATGTCGCCGCGCTGGAGCTTCGCATAGAGAAGCTCGAGAGGCGCCTTCAGTTTGCCAAGTCGCGCAAGGCCTCTGTCGCCTTACATGACCCGGACACTTCCTCATTTAACCTTCAGTTTGTCGACAGGAGAGACTCTCTCGCTGTCATCCGTGCCGCGATTCATCGCAAGGCTGCCCGCAAACGAGAGAATTCCGATGTTAACTCTCTCGTATCTGACTTCGGCTTCCTGTAAGTATTGGATACCTACCGCGTACTTGACGGCATCACTGATTCTAAATAGATCCGTTAACGCCACTACCCGAGACTTTGAACCCAATGCTAGCAAGATGACATTTGCTAGACTCGTACTTGCTGCCACCACCAACGATGCCTTGCCAGAGTCGACCCAAGCTCGCCTGCCAGCCAGACAGACGGCGCACGTCCTTGTTCAGAATTACATGACCACCGTGTTCTCTCTATTTCCATTCTTCTCAGAGACCTCTCTATTGACGGCTCTCGATGATCTTTATCAGCAAGATGATCGAGCCATCAAGGATTCCGATTGCTGGATGGTCTACATGGTGCTCGCTATCGGATCCATCTGCCAGAGCCGTCGTAATAAAGACGAACACCATATCAATGGAATGGAATTTGCTGCTCGAGCAATGTCTTTCGCCGACGGAGCCCTTGCTCCTGGATATGTTATGCAAATCCAGTCCCTACTACTTCTGACGCAATACGCCATGCTGGACCCTGCCCATTTTGACAGCTGGCACCTGATCGGGTTTACCGCCAGAGCCATTGTTGACCTGGGCCTTCATCAAGATCCGCCAGCGTCATACGTTACCGATAAGGTCGCCCTTGACCTGCGACGCAGGATCTTCTACTGCGTATATGCTCTTGATCGGTTTGTTCACCACTTCGCCCTGTGTCGGCAGACAAATGGAAACTGTGCACTAACCCTCCCGCAGAGCGATCAGCATGGTGCATGCTCGGACTTTCTCCTTCACCGACGACACAGTCAACGTCGCATTCCCACACGCTTCCAGCCCGGGTCGCAAAAGATCAATCGCTGGACCCATTTCTGGACCACAATCTCCAGACCCAGCGCTGCTTCTCTTCCAGCTCCGACGAGCGCAATCGCATTGGTACCAGGAACTCTACCAGTCGGGATCGACTCCCCTACAAGATCCCATCTCGTACATATGGAATATGTGTCTGGACATGCGAGAGTGGGCGGAATCTCTTCCCGTTACGCTCCCGCCTTCAATACGACAAATGTTTGAACAGGAGCTGAGGTATAGCTACGTCTACTGCATCGCTCCCTCAGCAAGGGCCCCGCAAATTACTGACTATAATCGAATCCTCATATTTGAGCATTCCATGGCATATCTGGACACAGTTCATGAGATTGCGCATGCGGCAGAGAACCCTGCCTTCTACACGTACCATGATGTTCTCAGAGTCTATTTCATGGCCAACCAACTGCTGGCCGTTTTGCGAGATGCCGAGGACATGCTACTCTCTGGGATCCCAGTGCCCATCCCGATTCCTCGTCCCGGCGCCGCCCCCGCCCCTCCACTCCCTCGACGATTGCAGCCTTCCAACATGTCCCGCGAGGATAACCTTGACCGCAGCTTGCGATGCTTGGAGAAGGTTTCCCAGACCCTAGAGGCATATGGAGAGAGGTGGGAAGATGCCAAGGGATGGAAGGAAAGCTTTGGGATGGTATCAAACGATGATATTGAGCGGCTCCGAAGACGGAAGCAGTCGCGTGATTCAGCCAGGGAACAACATCAAATGCAGTATCAAAACGGCGGAACGCCACCTCAACCAAGGTCAGCTCAACTACCTGGTGGCGGACAGCAGCCCCAGGGCATGCAGTGGGTTGGTGTTGACGTTGCGCAGATGATGCGAGGCCTCCCGCCCCAGTAACAAGCATCGCTGAATGTGCCAGAGTGGGAGGGAGGATCGACAAGCATACATAGATGGAAAATAAGCACAAGTGATGTTTGGTCCCAGAAGGATCCAGTCCTATTGCCACTTACATGTCTTTGCCTCTCCTCAAGTAATGTGTCAGGCCCTGGCCCTTGTGCGAGAACAAGAACGTTGTCCCTCGTCGAAGAGGAAGTGACCACCAGAAGGGACGAAGAAAGCGAAGGTATGCGATATCTGGCCAGATTCGGCGCTGTTATCAGAGCCTCTGGAATGGGAAGTAGCCGTTTGGCAGGTATTGATTTCGCACCTGCATCGGTTGGTGAAACCTGAGATAAGAGCCTCTCTTCCGTCCGCACGTGGGGTAGTTCAAGGGCGCTCATGGGCTTGTCTGCGTCATAATATGTGTGCAGCAAATGCGTGCTTGATAACATGCTCACAACCCAATCTGCTCGAAGCAAGGTGGGAAAGAATGATACTGCAGTGCGATGACGGACGCTGTCCTCCAGCCGCCTGATATCTCGGAGCCCTTGTGTAAGCATCTTCAAGCGCACTTCTCCCTATCCGATCACGCCAGCGCGCGCCGACTGCCGCTCAGACAGCACCGACAATGGCGTTCAGCATCATGAACAACGTAAAGGTCATTGGGACGCTGACTTTTGCTCTGGGTTTTGTCATCCTGATGATCCTGGGCGTCCTCGGGGTCGGCCAGCATGCTTGTTGCCTGGAGCAGACGTGCGGGAACCTGACTCTGGTCGACGCGCATTACCTTTTGGGACAATGCGGATCGGAGCATGGCACCATCTGGAGCCGGCTCGACCTCGACGCCATCATCGGCCTGAACGACAGGGGAGAGTTGGTGTATAGGGAGAGGTAAGTTCGTGGGCCCGACTATCCGAACCGCCACTCGGCCGAGTCTGACCATGTTTGGTGCCGTAGCGGAGGGTTCCATGGCCGCTGCGAGGCATGCGGGCTCAACACGGATGGCCACGAGAAGGTGTGGTTGAGCTGCAACTGCACTGGAGAGATGGACATCTGGCGACCGGGGGTAATCAGCCTAAGTACGAAGGCCTTCGCTCGCCAAGGCGACGACGATGAATGCTGACGGTCGTGCCACGCAGGCGAGAGGATTGGGAATCGGGACGGGTTCATGGTGTCTGGCGACACGGTTGGCGGCGAATGCGATGATGTGGGAGGGACCTTTGCGCCGGGGTCTCTGCAAGACAAGAACATGTCCGTTTCGGGGTGCGAGGTTCATGGATAGAGACGGACCAAGGTCACAAGTCGGGATATCGCCAAGAAGACTTGGGCAAGGCTTGGCGAATCGGTGCCGGGGCTGGATTGGAGGGGGAACGATGACGAGGCACATGGCGACGACACCTCCTTTTCTCCCCTTTCCGCGCATAGAGGAATGATGGCCTCTGAAAGGTCTGGATTCTCAGCAACACGCAGCAGCTCAGCAACGTGCCTCAGTTTAGACATGTTTGAGAGAATGGAACTATCTATTTAGGCGGCGCGGACCAACGGGCAGATCTCGAGATTGTGATGGGTGGAGAAATGTTTGTCGGACGGGAGAGAGCAAAAAAAAAGGCGGGTGACTTGATTGATGATCTGGGGTTCGAGCTCGTCTCCTCGTCTCGGTGCGGCACCGAATCGGTTGGAACGGCATCACGGCACCCACAGCCTTGGGACTTGCGAATTGCCTGCCCCCATTTCCCCATTCCCCATACCCCATTGGCATCCCTCCAGAGGTTTGGGGGTGGGCAGAAGTGAAAAGATGGGGGAGTGGTAGGGGGTGTTTTACGAGCAGGTAGGTCGGCGGCGGTGGCGGTGGTGGTGAGAGTTGGAAGAGTCCCTCGTTGGGTGGATAAAGTCGGCCGACTTGTGTGTGTTGCATGGCATCTCTTGGCTTGATCCCTGATGCACGTATTCACGGGATGGCGCTTGGTGTTGGTGTTGGTATTGGTGTTGGTGCAGGAACGACGAGGTGCTGGACATGTGGTCGGGGTTCCGAGGTGACGGGGGTTGGTGTTGCAGAGATGAGTTGATGATTGGGAGAGGAGAGGCAAGCGAGGAAAGGAGAAACTGGTGTTGCTTGGTGGTGCTGCATGGTGAGGGGTCTGGAGAAGATGGGGTGTTGTCTGTATTATTCTTGATGTTTTCGTTTTTGCGCCCACGGTCCCTCTGATACGAGTGCTTTGATCCTCCTTTGGCCTAAAGTCGCTGCGCGATATCCCTTGCTAATAGAATAGGTAGTTCCTGTAATAGTTGATTCGGGGTTGAATTATCAATGCCATGGCATCAAGGCAGATCTTGCTCTGAATCTCGCACGCATCTCGTTACGAGCGAGTCCCTATCCACAGAGACGTAACGTCGTCGAGCAACAAGCGACTCGAGCCCGGCAAAATATCCCCATCATCCTTCACCTCGTTGGAAAAAACGAAAACTTGGGGATTCTCCTCTTTCTCCACGAAGCTTAACCGCCGCGGGTGCGGGGAAAAGGGCGGGAGCTCCGCACGAACTCGGCGAGGGTGAAGAGTGACTGAAGAGACGAGAAGCGATGAAGGAGCGGGAGAGGGAGGGAGGCGGGAGACGTGTGGTTGGTGGAAATGTACGTTTCAGTCGAGGCGGTTGAGACGGGGGAAATATTATCCTCCAATGAGGGGACGTGGATGGAGAACCACACCATCTCACGAGGCGACTTGTTCATGGCTTCATCTTGCCAAGGGCAGATAATGGCCCGAATCTCCACACCACTTAATCCCCGGTTTTTTGCTTTTTGGTTCCCCCAGACTCGAGTCAAGAGGGAGAGGAAAGAGGATGAGAGATTGTACCTTAGGTACCTAGTACTAATGTGGGAGGTTAGGCGGGTACGTATCTCGTCTGGGAACTCAGGGAGGTGGGCGGTTCAGGGAACTATGATAGATTGACTTGTATTAAAATGACACAGGGTCAATCTGAGAGTTACATGTTGCACCTCACGAGCAGGTGGAGGTGGCCGGGCAAGGGTTTGGACGGAAACAGGCCGGGAATTTATGACAACATTGGACAATTGGTCTGCATTGCGTCGAGAGGAAGAGGAGGAGGAGGAGGAGGGGCAAGAGAGGGCGCGGCTTGGCGTTGGGGGACCGTGACTGAATCATTTCTCCTTCTCAACACTTGAGGTGGGTAAAGTGTCAAAGTGAAAGAGTCAAGAGAGAGCCATGGCAGTTGCTTCCACCCTTGTCCATGACTCCATTTTCTTCAAACCAACTGGAAGCTAAACTGCCCAACCGACCGGGCCCTCCTTCCCTGGCCTCACCTCACTTTGACCTTGGCTCGCCAAAGGGAAGGCACGACCAAAGGCACGGCGGAAGTGTTATCTGGATACATTGCTTTTCCCTCGGAGCACTCTATTCACCACGAGGCTCTCCCTACCGTCTTCGGTGTACTACCCTTGACCGTTCTCCACAACCGAACCGACCACACCTCGTCTCCTCCCGGTCTGTCTCCCTCCCCCTCTCATCATCACATACAACACAACACGCACTCACAACGCAGCCTCCAAATCAAACTCGGCGGTGGAGTCCCGCCAAAGTTCGCTAGAGAGATCCCAACCCGAAAAAAAAGAGGATCCCCCTTTTCCCTTTTCCCTCTTCCTCAATCGAATCAATTCGTCTGGGGTCCGGGGCACCAAGATGCCGTCTCCGCCGCTCTTTTGCCTCCGCAAGCTTCCCCCGGCCGGGGGGTCGGTTTATTAAGTGAGGAGAGAGGGTCGCTGCGACTCTGCGACTCTCTGAAAAGATAAAAAGACGAGGGTGGAAGGCCCTTTTTCATCTCCTCCTCCTCCTTCACTGCAGTCGTCCTCACCTTTCCCCTCCTCTTCATTTTCTTTGGGACAACCTTCTGGTCCCTCTTTGCCCGAGAGCTTTTGATAAGCCGTCTCCTCTCCGACCCAACGACTCGCTCGTTGCCGAGACCCACGCATACATACACCTTGACCCGGGCGACGTTCGCCTCCAACCGCCAACATGGCGATGAGTACGCGCGCCTACAACTGGTTCATTTGCCTCGTCGCTGCCTCGTGCATGACGCTCTATGGCTTTGATTCCAGTGTCTTCAATGTGTGTGCCTGTACCCCCCTCAGCTTATCATGAGGATTCGGCCACTAACAAACCATCCTTGGAAAGGCTCTTCAAGCCTCCCAGCACTGGCTCGATTACTTCAATCTCGATCTCGTATGTTTCCCAATCGCACCGTCATAGCATCCTATATACTCGAGTGCCGTGATTTCGGCCGCTGGTCCTGCGTCTTGGCGATTGCCCTCGTTCTTACGACAACCACTGACCTCCGTTTGCAGGATAAGGATAGTTACAAAGTTGGCTTGATCAACACTTGCTACACCATTGGTGCCATTATCAGTGGCTTCTTTATTGGTGGCCCTCTGGTATGTATTTCCCCTTACCCGCCCCCCCTGCACATCGACTACACCACTCGCCACACTCAGCACACCTCTCATCTTTCCGGCCCCCACGTCTATTGGTCGGCTATGGGTTGCAGTTACACTCACAAACGCGTATTGGCATTGTACTGACGTGCATCTCGATAGTCTGACATCCTCGGTCGACGATGGGGTATGGGCATTGGTTGCTTCATCACCATTATCGCTGCTTTCATCCAGTGCTTTGCTCCCCGTGGCAAGCTCGGCGTTTTCATTCTTGGCCGCGTTCTCATCGGTATCGGTCAGGGTACCGCTCTTAGTATGTACACCTGGGCTATTGAGAACAGAGCGTTCCATTGCTAACAGATACACCCTCACTCATCTAGCTGCCGGGCCCGTCTACATCAATGAAGTCGTCCCCGCCTCCATCCGCGGCGTCGTCATGACCTTCTGGCAACTCAACTACTCTGTCGGTGCCTTCATCGCCTACTGGATCAACTATGCCTGTTCGCTGCACCGCGTCAAGCTCGGCGAGTGGGACTGGCGCATCGTCGTCATCTTCCAGATTATGGTCCCCATCATCATCATCATCAGTTTACCCTTCCAGCCCGAGTCCCCCCGCTGGCACATCAGGAAGAACAACAATGTCGAGGCTGCCCGTGCCGCCCTGCGTACCATTCGAGAAACTGACGAGGAGGTTGAAGAGGAGCTGCTGGCCATACGCGAAGCCATCGAGTACGAGAATGAGATGGTCACGGTCGGGTACATGGCTCTCTGGAAGGACAAGTCTGTCCGCAAGCGACTTGGTCTGGCCTTTGTTCTCAACGTTGGCCAGCAACTTACCGGCCAGGGTACTCTCAACTCTTACTCGACTGCCATCTACAAGAAGGTCTGGAAGGACACCCAAAAGATGTAAGCCCGCCAATGTTTCGCTGCGAAAACAGTCTCAAGGCTGACCTTTCCTCATAGCAACCTCATCAATGCCCTCTGGGCCACCTTTGGCATCGTCTTCACTCTCAACGCGGCCTGGACTGCTGATCGCTTTGGTCGTCGCTGGCTCTTCATGGTCGGTGCCGTTGGCATGGCCGTGTGCATGTTGATTGTCCCCATCATTGACCTTTCTACACCCACCGTCGACGGCGCCAAGTCCGAGTCTACGATTATTGGCATCGTCATTATGCTTTTCATCTTCATGTACGCCCCCCCTCAAAGCCCCCTTTCAACTCCATAACCTTGACTGACATCCTTTCCCGTAGCTTCTTCTACAAGCCCTCGTGGGGTGCCGTCGTGTGGATGTGGACCAGCGAGGTCTTCTCTGCCAACGTCCGATCGCAGGCTGTCGGCATGGCCTCGCAGTCCCAGAACATTGCCAACACCATCTTTCAGCAGTTCTTCCCGACGTTCCTCTCCAAGACGGGCCTCAAGTGCCTATTCTTTTTCGTCGGCATCAACATCTTGCTCGCCTTCTTCGTATACTTCTTCGTTCCCGAGACGCGTGGAGTGCCTTTGGAGCAGATGGATGTTGTCTTTGGCGGCGTTGACCACACTGAGAAGGGTGCTCAGATGCTCGGCGTCGGCCAGTCGTTCCCCACGGACTCGAAACCTGAGCCCATTGAGCTGAAGGATGGCACTGAGATTAGCGAAAACGAGCGACGAAAGGAGGTCGTTTGAGGAACCTCGAGGAATGATTGCGCAGTGAGAGTTGGCTATATACCTAGGCAATTAGTTGGAAACATTTTGCGATTTAAGAGGAAGACAAGCAACTAAACGGAGAGTAATTGGATAGTCTTTGTAGTTGTTGCAATATACCCAGGCATGTTACGAATGCGCGTGACCTTGGGAGGAGAATATGTAGAAGCCATGACGTCCTCCTTGTAAACTTGAAGAAATTCAGATTGTAATCTCATCCTAGGAGTGGCCTAATGTATATTCCTTCGAGTCTGGATGGATATCGACCCTGTATGGAACGAGCATATACGGAAACGGGTCTGCAAAGCAGCACCGAAGCGCTTCCGCATTGTGCTTTGCAATTCAATCTGGTTCTTTTTCCCCAATGACATTCATGTGCAAAATAAAACAAGGTGTAAATTGCAAGTTCTAACGAATGTGTCTTGCTCTGAAAGATTGGGGGGCGGGGTTCTAAAATATGAACATACGAAGTGAAACATGGCAATGGAACAACAGAAAGGCAGACACGGCAGACAACACCCCCCCTCAAGCTCTGTTTTCTCAGGCACGCGCTCCCAACCTTCTTTGTTTCCTCACTTTCTGCCTCCACTCTCGAGATTCCTCCGACACCGGCTCACAGGCACTGGGAGTAGTATTCGTTGACCTTGGTGCAGGTGCTGCCGGAGACGCAAGTGGTGCTTCCGGTCCAGTTCTGGCCGCCGCACTGGCCCCACTTGGGGATGGTGGTGGTATCATCGTCGTCGTCGTCGTCGTCGTCGCCGTCGTCGGAAGAGCCGTCGGCGCTGTAGGTGGTGCCGATGGGGCCGAACTTGATGTTGGAGAAGGCGACGGTCGAGTCGGGGACGGTCGACTCGAGCTCGCTGGGGACGCCGGAGCTGGTGGAGCAGGGGCCGCGCTCGGCGCCGGCAGAGGTGGAATCGACGGGGTAGGTAGAGTCGAGCCAGAGCATGTGGGCGTAGTGGTCGTGCCACAGGCTCATGACGAGGACCATGGGCGAGGCCAGGGCGTCGCTTATCTGGTCGAAGCCGCCGTGGTCGCCAAACGAGTCGGTGTCGCCAAAGACCTCCTTCTGGGCGGTGCAATAATCCGAGGTGACGGAGTTTCCGGAGACGCCCGAGATCTTGGAGGCCGAGTTGGCAATGACCTTTCCGTTCTGGACGTAGAGGCGCTTGATCTCGGACAGGCTGCCGCTGGTGCCGGTGACGAACTGGGTGACGACGGTCATCTTGGAGCTCGTGTCGACGTTGTAGCTGGAGCCGCTGCCGTAGAAGGTCTTGTTGCCCTGGCGGTAGGGGTTGAAGTCGCAGCCGTCGGGGTCGCAGTCGCCGGCATATCGAGTGTCCGAGTAGGTGCCGCCGCAGTCGTTGCCGCTGCACGAGTGCTGGGTGAGGGTGTCGCAAGGGTGGGGAGTAAAGGCCGTGGCCATGTCGTTGGCCTCCCAGATGTCCATCTCGGGGCAGCAGCTGCCGACGTCGCCGACGCCCGAGTTGATGTCGTCGGACGACGGCTCCCAGCCCTCCACGTTGGCCTGTCGATATTCGTTAGCAGCTGCTGAGAACAGACCAGCTTCGCAGCACAGCAAGCACTTACGGCTCCGTTGATGAACTTGAGGTCACGAGGGCACTGGGCATCGCAGTAGCCAGTGCCGTACTTTGCGCCAGCCTTGTTGCCGCTGTACTGGCCCAGGCCGCCGTCCTCCTCCATGGACACGAAATAGAGGGCACCGTTCAGACCGCAGCTAATGTCGGAAACATCGACATCAAAGGTGAACTCGTTGCCGAGCAGGGTGAACATCTGGTAGGTGGTGTCATCCTCGAGGAGGTAGAGGCGGCTGCCGATATTGGTGCTGTAGCTGCCCTCGGTAACGAACTTGAGGCTGAGCTGGTTGCCGCTGGTGGTGACTCCATACGTGCCCGAGTAGTCGGCGCCGTCCAAGCAGCACTTCTCGGCGCAGACCTCATTGCTGGTGCAGATCGAGGTATCCCATTCATTGCCGGTATAGCAATTGGTGCTGCTGGAGGTCTGGTGAGTCCATCGCCAGTTGGCATCGACGACGACGGAGCCCGAGACGGTGCTGCAGCCGCTGGTGGTGCATTTGGACCACGTCAGCTTGGGGTGAGTCTCGGTGGTCAAGGTGCAGGCCTGTTGGGCCTTGACTGCGGCAATCAAGGCCGAGACGGCGGCAAGCTTCTGAAGCATTGTGGCGAAGATGTCTGGCGGTCAGGTGGGAGGCGGTGGTGATGCTTCGGGGTGAGGATCATGTCTGGATTTCGAGAGCAGGACTTCGCTCTTATATAGGGCAGTCAAATGCTCCCAATGCCGTCGTCTCTTGTACGCGAAGCATCGTGAGCTTCAAGTGAGGCTACTCTGGCAGAGCCTGAGGCAGTCTTCGGGTTGCGGCCCGCGTCTGCCTCCTCCATGACGATATGAACCGGCATGCTTCAGTCAATACAATACAGAGAGGCCTGTCCCTCTGCTTGGCTTCAAGCAGTCGCCGGCAACCGTCTCCGTGAAGATTGATTGGGCCTGGCCTCGGGCCATTCGGGCTTCGAAGCCTCTGCAAGTCTTGAGCCACAGGCCGTCGACTATTGCCTGAGCATGTGTGGTATATCGGAGCCGTCTTGTCTTCTCATTGGAGGGCTTTCTTATTGGCACACGGAGGACATATACCGCATTTTGCTAGGTTCATGCGGCACATGGCCACGACCTCTTGGAGCGACCCATGGTCGGGCCGTCGCTTCCCCTGAAATTTGCATTATTGTGCTTGTGGCTTGTTGTTATTTTCGGTGTGCTCTTCTTTCTTCTTGGTGTGCAACTCGTCGTGATTCTGGACCTTGCGTACTTCCTCAGCTTGAATAGTCAAGACATCGCCTCCTAAAGGATATGGAACTGTAACGCCCCGAGTGCCGATGTTTGACATGACAAAACAAGGTCGGTGACGGAGTCTCGCTCCCCTTCACCTGGACGTCAAACTCGCACACTATTCTCAGAATGGTTTTCGGATGTCTTGCATCAAAGCGACTCAAGGGATGTCGTACCCGAGCCCGCTAGCATCGTAGCCTATTCTTTCTTACTAAACGGACTCCGATCGCTGCCGAAGCGGAAAGAAGCTTGCAAGATCGGTATCCTGACCCGAACATGCTCGTCCTTGTACTCAAGCAGGTTAGGTTCCCGTGAATGCTTGAAGGCAATATTTCGCTCACGTTTGAGATATATGAGATGCCCTGATATGTGATTTCGGCACTTCGGGAACCAGCCCGCAAGCTTCCAACTGGAAAATGCCAACCAGCCGCTGCCGCGAACCCTTCTGTCCCTCGTACGTTTCTCGGAGAAGGCCTCTTGCTGGAGGAGCCTCGAGCGAAACCTCCCCAGCCCGCCCATACGGCCACGGCAAGGAGCGGTTGGCGCCTCCGTCGGAACCTCGCGACGAGTCTCCAAGTGCGACGAATGGCCCGAGTCCAACATGACGTCCTCGGGGGCCTTGGCCTTCCCCACATTCGCTCGTCTTGTGTCCGGGTAGATGAGGCGTAGGCGCCGCCGGGGCTCGCTGTCACTCGCTGTCACGTTGGCAATGTGACTGCGCGTGTGACGCGCAAAAGCTGGAGCGGTGCGGAGCAAGGCTCAAAGGAGAACGAGGCTGATGAATGCCCGTGGGTTGTCGGGTCCAAAACGACTCAACGTGCCAACGGACACTACAGACTGCCCGTGACGGACTGCCCGCCGTCGGGTCGAACCGCTCGCTGGCGCATTGCTCCGGCTCGGCACTCTAATTAAGCAGCCCGACATGTCCTCGTCCACACGCGGTCCAGCGGGCGTCCTATTCGATGCGGGGTGCATGTCCATCCATCACCCGACTGAAGGTGGAAGGGCACGCTCCGAGGTGTCCCAATGCGGCCTTGCGAGAAAGGCTCCGATGGTTCGATGGACCCTCCCGGGGGAACGATGCTGCTTCAGGGCCTTGAAACGCGGAAGACGTGGCTGGACATGGCTGATCCGTTGCGTAAGGTAGACGAGGCGGTGCCGTGATGCTTTGGATTATGGTTGGTTTAAAGTTGGTTGAAGGGGCATGAAAGCTGACGAGGACCACTTCCCCTTGCAGAAGACGCCCACGTGACGTCCACTTGGAAACAACACTCCCGCCGAAGTACCAAGGTACCTACTTATACAAGTGGCGCCTGATGAAGAGTAAGGAAATGCTTCCTGTCAATAGTCCATTATTAATAATACATAACTCGACCCCCAGGCCCGAGGATCCGAAGAAACCTCCTCGGCGGGTAACCTACTGGGTAAGGTACTTGATCAGCTTCGAGGGCCTGGACAGGGTCAGCAGAAGCTTCACACGAGCTTCATATATCCGTACTCTACAAAAGATATTCGACACTCCCCCGGTGCGCTGCCCTCGCACTCCAAGAATTATCCTTCCTAGACGCCAAACACTTCCCTGCCAAATATCCACCACCCCAAGCCAAGCTTTTGCTAGTAAAATAGACTCCAAAACATGCCTCAAGACCAGACATAATTCGCCCGCAACTTTTTTCTCTCCTGTTGCAATGCCGCTTCCATGGCCTCGCGCATTGCAAACGGCCCTGCTCGTGGCTCGCAAGGCGCTTCGACCTTGTCGACAGGCAATGAAGGCGCTTCCTTCTTGCCTTCAGGCGATGCTTCTTGCTCCTCATGGCCACCAGTGCGTTCCTAGACCGCACGAATGTCCAGTACGTGTAGGTTCTTTGTCTGGCGAGGGAGACATTGGTCGCGCTCGTAGAGGTACCCGCAGTTGGCACACAACGTCTGTCGAGGGGGTTAGCCGTGCGCTCCTTCACAACCGCCACCTCGAAACGTACCTTTGGACCGGCTGGGCCGTCCCGCACAGCCCAGACACTTGTTCCCCAGATCCGGCAGTGAATGCATCTCCAGTGAACCCTCTCCTGATCCGTCAAAGCTCCCCCTCCTCCATATCCACCAACGTCGGGAGTGCCGCGCCCGCCCGGAGTGCCACCCCGTCCGAGAGGACTCAGACTGCGGAATCGGCGCTTCTTCTTGGAGCGTTCGCCCCTTCCCATGCGCTCTTCCTCCACCTCAACCGCCCCAAATGGTGTGCCTCCCAGCATGCCCGCCGTGGAACTGAAGCGGGCGGTTTCGCGTCGTAATCGGCGAACTTGGCGCTCACGATCGCCTTCTCGCTTCTCAATCTCCTCCTTGCTCAGGATTTCCACCTTGGGCTCCCAGTCATCCGCGAGTTGATCGGGATCGTATCTCCAACCCGCTTCTTGCCCGTGTGCGGCATCGTTTGGCAGCTCTTGCTGCAAGCCACCCCATCCGGCAACGAGTCCACCAGCTTCGCAGGCCTCCTTCTTCAGCCGCAGAACCGCCTCGTAAATAGCGTGTGTCATGGCGGGAATCCACTCCCCGGTCAACCCGAGATCTGCGCAAGTCATCTTCGCAAACGCCTCTGCTGTTCCAGGAGGATGCAACAGAGACCATTCAAACTTGTCCGTGTAGAGCATCGAGGCTAGATTGAGGTTGAGGTTGATAATGCAGCGATACGTGTCGTCGGGGTTGAAGTCGTCCGAGTCGGGAAGGATAGGAGTGGCTTCAGCAGTAACATCCGGCACTTGAGCCTGGGATGGAGTGGCGGCGCCCCCGGTCTGAGCGGGAGTATCGGGTCTCGAAGAGGCCCTCATGGCGGATGCGGGCGACTCGTCGCGAGACTTGGCAACGAAGCTCGACTTGGGGGCTCCGTTGAGTGTGGCGGGTGCTCCGATGGCGGTCGGTTGCTGGGAGACGGGCGCTGGAGGTTCCTTGTGGAATAGCGGGTGAAGAGCCACGCCTGCGTATTCCTCGAGCTGTGTCCGAATTTGCTTGCTAATCTCTGCGATGACGACGGCTCGATTGGGCAGGTCGAGATCCTGGACGAGGGTCTGGGCAAACTGATCAGTGGTAATGAGGGACTCGTGAAGATTCCAACAGAAGATGTCTCGCAGCTTGTAGGGCACCGTCATCTCCCCGGGGCGGTATTGCGGTAATGAGATGTCGACGGCATTGGGGTTCGGGGCTGGGTAGGGGGCGGGGGGGATGAAGGCTGGTATGTCCAGGTCGATTCGAATCGGGATCAAGGTGAGGGGCAGGTTCGCTTGAGCGGCGTTTTGCTGGTCGGTTCTCGCGGGACGAGACTTGCCAATCCAGTCGCGCCAGATGCCTTGCACTTCCACGGGCACCTTTGTCTCCTTGCCAGCCTTCTCGGCGAGCTCCTGCCTGGTGACGGAGTCCTCCTTGCGCAGGCTTCGCAAGCCCGTCGGTCGACGACGGTTGTCATCGCTCTCCTCGTCGATGTCGTCGTAGCCGTCCTCGGCGTAGTTGATGATGGTGGTCCCTCGCTTGGTCGTCCGCGAGACGGGCCCCGTGGGCGCACTGGGGAGGACGGGGGTGAGGAAGGAGTTGTTGTAGCCGCGCAATCGCGGCGCGTAGCTGGACAGAAAGGCCTGGGGCCTTGAACGATCCATTGCGCGCGAGAAACGACCCGGGGGCCTGGGAGAACGACGCAAACGCGCAAACGGGGTGGGCTCGGCCGGGACCCTCGAGGCGCGAGGATGGCCAGTGGAAAGGCGAGGGGGCGAATTCGGTGACAGCGACGACGGCCAAAAATTAGGTGCGAGCAGAGTGCGTGGGTCGTGGTGAAAATGCTGGCGTTGGTGATGAGACAGAGTCCTGGGTGTGGTGCTTTGATGGAGTCGCGACCTGGTCGACCTTTTTCTCAATCGCGTCGGGACGTTTCTGCCACAAATTCATCTGGCTCAAGGGTGGCTGTTGATTATGTCAGCTGTGGATTATGCATGTCCTTGAGCTTGGACCACGTCGCCCCTTCTTCCTTTCTCTTTCCTCGTTTCCTCGGGCGACTCACGTGCACCTCTACCATCAGAACTATCATGACTTCGAGTCGTCAATTCATCGAACATCGAATTATTCCTAGGGCTCCATCATCTCAATCTTCTTGGGTCCTTCCGCTACCAAGCCAGATACAATCGGAGCAGTAGCTTCAACATTAGTTGTCCAGTCTTGGAGTCGTTCGAGCTTAGCAATGCCTCTCCCAGTCGCTGTCCCAGCACGAACAAATCACAAAAGTCGAGGCTACTCTCCATCAGCAGCATCAGTCTCTTCTGCGTACCGAACAGTCCGCCACGAAAGCCAACCACCCGTCCCAGAGACACGTGTCCGCATAACCAACGACAGCGGTTCTGCTCGTTGCTAGGAGGCTTCTAGAAGGGCCTCTGCCCAAGCCTGACATGCTATTAGTTACGATACAGTCTTTCATTTGATACGGATTCATGCTTGGTACTCACACGTTTCCCATCATGGTATACCGGCATACCACGTAATACTTGCAAGACTCGGAAACGCTATACGCGCTCCCACACCCCATTTTGCTCGTGCCTCTCCATACAATTTGGGCTACATCGGGTATTAGTGCCTCCACGATATGAAGCAAAGGAGCAAGCCAACTCTTACACCAGTGGAGCCATGGCTCCAGCCCCGTTCTCACGGGCTGCCCGTCCTATAGGGAAGCTTCCACTAGCCACTCATGGCTCGCACGCTGAAGGGGCACGTCCGTGTTCGCGTCGCACTGAGTCGCTACGTGCTGGTAGATGTTTTCGCCTTGGTCGGGTCGAAGCTGAGGAGGAGAGTGGCCGAAGGGATTTTGGTTCGACGCCATGATGTTGGCCCAGTACTGGGCATAAGCGGCCAGGTTCGAGTCCCACGATAGAAGCGGCAGTTGGAGCGCCAAGCGAGCTTGGTTGGCCATGGCAAGCGCCTGTGCTGCATCGTCTGCTGAAACGGGGACAGCGAGGGCGGCCAGGAGTAAGGCGAGGCCAGATAGAACCCGGGGGAGATACATGGTGGTTATTGGATAGGCGGGATAATGAATACAGAGGCCAAAGAAAGGTACGTGAGGAGGTGGAATAGAATCGAGGAGAGTTGAGTTTGGAGCGAGGGGATTCGGAGGTGAGGAAGCTCAACGCATTGAGGCGGCGGGACAAGATATTTTGGGGCCATCTTGTGCCAAGAATGAGGAAGGAGATGCAATCATTAGTGACTGCGGTCAGATTGGCGGTAAAGTTATGTTGAGAATTGAATCCTGCCTGTTGGATGCGTGTTAGTCGGTCTGGATGTCGGGCAGGTGCAACCGAAATGAAGTACCTAGATTGAGACGAGGCAGGAAGTACGCGGAACCGACACTTGATGACACAAGTACTAAGGTAATATAATACACTGTACCTAGGAAAAGTTGAATTGAGCTAAGACTTCCTGTAGTCGAGTAATTCAGGCAAAAATGAATTACCGTCAGTTGAAACGCAATTCTTCTCTGCGTGTAAGTGAAGAATTTGTCCTAGCGCAAAAGGGACCCACCCGACTGTTTGTGACGTTTTTGCCTCGCCCAGACATTTCGACCAACTTCTCTCAAACTCCAACAAAACTCCAAACCAATTCTCACCAACAACACACAAACCCACCATGGCCGCCCGATCGTCCCCCCTCGTCTCCTCCATCCTCGGCCAACTCCGCCTCCGGCCTCCACGCCCATCACTTGGCGCCTCTCTCCTCCTCCCGGCAACCTCTCGCCCGCACCTCCTCGCAAGGCCTCCGACCACGACCCGCGCCGAACACTCCATCCCCCGGCCGCCGCCGCCGCCCCGCCACGCAAGCCGGCCCTTCCCCCCCGAGCCGACGTTCAAGAGCGAGTCCCCGCGCCCGCCGCCCAAGCCCGACTACTACCAGCTCTCCTTCACGTGCATGCCCTGCAAGCACCGGTCGCACCACAACGTGTCCCGCCAGGGCTACCACCACGGCTCGACGCTCATCACCTGCCCCGAGTGCCGCAACCGCCACGTCATTAGCGACCACCTCGGCATCTTTGGCGACCGCAACGTCACCGTCGAGGACCTGGTGCGCGAAAAGGGTCAGCTCGTCAAGCGCGGGAGCCTGGGCGAGGACGGCGACATTGAGTTTTGGCCCGAGGAGACGATGCCCGAGGAGAAGGTGCCCGAGGGGCTCGGCGAGGCACGAGATCCGACAAAGGACAAGGACCCGTAGAGAAGGAGACGGAGGAACCTACGTCGTGTAGGGAATACCTTGGGCGCGCATGGAAAGAAAAAGGGATTTTGTTGGCGTTGGATGAACGAGGAAGATGATTGTGCTCTTCTCCCATCTCAATTGAGCACGAGGATAAAACCTGCTTTGTACAATATTTATATAGATGAATGTCATGACGACCCTGGAATGAACGCCTCTAACTGGCACTTTTTAATCTACCCCAACGCCATCCAAATGCTCAACTCCCCCGTCTACCACCCCTTGTACGACTGGCGCATGTCCCTCTGCTCCTTGGACCTCATCTTCTTGCGTCCCTTGTTCTTCTCAAACTTCTTCCGCTTGTCCCGCCCGTACTTCTCCGGGTGCGCGAGCGCCTCAATCTTGCGCTTGCTCGCCCGCTGCTCCCGCTTGGCTCTCACCTCCTCGCGGATCGCCAGCAGCTGCTTCGTGTACTCGGCCGTGCCGAACCTCTTCTGCAGCGCGTCCATGAGGATCTGCGCCCTCGTCTTGAGGGCCTCGTGTTTGGTCTTGAAGAGCTCGTCGTGGGAGAAGGGGGGCGCGATGGACGGGTCCGTGAGGTTGTGCAGGGGGATCAGGATCGTCTTGAGCGAGGGCTTCAGGCGGTCCAGGGGGGAGCGGCGGCAGATGGTCTCGAGGACTTCCATGGCCGCCGTCTTGGGAGTCATGGCGACTGCCTTTGGCGGAATCTCCCTTCGGATGATGTGCGACAGTCTCCAGAAGAGGTACTGGAGATCCTTCTTCTTGTATTGGCTGGTCTCGTCCTCTCCTTCGGCCTCCTCTTGCTCTTCCTGCTCTTCCTGCTCTTCCACTTCCAGATCCTCCTCCTGAGCGGCGATTGGCCTGAGGGGGAGGCGGGGACCCAAGAAGATGAGAATCTGCGTGGCTTCGGCCGCGAGCTTCTCGTCAACATCGCGGGTGGCAACCACGCCAAGGGCAAGGCGCACGAGGTCTTGCACCTTGGTCAGATCCATCACAAGGCCGTGAGAGCCCTGCACGTCCTCTCCGGCAGGAGTGCTGGCCCCTTGCTTCGCAAAGTCGGCCAAGTAGGAGCTGATCAACGCAATAGCCGCGATTCTGGCAGGGGTTTCGGGGTGAGCCATGCACTTGGCCACGTTGATCCACAGCTCTTCGCTCTTGGCTGACAGCATCTGCTCGGGGAAGACGGGGATCGCTACGCGAACGACGCCCAAGGCTGCTTCCAAGAGCTCCCCGTCGACTTCCCGAATATCCTCCGTCTTCAGGAGACCAGCGACCTTTCCGAGAACAAGCTTGAAGTCCGTCTTGTTCTTTGACGCACCCTCATTCGACTCCAGGTAGTGGCTGAAGACGATGAGCGCAAGCCTGAGCACAGCCTCGTTGCCGTCATTGTCGAGCCACGATCGCACCAGGCCCAAGAATGTAGACGTTCGTTCCCTGTCGGCCTTGCGGAAGATCTCCTTGATCAGCTCAGCGGCGGCAAGGCGACACTTCTCGCTGTCGTCGTTGGCGAGAACCATGAAGAGGGGGAGGAAGCATGTGGCAGCGACCTCCTGGACGAACTCGTCCGAGGACTTCATGAGCAGCAAGTGCACGATTTCCATGACGGAGAGTCGACCGCCCTCTCGGTTGTACTTGAGGTTGGCAACGATGAAGTTGAGCTGCTTGGCCCATCGTGCCTTTTTCTGCGGATAGTCCCGGATGAACTGGAAGAAGGCGCCTCGGGCAAGATCGCGCGTGTCTTTGTCGTCGTTGGTGATCATGACGGTGCCGACGTAATCCATCGTGTCATAGACGGCAGCAGTCTCAATGTTGCGGTCCAGAACGGACCGTAGGAAGTTGAAAGTAACGTGACGGTACAAGGGCTCGGTGAGATCATCCTTGAGCTTGCCGAGCAGCATGTCGATGGCAGCGTCCTTGACCTCGACATCGCGACGGTCTCGCAACACAACCGCCAGCATCTTCAGCGCAGCTTGGGACAGGTCGCTGGTTGTCGACACATCGGTTGATATGCTCTTGAGGGCTCCCTTGACTGCCACCTTGTAGAGCTTCGCCCCGTCCTCGTTGGCAAAGGGGACCTTGATGATGACGGCAAGGAGTCGGAACGTAGAGATCTTGACCTCGTCCTCTCCTCCCACAATAGCGTCGCCGAGGATCGGGATGAAGCCGGCAATGTTGGCGGCGTTCCGCAGGCTGTCGTGCTTCTTGAGGATGGCTCTCAGGATGTCGACGGCGAAGCGAATAAGCTTGTACGTGTTCTTGGTCGTTCGTCCCCTCTCGCCGCTCTTCTTGGCACCCCTTTGCACGAGATACTTCCTGACCCTGGGATCAAGCTTGACCTCAGCCTCTGGCTTCTGGCTGTTGTAGACCTCCTGGACGACTTCGTAGCAGAAGACCAGCGTGTCACGGCTCTCGGCATCCGGGTTCTGCAGGAGACCGGCCGTGATTCGCGCCATGAGCGCGTCAATCTTGCGGATCATCTTGAGGTCGACCTTTTGCATGAGAAGCGACTGCAACGGCTTGACCAGGTCGATGAGATGGCTGACAGATGCGTTCTTCGCAACCAGCTCCATCGAATCTTGGCTCTTGCTGCTCTTGACCTCCTTTATATCAGTGGTATATCCATCGGCGTCCTTTTCCTGTCCAATCTTGCCAAAGATGTCGTCCATGATGACGACCATAATGGACGGGAGACAGTAGTTCAGATCTCCGGGAGCAAAGCCAGGCACTGCTGCAACCAGGATCGAGTGCATTGTGTAGGACAGAACGTGCAGCTGATAGCCCTTGATAAGCGCTCCCCTCATCTCTCTCAGGATAAAGCCGAAGAAGGTCGGGCCAAGGTTGACAGCAATCTTGACAAGAGTGTCGCGAGCCATCTCTCGTGCCTCCCACGCCTTGCTCCTGAGAATGTGGCTGATATCCGTCAAGACACCAGCCAGCTTCTGGTGCATCTGTTCCGAAGGCAACAGCTGCAACAATTTGACGATGATGAGGCCAACCGGAACTCGGTAACTGACTTGGGACTCATCCTTCTCGTGCAGGTGCTTGACGAGAGTTGGCAGGAACGCGTTTTCGACATCTGTGTGCAGCTTCTCCGATTTAGGAGCCGTGAGGGCGAGACGCGGACTGCTGGAAGACGTAGCCTCGATTTGGTCGACATCCATGGCCTCGCCCGCAGCATTCTGGGATACGGAGAGGAGGGCGTCGGCGAACTTGCCCAAGAGCCGGATGGTCTGCTTCTGGAGGTCGGGCTTGGACTCGACATATCCAATGTGCCTCTGGAAAGTCGTCTTGAAGTGCTTCCAGTGGAGGGACGTGGCCAGGACTCCGATGGTGTTGGTTGCTTGGGCACCCAATCCATGATCATCACTTCCATCGGTACGACCGAAAATGAAGTGCTCCAAAAGGGGAATGAAGAACTGCGCCAGATTCTGGCTGCCCATTTCCTTCTCCTTGTTGGCAGTCTCCAGCTGCTGAAGTGCCTCCATCTGCCTCGAGGTTGCAGGGCTCAGGATGTTGAAGAAGAACGTCGGCTCTGCGGTTTCGTCGTTTCGGTCGCTGAGGAGAGCACTGAGGTCGGCGATTGGGCCCCATTCAGGGAGGTTGGTAAGAAGGAACCCGAGCACTCTGAGATATTCCCTACGGACCGTGTCCGAGGGCTCCCGCGATCCGCTGTAAATGGAGGGCATGAGAATGTCCTGAAGGTTCGCCTCAAACCGCTCCTTGGCCGGCTCGGCTGTACACGACGCCGCATTTGCAATGAACCGCCGGATGCCATCCGCCGAATTCGACGAGAGGATACCAAACTCCGCATCATCTCGGATGTGGAAGATCAAGTTGTGGAGGAGAGGCAGCCATTGCTTGGGGGTAAGAGGCGTGTCTCGTTCAGTAGAAATGGCAGTAAAGGCGGCAAGTCGTCGATCGTAGTCGGGCTCTTCGATGCGACCCTCCTTGAACGAGTTAAGGGCTGCACACAAATCCGCCACTTCGGACACTTCCGCATCCTTCTCGCCAATGGCCTGGAGAGCTCTTGATAGCGACTGTCTGTTTTCGCTGTCCTTGAAGTAGCTGAAGAGGGACGAGATGGTATCGTAGACATCCTGCAGGAGGGAGGGGTTTCCGGAGACGCTCGACCGTGAGAGGTATTGCTCAAGAATGAGGAGGATCCTGCCTTTCAGTCTTGGGTTGACTCGTCTAGGGGGTTGGTTGAGGAGGAAGATTGAAATTTTAATGACGGCCTGGGTCGTCTCGGCGTCCTCGACGATCGGGGCCATGACCAAGATGGTCTCAACGCACGCTTCCAGAAGGTCGTTGCCATAGCCAGAGCCTTCCAGAACTCCCGTGATCCGGGAGAGGATTGCTGCCGTATTCACGTCGAGAAGTTCATCCTTGATCAGTTCGTTAAACTCTGACTCCCTGGCCGAGGCGGTAGCGAGCTTCACGAGATTGCGGATCATGGTGAGGACGTAAATCTTGACCTCATCCTTGGCCTTCTCGACAGCCAAGCAGTCGATGACTTTGGGGAGAATGCCCGCTGGGAGCGTCTTTCCGTGGGGTGCCAGGAATAGAGCGACCTGGGGGAGAACTGACCACGTCGAGAGGAGCTGGAGGATGCCCGAGATTCCTTGGGCCGTCTCAACTGGTAGCTTGTCGATTCTCGGCGCGACGATTTCCTCGAGGATGATGTCTTGATAGGGTGCCCACTGGAACTTCTGCGCATTTTGGAAAAGGGCATTCAGGCACTTCAAGCCAGTCGATCTCGTGATTCTGAGCAGGGAGTTGGAACTCGCCTTCTCTTCCTTCTCTTCATCTTCTTCCGTCACTTCCGCATCTTGGGCGCTTCCGCTCAACTGACGACACGCGTGTACCAGACAGTACAGAATAGAATTGAGGATCGTTTCCAGATATGGCGTAACGTTGGTGCCCAGCTCGGAGATGACGGACGACATCATGTTGAGGAAACCGACCTGTTTTCGGATGGGAACGAGAGGCTCGTCAAACGTCCTTTTGGGGGCACCGATAACCTTGACGTCTTTCAGCTTCCCAACGGCAATGTCGAGGAAGCTCCCCATGTCTTCGACAGAAAGGTTTCTGAGCACAGCAAGCCTCGTCGCGTGCAAGCCATGCCGGCCACTTGCTGCGCCCTTCTTGGAAATGGTCCGGCCATAGAGCAGTCGCAGGAGGACAGGCATCAATCCGGCCCTATGTTCGGCCTTGATGGCGGTTTCGTCCTGCAAGAAGACGGTCAATTCGTTCTTGAAGCGAGCCTCGTCGAGAAGAAATTCCAAATTCTCCTGGTAAGTCTTGACTGCATCTTGCTTCCAGGTAAGGATGGACTTCAAAGCAAGCTTCTGAACCTCGACATCACCATTCTCCAAGAGCTGCAACATGGAAGTATAGACCTCCTCGTTTCGGTACAAGGCTCTCGGGTTGATGAACTGGGCAAAGACACCAATGAGAGCCTTTCGGTCAGCCAAAGACCAAGTTGCGCCTTCAGATTGGTCCTGCTCGTCCTGGGGAAGACTGCCCTCGCTAGCCCAGGAGAGGAAGTGAGGGACGAGCTGGCGAGAACGCTTCTCCGCAATGAAAGATGTCGCGTTGAAGACCTTGAGTGCTCTGGATCTGGAGTAGCCGGCGACAGCCTCGGCTGTCTGTTGCTTCTCGTCAAAGGTTTGCAGCATCAAGTCGTCGGGATGGTCGATGACTCCCTCTACCTCAGCAGCAGCCTTCTCCAATCTGCGCAAGGCTGTGCACTCGAATTCAGAAACAAACGGATGTGGCGGGTTGTTTCCATCCGTTTGAGGAGGGCCCCATCGAGCAGACGGTACATCGAGCCATTTGAAAGCAACTTCGCAGATGGCCTTTTCTCCCTGTGCGCTTCGGGCTACTTCCTTCATGGTCTCGATTGTATCATCCCAGACTGGTGATAGCTTCACAGTGAGCATACCGAAAAGAAACGACGGGATGGCCTGCTGCAGCCAACTTCCCTTGTCGAAAGATGCGTAGCTTTGCCCAAGCTTTCGAAGAAGCATGGCGATTGCCCGGGTGTGTGAAAGAGCCACGGGTGTTTCTTCAACGCTGATCATGGTATCGACAGTGTCAATCGTCTCTGCCACGAGGCCGATCTGCTTCAGGAGCTCCAGGGATGCCAAGCGGATATCGTGTGACGGAGAGCTGAGGTTTGTAATGAGTGAAGCCACGACAGGGTCCTCCTCACTTGCAGAGCCTTCGCTGCTTGTGCTGTCTTGCCTCTGGATCGTCGCGTTCCGCTGGATCTGCTCGTACGCAAGATAGGCGTGAAGGAAGCCGATCGACTGCGCGAATCGCGGAATGGCCGCACGCAGCAGCGGGCTCAATGTTGCATCGACAGAACCAGCGGCTGTGCTCATTCGAAGGTACGCATGGAATCCTTGGCCAACGATGAAGTGAACCTCGTCAGAAGCCAGCGTCGACGAAGGTCGAAGTGCCAACTTGAGCTTCCGGAGAAGCAGCTCTGCAATACGGGCATTGGTGGATGGGTGGACGGTGGTTACCTCCAGAATCTTCAGCAGACCCGAGTACTTTGGTAGACATCGATCCCTCCAGACCTGGGGGTCCTTGTTGTATGGGCCTCTCTCGGGAAAGGGGGAGATTTCCAGTCGCTCAAACTTGGAAACGATCTGGTCCTGCCAGCCTTGAGGCAACCTGCAGCTGTCCTTTTCGCCTGGTGGTGGAAATGCTCGCTTCTCGACCAACTTGGGCAACAATATGCACAGCATCTCCTCGTTCTGTCCTTCCGACCAATGGTTGGCAATGAATCTGTGATTGTTAGAAGTTGAATCAAGTCCATCCTTGAAAAGACTTACTTTTGGAAATCACTACGAATCAAGCTGCCGAAACGTTCCGAGTCCAACTCACAAAAGTATGAGCAAAAGGGAATAAACCACTTCATGAATGGCTCTCTGGTGAGCGACTGCACCAAGGACACAATGTGGGGGATCAAGGCGTCAATAGGAGCATGGTGCCAAATAACGGTCATGTTGACAACAAGAGAGCTCCAGACGATGCTGTCTGCGTCTTTCGGGACCTCCAGGCTTGCCTTCGTAACCTGCGAAAGCATTGCAGCCAGATTTCGAACCAGGTGAGTCCAGTCACTGATTCGGGAACCTTTCCGAACACCGGCCAGTGTGCCATAGATCTTGACCCAAGGCACAAGCTGCCATTCGGTATCCGCAGTCGAGGTGCGCTGCATGTCTTCCTCGACCGTCTCATGGACGCTGGCAGCGAATTCTTCAAACGTTACCACGGTCGAATGGTGGATAACGCTGGTCAGGACGCCGCAGATCACGTCTGTCCACGTCGTTTCCTCGGTGAGAGACCGTTCGCGGCCGGGAATGGACTTTACCAGCGCTGCGAATATCGCCGGACCGGTGGAGTGAATGGTGTGGTCGGTACCCTTGATGGCCTCGGCAAACATGGTCATCAGCCCGTCCTTGTAGAGGATGAATTGGCGGTCCCCAACAATGCTGCAGAGGTCATCTCTCGCGTGTTCGATGATGAGTTTGAGTGATGAGTCGCGGAGTGACGGTGCCGCGGCCTTCTTGATCAGGAAGCTCAAGGCTTCGGCGGCAAATCGAGCAATGTGAGGAGGAGTCCGATATTTTCCGAGCAGGGGAGTCATGACTTTGAATGTCGGTCGCAAGTCGGGAGTGAGAAGCTTCGAAAGGTACTTGAACAGGAACGCCAAGGCACCAAAAGTCCATTCAATGACCTCGACATCCTGGGGCTTGCTGGCCACGGCCACAATCAGATCCAGACTTCTCCCATAATGCTTCTCGAAGCGAGATCCAAGATCGTGCGCAAATGCCGTCATAAGATCCAACAAGGGCTCTAGCGATTCCTTCTCTTGCAGCGCTATGTGCTCGGCCAGCGAATCCATGATCCGCTGCTCGAAGTGGAGGAGCTGGGGAAGGGTCTCACAAAGCGACCACACCTCCCGCTTGAACGAAACGAAGGGCTTCGAGACATTGAGTTCTCCCCATTTCTGCAGGCCGGTCTGGAAGTAGGATGTCGACGTGGAAAGGTCTTCGGTTTCGAGGTCATGACGGCGAACTTTGCGAAGCGGCTGGAGCGAGCTGAACTTTGCGATCTTGGTGGTGAAGGACTCCCATCGGTGGTTCTTTTGGTGGGGGGTCGAGTTCTTGCTCCTCCGGGCCTTTGCGATGCGTCCGGATGAGTTGGGCGCCATCTTGGCGGTATTGGGAGGCCGGATGCAGAGATTTGCAAGGTCGGGTGCAATGTCTCGAGGATTATTCGACCTTCACCATCGCGAAGTCCCCGCCAAAATTTCCAACTTTTTTTCGATCGGGGGAAGGTCGGCAAATCCGATAAGAGGGAGCTAGTGCTGCAGGCCCCACACTGACGAATGAAATCTGCACCGCAAACTCTTATCGTTCCAGCCTAAGAATGATACCTATTAGTACTTACCAACTGAGCTCCTGGAGCATCTCTGCGACTGCATCATCAAGTGTCGCGTGAGAGACCATCCCATTATGGCTGCACCAAAGATGTAAGCGCCATAACTTGACCTACTATTCAACATGTTTACTAACATTCTCTTCAGAATCGTGCTGGGCAGCCTCAATGGCCAGCTCGAACCCGCCTTCAAGAAGCTCGCGACTCTCCACTCCAAGAACAACTTCACCCTGGCCATCCTCACCGGCGATGTCTTCGCACCAACCACCGACGACGCCGACGACGAAACCATCACGGCGCTTCTAAACGGCTCCCTGCAGGTCCCGCTGCCAACATACTTCACCGTCGCGACCCACGCTCTCCCCCCGCGCATCGCCGCCAAGGTCGAAGCCGACGAGGAAATCTGCGAAAACCTGCACTTCCTCGGCAAGCGCAGCGTCATGAAGACGTCGGACGGCGTTCGCATCGTGGCCCTGGGCGGCCAGCTCGACACGAAGCTCGTCGCCGGCCAGTCCAAGGACCAACACTGCCCCTTCCACACCCCGGACGACGCAAAGGGTCTGCGCGGCGCCAACAGCGCGGACATCCTGTTGACGTCCATGTGGCCCGCAGGCGTATGGACCGGCTCCAAGGCCGCGCTGCTTCCCACGCAGCAAGCTTCCGTGGCGGCTTCGGACCCCATCGCGGACTTGTGCGCCGCGCTGAAACCCCGGTACCACTTGTCCAGCTCCCCGGGGCCCTTCTTTTACGAGCGCGAACCGTTTATACACCCCATGGCCAAGGAGTCGGATACCCCATCAGTAAGCCGGTTCATCTCGCTGGCTCCGTACGGAAACGAGGCCAAGGCCAAGGCAATGTACGCCTTCACCCTCAACAAGGCAGACGCCTCGATCCCAGAAGGCGCCACATCCTCGCCCTTCAACCCCCAGGCGAAGAAGCGGCCACACCCCGACGACTCGTACAGTCGGTTCGGGAACGACCACCGCGAGGACAGACATCGCGGGCGGAAGAAGCATCGCCACCAAGCTCCTCCGCCCGGCCCCGACCAGTGCTACTTTTGCCTGTCGAACCCAAACATTGGCGTGCACATGTGCTGCAGCATTGGCGAGGACGCCTACATCACCACCGCCAAGGGGCCGCTCCCGACGTCAACCACGTTTGCGGACCAGGGCGTTCCCTTCCCGGCCCATTTCCTCATCATCCCGCTCCCGCACAACCCAACAATCGCGTCCATAGGCTCCGTCGCCGACGCCGACGGCGAGGCGGCCAAGGCCTACAAGGAAATGTCGCGCTTCCGAGAGGCCATCCAGGCTACCATGGCCGCCAAGAGCGCGCACAAGCTCGGCGCCGTCACCTGGGAGATCAGCCGCGCCCGCAACGTGCACCTCCACTGGCAGCTCGTCGCCGTGCCCGCGGAGCTCATCCGCGACGGCATCGCCGAGGCGGCCTTCCGCGTCGAGGCCGAGGACCAGAAGCTCCCCGCCTTCGCCGCCCGCGACGTCCCCCTCGACGGGCTCGCCGCCGCCGGCGACTTCTTCCGCGTGTGGCTGTGGGCCGACGACGGCGAGGACAGGATTAAGGGCAAGAGCCTCGTCATGCCGCTGGACCCGGACGCGCGCTTCGACCTGCAGTTTGGCCGCCGCGTGCTGGCCAAGCTGCTCGGCCTGCAGGACAGGCTGCGCTGGCAGGACTGCGAGCAGACGGTCCAGGAGGAGACGGCCGATGTGGAGGCGTTTCGGGAGGCGTTCAAGGACTGGGACTTTACGCTCACGTAGAGCCGGGTTGGAGAGAGACGGGGGGGGCAGTTCCTGCTTGGTATTTTTCCGGACATGATGATGGATGCTTGGCGTTTAAAACTGGGCGGTTGGTTTTCGCACTTTGGGTTGCGGGTTTCGAGAGAGTTGCTTCATTTACAGAGGACATAAGCAGAGACATATGCGGAGTTGGTCAGGAGAATCATAGATTCAGATCATGGAGAGTTGTTGCCCTAAAACACGTTTCTGAACCCATAAAGAAGTACCTATACGACATGGCGTCTGGGGAGCCCGCATGAGACAGGTTAGTTAACTTCGCCTCCAACTCAAGTCCCCAGGCTCTCTACGCAATCAAGAACATGACACAACTTACAAGTCACACGACACCCAAGCTCCTCGAGTCAAGCAACAAGCACATCAGCAACGACACCCAGGTTTTACTTTAACAGTTTCCCTCAATTGTAGTTCTGAGCTAGCTTGGGTAAGGCCCTCCTCCCCTCCCTTCCGGGCAATCAATGTACAACAGCCAACACGGCCAAGTCTCGAAGCCAGGCGTCCTCGTCGGATCGCCAACACGGGCTGTACTTGGCCAAAAGACATCCCTCCTCCACCCAACTCTCAGCTAGTCCTACAAGAAAGTCCAGCAGTAAACAAGGTCTGTTTGTTTCCATTCTTTGGATACCGCGCAACCAAAAGACCCGAAAATGTCAGTGCGAAAGAAGCAGTTCCGAGTCTTGACGAGGGTGTGGTGGTTCAATCTTCCCTTGATCATCTCGGGATAGACGTTTTTGTATGTTTTTGGGGGAATGTGAGTAATGGACAGAGAAAATAAAGGGACCAATTCAGTTGGTCTTGTTGGGGGTATAAACGCAACAACCTTGCGCAGGTGGTGGTGTATCAGTTGCGGTGATACTGGTATCAAGTTTCCGTCGAGTGTATTCGTGTATGACTCCTGGGTTGTGACGGTCGAGCTCACTGAGACATCATGGTCCATCCATGTGTGCCAGCGACGTCACAGCCGCATAGAGTGGAAGAGTGGAAGCTCCTGCGACAAGGTTTCATGAACTGAAAACGCGCGTGTGCGAGAGCCGCCGGTGGAAATGCAGATGAAGAAAAGCAAAAAGCGCGCGCCGAAATGCAGACAGAAGCCATCGAGCTTCCGTGATAGTCTTCTGGTTCCGATCCGTGGACTCCAGAGGATAGTAGTGACAAACGTTGTACCGAATTCGTCCTATGCATAAAACAAAGAAAATAAAAGTCGTTGGTGAAGAAAGTGGCAATAGAAGTTAAACAGAAGAAGAAGAGACTCGCGCCGTGATCTATCAGTGAAGCAGTCGTTTCTGGTCGTGGTGGTACAATGATCATGCAGGATTAGGTGTTAAGGCGATTAGAGCGATGCGAAAAGACACTTGTTGAGGCGGCAGCTTCGTTCTAGCCGAGTCGATGTGTTGTTCGCCTCCTCGTACCTCGAGACGAGAGGAGGAGGGGGGAGCATTGCGTGGGAGATGTGCGTGAGAGGCGGATGAGGATGATCATAGACCTTAGAGCTGACTCTGCGAGACCAGCACCGCGGATGATGTGAGTCGGCTCTACCACGTGCTCAGCAGACAGTGGTAGATGGATCGAGGCCGACCTAGTAGGACGCCATGCGGCGAGTGTGTGTCCTCTCCCCGAGTATGGGAGAGTTGCCAACCATGGCAATCGGATTGTGTCTCGACATGGGCCGGCTGGGGGCCGTCGGTGACTCCTCGACGCAACGCTCTCGCTGTCCAAAGGCGAAAGTCTGGGCCCGGCCCAAACCCTTGCGAGCTTTTAGGCGACCCATTTCGCGTTCGCAAGTGCGTTGGTGCTTCTCATCCGACATCTCAACGTACTCCTGGGGGTAGCATCGGCTGCGGTGCTCCGAGAAGAAGCCGCTGTATCCCCCGTCCAGGATGTAGACCTCGGGATAGGTCAACTTGGGATAGAACTCTGCATTCACGGTGCGGTCTTCTGATCGGACGTGGCGAGCCATCAGGGGAGCACGGTGGGCCGAGTACTCGCAGTGGAAGATGAGGAGGGTACGGCCGCTCATGGGCGTTTGGAAGAGCTGGCTTGCAAGCAACTCCTTGTTGTTGTAGTTGACAGCTCCGTCAATGTGGCCGCCGTCGTACTCGTACTCAAATCTGCAATCAATGACCATCTTCTGGTCAAAGTGCTCATAGTACTTTCCGTCCAGAACGTCCACGAGAGTCTCCTTTGAGATGCGAGGGATAGTATCCGTCGGGTCGTCAGGGATGAAGTGGGGAAGAACTGGCTCCTGAGCCTCCTCGACATCCATGACGGATTGAAGCGCAGGCGAGGCCGTCTCCTCGGCGCCAGACTTGCCCTTCATCACATCGGCGGGGTTCTCAAACATGCTCAGTGATCGACGGAACTGCTTGCGATTTCGGAGAAAGGGGTTGGACTGTCGGCGACTGTGGCAGTTCATGGGAGAGCCAGTACGGTAGCTACCATTGCTAGTGAAGCTGGGGAAAGGTCTCGTCCGCAGACCAATGGGCACAGGAGCACAAGGGCTATTTGCAGAGGAAGGTCTACGTTCCTGGGGCGGTGAGGACGCCTCGAAGCATTCGCTCAGGGACAGGTTAGAGCTGGCATGGCTGAGGCGGGAATCGGCTCCGAAGCGGAAAGGCGGCAGCCTCTCCTCGGTGTGAGATCGCGTCGGGGTACCAGAGCTAGAGAGGCGGTTGATCCGTGTAAGGGACGGTCTCCGAGGCACAGCGTATCTACGGCTTCAGGGAGGTGTAAGTACGGAAACGCCCAAGCTAGAGAGGGCAGGGACTTACTCGGCGACGATGGGCTTGGCCGGCTCCAGCGAGGACTGGCGGGAAATGGGAGCGGGAGAGTCCAGCATCATCTCGTCATCGTGGATGGGAGTTGAGCCCGGCGTAGGAGACGCAATATCGATCTGGGTGAAGAAGGGGGTCTTGTGAGGCAACGGCGAGACTTCCATGAGCTCAACGAGGGGAGCGGGAGACGAGGACGGCAAAGGAGGAGTGGTGACGCAGTCTAAAGCAAAGAGTCAGTACAAAGACGTTCGTCTGCAAAACCAATTGAGCATGGTTTCTTACCGCGTCCCTCCATGCCGCTGATGGTGTTGGCCGTGAAGAGAGCCCGGCGAGGCGTCGGGAAGTGGGGACTGAAGGAAGGTTAGCAGGCAAAGACGCGAGACGGGCCGAGCAGAAGGAACCAACCTTCCGTCATTGTCGAGGCGAAAGTTTTGGGAGAGGTCGGCGGCCAAGCTGGCGGCAGGCGAGGAGCCCCGGATGTCCTTGACGTTGAAGTAGTCGGCCGTGCTCTTGTGCAATTGCTCGCGGAGACTGAGCGTCGCCGAGCTGGTCGAGCTGGCGGAAAAGTGCGAGTGCGTGTGGGCGCGGAAAATGTCACGACCCCAACCATGCACAGGCATTGGCCGGTGCAGGGCAGCCAAAGGTGAAGAAGCCTCCATGATGTCGGCGGAGAAGGTTCGTGCCGAGACCGAGTCGAGTCGTTATCGAGTCGGGGGGAAGCGAGCCACGAAGACGGTGGTGCCTTGTTTGTCCAACACGGCGCGATCAGAGTCGACGAGGAAGTGTTGCAGTAAACAAATACTGCAACTGTGCCTCTTGCGGGTGCAGGACGAGTCGGGATGCAAACAAGAAGATTGCGAAGGAGGTTCTCGTTTGCTGTCGAGAAAAGGCGGACGGAAGAGGCACGGGTCGAAAGGGACTCGCTTCGTGGTGGGGGCAGGAGTCGAATTCGACGAGGTCGTGCGTTTCGTTACAATCGTTCGCGGGACATCTGAGAGAGCGACAGGAAACTGTTTCGTCGTGGGGGATCGTGACGACGACGAGGCACGACGGTTGATGCTCGCCCGTCGGTGGTTGATAGGGAAGAGAGGAACCCAGAGATGCACTGGGGGGCGGTTGCTGTGGGCGATGTTGGACGAACCAATCCAGGCGAACCCAACCCAACCAAACGCGAACGCACTACAGCCAGTAGCTTTTTAGTGTGCGAGCTTGGAGCACAGCACACAACCAACACTTTTTTGGGGGAGGGCGCTTCCAACTCCCGCCGGGGGACAGATCAAGGCGTTTAAGTAGAAAGAATGGAAAATCCCAGGTGTTCCTTTTTTTTTTCCCTTTAGTTTCAAGCAGTCTTGGATGTGCTAAACCTTGAAGCCCTTACCGGTTTAATGGGGTGGGAGAAGGAGAGGCCGGAGGGGAAGGGGAGGGGGGGGGGGAGGAGGATGAAGAGACCGAACGGGCAGATGGGTGGGAGGTGAGCAAGAGTCGACTTGGAGCGGGAGCAAGAGCTATTTCAATGGCCGCCAAACACGTCCCGGTCCAGGCTCTTCGCGTGGGATGGAGTTTTTTTTTTCTTCCCTTCCCACTGCCCAGGCGGTGCCAGGTTGTTAGGGGTGATATTAGGAGTGGTGCTTCTTGGTGCTGGTCTGGCTCGGGAGCTGGTGCTGGTGCTACTGGGGACAGAAACCCACTTACGGGGGGGAGGGGAGCTCTCCCTCAAAGGCTTTTGGGATGGAGGGAGAGAAGAGGGTCTGAGGGAGAGGGAGGAGGAAGGGAGGGGGCGTGGACGATGGATGCACGCACATGCCGGGGGGCGTACGTACTCGGGGTTGATATTGCGGAGGGAGAGGTCTTGGGTGTATAGGGCGTGGATATCTGGGCTACGGACTACGGTATCAAATGGCCTGCATGCATTGAGTTGCAAGGCCGATGACTGTCTTTCCTTTCTTCGACTGCTGCTAGTGTAGGTTGTCTCCTCGTGCCAATGCACTGCACCTCTTCTTTGTGCTCTCCCACCCATCACCGCCGCCATCGTCGTCACCAACACCATCACCAACATCCGTCGCAAAACCAGGAAGGCGTCCGTCCCCCATTACCGATCCCCCAGCAGCAAACCCGCCCGCCTGCAGCCCGCCTCTGGGAAAGCATCACAGCAACCACCGGCCCCCCAGCCCTGGTCACTGTGGTCAGCAACGCCCTCGCGGTTGCTCAGTGGAGGTGGAGACGTCACACTTGGGGGAACCTTGCTTCCGGGGCGTCTAGTGTCGACGCACTAAGACGAGCGAGCCTCTTGTTCTCGAGGAGGCTATTCGTGCACGACGACAGCGCCGAGATGAAAGCTAGCAGGCGGAACCCTCTCCCCATACAAACTCTCCTCGATGGTGAAAGGCCTCGGCTTCCATCTGCTTTCCCAAGCACAAACGTCAGGTTCGCATAAAAAAGCAACAAGCCCCCCCTCCCTTGCTGGCCCGAAGTTGCGCTGCTGCACGAGGCACCTGGTTTCCCGGCCTGCCATGATGTAACCGGGAGAACCAAGAGGCGGTGAGGGTGTCAATAAGAGCATCCCCCCCCCGACGCCCTGTGGCCTTGTGGCCTGTGGCCCTGTGGCCTGAGATGCATCCTGCTACAGCAGAGCGACCCGGCTGTCGACCCAGTAACAAGGACAAAGGAAAAAGCATCGCCAGCCTTGCATTTGCTTGTTTGGGCGCATCGTCATCTCGTCCGTCTCGTGGTCTTGCCCATGTCGCTCGCCTTTGTGCATGCGAGTCGGAAATCACCACGTCGTGCACGATAATAAAAAAAGGTCTTGGAAGTACGGATATAATTTGAGAGAGAAAAGGGCCTCCATCTCTACCCGTCCAGGTCCCCGGAACGGCCATGCTCAGAGCCGCATAACTGGCCGCCCAAGACCGCCTCGAAAGTCCCTTTCGGAATGCCACTGCCAATTGCCCCATGTCTGGGAACATGCCTCTGCGGCCCCCGAATGGGACATGCCATGTTCCAATGTAAGATTGCCGCACCTGGACCGGCTCCATTCATAGAGAGGGAGAGAGGTCCGTTGAGAGTCAAGGGACTCACTCGGTTCAATAACGTCTCCAGCTTTGACTTGACCGCCCTGCAGATGCCAATTAATCAATCATCCCTCCAAAACCGCACCCCTTTGACTCTTTGCCACTGCGGCTCTCTCCCCCGTGCCCTGCCCAAGCCGCCCTGCAGGCATTCCCATGCCCTCCAGCCCGTTTCCGCCTCGGCCGCTGTCCCCCCCGAAGGGTGCGCAAACAGGCTTGACCGCGACCGATTCACCGGCTGAGGTCCATTCCCTTTATTTCTCCCAGTGCTCGACGTTATCAGCAGGTGGCTATAGAGCCTTTAGCCCGTGAGCTGGCACCGTACAAAGCCTTGAACGGTACGGAGTATTCCATCCATCAGGGTCCAAACTCACGACGCACCGCCATGCCGTTCCATCACACTCCAACACTGCCCCTTGGGATCGAACCAGTTCATGCTGCTCGCTCGGTTGGCCCCGGCCAAGTCAGGCACCTCGTTCCTGGGGGAGCGAGCCTCTCCTCCCTTGCCATGCCTTTTGCCTTTGCGGTCCTTTTCCTCGAACCCCTACTCCCTAGGCTGTTTCAATTGCCCTTTCTCGTCACCCTTTCGCAAGGGCTACATCCTTCCACCTCTTCCAGGTTATGTACCCTGCTCCCGTCGAGGCACCGTTTCTCTTGCGGACGGTCGAAACGGTCCCCGTGCACGCGAAAAAAAAAAAAGCTCACAGGAAGGGGTCCCTACTTCTGAGACACGGCCCTGGTCGTTGCTGGGCTTCAAACAAGCCAGGGTCGCAATGGAAAGACGTAAACCTTTGGGCCATGGATGTTCCCCGAGACCCGCGAGCTGGACGTCTCCATGGCCAGAGGCGCGGGAATTGGGATGCACGCCATCCAGGCCGATTTATTGCCGCCACCATGGGAAGCCAAGGAGGAGCAAAGACAAAGGATCAAGAGCTTCAATCGTCGGCAAGTCGATTCTGCATCGTCACTGGAGGACAGTAGCGCCGGGCCCTGAAGCTAAGGGGGGCGGCGGCGGATGGAGAAGGAGACGGGGGTGTGTCGTTCATGCTGCCCGCAGCCGCTCGTCCAATCGAAGAGCTCCGTTGGCCAAGCTTGCTCACCAAGATTTCCCCTTTAGCCTCGCCTGCTTTCTTGCCTCGAGATGCCTTGCAGCTCAGCCCTTTTCAAACTCGCATGCGTTACCGAGCTGCGAGAGAGGTGAAGCGCATTGCGTGCGTCCTGCTTTGCCGATCGTGCCCCTGACGATGGGTCTTTCTCGGGCGTCTGACTCTTGGGCTGTTCTGCCAATGGGCTTCTCGAAGTATCCTCGGGGAGTCGGGGGACGGAAGAATGTCCTTCGGTGGCTGTGGCTTTTCGTTGCCCGTCAAAGAATGACGCGAGCCTCGTGGGCGATTTTTGGTTCCCGCCATGTCTGCTGCTTAGCATGCTCTCGAACAAAGAACTTGCCGCCCGTCATCTATCCGCCCATGAGATCATCGACATGTAGCTCGACAGCTTGCCCGAGTCCTTCTTTGTCCTCGGCGTTCCTCGACGGCACAAAGACCAACCAACCCAACAAGCTCGCGAATTAAGCCTCGAAATGCCCTTCGGCCTTGGTTCGCGAGGCGTTCGATAGCGCCCATTCGCCCAGTCTCTCGGTAGTCGCGGCATGGCCGAACGACGGCCGCGCTACCACGCAACGCTACGAGATGGAACCAAGCCTCTCAAAGCCTGGCAGTCCGGGGGGTCAACATGGAAGCAGCTGCCATGTTTGAAGGCTTTATTTAGGCTGATCCTCCTCGCTGATAACGAACGAACGGGAGAGGCAGTCGAGGCCAATCGACCCCGGCTCCTTCGTTCCCCCAGAAGAGGCAAGAGGACGAAAGAGGAACGAACCGCATTGATTTGCCCTTGTCCCTTCCGGAATCTGAGGCGGCTGATCCTTCTTCTTGTCATGTGTCTCACTCCCCAACAAGTGCCGACGGGAAACCCATGGCACAGCCTCCGCCGCCCTGCTGAAGAAGGCCCATTCGTGAGAAGGGAATCCATGTCGCAGAGTTTGCACGTGTGACGGGTTCGTCATCACGAGACTCGTCGGAGACGACGATGCATCAATTGCTAGCTGGCCTTCTTTCATCGGCCAGCCTTGTTGTCGAGCTCGGTCCCTCTTGCTTTTGAGCGCACTGGCAGGGCTGATGACGGGCCATCAAATCTCCCCCAGACTCGTTGTCCAAAAAGAAATCTCGTGCCATTTTTCTCCTGTTGGTGGCGGCCGAGCCTCTTGGAACCGTCCCGCGCTCGTCTCCTCTTGGTTCCGCCGTGGACGCTCTCTTTTTAGCGATATTGGACCAGGGATGTTTCTCAAAGCGCCAATCGCCCATGGCAATCCGGCGTGCGGCTGGCTGAAAGACTGCAAAAGGCCGAAAGAGCGCAGTCTGGATTTAAGCCCGATGGAGAAGACGCTGCTTGGTCGGAGATTTTTCTCTTTTGCAATGTTGCACCTCTGCATCGATGCAGAGAAAGATCCGAATGCAAGGTACGGAGTACATCCGACATGGCTTGTTCGCTCTGTTGGTGATTGACATCCATGGATTCGTAGCTAAGTATGCACCCGATGCAGTAATTTGGAGCGCCTGAGAATACGTCCACACCCGCACCCAAATGACTTCCGTTATTCCCTCTCTGCCTTGTTTTGGAGAGGGAGCTAGGGAGGCGTAGTCAAACCGAATCCTGACTTCTCTCGTATCAACGGCCGAAAGACCAAAAAGACGGCCTCGGCCAACCGAAGATGGCCCATCGTCGATCCCCTGGCCCTTTTCCGATTCCCCCCCATTCCGACGCTGTCTCGGACTGTTTTCCCTTCCTGCTCGACGTCACCGATGGCCGCGCACATCAACGTGGCAGGCTGGCCTGGTGGTGGCCGCAGGACAACTCTGACGATATCGTCATGGACGTCCTTTTTGTGCGCTTTGTGTATATTCGTGCGCACAAGTATTAGCTAAATGATGCCATTCGCGTCAGCAAACAACATAACAACGGCGGGAGGCCGGCCGAAAGGTCGTCGTCTCCATCCGCATGCACACGCCCCAAGGAGCCCTCGTGTCTGAGCCGAGCCGCATCGCGAGAGACCCGGGGCCATGGATCATGATGCTGCTGCTGCTGCTGCTGCTGCTCTCACTTTTCTTCCTGATCAGCGACGCTTCCTCTTCAACTCCGTCTGCTCCAACCCCGTCTCCACGGTGAACCGCGGGCATCCCAGTTTCCAGGCGATCAAGGATCTTTTGTTTACTTGGGCGTGCCTCAAGCCCTCCACCTCCAAGACGAATGGGAACGGCAGGGCCGGGTTACACGGATAGTGGTAAGCTGCAGGCCCAGCCCGCAATTGTCAGAGACGCCGTGCGACGGCCCAATCGCCTTCTCGCGAGCCCGTCACCGGGCTGGTTCGCAGCCGTCAGCTCGTCCTTGAAGCTCCCTCTGCCATCCCCCGAAGCGGCATGGCTGGCGACTCCAGGGCCCGGCCGGGCTTCTCAACTCCACCGCGTCAACCCATGTCGCGCGCCCCTCCCTCCTCTGGCCCAGCAGGTGAGGGGTAAAAGAGGTGCCGGGAGCGCTGGACGGGATGCTCACGATGAAAAATATGCCCGCATGGTGTTGGTGCGATGCATTGCGTAGCAGGCCGGTCTGTTTTGGATCGGGCAAGGGCATTGTCGCATTGCAGCTGGGCAGCTGCAGGCGGGGGGACGCTGCGATGCGATGCAGTTCGTGGGGTGCTTACTTAGCTAGGTTAAGTAGTAGTAAACACAGACGCTGACAGAGTAAACAAGTCCAGACGTGTCGCTTTGTCGCGTTGGGCCGGTTCCCCCGCCAATTCTCGCGAAGTCACGTGCCGCATGTCACCCCAACTGCGGCCGTGGGTTACAGATGGATCGGCCATGGGCGTGAATACGACACCACGACGCTCGACCACGACTCTCTCTTCATGCGCACGCTGACTTGTGCATTGCCAGCGCACACTTTCCTGCAGCCTCTTTGTTTTTTTTTCTTTCTTTTTCCGACGCCTTGCAAAGAGCCGGCCGTCGACCTAATCATGAATGAAAATCTCGGCCCCACTTGGATCCGGCTCCGTCCAATTCATGAGTCCCCCCCTCCAAATCTACGATCCGCTCGCCGGTTTTGCTTCTGTCGGCTGACGACGACGCACAAGTCTTGTCCCGTGGCTGTTCAATAGCCGGAGTCATAATCGACGTCTCCCTCTGACTCTTGCGAGAGACCCTTGACCCAGACACGCCCGCTTTGAGCTTGGCAAGGGAGACGGCGCCACCGACCTATTCACGGCCGATTCACGCATTTTTTTTTTTTTTTGCCCATGTCTTTGAAAGGTTGTCTCTCCCACCCTTCTTCGCCCATCTTGAAATCTCGGTCTCGGAGCACGTGCCCTCGGAGACGTCGAGAAGCGAGAGACCCGGGTCGATAAGCCCCAAGCTCATTTCCACAGCATACCAACCGTCCCCTCGGACCTCTGGCCAGCCTTCGAGTGAGGCTGCCGGAACGCCAGAGACATGTCTGGCCGTGTTTGTCGTCGTTGCCGCATGCCAGCCTTGCCCCGAAACGTTTGACCTGTCACATGGCAATTCTGCCGCTGCGGCTCAAATTCCCCATTTCTATCCGTACGTCGCTTGGCCATCTCTGATGGACCTGTTCTATCCGGACATGTACCAAGGGATAGCGAGGAAACATTCATCTTCTGCTAATTTCCTTCAAGGCCCGCACATCGCAGCCCGTCTCGCCCAGTTCCGCCTCGTCCCCAATCGTACGTACGACCTTTTGCCGTGTCTCGTCTCCCGTCCTGCGGCCTCGCGATGGCCAAAGCTGGCCCACAGCGTCCAACTTCCGCGGCCTACGCTCCCTTCAGACGGCGACCCGCGGCCGGTCACCTCTTCTCGTACGAGCAGACGAACACGTAGCCCTGGATTGCCCAGTACTTCCCGCGGTCTTATCCAACGGGCACGGGCAGTAAAATTGCTGCTCCGAAATGAGAGCAGAGTCAAAGCTTCCCTTGCTAGCCAGCAAACGTGAAGCTGCGAACCTCAGGTGAGAGGACCGGACAAAATCGGACATGCAGCGGTAAAGCGGTTAGATGTGATGGGAAAACGGCTCCCCCAGATGCTTGAATCCTGGGGAATTTCCTCGTGGCGCTCCGCTGGTCATCTCCGTCCCGATGTGGTGGTTCGAGATGAAGCCGCAAACGGCAAAGATGACGAAAGGTAGCAAATTCGAGAAGCGCACCGACTCTAGGGTATCAGCTGTGGTCGGACCGGTCCCTCGGAGTCAGCTCCGGCAAATGTTTCAGGCTGGTAAAACACCATCAGGGCGCATCTTGTGATCCAAGGCTGATCATTAATTTTGATATCCTAATTCGGTACTGTTTCCGCTGTCAGACATGGCTTCGAGCTCCGTGACGTTGTCCGCATTCTTTCATGCTCAAGTCCGATAGGCTCACTCGAGAAGCGACGTTCAGATGTCATAATGATAACGGTCACCAACAGAGATATCTCTTCTTCATGGAGCTCTCGGCTGCACCAAGCCACGGAGCATTGCTCACGTCCAAGTCCGAATCTCACTCCCTCACCAGTAGGGCTACAGCGCCGGTCAACGAAGCAACCGGGACAAGCGAGACGGATGAAACAAAAGGTCGATTCATGACCCCTCCCATAGTTGAAACCGCCCCAAGATATTTTCAACTCGTCGAGGGGGTTGCGGCTGAGACGTGAGTTCCCGGATGCTACCACAATATACGCCAAACACAAAAGCCTTGGCCGCATAACGACCGTAAGAAGACGATCATAAAGGCTTGTCTCGCCATCACGTCCAGGGAGACAGAAAAACCGGGGTTTATCACAGTTCCCAGCCTCCAGCTTTATGCGTCGACGTAAAAAAGCCTCCGTCCTGGCATTTATTTCGCTTCGCCGCGGCTGCCGGGACTAGACTCCCCAAAAAGTATCTTGTCCTGCTACCAAAACCCCCCCGGCGCTCTAGAACCCAACGCCGGCTCGACCGGTTGGAAAGGTTCCTCGTTTCTTGCAGCCGCATGCATTTCGCATTGAAGCCGGGCTTGCCAGGTTGCGGTTCAATATTGAAACGGTCTTGTCATGCAGAGTCTTTGAAGGGGTGGCAACCTCGAACTAACCTCCGCCACAAGATTCGTGGACCAAGATCGATCGAATACGAGCGTGATTGTATCCACCCAATCAGGGCGAAACCTGTGGCGGAAAGGGTGCAGGCCAAAAATCATATTCGAGACCATCTCGTGTTGCCAGTCATCTTCTGGATGCAAGGAGGTTGGGCGATCCGCAGACTATCAAGCGCCACCTGGAGACCAGTAGCCAGGACGATGGAGGACATTGGGGGTGCATCATTTTGATCCGAGACCACAGTCCAAGACAACTGATGAGCAGGGAGAGCTACCGCCAGGGAAAGTTTTTTTCTCAGTAGCTTATCCGTACCCTTGAGCGGGCAAGCTAGGGTTTGGTTTAAGATGACGATACGTCGAGGAGAGGAGAAGTCAAGATGCTCCATTGACAATATCGTTGGTTTCGGATGGGCATATTCAACTGAATCATCTACGGCTTGCAATCTCAGTGTAATTGGGTGAAATGAGGAGCTGCTGTTGTCCATCGTTAGTGCTTGTGTTGGGTCGACATGTGCAAGTCCAAGGTTACTTACCTCTTTAGGTACCATGAAGGACCAATTAGCCAAGCCAACACTCGATACCACTCTAAAACTTCATTCAACAGCCCCAAGGTCATCATGATGTAAGGAGAGCGAATATGCAAAGTAAATATCGCGACCTTCAAGGTGCGATGCAGTGCGAAGATACAGTTTGATACAGGGTAAGCTGCATGTTGGAGAACACGTTCCTAAGCACGGATCGGGATTAGCGCGGCGCTGAACCCCACGCCTGGAGTGGGGTCGCGGGGTGCGTCTGGGCGGTGAGAATCGGCAGAACCAAGCTCCGTGTATTTTTTTTTGGCGTCGCAACTCGCAGTCGAGGCTGGCGATAAGATCAAGCAGCAAATCTTTTGACCAAACTTCATTTCAACCACCGCAGGCAACAATGGGTAGCAAACGAAAGCGCGGAGCTAAAGAAGGCTCAAGCTCTGTACAAAATTCTCAGAAACGAACCAAGAACGACAAGAAGCCCCCTGCACCCGCGCCAGCCCAGTCCAAAATCACACTCGACAAGACCCCATTCGTCGAGAATCCATTGGGTGACGACCGGAAACGAGAAGCTGCCCTGTACGAGCTCCTCGGCAGCGAAGACCCGACCGATCGCATCGAAGCCGCCGACTGCATAGTATCAAGTTTGCTGGACGGAGATGGCGTCCCGGAGCCTGTGCTGCTGAGGCACTTGGATCGTCGGTTGTTCCGCGGCCTCGCGAGCGGGCGGAATGCTTCGCGCCTGGGCTTCAGCCTTGTGATAACGGAGATTCTGGGCCAACTGTTTGGAGACAAATCTCTGTCGGAAACGCAGTATCCGGGCCTGACTTTCGAGAAGACGTTTGGCATCTTGGTAGAGAAGACGCAGGCCGTGGGAAATCTCCCAGGACAGGAGGAACGCGACTATTTCTTTGGACAGCTCTTTGGAATCGAGTGTTTCGTACGTGCTGGAATTCTCTTTCGAGATGCCTCGAGGTGGAATACCGTCCTGGAATTGCTCTTGAAGACGGCGAACAAGAAGGTTTGGTTGCGGTCTCAGTGCGGCTGGGTGATCGTCCAAACCGTCCAACACCTCAACAAGGAGGAAACCAAGGCGACGCTGGACAAGCTGACCGAAGCAAGGCTGGCAAAGACCTCCGAGGGCGCGGCTATATGGATTGTTGCCCTGAGTCGCTTCCCCGAACTCAAGGTCAAGCCCTGGGACAACCCGCTGTCGAAGAAGTCCTTTGGCGACCTCGCTGCCGTCTTGAGAGAGAGCTTTTCTCAGGACCAAGCCCCTACAGGTCAGAAGAACAAGCAACCGGCCAGCTGGACTGCTCAATTGCACTTTGTTTGGGATATAATTCTGGGACATTATGTGAAGAAGGCGGAGTCTGGACCCGAAGACTTTGAGCAGTTCTGGTCTCGCGTGGTAGATGGTAGGTTCGCAAGCTGATCGCCCAGGAGTATGCTAACCTCTGCCAGATGGCTTGTTCTCCAAAAGTGCCACCGATGGCCAAAAGTTCAAGGGCTTTGCCGTTTTCCAGAACATGCTGGAAGGCCTCGTGCGGCACGAATCCCACCTGGAATGCCTCTTCAGCAAGAACTTGACATCCTGCCTGATGAACCAGGCTGCCAAGGAAGGTCGCTATCTACACCGAGCAGCCATCAAAGCACTCAAGGCCACCGAGTCCGTCGTCTCAGCCCATCCAAACACCCTCGTGCCTATCCTGCGCTGTCTTCTGGGCAAGAATGGCGCCTACAACTTTGACCAAAGAACTAGCACCAAGACGGTGGACAGGATTCTGCAGAATCTCACAGAAGATGTTGGAGAAGAGACGCTTCAGATCCTTCGCAAGCCCATCGCCTCACTGGCCAAGCTCGAAGCCAGCCAGCAAGCGCCTACACTTCGAATCTACGTCGAATACCTCTCCAAAGTGCTCAATGCCTCTGTATCGCCTTCGGCTGGCGACAGGCACCTAAGCACCTTTTCTTCTGCCCTGCAAGAGCTGTCATTGTTGGCTTACTCAAGTCCCGAGCACATCCCCGCGGACGTATTGACCGAGCAGATCCAAGAGCTCTGCCGGACCCGTCTCGAGTCTTCCTTTGCCAAGATGAGCCGGAAGGCAGAGGACTACGAAAGTCTTTGTTTGGCTGTAGCCTCCATTGACACCGACTCGGTAGCCATGACGGAGGAGATCAAGGAGGCAGTGCAAGAAGCACTTGTCCGCATGAAGAAGCTCCTGAAGCGCAAGGCGAAGGGGGCCGACGAGAAGGGCCTCTTCCAAAGTTTGGCAATGCTGCACGCCGTGTCAATCTTTCAGCTGTACAACCAGGACCCGGACGCCATGGAGGTTCTGAGCGATCTCGCCCAGTACTCGGACAGACTCAAGAAGGGCAAGTCCGAGGACAGCGAACCCGGAACTTCCGAGCTCTTGGTCGAAATCCTCCTGTCAATGGTCTCCCGCCCCTCGTCGTTGATGCGACAGGTCTCGCAGCAGGTGTTTGAAGCCTTTACGTCACAGATCTCGGCCGAAGGGTTGGAGCTCTTGACCGGCCCGCTTGGTTCCGACGAGAGCACGAGGGGTCAGAGGGAGCTTTTCAACACGGAGGATGATATGGAAGTCGACGGAGAGGACGAGTCGTCCGGCGACGAGGATGGCTCCGATGTCGAGATCGATTCCGATGTGGAATTCATCGATCTGGGAGAGGAGGGCGATAAGAACGAGTCTGGCGACGAGGATGAAGATGAAGACGACGAAGAGTCCGACGATGACGAAGATGACAAAGATGACGGCGCCGACGACGTCGAACAGCAAGGCCCCCAGGACCTAGACGAGCTCATGGAAAAGATCCTCAAGAGCCACCGGCTGGACAAGGACGACCAGGCCGAGTCGTCCGACTCGGACGCCGACATGTCCGACTCGGAGATGCTCGCCCTCGACGAGAAGCTGGGCGAGGTTTTCAAGCAGCAGGCCAAGTCGCGCCCGGACAACGCCAAGAAGCAGAAGCGCGAGGCCAAGCGCTCCGTCGTCAACTTCAAGAACCGCATCCTCGACCTGCTCGACATCTTCGTCCGCCACGAGGCCGCCGGGCCGCTCGCCCCCGCGCTCCTCCTGCCGCTGCTCAACCTCATGCGCGTCACGAGCACCCGCGCCGTCGGCGCCCGCGCCTGCGAAATCATCCTCAACTACCAAAAGGCCCTCCGCAAGGCCCGCGCCAACCGCGACGCCGCCACCGCCACCGCCACCGCCAGCACGACCACCACCAAGACCACCACCAGGACGACCACCACCAAGACGACCACCATTAAGAGGACCACCACCAAGAGGACCACCACAACCGGCACGCCCCAAGACGGCGACGACGACCTGCTCGCCCTGCTGCTCCAAGTCCACGCCGAGGCGGCCAAGGACAACGCCCACGCCTACGCAAAGGCGGCCAGCGCGGCGAGCCTCATCGTCGCGTCGACGCTGTGCGCCGCCGACCGGACGCACATCAAGGACGTGGCCGCCGTCTACGCAAAGTCGCAGTCGGACTGGGTGCTGGGCGAGGCCAAGCTGCAGAGCTCCTTCTTTGCCGACTGGAACAATTGGTGCCAGAATCTGGCGTCGCAGGCTCATCCTTGATACCCCCGGGGCCCCTTTTTTGCCTCCTCCCTTGCTGTAAATACCTGCGTATATAAGCATACAATGTTCATTTTTGTTGATAGACGGGAAATGGAAAAGCTCAGCATTTGAATCACGTCTCAGTGTCCCCCCTGCATGCTTGCAATGAACCATTAAATCTATGACCCTGTCATCATGATAGTACAAGTGTCCTCTTTTCGCTTGAACACGGCCCTGGTCTCTAATCCTCCATCTTGTCATCGTCGTCCTTCTTCTCGTCATCCTCGTCGTCGTCTTCTAGCTCGTCCTCCTGCTTCGCTAACCTCTCGGCCTCCTCCCGGAGCTCCTTGGGCACCTCCATGTGCCGGCCCTTGGTGGGGCCGTCGACGGTGCTGATCCACGTCATCTCCAGCTCAAAGTCCTTGTCCTTGTTGTCCTTTTGCGCAATGTAGATGATGCGCGCCGCCTCCTTGACGGCCTCGTGCAGGGTGATTTTGCCTGCCGGCAGGTCGAGCTTCTCGAGCTCAGCCTTGGCGGCCTGACGGCCCTTGCCGGTGGCGGCACCGTAGTAGCCCCAGTACAGGCCGCTGGGCTCGATCATGTACAGGAAGGGCCCGCCGTGCTTGCCGGGGACCTTGCCGCCGGCGCCGCACTTGGGACCGGAGCCGACTTCGCCGTCCACGGGGGTCTCCTCCGAGGTGTCGACGCCTCCCAGGATGGCGGTGATGCCAAACGGCCGGACGGAGCCGTACATGGTGTAGGCCTGGAGGTAGCCGCCCATTCGGGAGGCCAGGTCGGATGTGGGGATGGGGGTCTTGAAGTTCGATCGCCAGCTCTGCGCCTCATCGCGAGCGCGGTCGACGAAGTGGCGGCCATCGGGGACCATACCCGAGTAGACCTAAGCAACCGAGAACCAGACGTCAGTCAACCGGGGAGCGGAACGTGGGAAGGGGGATTCATACTGCTCCGACGTGGCTGTCGATGGTGGCGATGCGCTTGTTCGCACCCGGTTTTAGGAGCTTGGAGGCGACAACCTTCTCAACTGCCAGGACGACGCCGTCCTTGGCTCGAATGCCAATGGAGGTGCCCCCATTTTCCACTGCCTTGACCGCATATTCGACCTGGAAGTTTCGACCATCAGGGGAAAAGATGGAGTTGAGGAGATCGTAGCCCGTTCCTATCGACGTCTATGATACAGGTCGTTAGCAAACTGGTGGGAGCTTTCCCTGGCGGGGAAACGGTCGACGACGGAGCTGCAAAGAGCTTACCATGATGACAGTAGGCGTTTTTGAAGAAGCGATTCAATCACGATTGGCAACGAGGACGAATGAGAGGTCGCGGGGGAGTCGTGTGGTGATGCTGGATGGAGAATGGTGGAGGGACTGGGAAGAGTTGGTGGTTGAACTTCAGACTTGGAGCTTCACTTCAGGCAGCCTGAGAGCTGCGTGTGTCGTCGACCTGGAGTGGAACTTGCGAGGCTGGAGCAACGCGGGTGCCTGAGGCGCCGAGAAACGTAGACCAGGCTTGGCTTGAGGCTGATGCGATCTTTTGGAGAGGTGTGAGCCACATGTGGCTGTGTAGGAGCTAAAATGCGGGAGTGGCTTGTCTGCAGCCCACATTGTGCCCCTCCACGTCAAAAGACTTGCCCGTCACATCGTGTGTTCCCCCTGCAGCCGAGGATTCGGAGAGATGTATCCGTCCAGGGCGTGCGTTGGCCCGGGATCTCTGGCGAGTCTGGACTCTGGAGCGAGTCTGGAGTGTATGTATGCTTGTTGAAGATGTGCTTTGTGTGACAACCGAAGCATTTGATGATTTAGCACGACACATTAGTCTGGTGTCGGGAATCTCTGAGGATCATGCAAGATGAATATGTTTCTGGCATGCTTGAATTTCCATTACATCCCACGTCTCTTGAGGGGTTCGTTCAAAGGCTTGTCCACGTTCCCCGTGGTCGGCTGCAGGCCTTTTGTTGGGACGAGAGGGGGGTCCGATAATAGCGCGGACAAAGGGCCGCCAGAGAGAAGCAAGCCTGTGATGGGCGGTGAATGTGCGGCCGGGGTGTGTTTTGTCTTGTGCTTCTTCTCGTGATGTGGGTTATGAGACTAGGTAGACAAAAGGGCTGTTGATGTGGCATGTCGCCACTCTCGTAGACGGCTGAAAGAGATACTTTGTCTCTTACAAGAGGGCGAAAGAAGGAGAGACGGATTCCAAGCATTGCCCATGATTCATTCCATGGGTGGTTGGTTTAGTCCTCATGAAGAGTTGGCACGTTCAAGGTTCCGCCGCGGTGTGGCACTGGCTCATTGGGTCACGCCGGCGGGCGAGCCAGGGCCGAGACGAAACCGTCTGATGGATTGGCGGGCATTTGGATGAGAGTGTGAAGGTGACTGAGGGGACTGAAAGTGCATGAATCATGGAATGAAGACGAAATTAAAGCCAGGCAGCAGGTATAAGAAGGGGCGGCATTGTAATAGAAGCTGGAGGATTATGGAGGCAATAATTAATTCACGGAAGGCATCATGGGATCATGGCTGCGTGCCGTCAATCACATCCACTGATCAAGTCCCTGTAGAGCTTCCCTGTAAAACCCCACCAAACCTAGCATGTGTGCTGGACTGATGCACCCCTCCATGATGATGATTTGCCTCTTCTTCGTTCCTTCCTTCATCTTTCATATCTTTACCTCGCCCTTTCACCTGATCGTGCTCCCTCTTCCTTCCTCCTTCAAGTTTCTCCCTCTCGCCTTCTGTCCGTCAACACACAAAAACACCACTCTTGCTCACTCCCGCATCTCCCTCCACCTTTCTCCCTCCTTTCTCCCTCCTCTCTCACAAACAAAACAGAGAAGCCACTTCTCTCATCTCTCCCCACCTCTTTTTTGGCCCTGGCGCGCGCCTGCAACCCGACCCAACCCAACGGCCCACCGCTCTTAGACACCAAGTCACCAGCACCGAATATCTGTCCCGCCGTCTCCTTTCTCTCCTTCTCCTTCTTTCTCCTTCCTATTTATATGACTCTCTCCTTCCTACAGACAGCCTTCTAGCATAGCTGAATAGAAAAGAGAAAAAAAACATCGCGAGTCCCCCGTTTGGTGCCAACTTTTCCTTCTGCGACACCAACTCCAAGAGATTCGTCACACCCTCCGCTGTCCTTGCCACCCCACCACACCCACCACCATCACCACCATCACCACCACCACCACCCACCAGTTACCCTCGAACCCCAGACCCCCGAAAGGCGAGATATATAACCTGCGAGTTTGGCCGAATACTTCTCCTCTCGTGGGATACAAGTATCTGAAGCAACTCTCACTTCTCCCAAGGTGCATTATCAGACCATTCATGTATACGAATACAAGCCCAATCACTAACACCACCACAGACCGATATCGACATGGCTTCAGTCCAGGAAAACCTGCAGATGCATGACGAGCTTGCCGCTCTCTTCTCTCGCAACCTTACCTTCAACTCAGACATTCAGCCTCCAGCCCCCGTTCCTGCTGCCGTCCCAGAGCCGGTCCAGCAGCAACCCGCGCCTGAACCGCCCAAGCCTATCATCTACTCCGTCTCGCAGCACTACACACATTCTGCCCATGTCGTGAGGCCCCAGCCCGCACAGCAACGAGAGGAGCCGATGCGCCATTCTTCGGAACCTCCTCAGACCGAGTCCCCAAACCCCGAAGCTGTTCTGCGCGAGCACGGCGTTGACCCCTCCACCCTGACTCCCTCTCAGATCCAGCTCTTTAGAATCGCCGACACTCCTCAGCAGCTGAGGCTCATCGAGCTCTGGAGCATTTGCCCTCCTGGGAACGGTGGTGACATTCCTGCCTTGGCTTGGAGTAGCACCACGCTCGAGCAGGAGGAACACCTGGCTCATATGCGGTATGAAAGGGCGCAACAGGAAGAGCAGCAGCAGCAGCAACAACAACAGCAGCAACAGCAGCAACAACATGCCATGACTCTGGACTCTGCCGCTTACCAGACTGGCGATGGCCGCTGGGTCGACTCCCCTGAAACCAGCGACACGGAACCCTACATGCTCTCCGGATACGAAGAGCTGATGCGCCGAGAGAACCAGCGCCAGCTGCAGAACCGCTTCCAAGACGTTCACAGCCACTTCTCACCTCAACCAGCTTACACCCCTGCCACAGACCCCGTCTACATGGGTGCTGACTACGCCCGTCAGCAGCAGATGCTGGACATGGCTTCACAGTACGGTAACTACCAGCAGTTTGCCGGCCACTCCGATGCTATGGATGTTATCATGTAAATAAAACCCTCCTCATGAGCTGAGATTTTATTATATAGTTAGCACCGGCCCAATTCAACAAGTGGCCTCCATACACTGGAGCTCGGAGGACCGGGGCTGAGAATATTGTCTACTTTTTTATGTACGGGGCGGATCTTATTACACGAATGGCGGAAACACAAAGGATATCGCATGGCAGATGTTACTCTTTTCATTGTGTGACGGAAGAATGAATGAATGGTTTCTTCAAGGGAGGGCGCCGATTAGGATACTGTTTTCTTTTTTCCCTTTTTTTCCTGCATTCTCTATTAAACTACACAAACTCCTGTCTCCCTCTTATTAACCCCCCTATACTCGTCAGTGTACGCTAATTGCGGGCTTTCTATAGAGACAAGACTCCTGGGAACATGATGAGTTGGCCCGAGGTACGTCCTTCACGATACACCTGGTTTTCTCCCGCACCCTCCCTCTGCTTTTAACTTGACTCTAGGGTCTCTCCAAGGTGCTGATCTGTCGTCTTTGCCTGGGAGTCCATGTCCACTCATGTAATAGTCGTAGAAATTGAACCCAAGTCGTCTCCTATCCGAGTCTTGTTCGTCTGTTCGTGAATGCGTGGTATCTGATGCGGCACATTTATGTACATCCAATACGAAGTCATGGCTATGTGTCCAGCTATGTATGTTTTTCTTTCCATCCAACACCAAAACTTTGAAGGGGTATATCGAGTTTTCCTTCCAGGCTTTCTGAATTATGGTATGATCGTGATCCATGCAGTTCTTCTAGTCTAAATGCCAGTCTTTGCAAGCTTCTTGGCCAGCTCGTCCACCTCCTTGTCCTGAACGGCGATGACGGGCTCTTCCTGGGCTTCTTCGGCCTCCTTGACCAGCTTCTCGGCTCGCTTCTCGGGAGTGATTTCCTCCTCCTCCTCCTCCTCCTCCTCTTCTTCTTCTTCCTCCTCCTCGCTATCGAGATCCTCAAGGTCGCTCAGGCTGTCGACACCCCAGTCGTCCTCCACGACGACGTCGCCGCCGAGCTTTTCCTTTCGCTCCTCGAGAAGCTCCTGCAGGGCCAGGACGGACTCGTCGTCCTCCGTAAACTTGTTGCCGTTGAGCTCGATGCGCTTCAGGGCGGGAAGGCCGTTCTTGGCCGCCGTGGCGAAGCCCTTGAGGCCGGGGGCGGTCATCTCGTTGTACTGGAGCCGCAGGATCTCGAGCTTGGCGTTCTTGCCCTTGGCCAGGGCCTCGGCCAGGCGCAGACCGCCCTTGCCGCCCAGGAGGGAGTCGCCGACGTCGAGCTCCTGGAGGTCGGCCCAGCCGACCACGACCTTTGCGAGGGCCTTGGCGCCCGTGAGAGTCAAGGTGTTGTCCTGGATGTCCAAGAGTCGAATCTGGGTCGCGTGGACGAGACCTTTGGTGAGGAGGTGGGAAATGCCCTCCTTTCGGATACCGTTCTGGACCATCTTGACCTCCTTGATCTTGTTGTGGAGGCTGTAGGCCTTGGCCCAAGCCGTCATGCTGCCGTTCTCAAGTCGGTTTCGGCCGCAGATGACCGTCTCCAGATCGGGCACCTCCTGTCCCTCCTTCCGCGCGGCCACCTTCTTGGCGTGCAGCTCTGACAGGGCATCGGCGACGAGGATCCCGGCGTGGGGGCCGAGGCCGTTGTTGTTGAGGTAGAGGTGCTGAAGGGGTACGTGGGCGGCGAGAAAGACGACGAGGGGGGCCTGGGTGTTTAGGCCGAAGGCGTTGTCGCTCAGGTTGATGGTGTTGAGCTTGGGCAGATTGAGGATGGAGGTGAGGAGGAAGGAGAGGGCTTCGGGGATCTCTTTCAGGAGTCGTCCGGTGAAGATGTCGGCGAAGTTCGCAATCTGGTAAAAGGGGGAGGTGTTAGTAGGTAGGATGAGGGGCTGTATAAGAAGGGGACTCATGACTGACCCGGAGGTTCTTCTTGGTAGCCAAAACCTCACCAAGCCGCTTGCAGGCGCCGACGCCAAGAGTGTTTCCCAAAAGTGTCACCTCCTCGACGTCGTCGTTGGCTCGGAGTTCGGCGATGTGAGGCTCGACGTCTTCGGCCGTGTCGAGCTTGAGGAGCTGACCCTCGAGGGAGAAGACCTTGCTGGAAGGGGCCATGGTAATGAGAATAACGAGCTAAGAGTAACTTAAAGAAAAGGAGCAAAAGTATCAAGTAGACTGCGATCGCGAATCAAATAGACGGGAGGCTGCAGCACAGCAAAAGTGTGAGTGAAGGTGGGGGTGGGGTAATAAAGTCCTGTCAACATGCTGCCTGCAGGGCAACCACAAGTCATGCAGTGAGTGGCAGGCATTGGGCCTTGAGACCAGTACGTACCTACTGCTGACTCACTGCAGTGGCCCAAGAACTCTTTTCGGAGCCCGGTCGGGTTTTTCCGGCAGTCGTTGGCCAGCGGCGCGGGCTGACGAGCGGCTCTTCTGAGAGCCGTCCGGCCACAGGGAAAATGGAGCCTCAGTCCACGTGACCGCGTCCAATCAGCGTCGGTCCATTTCGGAACGGTCGATAGGTTTTCTTGATCCTCACTCTGAGCCCTTTTGTCCTCCGACCCCGAGAACGATTCCCCATCGCCCACTCCTAATCGACTGCGGCTCATTCAGCAGCGACGGTCTAGCTCGCCCATCATGCTTGCCAGGTCGTCTTTGCGCGCCTCGCGCGCCCTCAATGGCCTCCAGAACCGCGCCGCCGCCGCCTCCAAGGTATGGCACCACGATGCCCATCAGCTTCCCGTTTGCCGAGGGAACCTCACCGCGAGCCGCAACCCGCCGCAACAGCGCCAATCGCATCGCAATGGCCTCGTAATCAATGGACCTGATGGCTGACCGTGTTTTGAATCCAGCGTGCCGCCTCTACGAGCTCCAGCGCCGCCGGCGAAGCCTCTGCCACCCGATTGAACGTGGCCGCCGCCGCCTCCACCTCCCTCGCCCTCGGCTCCATTGCCTGGTACTACCATCTCTATGGACCTGTTGCCTTTGCTTCGACTCCTGCCGAGGAGGGGTACGTCAATTCCGATTCCTGACGGCACGTTGTCATGGCCACTGCATCCGGTCGTGAGGCATAAATGCTGCACCAGCGTGTCCATGGTTGCAATTCGCCAATTGCTAATTGTTTTGGCAGTCTTCACCCCACCAACTACCCCTGGGTACACCAGAAGATCTTCAAGACCTACGATCACCAGGCGTGAGTTGATATCGATGCCATTGGTCCGGTCGGGCCCGACGCTGACCCCCCTTAATAGTCTCCGCCGCGGTTTCCAGGTCTACCAGGAAGTCTGCGCCTCTTGCCACTCCCTGGACCGAATTCCCTACCGATCACTCGTCGGCACCATCCTGACTGTTGACGAGGCCAAGGCCCTGGCCGAGGCCAACGAGTACCCCGGCGAGCCCAACGAGCAGGGCGAGATCGAGTTGCGACCCGGAAAGCTGGCCGATTACCTTCCCGCACCTTACAAAAACGAGGAGGCGGCGCGATTTGCCAACAATGGTGCTCTGCCCCCGGATCTGAGCTTGATTATCAAGGCCCGTCACGGTGGCTGCGACTACATCTTCAGCTTGCTTACTGGTTACCCCGAGGAGCCCCCGGCCGGCGTCGTCGTCGCTCCTGGCATGAACTTCAACCCCTACTTCCCCGGAACCGGTATTGCCATGGCCCGTGTCCTCTACGACGAGCTCGTCGAGTTCGAGGATGGAACCCCCGCCACCACGTCGCAGATGGCCAAGGACGTCGTCGAGTTCCTCAACTGGGCTGCCGAGCCCGAGATGGATGACCGCAAGAAGATGGGTATGAAGGTCCTGGTTGTGTCGGCTTCCCTGTGGGCTGTCAGCGTGTGGGTGAAGCGATACAAGTGGGCTTGGATCAAGTCGAGAAAGATTGCCTACGATCCCCCCAAGGAGGTCAAGGTCCGCCGATAAACAGGGCAAATAAACTCTCATTTGTATACTAGTCGCCCCTAGAGCAGCTCCTTTGTTGGTGGCGGGTAGAAAAGAGGCAATGTCGCGGAGAGGGAAAGGAGGAGTGTAGAGTGTAAATCAGATGAATTGTTCCAAATACCTTGTTTACTTAGAAGCTGCTTTGCTTGAGCCCCGGGGTGGGCAGATGTGAATTAACCGTCTTACTATGAGGCAACTGACTGTTCTGAGACGCCAGCCTGACTAGATGTATAGACTTCCTGCAATCACCTTCGGACCATTCCCTTGGAAACTATGACCTTTATTGCAAGTGACTTGAGGATGCGTGACGTGATGTCGGACTCTGCTCGTGCCGACAACTCGAGCAAGATGGCTTGCTACGTCCAGGTGGGTGGCACGATATTGCTTTGTATGTCTCTTACTGCTTGCTTCGAGAGCATGACATGTCGTATTACATCAGAAGTGCCTGTGGATCGTAGAGTAAGTACTTATGTATAACGTCGTAGCTAACCAGCTGCATGAGACGTATATTTGCGTGGTCCGTACGGCAACTCCCTTCTGCCGGCTACCACACATCAGAGCTCGTCAACGCAAGGGAATGCGACTGCACATCTCGCAAGTTGCACCTAGAGGATCATATGCCTACTTACTAATCCGTGGCGTTCGCCTGTTAGTCAAGCAGTTGAGAGGGAGGGGGGGAGCGTGGCACCACGTTGGACGGAGTGTGACCGGTCGGTTTTTCCCGAGTGGCAACCGTCCATGGATTTGAGCTCCGCTCACAGCGGTTGTTTGGGCGGGTTGCATGCCGGCGACATGTCGCGTAATGGTCGGGATTTGCTGGTGAGCAGCCGCTGATTCTTCCGCCTGACGATTGAGCAGAATTGGGCTCTTGATGGCACTGGCGGTGGGATTATCGTGAACACGGTGCGTCTGGCGGAGGCTTGCCCGGTCTCTGCACAGTTGCCTGCGTGACCCAACTTCCATGGACGGCCGAAAATGACCTGGAGCGCTGCCTGGAGAGTGGCCCAACTCCCCCTAAAACCGATCTCCTTGGACCCTGGGAAGGCTCCCCGACAGAAGCCCCCGCTTGCTGCTCCCTTGGATCCTGGGTTCACCCGGTTGGCCCAACCGACTCTGCTGCTCACCTCACCTCACTCGCAGAGTACATATACCAACCCCGAATAAACAACGTCTCCCTCTCCCGATACCCGCCCCCTTCTTCTTCTTCTTCTTCTTTTTCCCTCCTCACCCGCATGAGCTGATCTACCTCGACCACACTATCCCCCCCCCCCTCCTCCGAATTTTCCTCTCGCGCATTTTTCAAGGTCATCCCCCGACGACACGCCGTGCACCGAGCTCGGCCGTCAACCACGGTTTCGTTCCCGTCCACCACCACCACTCCCGCCATGCCTTTCGTCGGCGAAGACGTCTCCTCGGGCCGCAAGCGCAGATGGGACGCCGGCGATGAGCGCGCCGGCGTGTACGCCCTCTACGGGCCCGGCGAGGCCAGGGACTTCTTCGTCCGCAACCAGCGGCCCGACCTGTCGTCCCCGCGCAAGATCCTCCCCCTAGCCTCGTCCAAGCGGGCTCGCATCTCCGACGACGTCGACATCCACATCCACGACAACTTCCCCCCCTCCTCCTCTGCCGCCGTCCCCCCCTCGCACCGAAGACGCAGGTCCTCCCTCCTCAGGGGCCTCCAGGTCCCGTCCTCGACGGCGAGCCGCAGCAGCGCCGCCGCCGCCGCCGCCGCCCCGAAACCCAGCAGCGCCCTCCTGGCCCCCTGCCACATCTGCCACCGCCGCCCGACCAAGAAGTCGGACCTCGACTCCTTTGCCGAGTGCCAGGGCTGCCGCGAGCGCGCCTGCTTCGTCTGCATCCGCGAGTGCCAGGGCTGGAACCTCGACGACGGCTGGGCCCCGTCCGAGCAGGAGGTGCTCTCGCGGTCCTTCCACATGGACGACGTCGACGACGACGCCGCCCAGTCGCCCGACGACGATGCCGAGCCGCGGCCCTCGGAGCGCAGAGACCAACAGGGCTGGGCCGCCGTCGGCCACCGCGCCGTCGTGTGCAGTCGCTGCTGCATCGAGCGCGGCGCCGAGGGAGACGTGGCGTGCCTGGGCTGCTACTCCCGCATGGAGGGTTCCTAACTGCGACTCCTCCACCCTTCAAACACCCGATGAAATTTAACGAATCACGACTTATCAATTTCTCAGCACCCCTAGGCGGGATGCTCTCACCTCCCCGTTGAGTAGGCGAATTTTTGGAACCTGTCTTTTTTTGGCTTGACTGGAGCTTGCTGGGCCGTGGTGGGATACTTACTCTTCATGGCATGATGGATCAGACACTGGGAAGCTTGGCGTTTTTGTTTTCGCCCTCATATAGGTCCTGCCTTTGATGTGTGGGCTTTAGAAACATACACATTGGTAGATAGGTAGCCGACAATATGTTAATTACTCCAACAAGTCATCACTGTTACAAGAGCCACCAGGTGACATTCGTCTTGATGTATTGTCTAGAGCCCGCCGCCGATTGCCATGTATTGATACACCAGATTAAATTACACCACGCCCATTCTAGTTGTACTGCATATACGTCGCCGTCGAGTTGAACTTGAGGTTTCCCTTGATCACCTTGTCGACGGCGTCCAAGAAGTCCTTCTCCGTCGCCACCTTTCTGCGGGCGCGGATGGCGAACATGCCGGCCTCGGTGCACACACTCCTCAACTCGGCACCCGTAGCATTGGGGCAGAGACGGGAGATGAGCTCCCAGCGGATGTCGCGCTCGACCGACATGCTCTTGGCGTGGATGCGGAGAATGTTGGCGCGGCCCTCGAGATCGGGAAGCGAGAACTCGATCTTTCGGTCGATACGGCCGGGTCGCATCAGGGCGGGATCCAGCGTCGAGGGTCGGTTGGTGGCGAACATGACCTTGATGTTTCCACGGGCGTCGAAACCGTCCAGCTGCGTAATCAACTCCAGCATGGTTCGCTGGACCTCGTTGTCTCCGCCGGCACCGTCGTCGAATCGAGCACCACCGATTGCGTCGATTTCGTCAAAGAAGATGATGCAGGCCTTCTTCGTCCGCGCCATCTCAAATAGCTCTCGTACCATCCTGGCGCCCTCGCCGACGTACTTCTGGACCAACTCGCTGCCGATGACTCGGATGAAGGTGGCGTCTGTTCGGTTGGCGACCGCTCGGGCGCAGAGGGTCTTGCCGGTACCGGGAGGGCCGTACAGAAGGGCGCCCTTGGGCGGATCGATGCCGAGGTTGACGAATCGCTCGGGGGAGAGCAAGGGCATCTCCACAACCTCGCGTAGCTTCTCGACCTGCTCCTTGCAACCACCGACATCACCGTAGGTGACATCGGGCTTCTCCTCGACGGTCATCATGGTGACACTCGCGTCGATTTTGGGAGGCAAGGGAAGCATAATCTGGTACTTATTACGGTCTACACCAACTCGCATGCCCTCCTCGATATCGGTCGGACTGACTCGGTCGCCCAGCTGGACGACGAACTTGGCGATCTGCTTGACGTTGATGACATACTTGCTCTTGGATTCGTCTCCCTTCTCATCCGCGATGATCTTGGTACACCGCGCTACCTGAAACGGTTGTTCTTCAGACATTCGTTGACGGTCGGCGGCGATATCCCAGAGGTGTGGCGGGGCGAGTCCGGTATCCGATTCCTGGGCAAGTTAGATGTTGTTGGCGGGGAGAACAGGGCGAGCAATCCAACCTTGACTCCAATCTTCTCGTCGACGCTTTGCTGCTTCTCCTTGATCTGCTTCTCCAGTTTCTTGAGAGCTGTTCCGTATGGCGCAGCGCCGTACGTCTTGAGGACCTGAATGTCCCTGGCTCAAGTTAGCGACCTGAAGCTCGTCCACGGGGGCGATGCGCTCCTACTCATCGGTCAAAGGTGTGATCTTCTTCTCTTCTACCTCATCGTCGGCGAACTTCTTCTGGTACTTTTCCCAGTTTTGACCGGTTGCGGAAGGCTGAGAGGGTTAGCACAAGGCCAGGGCCGTTTGGTGTTGTTGCAGCTGACCATGATGGATTCCGCGGTCCTGGAGTTCTTTCAATATGAAAAGGAGGATTGAATAGGTAAGGTTCGAGGGTGGTGTGATCGAGGAGGTCCGTACGAGGCGGCGGTAGAGGTGGGTGTCGTCGTTCGTTGATGTCGTGGATGTTGCGTTTGGGGATGATGGAGGTGATGGACGTGGTTCCGTAATCTGTGAGTTGCCTTGAGCTTGAAGCACGGACCGCCACCGCGAGTGCGCTTGAGGTCTAGCCGCTTCTGGATTAGTCCAAGGCACATGCCGGAACTGGATGATCTCTCCCCCCGATCCAAAAATTCTTGGGCGTCTTCGTCGCCAGCGGAGTAGGGCAGAAGGTAAGGTGGGACATCAAGGCTGCCGGTTTCTGTCAAGTCGTGCTCCTGTCAAGCCCCGCGATCTCAACACCACTTTTTAGATTCCAGGGATCACCACCAGCTCGACAACATGTCTGCCGCCACAGCATCAGCCTCAGGGCTGGGTCAGTCCCGTAATGCCACTTTTCGCGTACGTCAAGCTCCCACCAAGCTCTCGAGCTCCCCCGCTGACGATGCTCTAGGATAAGGAGAAGCCCATGGCGGTCCGCTCGTCCAACATTGTTGCCGCACGAGGTATGGACTCTTCTCCCACCCGCGACGCTGCCCATACGCTTACACTCCTTCAGCTGTCGCCGATGCCATCCGAACCTCTCTTGGTCCTCGAGGAATGGACAAGATGATCCGAAGCGGAAAGGGGGAGACCATCATCACCAACGATGGAAACACCATGCTGAAGAGCATGTCTGTCATGCATCCTACAGCTAAGATGCTGGTCAACTTGTCCGGCGCCCAGGACGTGGAAGCCGGTGACGGAACCACTTCGGTCGTCGTCATCTGCGGAAGCTTGCTTGGTGCCGCCGACCGACTTTTGTCCAAGGGCATTCACCCCTCTGTCATTTCCGAGTCTTTCCAGCGCGCCGCCGCCGCCGCCGTCGAGGTTCTCCACGACATGTCGCAACCCATCTCCTTGACCGATACCGCCTCGCTCCTTCAAGCCGCCAACACATCGCTGTCGTCCAAGATCGTTTCCCAGTATTCGAACCTGCTCGGTCCCATGGCAGTCAACTCCGTGACCAAGACCATCGACCTGAAGACGGCCGAGAACGTTGACCTGAAGAACATTCGAATTGTGAAAAAAGTTGGAGGAACCATGGAGGACAGTGAGCTCGTTGATGGCCTGGTCCTCACCCAGCCCGTTCTCAAGAACGCTGGTGGCCCTATCCGCATGGAGAAGGCCAGGATTGGTCTCATTCAGTTCCAGCTGAGCCCTCCCAAGCCTGATGTATGTATAATGACCCGATACGCCACGAAAACTTGCTGACCCCTCCAGATGGAAAACACCATTCAGGTGAACGACTACCGACAAATGGACAAGATCGTCAAGGAGGAGCGGTTATACCTCCTCAACATGGCCAAGAAGATTAAGAAGGCCAAGTGCAACGTTCTCTTCATTCAAAAGTCCATTCTCCGCGACGCCGTCAACGACCTATCACTACACTTCTTGGCCAAGCTTGGCATCATGGCTGTCAAGGATATTGAGCGTGACGAGGTGGAGTTTATCTGCAAGTCTACCGGCTGCAAGCCCATTGCCGATGTCGACTCCTTCACCGAGGATAAGCTGGGATCTGCCGACCTAGTAGAGGAGGTCCAGTCGTCTGGGTCCCGCATGATCAAGGTCACCGGTACTAGATCGGCTGGCAAGACCGTCTCTGTGGTGGTTCGTGGCGCAAACTCGCTCATCCTGGAAGAGGCCGAGCGAAGCTTGCACGATGCACTCTGCGTTGTGCGCTGTCTCGTCAAGAAGAAGGCCCTCATCGCCGGTGGCGGCGCCCCCGAGATTGAGGTTGCGGCGCAGCTCTCCAAGCAGGCCCGAAGCTTGACGGGCACCGAGGCAATCTGCTGGAAGGCATTTGCCGATGCGCTCGAAGTTATCCCTACTACCCTGGCCGAGAACGCCGGCCTGAACAGCATCAAGGTGGTGACGGATTTGCGTCACAGGCACGAGATGGGTGAGAAGAACGCGGGAGTCAGCATCAAGTCTGGCGGCGTCAACTCCAACATTTCCAAGGAGAACGTGCTTCAACCTCTCCTTGTGAGCACGAGCGCGATCGAGTTGGCGGCGGAGACTGTGAAGATGATTCTGCGTATAGATGACATTGCCTTGACCAGGTAGAAGATATCCCCCAGCAGGATGATGCCTTATGCTGTATGATAATACTAAAATGGGACACAAATCCGTTGCATAGACTTTTATTGAGGGCGCGATGAAAATAGACGATGGAATGATGAAGTGGTATTTGGCACCGGTATTAGGTGCTAGAAGTGTTGGTTGAGCACCTTCCTCGCTCCTGCCTCAAATGTAATTCAGTGATTCTACCTCAACATTGACTTGCCGACTCTCTCAGACAAAACAACTGCCTTGTGAATTATTTACAGACGTTACATTGAAGACTGTGACGCATTTCTGATCTAGTCATCACATCTCCCGCCATGACTGCTACCGACGACTCTGCCTCCTCTATGCACGAGGAGACTGACACCGGGCTCATCGCGATGCAGATTCACAAGCGCATCGCAAAGGTAACAGCAATCCCATTACTCCCAAGACCGAAAATAGCTCTAACGAAGACCCAGCTCAAAACCGACCGGGATGAGCGCATGGATGCAGTTCTCAAAGAGTCCGAGGAGGCCCTGAGCGAGCTGCGTTGTCGAGTCGTCGCAGACCAGGAGGAGCGGCGCAATCAAGAGTATGGATGGCATGAAGTGTATCCGAGAAAGCGAGTTCCAACGGTCTGATCCTTTTTAGGTTACAAATATATGCGGCATTGGTCAAGAAGTTGATGGATGCCGTTGAGCGCAGGAAGGAGATCGAGACCAACATGGCTGATCTTGCCAAGAAGTTGTACTCGCACGCGCAGGAATTGGAAGAAATGATGCTCAAGGGATACGACGGAAGGGAGGAAGACTTGAAGAAATTTACCAGCTGAGGTCCCAGAGGCCCAGCCCGAGCTGTTGACGGGGCATGCCGAGCATGGCCGCCAGAAACTTGCTCACCCAGCTTACCAATGGAATCACGCCACCGGTTGACGATTTTTTTTTATGAACCGGAGAGGAATGTCTCATTAATTGCTTTCCCGTATGTCTACATGATGATTGTTGTACACGTTTCCCCGAGCCACCCCAAATGTAATGCCTGAACCCGGAGTCTACACCTGGAAGCCGTACCCAGACATACAGCTCCGGTACTGCTCGACCAAGGACTTGCAGTCGGCGGCGGGGTCCTTGGCGGTCGAGAACAGCATGCACTCGTCGCGCTTCGACTTTTCGTCCTTGCACACGCAGCACGGCTACCGGTTTCGCACGTTAGGAACGGAATTGGCTCGGGTTCGGGGGGTCGGGCTCGAGGTAATTCTCCTACCTTGGGCTTGTTGACTTGTTCGGTGGCCGTGGAGTTGGCGGCGGCGGCGGAAGCTGGGGAGGGAAAGTCTGGTTAGCCGAAGCGCGCAAAAGAGACGAGGGCGCGCACCGCCCAATTGGCGCCGGCGCGGGGTATCGGATCGGAGAACGTACGAAGAGTAGCAGCTTGGGCGTCCATTGTGCTCGAGGGGACCTTTGGTAGAGGTGAGGGTGTCGACTGTGAAGCTCCCATTTTCGAGATTGGCGGTTGAACTGGAGTCGGTATTAATTGTTAGTAGTGGTAAGGTAGGGACAGCGCTAAAATTCCAATGGAGTTGGACTTTTTTTCTTTCGCGGCGAAAGGATGGCGATTGCGCCGGGGTGCGATTTCTAAGCGGTCGGCTGACCAATCATTTGTCGTCGCTCATGTGCTCGCGCGACTTCTTCGCGAGGGAAGCAATTGACTCGCTGACGTCATTTGCGAGCGCGGACGTGCTTTTGTGCTTCTTCGCGGACGTGTAGATTGGGATCTGGATGAGAAGCCATCACAGTACCCAATGGATAATTTCTTCACGACTGTCGTGGACGATTGTCGACTCTTTCACACCAGGAGATCGGGAGTCTACCGCAATCCCTCCGGCATCCCGACGATTTCGGCTCCACCTCTCCCATGGTTGGATCCCGGAGGCGACTCTCTAGCTCCCCCGGATTTACGGATACAAGTCGAGCAGAATCCACGGACCTCCGACTTGGCAGTAGGACCCGCATCTCGGAACCGTTGATGTTGTGGAACATGGCTGTTCCCAGGTGCGACTTGGCTGATGAGTTCGTTTGCCAGTTGGATTCATCAGAATAAAAGACCCCAAATATTTGTTCTTTGGGCTTGTTGAACCCATCCCGTGATATTCTCACACGGCGAAAGTTGAAGGGCAATGTGTCATGGTGAACTTGAACTAGGTATCCCAGATTCATTTTAAACGTAACTTGGGTTGAGATATTAAAGGTCATTTGGGATGGTGTCTTTATGATTCGGCAGCAAGAGCTCTCTTAATGAACTTGAGTAAGTATTTAACTTTCGTCCACGTTCGTATCACCCACTAGCTGTATAGACTTGGTACCCCAGTATACCACCCCCCTAAGGGGATTGTCGGAGAAATGCCTGGGATCTGGGTATATTCCCTAGAATAGTTCCAAAACCCAAGTGCTGCATCTAGTTAATTAGAGCTTGTCTATTCTGGCGAAATCCCCTCATCGCTACCTGTAAGTAGGCAACTTAGGATCCCGCAGGTAACCAAAGAGCATCGTCATGTTCCAGCATCACAACTTTCGGTAAGCCATCGACGCTCCCTCGACGCTTACGACGGCTAGAAGTCAGATAATGACATGTCAACTGCACAGAGTCTTGTTTTTCTTTGAAACACGTTTCCTCAAATGTCAGGCGGTAGGACGGCTTGTTCAGGACTACCTCGCTTGACCATGGCCGTGTCCCATCTTTGCCGCGTATGTCAAAGTCACCCTCCTCAGCCGGAGCATTCTCCCCGTGTTCCTGCTGAAGCTGTGACTTGGCAAACAATAGGCAACATCCAAGTTGACGCGGATAGCGCCTCCGTAGACACGCAAAAACTTGAGTTTTTCTCTGCTCTCCCGGAAGTACGAAAAAGTCCGAGACATGGCAAAAGCAGCCGCGCGGATTGTGTTGACGTTTTGGGGAGGAATTGTGGCGAGACGGTGACTGTGTGAGTCAGCAGGCAAAAATGGTTCGTCGGAGGCCGCGCCAGATGATTGCGGGGAAGTCCAGTCACCGACAACTGGAAGCAACGAACCATTGACAAACGGCGAAACAGGGAAGTCGAGGCCAAATACACCGAAAAGTGCATCCGGTCCATCGATATCGCCGAGCACCGAAGTGGCGACCGCCGTTCAATTCGCAACCATTTCGCCCTCTCGTCGCCGAAGCGTCCGCCCAATTGGCTGGCCTCGGTTCCGTCGGGACCGACGACGACAGAGAACAGCAACTGAGAAGAAGGGTGGACGCGCGGCAAGTTGCAAGGCCCGAACGACGCTCTTGCTCGTGGTTCGATGCATTGACCTTCAGCCCTACTGCCTGATTTAGTGACGTGTGTGCCTGTTTGCCTCCATGTGCAGGCGTATCCGCCGTATAAGTCGCCGTCTGCTACATGTGCAAAGGGTATATAAGGTTGGCGCTTCCTCGTCATCGTCTCCCCATCTCCTCCATCGCTCAAGCCTTTCAACATCTCCTCCTTACCTCTACAACCTAACAACCAACAATCACACCACACCACACCACACCACACCACACCACACCACACGAGCAAGTGCTTCACCATGAGTCCGCAGCAGCAGCATTATTCCATGCCCTTTTGGGACTTTATCCAATCTCTGGATCCCAACCATGGCGCTGGCCGCGGAGTTGACCACACTGCTCCCCCTCCCCATTTCCCTCCCTTCGGCGCCGGCTTCCCCTTCGGCGGGCCCGGCCATCACGGCGCCCATCCTCCTCCTCCCCCTGGACCTCCCGGGGCTCAACCCCCTCCTCCTCCCTACGGTCAAGGTTTTGAATACGGCCCCTGGTTCCACGGCGGCATGGGCGGCTCCTGGGGCCACCCGGATCGCCGACGCCGCCATCACGGCCGTCATCGAAGCGCCGTGAGCGAAGGTGAGCCTAGCGGTGAAGATGACTGGGTCGAAGCCTCCGAGGTCGAGCGCGACGTCGACATGGAAAAGCGCGACTCGCCCGATACCCTGCCTGGCGACGCCCCCGATCCCGACGTGGTTGTCCCCGAGGACGACCAGGCTCCTCCTCCCCCGCGCTTCGGGTGCCGAGGCGGCCGAGGTGGCCGAGGAGGCCGCGGCGGTCGTGGCGGTCGTGGCGGTCCAGGCGGCCGTGGTGGTCGCGGCGGATGCGGCCGCGGAGGCCGAGGCGGCTTCTTCGGCCCTCGTCACGGCCCTCACCGCGGTCCCGGCGAGTGCCCGGGCTCCCCTCGCGGCCCTCACCACCAGGGCCCTCCTCCCTACTCGGGCTTCCCTATCGACTTGGCCGGCCTCATGCGCGGCTGGGGAGACCACCCCGTCATGCGCAACATTCGCGACCACGCCCAGCGCTTCCAAGAAGCCTACGCCGCCGAAAACGCCAACAGCGACTCCTTCACGCCGCCCGTCGACATCTTCGACACGGAAAAGGCCTTTGTCCTCCACGTGTCCCTCCCGGGCGCCAAGAAGGAGGACATTGGCGTCAACTGGGACGCCGACCGCAGCCTACTCAACATTGCCGGTGTGATCCATCGTCCCGGCGACGAGGAGTTCCTCAGCACGCTGGCGTCGAGCGAGAGGAAGGTGGGTATGTTTGAGCGCAACGTGACTCTGCCCCCCGAGGGTTCCGAGCGGGCCGACGAGGTTGACGGCTCCGGCATCGCGGCCAAGATGGAGGACGGCGTCCTCGTCATCACCGTGCCCAAGGTCGAGAAAGAGTGGACCGAGATTCGCAAGGTCGATATCGAGTAAACAACGTCCGCGTCGTCTCTTGACCTGCCCATGCAACACACGGTAGGGTAAATCCGAATTCCTATGAGTGCCTGTCGAAGAACCAAAAAAGAGGAAACCTGGAAAAAAAAAGACGAAAATGAAGAAAAACAGAAAAAAAAATACGGAAGAGAAAAAAAAAAAAAGAACAAAAAAAATCCTTGGAGCATACAATAGTTTAATATACATGAATTGTGGTGGACATCCGTGCCTTTGGTTTTTGTCCGTGTGTGAAGTATAAAATCAACAAGCTGCTGCTAATCTGCGCTATGATTCCGTAAAAGACCCAATCAGAATCGATACAACGGTGAGCAAAGTTAAAGCAAAGACACTGACAGCCTCTATCCCGTGAGGACTTCATTTCGATAACAGCTCGTCTCGTTGCCGAATGACAGCTTCTGTCTATAGTGCAGATGAGCGGAAGCACTCTCATCAAATGATCCCCGAATAGCTCAGCTGGAAGAGCGTTCGGCTGTAACTGCCCCTATCGTTTACCGAAAGGTCACCTGTTCGAGCCAGGTTTCGGGGACACCCTTTCTTTTTGCACCCTATCTAAATTGACAGACAAATCTGTTTGAAAGAAGGAGATGCTATTTTTTGGCCATCGAATTACATAGATATTTCACACGTGTCTCTGGCCCCTCCTTCGCAGCTCAGAATGTCTCAGGCATTCATCAAGCACTCGTCGTCAGGTGGAACACGCACGCCTCCATTCCAAAGGCCACCACTCACTCACTCGTCAACCGTCACCATGCCTCGTTGTCAGTATTAATGTGGTAATGTGTATTCAACCGCAGGGAGTCAAGTCAAAACACGTCTGCGCCCAGGTCTATGCTATGCCTATGGGGGTATATGCTGGTGATAATGTAAGAAAGGTATGTAGTAGGTAGGTAGAGTAGAATCCAAGGCTCGGGGGCCACATATCTTTCGTTGGCGGTCCCGTTCTAATAATAAAGAAGGAAGAAGAAGAAAGAGGGGAGGGAGGAGGGGCGAATAACAAAAACCGAAAATACCAATCAAGACTCTCTCTCTTCTTTTTATAAAGGGGGCAGGCGGGTGCTGCAAGTTTCTTTCGTTCAATTTGTGATGAACCAAAACCAATTCGTTTCCTCCCAAGAAAAAAATAAGTAAAGAAAAGAAAAAAAAACAAGAACCAATAACTCCGGGCATCCGAACATCAAGTCATCAAAAAGGGGCACGTGAAGAAGACACACAAGACGCAGACAAGTCCTCGTCTGCGAGGAAAGAAAAAAAGAGGCTCACTTGGCCAGGGAGTCCCTCGCAATCTCCTCGCGCACGCGGCGGCACCACTCGAGGATGGCGGCGTCAAAGTCGAGCCAGACCTGGGGCGCGCTGTCGTAGACGATGCCGAGGGCGTCGATGGACAGCATCACCTCGAAGCGCAGCTCGGCCGCCTTTGCCCAGTAGCGCAGGTTGTCGGCGCAGCGGTAGGGCTTCTGCGTGTCCGTGTGGAAGGTGCCGATGGCGCCGAAGCGCCGCCGCGACTTCTTGACGGCCGAGTTGTGCAGCTTGACGAGGCGCAGGCCGCTGCGCAAGGCGGCGAGGAAGGGCGTCGGCGTCGCGGCCGAGGCGGCGGCGGCGGGCGTCCACTCGGGCAGCGGCTCGGCCGAGGGGTCCATGGACATGAGGAACTGGCGCTCGCGCTCCAGCTCGCGGCCGGTCCAGTCGCCGGCCAGCCACGTCCAGCCGGCGCGCTCCTCCCGCTCGGCGTCTTCGATTTCCTGCTCGCGCCGGAGGATGCCCCAGACGCTCTCGACCCAGGCGTCGACGGTGCCGACCTCGTCGTCGCGCATGCCGTCCTTGAAGTTGCGCGTGGCCATCTGCTTCAGCACCTCCATGACGGCCAGGAGGTCGGCGCGGACCTGCTTCTCGGGCTTGATGGCGTCGAGGCGGTCGGGCAGGTCGTGGGCCGTGTAGTACATCTTGGCGGCGCGGATGGCCAGGGTGACCACGTCGAGCATGTTCATGCCCTGGAGCTCGAACCAGCCCTGGGTGTTCTCCTGAGGCATGTTAGGGAACTGGGGAGTATCGCGAGGCGCGTGGAAGGTGCCCGCCTTTCGTTGTTTTACTTCACTCAACGCCTTGGCGGCGTCGCCGAGGGACTGCTCGAGGTCGGCCTTGAGCTCGAGGATGGACGGCGGCTTGGGGACGGGCTTTTCGCGGTGGTGGTAGGTGCTGACGGTCGGGGGGAGCATGCCGGGGTCCTCGCCGTCGAAGGCATCGTCGTCGTCGTCGTCGTACAGGTCGTTGATGTCGTCGACGGGCGACTCGACCATGGCGCCGGCGCCGAAGTCGGGGCTGCCGCCCATGGAGGCGTAGGTCGAGTCGTGGTCCGAGGCGGCGACCATCGGGGGCGAGAGGGCGAGGCCGCTGGTGTCGAGGGCCGAGAGGTCGAGCGTGGCGCGCTGCTGCTGCTTCTTGCGGGCGAGCTGGCCGCCCTTGCCGTCGAGCAGGCCGGTGCGGGCAAAGTAGTACTGCAGGTGGGCGATGCTGCCGAGGCTCATGACGCTCTCGCGCGACCTGGCGCTGGCGGCGAAGTCGGTGGCCTGCGGGCGCATGTAGCCGCGGCGGCGGTGCGGGTGCGGGCGGCCGTCGAGGGAGTAGCTCGAGTGCCGCGAGGCGGCCGAGACGTCGGAGCGGCGCTTCGACGACGACGACAGCGACCCGAAGCTGGCCGACGACTGGCGGGACAGGGCCACGCTGCTGCTGCCGAGCGAGTCGCGCGACGACGTCGACGAGAGGCAGCGCGAGAGCTCGGGACACGCGCCGATGGCCGGCGTGGGCAACGCGTCGGGCGGAGGCGAGTCGCATCGGAACGACGGCGGCCCATTCGCGGTGGCCATGACGGAGTCGGTCATGCCCTGGTGATGTGTGTGTGTAACGCGGAGGCTATGTTTTTTTTTGGTCTTGGGCGGTGATTGAGGGCAGTGTCGGCAGTAGAGAGCGGTCGCAGTGGCTTATTGGTTGGAGGTGATGCCCGTGTAATGGTGGTACGTAGTAGTAGTCGTCGTCGTCGTTCGTCGTGGTTTGTTCGTTGTCGCGGTACGTAGCCGTGCAGCAATCAACAACCTCCGCCCAGGAGCTAGATCAGGCACTTACACGAAGAACAAGAAAAGGGCAACAACGCTAGGTAAAAACGACGCGGCCAGAAAAGACAAAATGGACGGTTTTGGTGGTTTTCTCCTTCTTCCTGGACCTTCGAGAAGAGAGGGGAAAAAGAGACTGCCCGTGGGTGATGGAAGGGGCGGTTTAGATTCCAGGGGTTTGTGATTTGGTGTGGTTTTAGGCTGGTTGGCGGGACAGGAGAGACGGACCGGGGGCCTGGTTTGGGAGAGAAATTGCGTCGGCCTTTTTGTTCCTTTTTTTTTGTTCCTTTTTTTTTATCTGTTCTTCGTGTCTGTTCCTACGTGCGAGGTTCATCCCAAGGACGGGGAATCGGCGTGTTCAAGAAGGCTGTCGACGACGGGTGGTGATGCATGCCTTTTTTACCTGTCGCCGGGTTCCGGATCTTTGGGAACTAAAAAGAAAGGAACAAGATTGGTTACAATAACAAGAGAACAGACCCCCCCTGTCACAGTGGCGATGACTTCCCGTGTGCGTGTTCATTTCCAATCCATTCTTACTTTGTACTAATCCCCTCCCCCCCAAGCACAAAGAATCAATCAATGGCGTCCATCTCGTCTCTCCGTCTACCCATACGCAACCAGTCGTCCCAAGTGTCATATCCCCAGGCAACACGCCCTCCGTTGGGACCTCCCGCGATCCAGAGACCGGCTTAATCTCCTAGTTTCCCTCCAGATTGATTGGGGGGGGTCGTCGGCATTCCGCCCGCTTCCGTTTCGTTTGAATTCCTCCTCTTCCCTTGGTCGTCGCTCCTTGATGATAATTCCCAAACCATGCCGCCCACAGCAGTTCGTGGGCTGCGCTCGATGCGGCCGCAACGAGCCAATGGCTTCCAATTCGTGCATACTTGGTGCTACGCGTCGACAACCTCCGTTTCTCATTCGCTCGCACAGAGTCCAGTCCCAGTGTTACCCTTCTCTTTTCTCAACTCACCGTCTCCGTCCAGACCACTCTGCTTGCTCCGCTCTGTTTCGGCATTGTCCGTCATCAGCATAGTATAGAAATCCTACCAAAATGTTTTCGTCTGTCAGCTTCCTTCGGGATCCGAACAAGCAGGTTGCCGCCGTCAAATGGTCCTCCGGTTGGCTGGACATTTGAAGTTCCGAGTCGACGACTGAGGATTGTCTTGGGAGGTTGGTGTAAGAGCGGGCGCAAAGCCAACGTGGGATGGACAGATGATGCTCGCAAGCAGCCATGGACTATAGTGGCATTATTATTACCTATCGTGGGAACTTTAACTCGACATCGATATCTTCTGGCGGCGCCCTTCCTCGAGGTTGGCTACACGCAGACGTGTACTTTGCTGGTACCTCGTTCGGCACATTCCCTCTGTGCTTCATTTCCCCATGCAGGAGATGCATGCATGCTGCGGGACATTTGACGTGGCTTGCAAGGGACGTCCAACTGCAGAGCAGAATGTGTCCCGTCTCATGACTGCCCGCCTCCTGAACCGAGCATCGGGTTGAGTGTTGCACGTCTCGTAGATGGATGGCTTGGCTTGGCTGAGGACGGTTGGGACGGATACTCGGTCAAGACGAATTCAAGGCGACATCCCCGCCTCAAGCCAGGACCCTGGAAGAATTTCATGGGCCCCAACCTCTCTCTTCCTTTTCTTCTTTGAGGAGCAAAGTCTTGCCGTGCCTTTTTAATCATCCCTGACGGACCCATTGGCCCCTTGACGTCTCCCCCCCCCCGGCCAGAAGAAAGAAAAAGATTCTCGAAATCACGTCGACCCGCAGACGATGCAACGCCCCTCCCCGAGTCGTGCAGCGGGACGACCATGATTGGACCCCTGGTGCTTGTTTTTCCCGGGAGGGCTCCAACAGGCCAGGCAGCGTCTTGATGTTGAAGACCCTTCGCGGCACGAGATGAGACCTTGATGATGAGGTCTTGACGAGGCCTTGATGAGGTCTTGATGAGACCATGATGAGACCTTGACGAGACCTTGACGAGGCGCCCTCCACAATCGCAATCGAGTCGTTGTTGCCCGGGAACAGCCCAAGCTAGTTGCAATAGTCAATGACAATCGCGGGTGTAAGTTGGGGCTGACAATTAATAAATGGAACCGATATTTCCATCCCCGGCTGAGATGCATCTCGGCTTTAATTGTTCCTGCTCGTGTCCCCTGGCTGAATTGGGTAAATAATATCCCACTCCATTGTTTGATCTCGTTTCTTTTGCCTCTTGTGTGTCTGTCATGGTTTTGCTTGTTCTTCACTGCTGCTTCTGGGAGTCCGACAGGACCGAGTACTAGTACTTATCAATTGGGTCGGCAATGCCTCCCGTGATGTAACTTGTTCTGCTCCCCGTGTCTTCTTGCCTTTCATTCGAGCATCGACCTGGCCTTTGCTGCATGATCAAGTACTTGCTCTACGAAGAACCACCAGAAAGTATTGATATCACGCAGTCTAGAAATGGCCAGAGAAGCAACCAAAAGCAAAGATGAGACACGAGCAACCAATACTGTGAATCGATAAATAGACCAAACCAGATCATCGCATTCGAGTCCACGTCCATGTCAACCATTCAGCTCCAGGGAGGCTGGAGTCAGTGAGCGGCTACCGATGAGGTACGAGGCCTTTGCAGCGTCTCGTACGCTCCGGCAAGTGCCTCTCAGGTACCACCCACCCACCACCTGGCCACCCGAACGCGCCCTGGGCATCTAATTTTCTCCCCTTCCCTTCATCTTGCATCTCCAATCCCACCACTTCTTCCTTCTCTATTCTTCCCCCCTTCCCTTCTCTTTTCGTTCTTCCGCCCACGTCGACGCTTGCGGGTGTTGCATTTATTCGTTTTCGACTTCTTTTCTTGCGTCCTTTCTTACCCACCATTTCTCTCTTTCCCCCCCGAACAACCGACGCATCCGGCCTCCAGCAACCTGCCAGCAACTTACTTGCTGCACACCCGACCCCGTCATCATCACATGAGACGTCGCGGCGCTCTCCAGCCATCACAGCGCTCCATCTGCCGACAGACACGCGCCCGCCAGGAATCGCGCCAGGATCGCGCCTCGCCTCGCCTCGCCCACCAACCCCGTGCGACCTTGCACCTCACCACGTCTCCCGTCTCCCGTCGCCCTTCTGCGAAGCCCTCGCGGCGCCTGCATTCCTCTCCCGCCTGGGGTGCCGCCATCGTTTTTGGCAGTCAGCCGGGCCCTGACGGGTAGCCTACCTTAGCCCAGCGACTACCCGACGCCGCCACTGGGCCAGCGCATCATTGCACATCAATCATCAATCTGGCAGCCGATCCCTTCTGCAGGTGCCTGCTGGGGGACCCTCGGGCCTCCAATCGCGACAGCCGTCGCCGCTGCATTTCGAACTCTCTGGTCCTCCTGTCCTCAGGCCATCTCCACCGCGCCCATTGACAGGCTGAAGCTCTCTCCTCGCTCAGCCCATTCGCGCCCCCCCGTCCGTCCATCCCATATCCCATCCTGTTTCTCACGTCCAGTCGCTCCCTTGCGAGTCCATCCAGCCCCGGCACTTTCGGGGCCCAGGCATCGGCCCTGTTCTCAGGCACTTCAGTCTCCTTGCCCTTCGGCTTCTGCGCAGTACCGAACAAGTCAACTGTGGCCATTTGGGCACCCACGCAGAAGACGAGACGAGAGATCTCCTCCCCCCGACGTCGAATCCCGGCAACCCGCCCTCGTTTTCCTCGCAATCGCACCCTCGCCATTCTTTTCCACACCCGTCCCTCGCCAAGGGGTTCTGCCTTTTTTTCGCTGATTTCTGAACCCGATACCCCCCCCAAAAAAAACCCGGATTGGCCTACCTCCCTCGATTTCAAGGGGGGGCTGCATCCAGCGATTAAATGAGTGCCAGGCTGTCAATTTCGACGACGCATGCCGTCGACCCCGTGACGGCCCTCGATCTCTCTCAGCACAGCGACTCGGAGGACTCGTCCATCCCTATCACGCCTTGTTCAATTGATAACTCGGCAAAGAGATTCAGTGCCGTCGACGCTGCTGCCCCTACAACTGCAACCGCTGCCGACTTGGGCGTGGGCCTGACCAACGACCTCCACCAGCGCGACCAGGACTATGATGCGCCCGCCGGCCTTCTGAAATTCGCTGACATCCCCAGCCAGCTCTCTCACCTGCCCTTCACCCCCGGCTCGACTGATCACTCCTCCACCCGCGCCCCGGAACCAAATTCGATCGCATCCTCTACCAACACAGCTTCCACTGCCACCACTGCCACGACTTTTCTAACGACTACTCCCTCCGCTGCCTCGACCACGACTCCCACCCCTGCCAACTCGGCTGCTTCAATTTCCTCCAAAACCACCATTGCAACCAACGCCTCTCAACCCCCCTCGCCCTTGCCTGCCGCGCTTCGAAAGACCTCCCCTGGATTAGCTGCCCGCCTCAAAGCTCTGGGTTTTGGTGCCTCCAAATATTCCGCCGTCTCAAACTCACCGCAGTTCGACCACATCGGTCGTCTCGACGAAGAGCATCTACGCGAGTTGGACGAGAAACACCAGGCAGGCTCCATCCCCGCTGTCATCACACGGCGCGGTCGCCCGTGGAAGGGCATCTATCCCAAGGGCACCGTCGCCGGAGACCTTGACGTAGACGTGCCAGAAATCAAGACTGACGACACCTCACCCGTCGCCAACGTGCTACCAGAGATTGAAACCCCTGATCCTCTGGACATGGACACATACAAGTACCGCCTTCCCGACCACACCAACGGCAATGGGACAAAGGTCACTCTCGATACACGTCGCGAGCACCTCGAGCGATCCACGGCCCCTCCCACCCCCGATGAAGCCACCGTACCCCCTCCACCTCCTCCCAAGGACACCCCCCCAGCTACCACGCCTGCACCAACCACTCCTCCAAACGACTTTCAGCCGCATTTCAACAGCTACTTCACCCCGAGCCACACTCGCCCAGGTTCAATTTACACATTATCGCGCGTCTCGTTCGCAAATCAGCTAGCCCAACTCACCTCCCTCCAGATCCCCGACTCTGATTCGTTGGCGAGCCAGGTCGCTGCCATTCCGACCGCCCAACACGCTGCCAAGGCTCTCATCAACGCTGCTGATCAAATCAGGAGCTGGATCAGCAAGGCCTCCGAGGTTGTCGACGGCCTCGACAGCGACGATGATGTCGAATGGGCGGCGGCCGGAGGTCGAGAAGGACTTGCCGAGGTGGAAAACGCCATCGCGCGCTTCGAGGGCTTGGTCAACGCATACGTCTGTGCCATTGAGCAGCTGCAGAACCGAGAGGACATTTCAAATGTTCCCCTCGTCGACCTCAATCAAGCCGTTGCCCAGATGGAGGCTGTCATCAAGGAGTGGGAGAAGATTCGACGCTCCTTGCAAATTGTGCGAGGCCAGGTCGAGATTGCCATGGAATGGGAGGAGCTCTGGAATAACGTCCTCGGCGACATACAGGGGGAGATGGACGAGCTCAGCAGGCTCGTGTTCGAGATGGAGGAGCGTCGTCACAAGAGCCTCATGGCCGCCGCCAGCGGCGATAGTGTTGACATTGGCGATTTGGAAACCATTGTTGAAGAAACGCCTCCCCACGCAACCCGACTACATGCCCAGAACCGATACAGCATGCCACCAGCCTTTCCAGTGAGCCCGGGCTCCCCTGGTACGCCAACTCTGTCCCAGGACGATTCCAGCCTCCTCGCCCTCTTCGCTCGTATGCAGCCTCTGAGGGCTTCGCTCGACTTTCTGCCCATGCGTCTGGCCGTCTTCGAGACGAGGGCGGAGAGGTCGTTCCCCACGGCCTGTGACGAGCTCATGATGCGGCACGAAGGCCTCGACGCCAGCTACAAGAAGCTAGAGAAGGATGCCGAGTCTCTCCGCAAAGAGCTCGGCGAAGACAGATGGGTGATTGTCTTTCGTGGGGTTGGACGTCAAGCTCAGAAGATGCACGAATCCGTCGAGCGGTCCCTGCTCAAGCTTAAGGAGGCGGTGGATTCTGGCCTTCACTTGACCAACCAGCCCGCCATGATGAAGAAGTTGGAAAGCTACGAAGCCAAGAAGACGCACTACGGGTCCGCCATCGAGCGAGTGCTGGGCATCATTGACAAGGGCGTCAGCGATCGTCTGACGGTGAACGGGGAGATTTTGCGATTGCACACGGACATGCAGGCAAGGTGGGAAGCGCTCAAGTTCCAGATGAGAGAGGCCGAGGTCATGATTGAGGACATTCAAGCGGAAAGAAGTCAACAGCTGAGGGATTCCATCTCGAGCATGCTTTCCAACGACGTATCTACCGTCGGGAGCGGACGCGAGACTCCTGGAAGCTCGCCGCCCTCGTCGGTCATCATGTCCAGTCTCGGCCTCGAACCTTACACGCCGACTTCCAAGCCCACCAAGGCTCGACCAGCAAACGGCCCCAAGACTCGTCCCATTCCCGCCAACAGGCGGCATTCGTCGCTCCCGGCGCCTACGTCGCATCTGGGCAGGAAACCCGGCTTCTCTCGGCTCTCGACAGTCGCGCACACCTCGTCCAACGTCCCTGCTAGCCAGCCCGTACGACCTGCTTCAAGAGCCGATCACCGACCTCGCTGGAACGCCTCGACCAACACCAGGACGGTGGACACGGGCCACAACTTCAAGCCTCTGACTCTCACGACCCCCAGCCCCTATGCCAAAAAGAGTCCCGCGACTCAACGGTCTGTCAGCTCCATTACCCCCGGCTCCGGCTCGAGGCTGCCGACACTACGCAGTCCCGCGACCCGCGCTGGGTCCGAGTCGCCGCGAGCCTCTCCTCGGGTCGGCGTCTCTCCACGAATCGAACGACTCGACGATACCCCCACTAGGGCTGGGCATTCTCGCCTTTCGTTCAGGGAGCGGCTTTCTTCCCCCGGTCCATATTCTCAGCGGACGTTGGCCAAGCCACGCCTCAGCACTCATGCATCGACATCTTCTGTTGAAGCTGGTCGTCGGTCCTCTCTCCAAGCGACAAGACCATCGGCAGCCGACCTTGAGCAACGAGGCAACAGGCCAGCCAGCTCTCTGGCCTCTTCTTCGAGGAGAAGTAGTCTTTTGCCCCAGACCAAGGCAAAGGAGGGCGAGACGGGTCGAAGTAGCCCTCAGGCTCTTGCGGGCGCCAGAACGGCGATGCGCAAGGCTGCTCCTATCGATCCCGACAAGCCCCGATGGAGACCTTAGCGACTTTTTTCAATCTTCTAAACGTTTGCAGCAGCGTTGCGACTCTCGGAATTGCGGCTCAACTTGTACTCATATTACACATTTTCTTGTTACGATTTGAATTGTTCAGCACTGCTTCAGATTGTAAATACCCCGGCTCTGGCAGGGATTGGAGCTCGGCTCGGCGTGCCAGTGCTAAGGAAACCCATTTGCTTACATAGCATGGCGCAATGGAGAAGGGCAAAGGGTGGTTCAGACGACGGAGTTTTACAGGGCACGAACAACCAAGGAGCGTGGGATTGTATTAAGTCCAGCTCTCTCGGCATCTTGAGGCACGGTTTGCCAGGGTATGCCTCTTTTACGTCTCGTTATTTTTCGTGTATTGAACTGGTCAAGCTTGTTATGCCTTGTAATACTTGGAGGCAGGGATGGATGGAACGGGTTTGACTGGCAGCCACGAGATTCATTGCAGTTGAATAAGGAGTTTGATACCCACAAGCTAGAGTGCTTATATCATGTACGATGTCTCGATGACGATGTTCCGTTTCACCTCTGTTGATGTATTGAAGGCTTCCCATTTCTTGGATGCCTAGACCAGGCATCCATCCATGGAGAGAAACTAGTAGGTAGTGGATGCAGAAGAAGAGCAAAAAGGCCAAGCCAAGCCAAAAATGAAACTCCTCTCCCGGCAAGAAAAACGCGATCCGGTGCGATCCGGTGCTTGTGCATGACCAAGAAAAGAAAAGATGACACGTAAGATGTAAAGTAAAGGCCCTGGGCCGAAACGTAACTGTTGCATTTCATGTCGTCAAAAACGCCTGCCCTTTGTATCTCGCCCGCTCTCCTTTTCGAAGTCTCTCTCTCCCACCAATTCCCAACGGACCAAGAAAAGGGGAACAAAGAAGAAAAAGTTCCCCATGCTCCTGCGCTCACATTGGCATGATGCCGATTCCGCTGGCAGACTTGCGGGGTGCCTTCTTGGCCCCGACGCTGCCGGCCCTCGACGAGGCCGTCGCGCTCCCCTTGCGGCCGGTGCCGGCGCTCTTGCGCTTGGTCACGCCCGACGCGGAAGCCTTGCGGTAGGCCCTCTTGCCCCCCCCGGACGCTTTCCTGCCGCCTCTGCCGTACGGCTTGCCCCTGCCCTGGGTCTGCTGGCCCTGCAGGCCGTTGAGCTTGGTGTGCCATGCCTGGACCGTCGGACGGGGGCCCGCGTCGTTGCCAAAGTAATGCGAGTGCTCCCCGTCCCCGTTGTCGTCGTCGTCGTCGTCGTCGTCGTCGTCCATCTCGACCTCTGAGCTTATCAGATCGACCACCTCCTGGCCGCCACCGCTGCCGGCTGCTTCGGGGCCCATAATCTCCAGAAAGAGCGTGTGCTGTCGTTTCAGGACGGTGAGGATCCGAGGCCCGTACTCCTTGACCTTGTCGGCGTCGATGCCGGGGATGCGCATCATCTGGTTCAGCGAGACGGTCCAGTGGATTGCCATTTGCTGAAAGTGCGATTCGGTGAAGAGCGGCTTCCTGATTTCCTTGTTGTTTCGGATGCGCTCCTCCAGCTCTTTCGCTTCCTGGACGAAGCCGTGGACGATGTCTTGGTGAATATCCGGCAGGTCTTGCAAGCCAATGTTGGTCGGCAGAGGTGGTCCAAGTCTGGTCGACGGTGGCTTCGCCGGCCGGTGTTGAGGCAGAGTCTCAAAGGCATCGTCGTCGTCCTCGTCCTCGTCCTCGTCGCCGATGACGAATCCGCCATCCTCGTACTGGTTTTGCGCCAGCCGACTGTTGTTCGCGCTGCGTGATTTCTTTTGCCGTCTCTCCACGGGCGACGACACGTACGTCGACGGAAGCGCCGAGGCGTTGCTGTCCTTTGATTTCTTGGTCGTCTTCTTAGGCTTCGACTTTGTCGACTTGGAAGGCCCGTCGTCGACTTGGATCGTCAGCATCAGCTTCCGCCGTTTCGACAAAAAGGCCAGCATATTCGGCCCGGGTCGCAAGTATTGGATCGCCATGCCGTAGTTGCCAACCACGTTGTCTTCGGTGAAGGCCTTCTCGGCCAGCAGCTTGTCGATGATCCTCTCCAGCTCGTGCTTCTTCATGCCCTTTGCCATGCCGAACCATTCGTCCGACATCTGTCGCTCCTGTTTGGGATACTTCTTGCCTTGAAGAATCTCCGCACACTGTGCCGGCGTGATGCGCCTCTGCGCCTGGACGACACGAATTGCAGCCGTGGCGTATTCTGAGAAATCCTGTTCCTCAAAAGTCAAGCCAGCTTTGCAGTTGTCGCACGCCTTCTCGCACTGCTCGGCCGTGAAGTCCTCGCCAAAGTACCGCAGGATCTCAGTTCGACGACAGTCAGACTTGTTGTCGCAGAAGGCCGTCACTCGATTCAACATGACCATCTGCCGTTCCTTTTGCTCGTCGTTGCCGTCGCCGTCTGCAATCAACTTCTTGAGGACCCTTATGTCCCCCTTTCCGTAGTACAGGATGCAGTCGGAAGGATTGCCGTCCCTCCCAGCACGGCCAGTCTCCTGGTAGTACCCCTCCAAGCTCTTGGGCAGGCCGTGGTGGACGACGAACCTCACGTCGGGCTTGTCGATGCCCATGCCAAAGGCAATCGTCGCCACCACCACCTTGACGGCTCCCCTCTGCCACGAAGTCTGGACCTCGACCTTCTCCTGCGGGTCGATAGCGGCGTGGTAGTGGCGGGCCGTGATTCCGTGGCCGCTGAGCTTCTTAGCAACATCCTCGGCCTGCTTCCTCGAAATGGTGTAGACGATGCCACTGACGCCTCGGTACTTCGCCTTGATCAGAGCCGCAATGCTCTCCGTGGCGAGGTTGTTCGATCCCTTGGGGATCACTTCGTAGTAGAGGTTGGGCCGGTTGAAGCTCTGGGAGAAGGTCTGGCAGTTGGCCATGCCCAAGTTGTGCCGAATATCGACAATGACATTCTGCGTGGCCGTGGCCGTGAGAGCCATGACTGGCACCTCGGGATATCTCAACCGGACCTGTCCGAGACTCTTGTAGTCGGGACGGAAATCGTGCCCCCACTGGCTGACGCAGTGTGCCTCGTCGATGACGAGCCGAGCAAACTTGCCCTTGCGGTACAACGTCTGCAGCCCGTTGTTGAAGGCTTGGTTCTTGTTGACCATTTCCGGCGTCACGTACAGAAGCTCGACGAAGTGCTCGGGGCTCCGTTCGTTGAAGGCACTCATCACCTGCCTCTTGTACTCGGTCGAACACTCGCCATTGAAGGCAACGGCTTGTATCCCCAAAGCCTTCATGTGGTCGACTTGGTCCTGCATGAGACTAAGCAGCGGAGAAACCACAATGGTCACGCCTCGCGTCGTGCCCGTCTTAACCACGGCAGGAAGTTGATAGCAAAGAGATTTTCCTCCGCCCGTGGGCATGAGAATGAAAGCATCCTTGCCTCCCAACGTGGCATTGATGGCCTCGAGCTGGTTGTGGCGGAACCCCTTCATTCTGAACCGATCCTTCAGCATCCTCTGCACCTCGGGGGACCATGGATGGCACATGAGCTCGCGCGGTATGCTCAACTCGGGCAGCATGGGCGTGGCCTGCTTCCTAGAGGATGCTCGTAATGTGTTTGCGCTGTTTCCCGACGTCTCCAGGAAGACTTTTCTAGAGCTCTGGGACGGAGCTCCGAGCGACTGCCGAGACTCGAAGTCTTGGGCCAACGCAATCATCCCCTCTTCGTCGCTGAAGTCGCTGAACTCGTCGCCACGGCCGTGGTGCTGGTAATGATTGCCTTGCGGCGTCTTTCGGGCAGGCAAAGACGGTGGCTTTTGGGCTGTCCGAGAAAGGGGTTCAAGAACATACTCATCGATATCGGAGAAAACATCCTCTGGAACGTCAAACTCGGCCTCGGCCGTTGCCTGCATTGTTGCAAAGGACGTCTTCGTTTTCTTTTGTCGATGGGGGCTCGTCGACGGCCCCTGTGAGCTCCTGGGGAAGGGGAACTCGAACATGTCATCCTCGTCTTGGGAGATGAGGCTGATTTCTGGAAGCTCCATGGCCTGGCCTGTCCTAGTCCAACCGTGTCGTTGCGACAACTGCGTCTGCTGCACCACTTGCGTTCCCGCCTCCGGGGGCATGCGCTCTCGCGAGGCTGAAGACATGTTGACAAGATTCTGACCAGGCAACTGAGTGTTCATCACCACCACTTGGCCAGGCGTGGAGCAACTGAAGCTGGGCGGCTTCGACGTCTGCAGCAGCGTTTCCTCGTCCAGTCCAACATCGTTAAAGGTCTTGAGGAGAGACTGTTCCATCTCCTGGATTTGATCCGTCAGGTCGTCAAGGCGGGACTCGTCCTCGTCCGTATCAAGACCCTCCGAGTATGCCTTTGATATTTGCTGAACAAGCTTTTCACGTTTCCCACACATCTTCTTGTAAGAGTCCATCGGGCCTGCCAAGTCTTGGATGGCCTTCTGCTGCCGCTGCAGCTGCCCCCTTTTTGATTTGATCTCAATCCGTCTCTCTTTCGGACAACGTTCGTTCATGGCCTTTTTGAAGATGACATCATTCTCCTCAATCAGCTCTTTGATGTATTTCCCCCGTTTAGCCAGAAGGTCTGGATCGGCAGAGAGATGGACAAATATCGCCGGTGTCTGGCTGGATGGTGCCACATCCCGGTCAAACGAGTCCTCGTCGATAACATGTTCCTCCACTGCGGACACATCTCTGTGCACGCCCCTTCGTGGGGTGTTTCTAGACGCAGAATCACGCCCGGCTGATGGAGAGTCTGGCACGCTTTGTGAAGCCTCCCTCACGTCCAAATCTGCCACGGTATCCGCTTGGATCGGCAGTTCGGGAGAAGGCTCCCGCGGGGGTCTTGCGCTGTTGCGGGACGGGGGCGTCAGGAACTCGTCCTCGGAATCGGCGATTATGATGTCTTCATTGCTTTTGGCTCGGACGTCTGCGGGGGTTTGTACACGGCGAGGTGATGGCTCCGGGCTTGACAGGTCGAATTGATTGCTCAGTTCTTTCCTGAAGACAGGGTAGAGCGGAGCAGCATCCGCTTTCTTTGGTGTCTGCTCTCGGATGGCAAGCTGACTTTGCCGAGCCAATGCCTGTGCCGAGGGCGAAGGTATGCTGTCATGATCCTCTTCAACCGATCCAAGTCTCTTGCTTGGGGATACACGAAGTGTAGCGTCTCTCTTCCGCCCAGACCTGGCGCTGCCGATACCATCTTTCCGACGTGATATTGACCGACTTGGACTCGAAATAGGAGGGTCGGTTCCAAGAATTTCGTATACATCGGGAAAGTCGTCCAGGTCAATAAACTCTTCCTTGTTGACATCTCTGTTCTTCCTCTTCTTTCCGCTCGACCCATGTAGGCCAGGGTTTGGTGGTAGTTCGTCCCGTTTCGTTTTGGCAGCGTTGCCTCGTTGAGGTGATTCAGATGAGTACGGAGGGTCTTCGGTCAAATCCATACATTCGAGGTCGTTTGAGTCAAGGTCTGGGAAATCGGGACTGCTTGAGCGAAATACTCTCGAATGGGCGACTTTCTTCTTTGGGGGGGACGCATCGTATCTGTTCGGCTGCGTACTTCGCTGGGGACTTCTCTGGGGACTTCTAGTGCCTGCTACAAAGTCAGATTGGACTCACATAGCCAACGGATGGTGCTCTGCTCACCGATGGAGCGCTTTGCCTGGGTCTCAGGCTGGATTGAGCGAAAGCCTGTGGTGGACGAGGGCGTGAGGAGCTGCTGCTGTGGCTTGGAAACCAGACCTGGTTTGTTTGCTTTGACACTCGAGGTGAGGCGGGCCATGCTGGGTTCCGTCGCTATCACCAAGTCGGGATCCTGGGCGTTTCGAGTGCTTCTATCCAAGCCATTGGGGTGGTTCAACGTCGCTCGCTTGGGATGTGCTCTGTCTTCGTTTTCGATTCTATCATCGGGCCCGGCTTGGCGGGCCAGGGACGAGTCCCAGGATTGTGATCGAGCGAAAGCCGATTGGGAGGCGTCGGCGGCGGTTGGGAATGGTGGAGTGGTGGGCTTGGGCAAGGAGAGGTCGTTGAGGAGCCACGAGAGGTGATCTGCGAGATTATTGCGAGTCATTAAGCCGACACGGTAGCATCGGTGGTGGTTTCGGGTGCTCTTGCGGCAATCATCTGGGGAAGTCGTCTCTATTGCCTCGAACTGCGATTTGTTATCATGCTCGAGGTGGTGGAGAGGGACTCTCCACGCCGCGTCGCGCGTTTGTTAGTCATCCGATGCGTCTCCACGTGACCCGCGTCATGGCCTAAATTGATTCTACCACACAGCCAACTTACCCTACGTCCTCATGTGTAGGGGGTGAAGGTGGCCATAATGTTGGAGACCGTGAGTGGTGTTGAAATAAAAGGCTGTCGTATTTTGGCGTATATCTCGCTTCTTTAAATTTATAATGGTATATTCTTATAAGTGTGCGAAGGATGTACATACTTTCCAAGGTACATGTCAACCGCCACACTTACATGCATCGCCATTCACATGTGACCACGACACCCGACCTCACACTCGAGTACACCGAGTAACTTTACCAAACCTCGAAATACTATCTCATCCAACCGGCCGTGGATGCACACTGTACTCGGAAGCTTGATTGGCTGCACCTTGGGTGGAATTACCACATTGGGATATACCTTAGTAGATACCTTACCATACCAAAGTCTTTAACCAATTGCTAACACCTGAACACTGGTAATGTAAGATAGTAGCGGACGTTGAGGTTTCTATCATTACTTTGATCGCAACGAGCACCTTTTAGTATCAGGTCAATGATTTCGTCATTGAGAAGTCCAAAATCAAAACGGCGTAGTGATGTGGGTGTCGCCCGCTGAATATAGCTACCGTTACACACTCATCTCCACATCAAATTGCAACGGCAGAGTGCCTGAGTGGTTAAAGGGATGCACTCGAATCGTCGCAATGCATTGGCTTCGGCCGCGCAAGTTCGAATCTTGTCTCTGTCGCGGTTTATCTTCTTCGAGATGTTTTTTTTTTCTTGGTTGAAGATTTTTCCTTTTTGTCTCGACATGAATACCTATCTCACTCTTGACGCGGCTTTCAGATGATCCTTTTGCAACCACCTGCACACGCCACTGCTTCCTTATGTTTGTCTTCTACCAGCAACAACTTCAACTCTCCACCCCCCCCTCCAATTGTTTAACATGAGCCACAATGTACCTGCATCTGTACGCATGTATCCCTTCGTACCTCGTCTATAGATCTTCCCCTGTCTCTGAATGGCCGTGTTCAAACATCCCGATACTATACATAACCCTAGCCAGGAGCTGAAGAAACTGTTAGTCACTACTAATGTGATACTTTGGTGAATAAGTAATCTGGCTTTGGACCATCGGAACCGCCTGGACTCTCCACTTGAGACACTCGCCCTGGTGCTGGACCGAAGCAGTCAAAGCAAGAAATAAAACCCAGAGAGACTGTTCTAGACTTTGCACCAACCCCATGTGTTGCCGGGAGCACGCAATTCTGGTTCGCTGTGTCATTCATTGCCTTGCTCAGAAGGTGAAACAATCCATGGGCGGATGCGTTGACTTAGACAAGTCTCACCTCAGTCCGAATCTGACGTCTGGATCGGACGTCTAGATCGGAGGTCCAGATCCAAGGCCAAGGTAAGCAAACATCACATTGCTGAGACCGGACCTCCTGCAACCCCCCGGGGGCCTCTCATCAAGTAAGTGCATCCGCGAAACCCAGTGCCGCTGAAATGTGATGGACGGATTTGTGGCGCTGGGAGGTTCCGTCTCGGCAATCTTAGCGGATGAGATCTGGGGGCTTCTGGGCTTTGGCCAAAATCTCCGGCGGCATCTTGCCCTCGTCGGCTTTGGGTAAGTTTGCACATCTTCGGCCTCCGTTTCCCAAACCAACGAGTTACCGGCAAGTGGGTTGCCGGAATGTTTCTCCAGTGCGATGAAGGCATCTTGGGCGAGCTGGACGGAAGGCCATCCGAGGGAACTGTTCTCGATAGAGAAGGACATAGGGAGATAGTATGAGAACTATTGTATAGTAGACATAAAGATACCATCTGGCCAGGCCTCGGATCTCTGCCCTCTTCCATATAGAGCTCCTACATAGGCAACACTTGCATCTTGACAACCGACAACGGCACTCCAGACGAACAGAGTATGAACGGCAAGTGTCTATCCGTATATACCTGACTCGCCATATTGTTTCGCTCCCAGCTTCCCAAACCGGCCCAACGGAGATGCAGGTCGAGAGTTCACAATGTGACAGCCAAGCCCCCTCCCCCCCCCGACCTGTCCATCACCTCCACGGTCTACCGGTGATCGCCAGATCGATGCAACTGTCAAAAAGCCCGAAGCCCGGTACGCAAGAGTCATAGCACCAAAGTCTCCCTGGTGGATGGTCGAGGGGGGGGGGGGGGGGCTAGAAGCGGCCCGCACGGTTAGACCAACAAGGCGTCCCGTTCCCGTCGGGATATTCCAGACGACGCTTCGTACTGGGGGACCCCCAAACAAAGCTGGGAATGTGCCCATGAACGTGACTGACTGGCAAGACTGACTAATCTGCGTAAAGCAGAGGCCGAGCCTGGAGGCGCCGTCGCGTGTCCGTCTTCGAGAGACGTCTGTCTCGTCATACGGATTGAGATATACTTCGCCCTTTGGCAAGACTTTTGCTCCTGGAGGTGATGAGTACCTACGCCAGACCGGCAGTGGGCCGTTTGACCATTCCAACTGTCGACGATAGAGTTTGTTGCCTCTGTGATGACATTGGGCTTGGCGTGTCGCGAACATTCCTGGTCGAAACGTCAGTTTCTCATAGGATCGAGTGAAGCGAGAATAGCCCCGGCATCGAATCAACCTCATGGACGGGTGCAGCATCAAAGGCGCAAGAATCCGAGTATAAAGTCGACGGGTTCCTCCTTCATAGCTACTCTCATCTCATCACCACCAGCATCCGCATCTCAACAGCTCCAGCTCCCGCTTCAACACTCTCAGCTACTTCAGTCCTTTACTTCTCTGCCTTCACTTCTCTCTTCACTCCCTAGCTTCACTTCAAACCACCAACAACCGCCAACAACCGCCAATATGCGCTTCTCCTTCGGTCTCGTTTCCCTCATCGCCGCCTCGGCCAACGCTCTCATCCCCGCCGTCGAACTCACCGCCGGCCTCGACCAGATCACCACGCTCACCAACGGGCTCATCGCCGAGGCCAACTCGCTCACCACCACCAAGGTGCTTCCCATCTTGGGCGGAGTCTCCGCTGCCACCGTAAGCTGCCTGCTCGTTCTTGCCCGGCGACACTCCTAACTCTTGAACAGGAGATCGCCAACGGGGTGCAGAAGGTCATCACCGTCGCCACCAACCTCACCAGCACCGCGACCAGTTCCGTTGGCGGCACTTACACCGAGGTCGACACCCAGCAGGTCCTCGATGCTCTCCAGGCTCTCAGTGCCGCATCGACCGAGCTCGTGAGCACCCTCACCAACAAGTCGAGCTTCTTCAAGACCAACCCCGTGGCTGGCACCATCATCGGCACCGCCTTTGGTCTCCTGAGCTCCTCCCTCACTGTAAGTGCCTGGTCTGATAGTAATGACGAATAACGCTGACGACGGCTTAGACGCTCATCAACGCTATCATTCCCACCCTCAGCGGCACCACTTCCACCACCACTGTCGGCAACCTCCTCACCAACGTCCAGACTCTCATTGCCAAGCTCCTCAAGATTTCCCTCCCCACCACCAACTAAGCTGTTGAGGGGCAAACATGATCTATTCAGATCCAGTTTCCTTTACTGTATACAGGGGACGAAAAGAAGAGGGAGAGAGAACAGAGTGCTAGTTACCAGCCATCCAACATGGCCACTGGTGGAGGGACCCGCGGGATATTCTATGCATTAGTAATAGTTAGTGAGTGTGGTATAGTGTATCGGTACCGACGACGGTCGCCATCTGAATACAACAATTCCAGACTCGACGATGTTATTTATTCCAAAGTGAATCGCAAACGCGCATCTAGTTGGATGGCTTTGGTCTTGGAGCTTTGGTCTTGTATTGCGCTTCTTGGCAGTGCCTTCGATAATGACCCGACCCGCCTCTTGGGGGAGGCCGTCGCTTCAGCTGAAATGAAACATTAAAAGTGATACGATTTGACGATGGCAGGCCGAGGTCAACAAGTCATTGAAGAATTGGTGTACCGAGAGAAACAAGACTTCTGCCTGGCAGTTGGATGATGGTACCGTATCGGCAAGTCGATGTGTGATTGTATCAAGTTCACGCTCAGCCACATGGATCGAGTGGTTGCATGTTGACGGATCACTTGGAAGGGACCAACCAGGCATCAGCGGGGCTGGAGATTCATGGAGATTTCCCAGAACAGCAACTCTGGGGCAATCACGGGATCTCGCGTCTTGGGGACGCTGACGCTCCAGGCAGCACAGCCCCTGGAGCCTGTTTCTTCGGGGGTTGGAGTGGCTTCGCGTCGCGAGTCGCGTCGGAGGATCCAATGCTAGCCTGAGTCGGCTTCTTTTGCTGGCGGTGAACAATCAGGCATTGGCTCTCTTTCCATTCACGTTGGAGGAGCTCAAGGCCGACGGTTGGAAGTGCATGCAGCTATAAAAGTCGACGAGACTTCCCCTTTCGCATCTTCTTTCCCTGCATCCATCGGTAGCATCAACCATTGTCAATTGCATCTGCCATTCCATTCCTCCATTCTACGAATACTCAGCTCTCCCGTCCATTCAGCTTCAGCGCTAAGTTTTGCTGCTGCCCCTCCCCCGCCTCCACTGCAACCACCACTACAACCACTGTGGCTAGCTGCAGCTGGGCACTTACACCGGACCCTTCGATTCCGTTCCGTACCTTCCACACTTACACCCATCTCGTCGTCTCACCTCCTTCCCCAATCTCTTGCTCAATTTTCCATTTCTCTTAGGCGCACACCTCATCATATCTTCTCTACCTCTTCCATTGCATCCTCATTCTTGTTTCGCCTGCGTCGTCCCTCGTCTCGCGCTTGCATCCCGTCGCCCTCAACTACACCATGGCCGACCTTCCTCAGCTGCCGGCTCCCCACAAGGAGCTGGCTCGATACATCTCTGAGCACCCGGAGAAACCCATCATCGAAATCATGGAGCCCTATCGCAAGTACGAGGCCAATCTGCGCTCCGTCTATGCCCAGGACCGCCAGAATCCCATCTTGAAGGACCCTCACCTCAATGTCCTCCCTCTCTTCACCGAGGATACCCACCTCATCACCACTCGCGCTCGAGACTTGGACGCCGAGTCTGACTTGGAGAAGTCCAAGTATATCATGGCACTCCCCGACGACAAGCGTCGCCCTCACAACTCTCCCGCCACTGTTGCAAACTTGGCCGAGTTTCAGAAGAACTTCAATGTCTTTTCCGAGTCTTCCCTCGTCGACGTCGACTGGAGCAACGTTGTCGCTGCTGGTTCATCCGTCGTGAACTGTCTGCTGCCCGTTCCCCAGGCATTCAACACCACCAAGCGCAAGTTGCGCGAGTACTATCACGAGAAGTTCTGTCCTGCCTCGGATGTTGACCTCTTTCTCTACGGTCTCACTCATGACCAAGCTATCGAGAAGATCAAGCAGATCGAGCAGGCTGTTCGAGATGCACTCCTAAATGAGGTCACTGTCGTGCGAACCAAGTATGCCATTACCATCGCAAGCCAGTATCCCGTCCGCCACATTCAGGTAGGCAGTGTTCGTACATGACCCCCTTATTTGTTTACTGACAAGGCTAGATTGTTTTGCGAGTCTACAAGTCTGTTAGTGAAATCCTCACTGGCTTCGATATCGACGCTGCTGGTGGCGCCTTTGATGGCAAGCAGGTCTATGTCACTCCACGAGCCCTTGGCAGCTTCATCACTCAGATCAACCACATCGATCTCACTCGACGAAGCCCCTCGTACGAGAACCGCCTTTCAAAGTATTCTCACAGAAACTTTGAGGTCTACTGGCCCGACCTTGATCGTCTTCGCGTCGACCCCACCATCTTTGAGAGGAGCTTCAAGCGAACCCTGGGCCTGGCTCGCCTGCTGGTTCTTGAACGACTTCCCACGACGACTGCTCGCGAGACCTACCTCAACAAGCGACGCGAGGAACGTGGCAGGCCTACGGTCTACCGCAATAACAACATGATCCTGCACGGCAATATCAAGGACTACCATGAAGACGAAATTGCAGATTGGCTTTCCGAGGAGGACATCAGCAACTATCACACCTTCACCGTCCCATATGGCCAGCACTTCAACGCCAAGCGCATTGAGAAGCTCTGCTATACTCGCGATCTCCTTCTCAACGCAGAGTGGAACCAATCTGCCGACCGAACCGTTTACTTGCATCGCCACCCGGCTTTCTTTGGACGCGTTGAAGATGTCATTGAAGATTGCTGCGGTTCCTGTCCAAAGGCTGTGACCGATGAGGAGATTGAGATCGCCGAGAAGGAAGCCGAGATCTATATCAAAGGCAAGGTCACATTCCTCATTGATGATCCTGGCAGACAGCAGATCGGTTCCTTCAATCCTCTCACCGAGCAAGACTGGACTGACATGGCATACATCGGCAATACTGCCAGACTTTGCCAGTCCATCGTCAATGGCGACATTGATGATGTACTCAACTGGCTCAGTCAAGAAGGTGCCGACCCCAATCAGAGAGATTGGACCGGACGATCGCCGCTGCACTTGGCAGTCATGACCTCGACTCCAGACATCGTCAAATGCCTTGTTGATCATGGTTCTCGTTTGACTGCCCGGCTTGCGGATGGAAAAACTGCCTTGCACTTGGCAGCTTCTCGAGGTGACTGCGATATCATCAAGATCTTGATGGAGAAGAGTATCGAAAACGAGGAGGCCGAAGAAGCCCGCCAAGATCGGCGTCGCAAGGCTGCACGGGATGCCAGGAAGGGCAAGGAGAATGATGAGAAGGGGGAAGAAACCGCGGACTCGGACGTGGAAATGGCCGACGCAGAATCTGATGGAGAATCTGAGAAATCCTCCGAGGAGTCTGACGGTGAGCTGATCGACGCCGAATCGTCGGTCGCCGATACTGCTTCCGTGGTGACTGGATCCTATGTCAAAGTCAAGAAGGGCGACGAGGGAGAAGAGAGAGGCGAGGGTCTCGTTCCGGAGCAGGAGGCAGCCGAGGACGACCCGGACTACTTCCATATTGATGTTCTGGCCTGGGATGTGCCTTGTTCACCACTTCACCTCGCCATTGCCGAGGGCCACGAGGAGGTCGTTAAGCTTCTGTGCGATGTATGTTCATGGTTTCTTCCGTCGTGTCATGATGCTAACCCGATTCTAGTACGGAGCCGACTCCATTCTCCCCGTCAAGTTCCTCAACAGCGAATCATCCGACACCGGCGCCATCTTGATGCTGACCTTGGCTCTCACCCTTCCACGTGAAAAGGCGAAGTCGATGGCTCATCTCCTGCTGAATCTTGGTGCTACCTCATCTCAAGGCGACCCCGACGGGTGCACTGCCTTCCATAGGTATGTGGAGAGTGGGAAACTTGACCTTATCGACACCCTCTGGGACAACGACAAGACTGGTGTCAAGTCAGCCATCAACCATTTGGTATTTGGTGGAAGAGGGTGGAACCCAGAGTCCATTGCCCCTCTTCACACCGCAGTCGCTCTGGAGGATCCCATTTTGGTGCTGAAGCTGCTCGAGGGCGGAGCTTCCGCCAATATTGACTTCGAGACTTGGCTGAGGGCTGCCAAGACGTCGCCGACACAGTCCGAAAGGCTAGGCAGCCTGGACGACAACAAGAGAAAACATCTGCAATCGACGGAGCAGCCATTGATTACTGCCATTCGGTGCGGCAGGACTGATGTCGCTGTCAAGCTCCTCGAGCACGGGGCCGATGCGAACTCTCTCACCACGGACACCCAGTCGAGGCTCTTATGGGGGAACCAGCGTTGGAACAATGGAGAAACGGCATTGGATATGATTCAATCTTCCATCAAGAAGCTGCGCGGATACCGTGGCGAGGGAAAAAAGCCGACGAAGCCAGTCGAGATCCCTGGAATGGACGCTTACCTGGAGAGCTTCACTCCAGGGACATACTCGCACTGGGTCGTCTCCAACGACATCGACTGGAGGCGGAAGTGTTTCGCAAAGGGGATGAAAACTTATAAGCGGGATCTGGAGAACTACGAAAACATCAAGGGTGTGCCTGAAAAGTCTGAAGCAATCAAGGAGGTGCTGCAAGGCTTCGAGGCCCTCGAGAAGGTCATAGTCAGCCAAGGGGGAAAGACATTCGAGGCCCTTCATCCCGAATTCAAGACCGAGTACTCAAACAACCACCCACACCACCCCAAATCCGAAGACAAGCCCATCAAGCCCTACGAGTACATTTTCTCCTTCCAAAACGACAGCGAGATGACGGAAAAGAGGAGGGATGGCTACATAGAACTGTAAGTCTGACGTTTGCCACATCCATTTCAACTTACTAACATGTTGCAGCATGGAAGCTGCCTGGTCTGGTGACACTGAGAAGATCAAGGCTCTCACTCTCCAAGCTTGGGGATCCGAGCAGGATCAGCCACCACTGAAGATGGCCGTGTCTGACGACCGGTCGAACGCTCCATTTTCGTTTGCTTTCATGCGCGGACACTACGAGACAGCTTGGACAATACTTGAGATTGTCAAGGCCCAGTGGTCTCCAGCCGACAAGGACAAGGTCCGATTCAGGATGGAGACGCACAACGACGACGAGGAATGCTCAGACGAAGATTCCAACGATTCAGATTCTGGCGACAGCGAGCCACGGATCGTGTCCGAAAAGGTGGATCACAAGTTTACCATCGACAATATCGGCCAGGTCTCCATGCAGGTCAAGTCTCGAACGAAGCCTCTGGCTGTCCTCCAAGCCTCGGGACCTACCTTGAAGCAAGAGGGTGGGAAGACTATCCAACTGGGGTCCAAAACTCTGCTTGTTCATGTCATGGAGGTGGACGACAACGTCGGCTTGAAGACGTTTTTGGACATGGCCCAGCACTTCGCTGGCCAGAAGTTCGAGGGAGAGGACGACAAGGGGGATGAGGGCGAATCGTCGAGGACATACATCTTTCCCCAGCACGAGTTCCGTTGGGCCATTGAAAACGGAAAGACTCAGCAGCTTGCCGCCATCATCAAGCGAACCGGCGCTGGCATCCCTCTGGATCACTTGATCAAGAAGAGTGGCGTTGAGATTAAGAAGAAGCCGCGATTCTACCAAGGATTGACAGTCTATGGCAAGAAAAGGTGCGTTTGAGATTCTTGGTGAATGTTGGAACGATATTAACCATGCATACAGAAAGGACTGGGCCAACGCCGGCCGAAACATGGTTGTCCGGACAACGGGCCTCAAGACGCCGCCGTTGCTTCACGCCGCTCTCGAAGGAAATCTTGAGAGCGTGGAATTCTTCCTCGGAGATGCTCCTCACCGGCTGTACGCCGACTTTGGAAAATCGAAGGCCGGCCGAGAAGACTCCAGGCTCAAGCATCTCAAGGACAGCCCTGGAGGATTTGACCGAGCCATCTCCAAGTGGCTTGGAGCAGACAGTGAGTTCAAAACGGCTTCCCTTGGGTTTCGTGAGACTGACTCCATCCTCAGACGACCTCGTGATGCACTGTGCCGTTTTGGCTCATCCATCTGACGCATCGAACGAACTTCTCGAGTACCTTATCCAGGCCGCACCCGACTCGCTTCAGAAGAAGAATTCAGACGGCGATACGCCATTGCTGGTTGCCTGTCGCCTTGGTCGGATCGATTATGTGAGGATCTTGATTGAAGGCAACGCTGATCAGTCTGCTCGCAACCTCAAGGGCGAAAACATTCTTCACGCAGCAGTCGCAAAAAACCCCAGGGCTCACAAACTGCGACTGATGCTTGACTTGTTCGACGCCGATCTTCGAAGCACCCTCTTCCTGCAGCGGAAGAACTTCAACGAGAATGGCAACACTCCCCTACACGCCTGGGTCACACAAGCGTCGGGTGTCGTGCTCGAGAGCACCGGCGGTCGATATGGTCGGCATCGAAATTACTACACCGGCGCCTCCAAGCCATATAGTAATGAGACCGATGTGGTTGCCATGGTCAAGCTTCTCCTGGAATACTCCAAGGGCGAAGAGTTGGAAATGTTGAACGCCGCTGGAGAGACGCCTCTGCACACAGCTGTCATGCAGAATATGCTCTCCATCGCGCAAGTTCTGGTCAATTTCCAACCTAAGCTGCTCTATCGTGAAAACGCCGTTGGCCGAACCCCCGCAGAGCTGGCTCACGACCGACTCACCGAAAAGCGATTTTCCAAGCCAGATGGGCTGAGAATTGACAAGCGTACCAGCATTGTGAACCTGCTGAACACCAGGCCGGAGGATTTCGTTGCCAAGACTACCCTCCAGAACAAGTCACTTGAGGAGAAGCAGGAGCTGTTGGCCAGTGTTGGCCTCAGTGGAAACTACAGTGACGAGGAGATCCCGCGAATCATGGGCTCAATGGGCGCCAGCGAGTACCAGGGCAACAGTTTGGACACCAAGACCACGAAGGAAGTCATGTGGGCTCTCTGCTTGACTACGATGCAGAGACATCTCATCAACCGTCGCCTGGTCAGCCTCAACGAGGCTAACGACGTGGCTAAGAGGCTGGGAGAGAAGTATGCGGCCTCGCGCTACTTCAGCATTCAGGCTCGCGGCGAGGACCAGGATGGAGAAGAGGCAGAGGAAAACAACGAGGTCTCGGACTTCGCCGTGAGGGAGCTGACGTCTCGCATGAGCCGCGCATGGTCGTAATTCGACGATGAAAGGTGCCCCGATTGTGGGCAGCACCACTAAGAAGGCTTGCGGTTATGACAAGGGAGGGATTTGGCAGTGTTCTTGAGATTGTTGGACATGTACCAAATTGATCCGGGAGTACGATGGTAAGATAGATTGGACAAATTACTGAATACAAGTGACATAAGTCGATGTTTGGTCAGTCGAGGATTGCTCGTGCTGTTTCAGCGTCCTTTGAGAAAGAAAGGAGGCAATCAAGATTGAAAGAAACAAAGGTTCATAAGAGGTAAGAAGATGGTGTCATTTTAGGAGACTATTTCTGTTCTGCCTTGAAAAGATTGACAGGAGAGGATCTCAACGTGCAGAAGATTGGTATGGTTCATGAATAAAAGAGAAGATTTGATATATAACGCCCATGGGTTTTTGCGCGTGAACTCTCCGTCAACCCATATCGCAAGTGGAAACCAAGACAAAACAGTGGCAGATTAATTACCCAGTGTAGCAAAGGAGGATGCTTCCTCAAAGGCAGGCTCTCCCCTAAGAGACGTAGATGACAGCCTGGGGAGCACCGTCGCCCCAGATGCCGACGACGGCCATGGCGAAGCCGAGGGCGGACAGGGCGGTCCGGGCGAGGTAGCTCCGGGCCAGACCCTCGACGCTGGCGCGGACCTCTTCGCCGTTGACGTCGTCCAGGTCCTCCTCGCTGGCGGGTTCGCTGTGGGCGTCGCCGAGGACCTCGTAGCTGGCCTCCATGCGGGCGCGCGACGACGGCGACGACCGGGCCGAGGAGGGGGAGGCGGGGGTCCGGGGCGCGGCGGGCTGGGGCAGCAGGACGGGCGCGACGGTGGAGAGGGCGGCGAGGAGGGCCGTGTAGAGGAGGTAGGGGTGGCGGGCGTTTCGGGGCCCGAGGACGAAGCAGAGGAGGAAGGGCGCCGAGGCGAGCGTGGTGAGGGCCAGGATGGGCGTCTTGAGGGCCGACGAGAGGGTGGCGAGGCCGTGCGTGGCGGACGAGGAGGAGGGCAGGCGGAGGAGCGCGGGGAGCGCGAAGTTCGAGACGGAGTAGGAGACGCCCTGCAGAAAGAGATTGGGTGTTAGTGAAGCTGTTTTGCCATTTGTCAAGGGTGGTGTTGTTGGGGGGGGGGGGTCATGGTGATGGGCGACGATGCGATCTGAGTGGAATCGGCTCGGATGACGTCGACGCGGCCCGGCCGAGTCGCATGCGACAAGAATATGAAAGAAGTCGCTCTCGGCTCGCAAAATAACAACAAGCAGGCAGAAGACGATCGAATACAGAGAAGATTGGGCACGGTATTGATGGGGGCAGATGGGCAACGCGGCAGCAATGGCACGAAGGCATCGCGACGACGGCGGGGTATGAACAAGGGCAGCCGGGAACATACCGTGAGCAAGCCGAGGGAGACGGTGCCAACGAACTTGAGGACGGAGACTCCCGTCGACGCCATGGTGAAGGTGGGGGGGTTTTATTTTCTTTCTTTTCTGGTTTCAGAGAGATTGAGACCTTCTAGTTGAAGAGGAGGGGGGGTCGATGGGATGGTGGTTTTGAATGCTTCGAAAGCGGAGGGAGTTGAAAGCAAAGAATGAGGTGATGAATGGAGGGAGGAACGAACAGTGATGATGCCTTCCCGGGCTGCCGGCGAATTGCCCCGCCCTTGATTGGCGCCCGGAACAAGATAGCATGCGCCACAAGGAAGGCATCAGCCACAAACGAGATTGGTGCCCCACTCCAGATCCCTCACGTAAAAAGGCCAACGTCCGAGATGCGTTTTTCAACTTTCTCCGTCCTCCATCACCACAACTTCTGCTTTCACACACACCCAGCTCCAATCAACGCATCGTACGGAGTACTAACCTGGTAAGTTCACACATTGACATGGCAATGGCCATGTTTTCCTTTTTTTTATCATCTCGCATGATGAGCTCCTTTTTATACCCATTTGCTTTATAGGAAGAGCCGTCTGAGACTGCCTCTCGCACCCGTCCTCGCTTTTTTTGAGGGCGGAACGGGGGGCGGTGGTGCTTACACATTGGGTTTCTGAAGTTCGAGATGTTTTTTGTCCTTGGGATTGACTGCTTCATGTTTTCGTCTGGGAACAGGTTGAGCTAACCATTGGATAAATAGGTTGGCCTCGGCCTCCCACCTCTTGACACTGGCCCGATGGCCTGGAGTCACATATCGACAGGAGCAGTAGATAGACATTCTTCATCCATTGGGCGGACCAGTGATATTATTGGTGTTGTCTCGTGGGCTCATCTGATTTTGTCCCCGTCTTCCCAAACGCCTGTGCAAGGTGTGCTAGATAGCTCAATCAATGTACATTTTCCCCTTTGACCAACATGAAACATCTTCATCCTCCTCAACTCCAATGCTCCGTTGAAACACGATTGTCCTCAAAAGTCACTGTCACTGTCATCCACCACAGCTCGTCGACTACGAATCGTTCGTCGTGCTGTCGGCTCCTGGTCAGACTCATCGCCAACAGCCTTCGTGCCCACCAGGCTTTCGAGGTCTGGAATGTCATCGTCGTCCTGCGTCCCTCCGAACTGTGTCGGCACGAAGAAGGGTTTCTCTATGCCAGTCCTTTGGTCAGACGCGGATGGCGTTGCGCTGGCAACGATGGGGGACGTTAACCCGAGGCTCATCAAGCTCGATGGGACTTGGTTGTCCGATACAATAAAGTCCACGAGATCAGCGCCATCATCTGACCCGTCCGTTTCCATCTCGTCACTGTCCCGGTCGCAGTCGTCCCCAACCTCATCACTGTTGATCCCGGCGCCCTTTCGCTGGCGTTTTGTTCGTCCTCTTCCTTTCTTCGGGCGCCCGCGCTGGACGGGCGTTATCTCAACTTCCTCCTCCTCGTCTTCCTCTCCTTCGATCTCATCATCCTCGTCTTCGGATAAATCCACGTCTATGATGGATTTCCGTGGAACAGGCTTAGGAGTTGTTTTGGCCGAGACTCTCCTTCTCTTCGCCTGTGGCTCTGTTGTCGATGTGCTTTTCCTCATCTGCTTCTTTGGCGCTGGCGGCTTTGGCTGGACCGAAGCTGCCTTGGCCTCTCCGTCTGAATCCACGAATGCCTTGACTGGAATCTCCCGATACTCGCTAATATCTTGAGATCGACACGGCCGGACGAGACTCTGTTGGTCGATTCCCATTTTATGCCACATCTTGACGCATCGCTTCGTGCGCTTCCCGTGCTTGACTTTGACCACTGGGCCCAACTGTCTTTGGTACTCGGGATAGGCAACCATGCTCGGCATATCCGTCTCCTCCACCACACTATGGTTGAATGGTAAGTCACGATACGACCGGTCGAGCTCCTGAAGGCTCTTATCCGAAAGCAGCACGCTTCTGAGATCAGGCACTGGGGCAATGTCATCCAGCTCCGGGTTTCGTTTTTGCGTTGGCTGTCGTGCTTTGCCGCCGCGATTCAAGAGGGTAGACAGCGTCTGGAAGCCAGTTTCAACGCCATCCGGCATGTGAAACTTCTTTGGCGGCACCTTTTTGCCTCGAGGTGCCCGTTTCTTCTTCGGCTCGGGCAGTGACTGATCTTGGGTGTTCTCGATTGGGATTTCCACGTGTCGCTTGTCGACCTCTGGCCGAATTTCCCTCGGTACCATTCTCGTCGACAGGTCGAAACGAAAGTTGAAACGGCTTCCTTCGCAGATGAGCTCCTGCATCTTCTCGTAGCTATCCTTCGACTTGGCGAACTGTTCCTCCTCCTTCCCCCGCATCAATAGCAGCACAATGTTGCCTGCTCGTTTGCGTCCTGTTCGGCCCATTCGTTGCAGCATGCGAATGGGCGATGCTGAAGAGTCATAGCACACAATCAGGTCAACCTGCCCAATGTCGAGGCCTTCCTCGCCAATGGACGTCGCAACAAGAACGTTGAAGTGTCCTTGTCGGAACTTTTCAATGGTTTCGATCTGTTGCGCCTGTTTCATCCCCTCTCCTCGCTTGCCATCTGCTTGCCCAACGAAGACACTAGCCTTGATGAGCGGTTTGTGTGTATTCAGCATGTGAACAATTTCTTCTGCGGAATCTCGGTACTCGCTGAACACTATCACGCGTGTTCCTGATCCTTCGCCATGATCCATGAAATGGTTGAGGACGGTGTCGGCCAGAGCAGCCAGTTTTGGGTGGCCCACAAAGCCACTCGTCTTCAGCCACTTGGAAATCCGGTCCATCATCTCCTGGAAGTTGGAGTCCTCGACGAGCTGTCGTTTGTACTTGGATCCCTTTTCACCCTTCCCTTCTTGCTCTTTCCGGAGGTCGGCCAGGTTGTCGAAGAAGGGTTTGATTCCGTGAAAGTTGAGCAACTTGATGGAATGTGCAATGCTAGTAAGAACACTGAAAACGGCCCTCATCATGAATTGTATCCCCTGGTTTGCGTGCCGACCCCGGGTTGCGAACCATTCTTTCTGGGCTAGCATGAGCCCGTATGCGGACATGGCCATCGGGTTTCGACCATAGTATATATTTTGAGAGGTCAGTTTATCGGTGAGGGGCTTCAGAGCTTTTGTGAACAGTTCGCTGACGAGATTCATCTCGTCAGAAGGATCCAAGACGACTTGATCGATGTTTCTCGAGTGGACGTATTGCCGAATATCGATGGAATCTTCCGTTCGGATTTCACAGTGAGATATCCCAAGATTGTCGATAACCTCTTGCACAGTCTCGATTTTCGAACCGGGCGTGGCGGTCAGAGCCAGGACCCGAAAGCTCTTGGAAAATCGGCGAATGAGCTTCGTGACCTTGGCATAGGCATATTCTCCGACCGCGCGATGCGCTTCGTCGATGACCATCAGGCAGATGGATTTGGGGTCTGCGTAACCGTGGGAAATGTCGTTCAGGAGGGTTTGCGGCGTCATGAAGAACACCCGCCTTTTTGCCCACTCGTCGACGCGCAAGGCCGGTTGGATATCGCCCGTCAACAAGGTTGTTTCCGACCGAGGAATTCCCACAATGTTGTAACAAGCGTCGATTTGCTGGGCCACGAGAGGCTTTGTTGGCGCAACAAAGACTATCTTCGCATTCTTGGTCCATCGATGGAAGTTGAGCATGACGGTGGCTGCGATAAATGTCTTGCCCAGTCCAGTTGGCAATGCGACCAGGGTGTTGTTGAAGAGGCTGTTTTTCACGATGCTGAATTGATAGTCTCGAATGGCTCCCAAGTTGGTCGGGTATACCCAAGTCTGCATGGCCTCCTTATCGATCTCATGATGGCTAGGCTCTTCGCGAGGCAGATCGACACGGAACACTCTATTATTTGCTGATTGGGATGGAATTGAATCATTGGGGAACAACGAGTCCCCAAATAGAGTAGTCTGGCGGTAGTTTCCAGAGGCTGTTCGGCTGAGTCCTGCTCGTGGGACTGCTGGTGCTGCTGGGTTGGTGCGCGTCACTCCAACTGTTCGTGGTGGGGCTGGCTCTGGAGACGAGAAGGCATCTGACGGAAGATCTTCCAGTTCTCGGGCGGCGGCCGCAGAAGCCTGCAGACTAGGGCGCGTATTCTCACTTCTCTTGTTGGAAGCAGAGGCAGGGTGTTGAGGACCAGCGGATGATGAGACCTGGTCGAATGCTGTGAGGAAGTCCTCATCTGCCAGGCCGTCGTCGAACTCGTCGCTGTCCATTGCGTGCGGGTGGACGCGAGCCCCTGGCCGGAAGATTTCGTAAATCAATGATGAAAGCTCAAGCCACCTTAGGCGCTGCGTATAAAGACGATTCTGACTTGCGGCAACCGCAGGAAGTGATGCGAGGTGGAATTGGCAGGACGCGTCTGATTCAATTGCCCTCCCAGTCACGACCGTAACGGGTAAAGTGGAACGCGAAATGGCTACCACGTCACGTGGGCACCCCATGCCATGTCAGGTCCAGCTCGAAAGTGCACTGCGAGCGCAGGCAACAACATTTTTGCCTAACGAGATATATACGACTAGTACCACCTCATGGAAGGTACCATTGATATCTCATCGAGTACCCCGGAACTTCCAGTTGGTGTGATTTTGAACTGGCTGGTACGTATCCGTAATGTTCCATTGAACCATGTTTATCCCAGAATCACTAATGACGGTTACGCAAACCCTCATCGCCTGGAAGTTACAAGACGCAGACCCTGACATTAGGATAACCTTGCTTCTACAGAACTCATTGGTTGATTCCAGAGGATATTCAACAAACGAACGCCCATGCTCAATACCAGACCGTTTTCTATTCTTACACCACGTCATTTCTTTGCTCTGACTCTTTGGTTCAAGGCAGAGTTATGCGCTAGTCCATATCAGGCATAGCCCCAATCCCGCTGGATCAGCCTGAACAACACCTGCCGGTGGGGCATTTCAAGCAAACCCCCATTATTCGAACTTCTTCCTTTTGCTGCACCAAAACCTTCATCATTCATCTCTCTCTCGCTCTCACAACCACTGTACGTTCCAGCGAAATTGCAATCGAAGCTTCATTCTCTCTTGCTCATTTCGCTTACCCAAGCAGGTCTGCGCGAGAAGACACAAAACAAACCACACCTCCTCACCTTCCTGCCTCGACGTCGCCACTATGGCTCCTCGTGGCCGCGGGTCGGCGACTGGCCGCGAGGCGCGATCCGCCGCAAAGTCGAACGGCGCAAAGACATCACGAGGCGGCATTCAAAAGCGCGGCCGAGCCAAGCGTATCGATGGCGATGGCGATCTCGACATGGACCCCGGCGCCCGATCCAAGAAGCCCGCAGCCGCCTCAGCCTCCACTACCAGAACCCGACCGACTACCCGTTCATCGGTCAATCTGAACTCGAAGGGATCCTCCAGAACGGCCCAGAATGTGCTCAAGCATCTAAGCAATGGGACAGCCGGAACTCTCGCCTCGCGCGTATCGAGAGGTCCGAGGGGCAAATCCCGACAGCAGAACACGGCAGGCTTGTCCTTTCTGCGTGTTGGCGGCCTCAAGCAGAGCAGAGCCTCCAGCAATCCTGGTGGTGGATTGAGCGACCTACTCGCCTTTCTGGAACGGAAAGCATCATCATTCGGCAACAACGGAAGAAAAAAGAACATCGCAATCAAGAAGGTAAGTTCAATCAATTGACAAGAGCCCAGGTGCGCGACGATTGGGCAGTTTTTCTGGCTGTCTTTTGGATGAGAGGCAAAGTTTGGATTGGGCGACATTCCACCGGCCAACGAGCACCCTCCCGCATCTTGGATCACCATATCCAACCTGCCTGCTAACTCGGAGTAGAGCCACTATGTGGGCGACTACGTTTACATAGGAACAAACGAGGAGGACGCAGAAGAAATCATCAAACTCAACACTTTCACGTTTGCCGGCGCTCCTCTGGAGATCACCAGAGTAACCGATGTCCCGGAGAAGCCAGCGGTCGATTCCGAGTACACCCAGCAACTGCGAGAAAAACTTCGATCGATTCTCAGCGCAAGATACCTGGGAGCCAACAAGCTACTCAAGCTTGATTTCCTCGCGTCCGACAAAGAGCTCGTTGAGCTTGGCATGTTCGAGACTCCAGACCGAGCTCTGAAGACCTTCAAGGGTCTCATGCAAATCTGCGACAATCTCTTCAAGACGGCGACGGAGAAGCGAGAGGCCATCGAAAGCATCAGCCTTGCCAGCAACAACATTGAAAACGTGACCCAAGTCGAGACGGTGGCAACAACATTCCCCGAGCTCAAAAACCTGGACATGAGCGGAAACCAGATTGCCAGCTTGCAAGGCTTGGAGCGTTGGAAAGGGAAGTTCAGGCGTCTCGAGACGCTCTACCTGTCCGGTAACCCCATCGATACGGCCGACCCCAACTATCCAGCAACTCTTCTGGAGTGGTTCCCCAAACTTCAGGACATCAACGGAATTCAACTGCGAACCGCTGAGCAGATTGCACAGAAGGAAGCCGCGTCACGTCCAATGCCGATTCCCCAGAACGGACCAGACTTCCGCGATGTTGGAGGTGTTGGAGAGAACTTTCTACTCGAGTTCTTCGGCTGCTTCGACAATGACCGACCTGGCCTTGCCTCCCGATATTACGACGAAGACAGCCAATTTTCCGTGTCCATCGATACGCACTCTGTGAGAAGCGCAGACGCGCCCGCTCCCATGCCTTGGGGAAACTACGTCAAGCTCTCGAGGAACCTCACCAAGATCACTCACCAAAACGCCCGAGTGCAGCGACTTTTTAGGGGAGGCAACACGATTGGTGAAGCTTGGAAGTCTCTCCCACCCACCAGGCACCCCGACATCAAGCAAGAGCTGGGCAAGTACATCATGGACTGCCACCCAATGCCCGGATTGATGGACCCGAACGGACAAAACCAGGTTGGAGTGGACGGCCTCATCATTGCCGTGCACGGCGAGTTCGAGGAGCACAATGCCACGACGAACACCACCGGAAAGCGCAGCTTCTCGCGTACCTTTGTTCTCGGGCCGGCAAAGCCAGGAAGAGGGTTGATCCGCGTCGTGAGCGACATGCTCTCCCTCCGGGCCTACAGCCCTCTGCCCAACGTGCACGCGCCGACCGTCCCCGAGGCCACGGTTGTTAGCCAGCATCAGGTTATGATTGCTGAGCTGTCAAAGCAAACTGGGATGACGCCTGAGTACTCAGAAATGTGTCTGACTCAGGTAAATTGGGAGTTTGACAAGGCATTGGCGGTCTTCAGCGAGAAGAAGGTGGGTGCAGCTACTGCTCCTTTGTTGGGTCACGGACTAACAAAATTTCAGTCACAACTTCCTGCCGAGGCATTCGCTACAATGGCAACTTAATATATGGGATGCGCTTGAAGACGTTTGATAGCACAGGCGTCGAGTCATCGCCTCCAGCGTCACCCAAGCAGCCCGCCAACACCCGACAAACCGGGGTTGGGCATTATGATACGAACGAGAACAAACAATGAAAGGCGGTGGCTGATTTGAGAAGGAAAGGTTTCTGTCCACGTTGGAGTTTAGGGGGGATCAGGGCAAACAAATAGACGGCCAAGGGGGGGGATATGAGCCGATTGGGATTGTCTCGTCTTCGGGGACGCGAGTTGGCGGCTTGTGTAGAATAGGATCACTGGTGTAACACACAAATTGATGCATGGCACCACAACAATTAAGCCCCTACCGTGTACAGTGAATGCGAATAGCGTGACGAGACCAACAGTAGGGAAGACTGCATGCTGCGTAGGGAGATGGGACATTATCAGGGTGAAACAAGATGGGCGCTGCCAAGGCTTCATTCATGCCTCGGAACGAAACATGAGGGGAAATGGGCGGTGACGAGAGGGAAGACATAGCCACCACCAAGGTAGATTACTTGCTACTGTTTGGAACTTGAATAGACATATCTGGTTTGTCGTAGTCATGAAATGAAGACGAAATCACATCGCGAAGCAGGCGACCACTCAGACATGGCCACTGTCTAGGGTAGCGGCCTCGGCGGCTACAACACAAGTTCACGGCGAGAAGGATGGGGCTTCGCAGCGCCGTCACTGGCTGCCCGCAAATCGAGGGCCCAAGATTGGCCTGGGCGGGCGGCCCCGGGGCAACATGATTTGCATTCAGCCAGCGGCGGCAAACGAGGAGGCGTGGGAAAAAGCCCGGGGGCGGGCGCGGGCCAGCTTCGTTGCAGCCAAGGATGACGGCGGGAAACGATGGATTGATTTGCAAAGGAATAAAAAAAGGGGGTCCTGGTGACAGGTCGGCCGGCCATGGACCGGCTGTATTGTTATTTTTTAATCTGCGGAGATCGGGAACTTTATGTATTCAATTTACTCTGCAGATGTTGTGATGGGAGGTCGGACGGGAACGAAAAAGACGTGAGCAAATCGAGGCTCGCCTGCGCGCTCTCATTTGCCGGCTTGAGATGGACGGGGCCGTGTCAGGTAGGGAGGTTGCAATTTTGAAGCTGCCATGATCTGCGGCGGCCGTGAGATGGATGCAGAGCGACAGGCACCGGGTTGGCGGACTTTTGCTTCTGACAGAAATGATGTCAAGCTTTCTTGTTGGGAGTGTCGCTTTGTTTTGCCTCCCCCCTCCCGAGTCAAATTACATTAACCTGTCTCGGCGCTTTTGGTGAGCCAAGGTGTCGAAGGAGTCGTCAAGCATGCCTTGTCACAGACACTGTGCAATACCTGCGATGGTGTTGCCTTCGGGGGACACGTGTAGCACCGACAGCAGCAGAGATGCTGCGACAGCGAAAACGAACAACATCGGAACGTCACTAACACGAGAAAAGCGACGACAACTAAAAGGGCGACAGCTCAGAAGTGCATCGCGTTGCATAGCGTCGCATGGCATGGCATTGTCGCGGCGAGGAGACGGACGGAGAGACGTCTCTCCTCCTCTTCGTTCGTCGGTCTCGACGGACCCCCGACCGCAGCTGGGATCAGGGGTTCAGGGATTTTTCAGGTGGGCACGCTGCATGCTGAACTGGCAGGGAAGAGGCCGCCGTGGCGTGTTTCAAAAGCGAAGCGGCTGGGTGGAGCGTGGAGCGAGGGACCCCGACAATCTGAAAACTCAGAAGGGCCCTCGTCGAGACTCGAGAGGCTGCTGGTTGGTGGGAGCATAGCAACGGGCAGCGACCTCACCGTCGCCGTGACGGTGTGTCACTGAAGCTGCGAACGGCTTGATGCCCGAGGCCGTAGCCGTAGCCGTAGCCGTAGCCCCATGGTCCCCTTGCTCTGTCCAAATCTCGCTCGGCCGGTGAGTCGTTTGGCGGCCATCGTCTCTCGGCCGGCGACTGAACTGCATCGAGTGCTCCGTACGACGTACATTCGAATACTGTATCTGCGACGGGGGTCGATTGGTGTTCTAAGAAGGCAGAAATTAATAACAGACCAGACTCGCTGCAGCAGTGACAGGCCGGCCGGCCCCATGCTTCCGCAGAGACTGGAAACAAGCTCCCGTCGCGATGGGAACGTGTCAGGTAGAGGCACAGCTGGTCAGGGTGGGCAATTACGTGGACAGAGCATCGCCGCGTTACACATTGAACTCTCTCGATCAAAGGAATGCAGTCGTCTCCCAACGCCCGTGGTTGCGTGCCAGAGCTGAGGAGGATTGCGCCGCTCTCGTTCAGTCGCCCCGCCATCGTCGGCCTGTCGGGTCGATGTTGCTATTTTTGCCGGCTATTCGAGAACAGCGTCAGCGTCAGTCATCCACGACTTACTCGCGTGTGCGAGAGGGAGGCAGAGCTCTGGACCCGTGCGTGATGAGGAAAGCTCCCGCGTCGAGTCTGAGAGGTCGGGTGTGTTTTGATCTGTCAAACAATCTCGACGCAACACAGACTGCAGACTTCATAAAACCAAAGGGAGCTGGATTGCCGGCGAACGCATAGCAGGGTCCATCTATATTACCCTCCAGGGATGCGCGACCGTCGACCCGTCCTTGGTGCAACTGCACAGGAATCGTCCCCTGAAGCGTTTCCTCAGCAGGTAGGTCGAGTCCCTGGGGTAAAGATGGAGGTGATGAGGACGGTCGAGTCAAGGTATTCGTACGGATACGGAACGACTGAGTGTGCGAAAACGATGCCACCAATCGGCAGGCCGAACAGGCTGCCAAGTCGCCCAGGATCCCGGCCACGCAAGGCGTCATGGAGCGTTGGAACGGCCGGCGTGATTGGCCAATGGGAGAGACGCTGCCCCTGGAAGCTAATGCGTGATGGCGAAGGGTCGAGAGCTGATGGAGGGTTGCGAGTGGTGGTGGAGGTGCCTGCACTCGCCGACTGTTCTGGGCGTAAAAAGTGGTAAAAGGTGGTTGGCGGGCGCTGCCTCTTTTTTTGGGCTTCGGTCGACGCCGTTGGCACAGCCCCACGCCTTTCAACCACCAGACTGAGAAAAAAGAGGCGAGGCGTGCAGATGGATGCAGCGAGAAAAGAGACAAGACGCAGATTTAGAAACAAAGGGAAAAAGAAAATACGGACAAAAAGAGGGAAAATGGGGAGACGACAATCCATCGCCAACAATCCATCGCCACCACCACCACCACCACCACCACCACCGCCACCAACACGAGCAGTAGGAGTACGAGCAGGCGACGACGGTTTCTGTTCGTATCGAGCATGTTTCCTCCACGTCTGTCGTTCATCGAGGCTGGCTGAGGAGCACAGACGACGACCCAACGAGTGGCCTGGGAGCTCAGTTCTCCTGCTAAACGGTGCGAAGAGTGAGCTGCATGAGACGCGGGAAATGTAGCCTCTCGGTCCCCTGTCTGGGCGGTGCGGTGCGGCCTGGCGACTGGTTCTTCTGCGCAACCCCCTTGTCTCGCGCCTGGAAGAGAGAAGAAGGACATGGGGTCATTTTAGGTCGGACACACACAAACACGACATGGGACAAGGGGCGCCTGGGCATGGACATGGGGGCGTCAAGTAATAGTAGCGGCCTGTAAGGTACCTAGAGCCATGGGCGTGCTTCAATGCCAGTCCAGGTCGCCCAAGCGGTCTCGCCCACTCCCGCTCCTTCCTGCCTCCTCTCCTCCTTCCCACCCGCTTCCCACCTCCTCTTTCACCCTTTCACGATTCTTCACGTCCCAGTCATTCCAGACAACCTCGCAGAATCCGTCTGGCACGAGAGCGAGCGCGACGCTTGTTTGCACCAATCTTCGACAATACCCTCCTTTTTTTGCACCAGACCGATCGTCGCCCAAGTGCGATTTCGCCCGTTGTCGCTTCATTCCTGTCGTCTGCCGCCCAGGGGCAACATACGACTACACACCCACAACCAAAAAGCCCGTCTGCGACTCGAGCATCCCGTCCCGACTCGATATTGTTCATCTGCTTTTCTCGCACCTGCGGTGTCGAGCCCACGCGAATTTTTCCGAATCTTTTTTACGTTCCTCAGCGAACCGACCCGAACACTCCTTTGACGCCCCAGCTGTTTGCCCGCTGCATCAGGTCAGCCTCACAGCTCAACTCAACTACAGCTCGATACCGAACAGCTGTTCCGTCCGTTCTCTTTTTGGAAAAAAAAAAAAACCCCCAGCGTCTGAAATCGCCTTTTTGAGCAATATCGCCTTCGGTTGCCGCACCTGCTTTCATTTCACCCTTTGATTCGCCCCGATTTCGATATCTCGATTTTCAAACTCGACGACAATCGCAACCAGAGCCGACCCCTTATTTATCGCCATGCCATTGTTAGTCTACTGAGTGTTAGTTTTGAGGTCGTCTTTGGTCTGCATCGGGAATCTCTGTCACAATGAGTTTGCCCGACCCGCCGAAGTCGTTGGACGGCTCCTGCTCCGTCATCTACGAGAACACTCTTTACTCTTACTCATCCACGGCATTCTTGTCCCTTTCATTGGTCGCAGAGGCAGAATGGAAAACATTGACTTCGGGAGAGTCCGTCTCCGGTGCCGCATGTGTCCTCGCTAACGATGGGCTCTTCATTGTTGGTGGAACTGGTGGCCCAGATGGATACACCGGTTTGCAGAAGTACTCATTCTCTACCAAGAAGTGGACTACCATTACCCCAAGTCAACTGATCACCCAGAACCGCCAGTATCATGGCGCCGTCTACATCCAGGCCGACGACAAGATTTTGGTCTACGCTGGCAGCACTGACGGAAGCACTGCTCCCAATGCTGATACTTGGACCATCCAGGCTTCGGAACCTTACAACGTCGAATCTTTCGGTCCCAGCTCGCATTCAGTGACGAAGCCTATCCTGCTCCAATGGTCGACCACCGCTGTTTGCTTGGTTGGCGGTGACACTGGCAATGTTGGCGTGGCACTCTTCGACCCCACGACTGGATGGTGGGAGGCTGGGATTTCGCTCAGCGAAGGCCTCCCCAAGGACACCACTTCCATGCAAGCCATTATCGTTGACGGCACCGACAACTCCAAGAGCCTATACACATTCGATGTCTCCGTCTCGCCCAACACAGTCACGCGATTTGTCCTCCAAAACGCTGATGGAACATATGTTTCCGGCTCCCCCGCAATCACGAGGCGTGACCTTACTCTTGACGACTGGCCCGAGTACAACTCGACAAATGCTCCCACGTCGAAACGAACCAACTTTGCCGTTGCTCAGAGCGACGACATGGTCGTCTTTTCCGGAGGCAACGTCGACGTCCCCCTCATCATGTTCGACGCGGCCGAAAACACGTGGCTCGACGCTTCAGACGTGTTCGCAGTTCAAGCCCAATCGCTCGAATCAGTGAGCACCACTACTAAATCTTCCACGACGAAAACCAAGAGTCATTCTTCCACAAAAACCTCGCATTCGTCATCAATGATCACATCTACCCTCTCATCAACAGCCACTTCAACGGGCTCTGGTTTGGCGCTTTCCGATGCCAGCGCTACGGCTACTTCGACAGACGCCGCCGCGGCTGTTGGTGGAAGTGACAGCACCTCTGGCCTGAGCTCGAATGCTGTTTTGGGCATCACCCTTGGATCGATCATGGGATTTCTTGCGGTGCTACTTGCGCTCCTGCTGCTTCTCCGACGTCGAAAGAAGAGCAAACAGCAGAACGCGGATGCCGTGGCACATACTCGAGGACTATCCTCGGACGAGAAGGCGCCCATGGTCTTCCATGATATCCCGCCTCCCGCATCCTCTCCCGGCCATCTTCGAGGGCACAACCCTCAATTCTCCCAAGAATCTTACTCATCCATGGCCATCTTGATGGGTCGCGCCGGCAAGCCCAAAACCCAAGGCTTAACACGAAAGCCGAGCGCCGACAGCGACCGAAGCTCGTCCAGCACTCTGCACAAGCAGCTAAAGGCCACCATCAGCAAACCAATCCTGCATGACATGCAGCACCCTGCTCTGGAGAACCCAGAGCCTCGAGGCGTCGCCTTCGACCCCTCTGTTGCAGAGCCTCGACCCCGACCCCGGCAACCAGCGCCGATGGAGACCGAGGACGGCATGCGAAGAAGCTCCGGCTGGAACCGATATTGGTCTGGCGGCAGTGCTCTGCAAATCCTTGGCTTCGGCGCCCCCCCCAAGAGGCTTACAGTCGCCGATGACGATGGAAGCTCTCATTACTCCGAGTCGACTCTGCCAAATACCAACCCCAGAGCCACCCAAGACTCAGCAACTGTGCCTCCGCTGAACTTCGACTTCAAGCCCGAATTTAACCGAGTCAACTCGGGCAGCCCCGTGGTTGAGAAATACACCGGCCTTCCCTTCAAGGAAGGAATGGCCGGCAAGATTGAGCGCCCTTCTTCGAAGGCCTCTTCTGGGTACTCGAGCGGCATCCCGGAGAGCGTCAACGAACAGTGGCAGTCAAACCAAGGCGGGACGACATGGGGTGCTGAACGGGCGCCCAGCAGCGTCTACAACCCCAGCGTCTACTTCGGGACGCCCCTCTCCCCAAGCACGGCGGCACCTCCCCGAAACCCGCCGTCGGGCGTGAGCACACAGCCACAACTCGCCATGGCATCGACCTCATCAGATATGAGCTGGCTGAATCTAGGCGACAAGCGAATGTAGAGCAATCGCAACCTTGACGAATAGTTACGATGCCAAGTCACGCCTCTCTTCTGCCTTCTCTGACGAGCCACCGATATACCCCATGATGTTCCAAGAAGCATCATTCCCTTCGACCTCCAACTTGCTGGCGCTGTGGCGAGCTCGGCGTTCCTTGGACGGGAACTGATCAAGAGCCGCCTCGCTCCTAGCTACCACTCGCTCACTCAGCGCTTTTCGCGCCTATCAAAGGCGCGCAAACTCTCCCTTGTCTCCCCCGCTCGACATGAGCATACCGACGGAGACGGCTCTTTCATTTCTTTCCTTTTCTACCTTCTCAGCAACATTCGCATGATACGGCGTCGACATCTCTCAGCCTCGACCTAATCTGTCTCATATTCCTTGCTCTTTTCTTTTTCTACGTTCTGTCTGTTGTACATTCTAGACTCTGGACCCGGGACTGGTCATTTTCTTGATGGATCGTTGAAGTGTTCTTATGATACCACAATCTCCTGTTGTATTTAATTGGCTTAGAAAGCACGGCGGCGGAAGGGGGAGAGGGAGGAACACGTCTTTAAACACAAAACACACAGGGTGATGTGGCAGGAGGGAGGATGATGAAGGGGGTGACGGAGGGGGGACGTGGCTTGCCGGCCGAAGTTGAGCGGTACCTTGGCAAAAGGAGACGTTGTGATGGTGGTTGAGATGGATGTAGTAGCAGTCGAAGTAGGGGTTGCAAAGCCCAAGCTTCAATACAAAACGACGTAAAAATCATGCGACGAGAGGGACACTGCCGTGGCCCTATATCGACGTGTACATGTATATAGTGTAGTGTAGTAATCAATATTATTAATGGACCGAACATGACTGCCTTCGCCTTGAATGAGGCTCAGCAGCGGTCGACATGCAAGACAAAGGAAGATCAAGGTTTGGTCGGGCCACGGGCCGGCCCTTCTGGAGCGGCCACTCACTCTTGGAGGGTCACATGAGTTGTCCCGGCCACGGTCCTTTTTCAGGTCGAGTTTCTCTTGACAAATGCGAAACCGGATTGGGGAAGCCTGGGTGGTCAGTATAGACTAAATCCTTGGAGGGAACGGGGTGGGTTGGGTGTTTGTCACTGGCAGTCACGGGCGACCCGCGAGGGACGAGACTAGTGAGTGGATGGGTCGGCGATGAGAGGATGGGCGAGACTCGACGAGGGGCAGAAGGGGTTGTAAAGCAATGTACTAGTAGGCAGGCGTAATGGCATCGGTCCATCGGGCAGCAAATGGTCGTGTGGCCAAGTCTGGCGTGAAGCCCTTTTCCTTCGCTTCCGTGCTGTCTCGCAGACGCACTGGGCGCGCGTTTATTTCTTGGCCCTTTTTTTTCGCGTGGGGGAAGCGACGCAAGCGAAGCCTCGGTGAATCTTTTTTGGGGGGGGGGGTTTGGCTGGGGTTGGCGGAGGGGAAAGTTTATTATTGGAACAGACACGCAGTTATGTAATGCTACGTTGAGGAGTTGAAGCGATTGGTTCCGCGAGGAAGTTGGGTTGCTGAGAGGTATGAGAGTGGGTGGCCTTGCATCTGTGACAGGATCTGGGCGTATTCGACCGTGTAAGAGAAGAGAGGTCGAGATGGGTACGAATACACCGGGCTCAACTACATCGAGCTCGGTGAGGATCCAACTGAGGGGGCGTCTGTGTGTTGAACAAGAGTCGACTCCTAACCCGCTCGGCGAAACTACTTCCAGTTTATTGGTTTTATTACATTAGCTGGCGGTGCCCCAGCGGTACGCGGAATGCATCAGAATTTTCAGAGCGGCCAAGTGCCGGACATCGAGACAGACCTCACCCGGGGCATGTCTCCTCTTGTCCCCAAAGGGAAGAGTCAGAACCGTCGGGCTGTCGGGCGGTTTCTCTAGGTTGGAAAAGATCGGGTTGGCGTCCGAGGATGGACGTCGGTCGAACTTGAGGACAGTCCTGTGCTAGAGTTCAAGGATGGTTTGACCAACAGGAAGTAAACAAGGGCCGTCAGAGTCCTTGCGAATAATCTCCCTATTCGGGTTGATCCTATTCGTCACGATGGAACGGAGGGGAGATTTCTCGGTACTATTGAAGTCTTGTGTGACACACTCTATTGGGAGGTGCTTTTGCGCATCAAGTACCGGTACCTCGGCTTCCTCCCAGCCGGTACCTCCCCGGTGACTCGGATTACCCTTTCGCTCACCTTCCGTTGCGGCTTCCGTGTCCGGACTAGAAGCACAGACCAGAAGAAGTGGAAGGGACGGGGGACACAAGAAGGAGAAGGAAAAAAAAGGACCCCAAGACGTTATTTTTTCATGGATGTGTTTTGCCAGGAATCTGTCCATGCGTGCCCTGGCATTGGTCCGAGGCTGGTGCGGCCCCCGCGCTCGCTCGGGCAGTCGCTTGAGCTTGAGCCTCCCCCGAGTCGAGGACGAGTGCGGTCCCGAGTTGGCGACGAAGGAGAATGAAGAGGACACGATCCGAGATGTCCAAAACACGAGCCCCCACCCTCTCGATTGGGTCGCACTTCACACCTTTACCTGCATCCTTCTCACTAATAACTACTCCTAATGTACTTTACTGTACAGGCCCTCACCTGACACCTTCACCCAACGGCCCTCTGCCCGCCGCCCGGCACCCACCACGCCATTCACGAACCAGACGAACCTGGCTCCAGGGCGCCCACCACAGCCCACCACACATCCACTAGGGGGGGTCACAGACGACGCTAACGGGCATGGAATCGGCCTCGACGTTGGGCGAGCCTCGTCCATCCTTCCACCTATCCATGACTGTTCGTATTGTTGCATCAATCAAGATCTGCTCATGTGTATAAGATGGGCGCTTGCCGGTATTAGAGCAGAGGCTGTCCTGAAGACAGTACTCGCTCGTAGTAGGTAGGAGAATCTAGTACCCGGTAGTCTATAACACGGGAACCATGGATACCAATGAAGGTCCAAAGATCCCCCCACCTCGATGCTCCCAAAAGTACCCGATACTTTCCCTATACTTATTCCATACATCTTCACCTTCCCCTCCTCCTAGTCGACCTGCTCGACATTAGGGTGGACTCTCGAGCTCGCTGAACTGCGAAACTGCCCTTTTCTCGGCCCACCAACCACCTCGCCGCCCTCGCATTCCCAGGATCCATCATGAACCACCACTCACCACCCTCCAACCCTCGCCCCGGCCCTCTCTTTCTCTTTCCACCCTCCTCTCCAACTGAGCATTTCCCCCGACGTCTCCGCCTTGCAACCTTCAATCCCCTCCGGTTCCGTCTTCCAGAATCGCAATCAGCCTTCCCATTCTGCGCAGAGCCCTCTCGAGTCCTTTTTCTGCAGCGGTCCGTTGCGTCGACGTCCGTCTGCGCTCCACCCGTCCCCGAGTCGCAAATGAAGACCCGTCCCCGGTAGATCTCGACTCGACTGCTCCGATCCTCCTCTCGTGTCGCTCCTCCCTTCGTCACACGACGCCTTCACCCGCTCTGCGCTTGCGCCTGCAAATTCCTCGCCCGTCGGCTCCGACTCGCGCTTCGCAGCGTCGCACCCTTCTGCGTCGGTCGCCGGAATTTCCCTCGCCAATTCACCTCGCGCCGACCCGATTCCAGCCGACGACCTGGACATGATGAGCTCAAATGCGTGGGATGGGCAGGACCAGGCCATGGCCGGCCCCAACGAAGACGATTTCGGCCAGTTCCTCGACATGACGGCCATGGGCAATCTCGGTGATGGCATGCACTTTGATTTCCAGGGATTTCAAGACGGCTCGGCCATGATGAACCAACCCCGCGACACCACCGACACCATCATGGCCGACTCGGACAACCAAGGCCTCATGGCCGGCGCCAACATGCCCATCACCACCTCGGCTGCGCCCTCGAGCATCCCGGCTCACATGATGACTCCGACCACGGATCCAATCTCCACCATCGATGCCCAGATCCAATACCTCCAGCAGCAAAAGTTCCAGCAGCAGCAGCGCCAGCTCCAGGAGCAACAGGCCGCCTTCTTCTCAACCCACAACCACTCGGTTCCCCCTACCCCCCAAAGCCTCGAGATGCCCAATAGCGGCCAGTTCTACTCTCAGGCCGAGCAGGTCTCACAACCTGGCGTTTACGACCGGGGATACCATCAACGACTAAAGGAGCAACAAGATGTAAGACATGCTCGACTCCCGTATCGTGTCTGGTTTCGAGATGCGGCTCCCCGCCAGACACCTGTACTGACCGATGCTTGTAGATGGCATTCACCCCCCTCGTCTCACCTGCAGTCACCCCGCTCGATCCTCACTTCAACATGGATAGCTCCTCCTTCACCGTTCCGGGTGCCTACTTCAGCCCTCTCACTTCTCCTGCCCTTCATGCTCAGAATGACGCCTCCGCCATCTACGACCAAATTCACTCAAATAACTCGCCCGTTGAGATGGAACTTGAGACTTCGGCCCCGGCCGCCGCGACCGTGGATATCTCACTTAAGAAACCGAGAAAGAAGCCGGTCGCAAAGCCGAGGGGAAAGGCCAATGTACGAAGTTCGCCCATTGTGAAACCGCAGCGACGGAAAACAGGCCCCAGCCCAGCCATCGTATCTCAAGTTCTCACGGAAGTCGAGGAGAATGGGAACTCGGCCTTCCTCCCCATGCCAGCCACGTCTACCGCAACATCGCCCGAAGAAAACTCATCAGTGTCCCCAGAGACGCTGTCAGATATGCCACCTCCGCCGGTCCCTGCGCGGAGATCAACTAGTAAATCCCCCTACATCCCCCCTCAAAGGAGCGGGCAGCAGACGCCCGTGTCCGGCCCCGTGGACTCGCAGCCTGCGCCGGCCACACCGGCGTCCTTGATGAAGCTCCCCGCCTCCAAGGCGAACAAGTCGTCCAACGGGAGCCATGACCCCGCCGTGACGGATCACATCGAGTCGCTCGAACTCCCAGAATCCGTGTCCAACAAGGCCCTTGGCAAGACAATCCGCCGTGCGCCTTCACAGTCCACCCTCGAGCCGGCAACGTCTAGAGGGAACGGCATCCAGCCCCTGCACTCGCCAGTTTTCCCTAAACCCTCCGGCCCTGCCTCTGCGACCCAAAGCCCCCAACTTGGCCCTGGTTCCTCGGGCCCCGCACCTCGGAAAACACCCCAACTGGCTCCCCGGTCGAGTCGGGGGCGAACGGCATCGGTTCATGTGTCGCCTGCTCTGCTCCCCAGAATTTCGCCCAATATCAAGCCCTTGCTCCCGGGCACCCCTGGCATGACCTCGGCGGAAAGTGCGGCCTCGCAGCTGTTGATGTCCAAATCCAACTATCAGAATATTTTAGAGGGGAACCAGGTGCCAGGTGTCTCGTATCCCAGTGAACTGTCGACCAATCTCACTTCGAAACGTACATCACATAAGATTGCCGAGCAAGGCCGGAGAAACCGAATCAACTCTGCCCTGCAGATCATGGCAGGCCTTTTGCCGGGCAGCGAAAACGTCAAGAGCGACGGAGGCGAAAGCGGGGACAGGAGGGACGGAAAGGATTCGAAGCAGGCCAACGCGCAAAACAGCAAAGCCAGCGTGGTGGAGAGCGCAATCATTCACATGAAGACTCTACAGCAGGAGAACGGGGACCTGAAGCAAGAGCTGGCCGACCTCAGGAAACGACTCGAAGAGCTCAAGAGCGCGGAAACGAAGTAAAACGGAGGACGCAACGCTAGTCACGTGCGGCTCACCAGCAGCTCGGGGTGCATGATGCGTGGTGGATGTAATACGGACGTGCGGGTCGAGGCGTCTTATCTGGTTCATTGTCTTTATGTTTGGGAGGAGAGCGGGTCGTTTCTGCTGGGTTGATGTTGATGTTGATGTCGGTGGTTATAGACGGGGCGGCCCAAGCAAAACTGGTTACGGAACAGGGAAATCCTGAGGCATTGGCGGGGATGGCACCTCTTTGGACTGCGAAATGCAGTCAATGAATGGGTGGTGGGATGGTTCAACACGAAGTATATGCTCCAGCCCTGAGCATATTTTATACCACAACAGACGCAACTTAAGAGATCATGTCAACAAGACCAGAAAGGGAGGGCCAAGCCTCCAACAGTGACGCGAGGTTATTGTGATTGCTCTTGTTGTTATTGTTGTTGCTGGTGCTGGCTGAGGACGTCGGCATCTAGCTGCTCCATGACGTCCAACACCAACTTTAAACTATCCATGAAGGAATTTACCGCCACACGCAACATGCGGTTCGTGGTTGCCTGGTATTTGACTTTGAGGACCTTCGCATCGTCGGACGAGGATTGCGGTGCTGGGACAACCGAGTAGTTTCGTATGACGAGCTGCGATAGCTCCGGGTCGACTTGGATGGCCTTGAGCGCGGTAGCGGCTAATCGCGACGTCGGGAAGGGGATGTCGAGGGTCCTATAAGGCGTCCGATAACCAGTCAGTCAGCGATTATGGCCGCGATATCAGGCCCGTCGCCGTGGAAGCAGAGCGGGGGGGGGAGGAAAGGGGAGGGGGATGTCTTGCATCGAGCAGGGGAATTGGGCGTCTGTATTGGCAGCCATGGTCTCTGCGAGGACGGGCGGCGCAGGGCGGGACGGGGTTCTGGGGCCGGGGGGGAGGGATCGCGGCGGCGGGCTTGGGAAGAGATGGGTTGATGTTGCGGGATCGGGTGTGCGTGTGCGTGTGCGCGCGTGTTGGACCAGGTCGGTTGGAGGAGGAGGTCGCGTTTGCGGTTGCGTTGTGGTTGCGGTTTGGGGTGTGGTGGTGCTGGGGCAAGGTGGGGGACGGGGAGTAACGATAGGTCGACCACGGAGGGGACTTGGATCCTAGACTAGGAGACGATCCAGTTGGAGAGCCGAACGGCTGTGGCTGGTGGGGAGACGGGAGTCCCTTGTTGGAGCCACATAGAGCCACAGGTGAGCCACAGACGAGCCACAGGGCAGGTTGCTTTCTACACTTTTCCATGCTGTTGCCATGGTAACAGTTGCTGAGCCCGTGCCCAAGGAACAACGGGGAGCTGTTTTGAGCCGGGGGCTGCAGCAAGCGCAGAAAATAACAGACTGAATCCCATACAAAAACATCGCTACCCAGATCGATCACTCGGAACCTCACTACAACCTCTTCACCTTTACCTTCACCTTTACTCTCATTCCTGGGGCCGCTTCTCTCGAGTCCGCATCTCGGCTTTACCTTTTTTTCCCATTCACTCATCCTACTTTTTCGAGACATCCTTTGAAATCCCTCGCTCGGCTAGCCATTGTGCATTGTGCATTGGTCCCATTGTCCCTGCCTTGGCTCCTGTCACCGCTCGCCATTCATCGCCAGCCGTGAAGAGTGTGCCTTCTGCGACTCGAGGTTGAGTGTCAACAACACCCGACAGACGGATCGGCAGTCTGCTTGATCGACACCGGTCGCACCTGCTCATTCTATCCTGCAGCCGCAGCTATTTCCCATTTGCGACTGCCCAGAAGCGCAAGTCCGGAACAATGGCGCCTACTTCCCGACTTGTGCAGAACCACGGACAGGTCATCGAGTACATCCCAGGTATGTATCCCAGCATTTCTTTAGTCAACCATCCAATGGCGCTCGAAGCTCCGGAGCCATGTCGCATTCTTACTCTCCATCCTCGCTGCTCGCATCGGCCGATGACCCGCACGGCCGCGGTCCCATCATCAACACCAAGGAAACCGTTCTCGCGCATCCGACCTCGTTGCTGACCAGAGTCTCAGACCGTCTCTACCTCGCCTCTTACGTCCACCCGCCCACGGCCGACACCCCGTTCCCATACTCAGATGCCCCGGCCTCGGCGCGAAAGCGCACCCAGCGAGGAGTCGACGCTACCCCGCTCTCGTCCAGCCGGTCACCTTGCTACTTCACCGTGGATGACACCCTCCTCTACAACGCCTTCCACCATGACTTTGGCCCGCTGCACATCGGCCACCTGTACCGCTTCGCCATCCAGTTCCATGACATCCTCGGGGCCAAGCAGAATAAGGATCGCCCCATCGTGTTTTGGAGCGCCTCGGATCCCCGAAGTGAGTCTTTTGCAAATTTGCGCATGCCGTCGCTGAGGGAAGGCTAATGACGGAACAGGTCGCGCGAATGCCGCATGCATGCTCGCTTGCTACATGGTCTTGATCCAGAACTGGCCTCCTCACCTGGCCCTGGCACCCATTGCCCAGATTGACCCCCCCTTGATGCCCTTCCGGGATGCCGGCTACAGCCAGGCCGATTACGGCATCAGTGTCCAGGACGTCGTCTACGGAGTCTGGAAGGCCAAGGAGGAGAAGTGCTGCGACCTCGATAACTTCGACCTCGACATGTACGAGAGGTTCGAGCGGGTTGAGCACGGCGATTTCAACTGGATCACTCCCCACTTCCTTGCCTTTGCTTCTCCCCAGCATGCCCCTGTCGCCAAGATCACTGAGGGTTCCGACATGTACGACCTGCTGCCTCGAAACGTGGCCGAGCTCGAGGGCCACCCGACGCTTCCCCAGCCGTTCAAGAATGTGCTGGAGCACTTTTCCGACAAGAACATTGGCCTGGTGGTGCGACTCAACTCCCCGCTCTACTCCCCATCTTACTTTGAGTCTCTGGGCATTCAGCACCTGGACATGATCTTCGACGACGGCACGTGCCCCCCCCTCTCGACTGTTCGCAAATTCATTCGCCTGGCCCACGAGACCATCACGGTCAAGAAGAAGGGCATTGCCGTGCACTGCAAGGCCGGCCTGGGCCGAACAGGCTGCTTGATCGGCGCCTATCTCATCTATCGCCACGGCTTCACTGCCAACGAGGTCATCTCGTTTATGCGTTTCATGCGCCCCGGCATGGTCGTCGGTCCCCAGCAGCACTGGCTTCACCTCAACCAGCTCACCTTCAGAGAATGGTGGATTGAGGAGCGTGTCGAGCGCAGACTTCGAAAGGAGGCTGCCTTGACGCCTGTGCCCAGCACTCCCGTTCGCGCCATGCAGAAGACGTCGATTCGCCATGGCCAGACGTCGACGCCTCCCAACCGCAGTGCGTCGAACCGCACGCCACTTAGTGAGGTGGACCACGACCGCAGCAACATTGGAGTCCAGGAAGACTACCTTCCGGCACCTACGCCCGGCCAGCCACGCAAGGGCACTCGAGCCGATCGTCACCATCCATACCAGCGAGCAGCTTCGCACCAGACTGCTGCCGACGAAGCAACGACCGAGGCCGACGCCGACTACGTTGCCGTGCACCAGTCCGAGTCGGACGAGGAGGTGCACTTGCGTATGCGCAGCCACCGCAAGGTGGCCCAGTCACCCGTACGAAGCGAAAAGTCTCGCGCTGTCAGCCAGACTGCTACTATCTACATGGTCGGCAACGATGCGTCTAGGGACGTTGAGAACATTGGATCCACTCGCAAGCACGCCGAGAGACACTCGGAGAGGGTTGCCAGCACCCCCGGTGTCCTGACCAAGGTCCGCGGCAGCAAGCGCCAGACCGAGTCTCCCCTCCGAGCCAAGGAGAGTGCCGGAATCCGAAAGACTAGCGGTCGAGTAGGAAGTGCTAACCACGCCACGTCGGCGACGGTGGCGTCGGCCGCCCGCAAGGTCTCGGGAGCTTAGAAGGCACCGCCCGGGCGGAACTAGGAGCTCGGCGGTGTCGCTGAGCTGTGAAGAGTTGTGCAACTATTCTTAACGATCATGACTCACGCGCGTCACGACCCATCTCATGTCTTGCATGTATTGGCGTTTGAAGGCTGCACTGGGAAAGCATTGGGGTGTGTTTGAACATGTCCAAAAACCGGGGTTTTGTTTCTTGCGATGGCTTACGCACTTGGGAGGATTCTCATGGACCGTTCCAACCGAAACAGGTGGTGGCCTATATCTGCCATGATTTGCTTTGGGCATGGAACTGTCCTGGCCAGTTGGGAGGCAAGAAAAGGGAGGCGGGTTGAGATGGAGCGGCGAAGGGCGACAAGATGCATTGGCGTATGGGACACGGCGTTTATTGGCATTTTGCTATCATGTATGATTTCGCGTTGGCATAGGCTGGGTTCACGGCATTATCGGTTTTGCTTTATTTCCACTGGGGGAGGGTGTGTGCAACATGTTTACAGCATCGGAATAGATTTTCGAGTACCTACTTTATACTGCGTTGTTTCTGCCGGTAGTCTACAAAGTATTGATATGCGTTTAGTAGTTCTTGTCTTGGTGTGTATGACGGCGGTGGTGTGATGATGACTTTGCACTCACCAAGACGTCTCAAGTTTCTCTCATCATGAAGGTGTCTCTTGTGTATGTCATTAAGACGTCACTCGTGTATATCATCAAGACGTCTTTCATGTACATCATCAAGACGTCTCTCATCCATCTACACCATGATCAAAACGTGTCCCATGTCCATCATCACACCTTGATCCCCTCCAGCGTCGTCACAACCGTCTCCATCAACTTGCCCGCCTCGGCGCTCGTCATGTCCTCGGCGGCGCGCAGGCACAAGTCGACGGCGTCGCGGTACCGGCGGCCGACCTTGCTGCCCAGGGCGGGCACCAGGGCGGCCAGGACGACGCGGTCGCGCCAGCGCTCGGGCGAGTAGTGCGGCTTGTGGTAGGCCCGCAGCGGCTTCCACAGGCCGACCTCGAGCAGCACCAGGCCCAGGCCGTAGGCGTCGAAGGCGCGGCAGTGCGGGCGGCCCTTGAGGGAGCCCGGGTGGCGGTGCAGCGCCGCGATGGACGGGTTGCGCGGGGCCACGGACAGGGCGGCGTCGAGGTCCGGGCGGGAGGCGTCGAAGCCCGAGAGGTACGGGGTCGAGACGTCCGGGACGAGGGGGGCGGCGGCGGCGGCGGCGGCGGGGGGTTCGCGGGCTGACGACGACGACGGCGACGGGGCCAGCGCCGACGGGAAGAAGAGGACGTTGCCGCTGCAGAACGACTTGTGCAGCCAGTCGAGCGAGTGCAGCGACCACAGGGCCACGGCGAGGGTGCGGGCGAGGTGCACGCGGCAGTCGAGGTCGGGGGCGCGCAGGCCGGCCACGAGCTGGGCGAGGGTGCAGAAGGACGGCGCGGGGGCCTTGTAGACGAGCCCGTAGCGGGAGTTGGGCCGGTCCTCGGTGTAGCCGACGCAGTCGACGCTGTGCAGGTCCGGGTGCGACGCCGACGCCGAGTGCATGACGCGCGCGAGGTCGTCGAGGCGGCGCACGTGGGCGACGCGCTCGTCGATGGCGAGGGGGTCAAAGTCGACCCACTCGACGAGCACGTCGCCGACCGACTCGTGCCGGGCGAGGCACCGATGGCCGTCGTCGCCGGGGGAGGCACCGGAGGCACCGGAGGCCCCGGGGGGAGGAGGCACGTCCAGGGCGGCGAGCGGCACGCGGAGGGCAAACGTGGGCTTAAAGGCCGACGGCGGCCGCGCGTCGAGGTTGACGCGCAGCCGCTTGAGCGTGGCCGAGGCGCCCAGGTGCGGGTAGACGCCGACGGCGGCCGTCTCGAGGAGCGAGAGCTGGGCGAGGTCGCGCTGGGCCGTCTCGAGGAGCCGGAAGGTCCAGGCGCGCTCGTACGAGGCCAGGTGCGAGGCGGGGAAGAGGCGCTCGAGGCCGTCGTTGAAGTCGCGGAGGTCCTTGAGGAGGGAGGTGAACTTTTCCTTGTCTGGGGGGGGGTGTCAGTAGGAGAGTGGTTCATGTATGAGGACGTCTCGACTCACCTGATATCACCCATCTCGCCCTGAGGCCGAGATCCCGCTTCCAGCTCTTGGAGAGGGTGCCTCCACCCGCCGACCCCCTCCTGGAGTGCGGCGGCGACTTGCCCCCCTTGCCCTCCTCGACGTCCAACCCCTCAGCCCCCTCCCCCCCTTCCCCCCCTCCGCCCCCCTCCTCCGCCGCCAGCCCGTACTTGTCCCGCAGCCTCCGAAAGTCCGTCACGGTCCCGTGCAGCTCCCCGAGGATCTGGCACGCGAGGCTCCTCAGCCGCGGGTTGCTCCCCTCGAGATGGGCCTCGAGGCGGCCCTCGGCCACGCCCCAGTCGCGCCCCCACACGACGAGCCGCATCTCCTCGATGCGCACCTTGCAGAAGAGCCGCCGGCTGTCCGCGTCGGCCTGCGACGCCGCCGTGAAGAAGCCGTACGCCTTGACGCACCCGTCGAAGAGCTGGCCCAGCACCCCGACCACCGCCAGCGCCGTGCCGATGGCTTCGGCCACCATGCATGTGTTGTTGCAACCACGTCGTTCCGTTAGAGCCCAAGCGTCCGGCCCTGGACGAGGCAAAATATCCAAAGAAAGAAGAAAGGTATCAAACTTGTAAAAGAAACGCCCTTCGCTTCCATCTTCCTCCACCGACATCGTGCCGCTCCTCCTCCACACCATTGGCCATCACGTGACTACGCATATATCAACTCAACCGACAACAGAAGCATCCATGTCCATGTCCATCTCCATGTCCCGTATGTCCCGTGTATTATTAGAGCTAATAAAAAAGGCCATCGCAACAAGTCACTCGTGAGACTCAAAAGAGCCTGCAAAACTGAACACCCCAAAACCCAAAAAAAAAAAATTTGTTTCTTTCTTTCTTCCCCTCTTTGCTTGCTGCCAAACACGACTTCTATGATCCATCCATATATGTGAAAACCTGGTCGTCCTCACCCTATTCCGTGACATCGTTGACGGTAGTCATCCAGGGAAACTTTTGATACCCTTCCCAAGATAAATTTGAAATAGCCATTGCCAACACCCGACACCACGGCGCCCAATCATGCTGCGGTTTTGGCTTTGCGTGCGAACCCTCGTCGCCCCTTGCACCTAGTACACCTTCTTCTTCTCGTCGATGCTGAACTGCCCGGGGCCGCTGTTGACCAGCAGCAGGAGGCCGCCCACGATGGACAGGATCTGGAAGAAGTCGTACTTGGCGAAATCCTTGTGGGGGTGGTGCTCGTGGAGCTGTCGGCTCGGGTTAACTGCGAATCCTCGACACGTCTCACAAACGTCCAACTTACAGTCCAGAAGTTGTTCACAAACAAGTTGAAGATGCTCAGGATGACAACCAGCAGCGTGGCGCTGTACTTGGCCTTGAATCCGACAACCACCATGACGCAGGCGATGCCGCCGAGGATGGAGACGAGGACGCGCCAGATGGACCACTCGCCGCTGAAGACGAAGCCGATGAAGAGGAAGATGAGCAAGACTCGGCCAGCCAGCTGGAAGTACATCTTGCGATCCTTCTCGTCGATCTGGGGCAGGCCGGCAAACGCCTTCGTCTTCCGCACCCACGAATCGGACAGGACCATAACCAGGCCGCCAATAACGGACAGGTTGCGGAGGAAGAAGTTGAGGTCGAAGATGAGGCCGTATCCGAGAGCCTGGGTAACAACCACTCCCATGAGGCCGGCGACGGCGTAGTCGGAGTGCTTTCGGATAATAACGAGACTGGAGCAGGTAAACATGGCGAGGACGTTGATAATCAAGAACAGGTGGGTGATTCCACCAGGAACTAGCACGCGTCAGCACGGCCATGCTTCACCGGCGGGACAATTGCATCTCACTGTGTCTGTAGTCGCGGAGGTACAGCAGCTGGTCGGACCATTGAGTGATGATGCGGAGGGCATCTTCGAGGAAGGTGACCACGATGAGAAAGCGGCCAATGGCTGGGAGGTATCTGGAGCGAGGAGGGCAGATTAGCACCGCGCCGAACCTGACGCGCCCGGGGACCCGACTCACGGTCTGAGGGGCTCGCTGGCACTATCCAGAATGTCCTCAATCTTGCTGGTGTAGGGCCGGACCTGGTCGAGGATGCCCTCGCTCTGCTGAGACTCGTTGTTGGCGACTCCGTAGGGGGCCGGGCCGCCGAGGCCGTAGGAAGGGATGCGTTGCGACATGGCCTAGTGTTTTGTTGTTTTCCGTGCAGACCTGCTGGACGAGGGGGAGGAGGGCTGGGCTGCGGCGGCTGCAGTTGTCGGGAGGAAAAAAGGGAAGAAATGGCCGGGACTCGAGATAAGGCTGGGTTGGGATCCTGGAGCTTTCTGTCCGGATTCGAGCTTGTTATTGGGCAAGACGCCGTCGACGGGGTTGAGAGCTGGAGGAGCTGAGTAGCGGAGGAGCCGAGAGCTGCGAAGGGGCCAGGAGGGACGAAGCAGATGGCAAGAGGACGGGATGACAAAAGAGAGCAAGAAATAGAAAAAAATGCAAGGTTGGGAAAAGAGGGGTCAAAAGTAAGATGGTCTTTGAAGGTTCAATTGCAGATGATGACCTCAAACCTTGGGCAAGTTGCAGCGAGAAGAGGAATTGTACAACGGTGTCCTTTCGAGATCCCGTGATGATGGCACTTCGAGGAGCCCACTTTTTCGGCGCCGCCCTGGGACGGGAAGCAGCCGGGCCTCCCCAAGTCCGGGTACCGCCACTGCCAGCGCGACCTGGGACCCGCCGCCAGCCGCCCGCGGAGCCAGAGGTACCTGGCGGGCGAGGGGTACCTCGAGCTGCGGCGGGCACTTCCAGCCCACAAGGTTATTCGTACTGGCCCACCACCATGAAGCTTTTTTTTTTCTTTCTGACGGAGACGATCTTGCTTTCCGGGTGGCGGAGCAGTGGCAGCAGCCGTCCGAGAGCTCTGCTCCCAAGGCTGGGCTGTGAATTCCCGTTTCAGCGACTTGCCCGCACCGTTTCCCGTGTTCCTCTAGTTCTCTTCGTTAAGCCCGATCTGAGGTAATGGTGACATAAGTTGCCCGGCGAGCGGGCACGCATTCCAGTTCTTTGCCTCCAGCCTCCCCATGTGCCTCGTGTGTTGTTTTTGTTGTTGTTTTCCCCCCATTGGCTCTGCCGCTCTGCCCTCGTCCCTGACAGCAGCCTCGGCTTTTGTCCCTCTTCCTAATGCGCTCCACTCCTCCTCCCTCGACGGACCGTGACAGGGATAAGAGAGTCTGGGGAGGGAGTGCTTCCCGCGCTTGCGACACTACGTATTGCTCCAGTTCTCAAAGACAAGACCTGGAAACCAACAAGATAGAACTTTCTGCCTACCGTCTATTCTGAATCGAAACATGACACTATTCAGATCCGGAAGAGTATAGACCCCAACTCGTCCTCCGCACCGGCGACTCCGCCTTCAAAGACCACTGTCACCCGACAACGTGTCTTCAACTCGTTTCGTCCGCGAATAGGGTCACCCGGATTAACATTACATACCCCAAAGTCTCCTTAGACAATGTCCCTTGGTCGACTATATCCATCGTCTGTCAATAGCCCATGGCATGACCACATCTCCGTTGGCCACATCACCTTAATCACTTTCCATCGTTTCCTGCTATACAATCCTGAGTCCTCCCGTCTCATCGTACTCGACTCTCCCTTCATTGACAGCTTGTCGCATTTCTTCCCTGAGCACAGATCGTTCTCCAGTCTCTGGATCCCACTCCCATCCCTCGCGCATCCACATCCAGCGCAAGTACGCCCGGAGTTCTTTATCGCGGGGCATCACTCTCATCCATTCAGGCTGGAACTCGGGCTCTCGACCTAACCCATTCCAGTCTTTGGCACGCCCAAGCAGCTCATCGCGACAGAATATGCGCCAGCTGTCAATGGCGTATTTTCCCTGGGTAAGGTGCCCAATCTCCCACGCTTCAGGATCGTCCGCATCTGCTCCGTCCGTGGGCGCGAGCCTGTCGAATGCCGTGCAATGCACCCTCGACGGGTCAACGTCTCGAAGGTCGTAATTCTTCACCTTGAATCTCAGTGAGCCCGTCGGCGGGGTTTCTAGGAATCCTCGAGCATACTTCTGCATGAAAGCCGCGCGGACGAGCGAGAGTCCCAGATGGCGGATCATAGCAACAATCTCCTCCTTATTGGCAGGATCTGCTATATGTGCAGGTGTTGGGAACCGCTCCTTGACCTTGTAGAAGACAGGTATGGCCACTTTTCCATTCGTCTTGATGAGAAATGTGACGACAATCAGAAGCCAAAATGGATCGTGGGCAAACAATTCCTGGACGATGCCAAAACTTGGAGATGTAAGAGGAGCAAATGGGATCGTTGCCACTGTGCCCGCTGGTGGCCTAGTCCTGACTGAGCATCTCTTCTCTTCAGCAGCCGACAGAGGTTCAAAGTAAGGGGAGACGGCGCTCGACCGCTTCACCGAAGGAGTGCGAGTGTTGGTGGGAGTTTGAGCCTCTGCATGACTTTGTCGATGTCTCAGGCTGTATCTTGCTTTCGGCTGCTCCAGCTGCAGTAACCCCTCGTAGTTGTCAAAACTGCATTGTTGCCATGCGAAAGAACCATCGGCGAACGAGGCGGGTGTGTTGTCCCAATCGAGACTTTCCCCAGATCCCTGGACATGAGGCTGATCTGACCAGTAATTGGACGTCACAGCACGACTCTCCTTTGGTCCCGAAACAAGCCCAGGCACTGCCGACCACTCTGAGTTGTTGTCGTGAGGCTGCTCAATGGGTGCAAAAGATGCTGATGTCCATGTTCCAGCTTCCCGTTCCAAAGCCTTGGCTTGAGCAATTAAACGATCTGTCTGCTCCCAAGGCTTACTCGGGTACGGTGGGCGGACCAGTCCACTCAAGATTTCGTACACATAAGTGGCAACGTCGTGACCGTCGAGGCCCTCTTGGGTGTGTCCTCGGATTCGGCGAATTGACTCGGCGCACTCGATGAGAGAACTCCAGTCTTCGGCGCCGGCGGTTAGGCTCAGTCGGAGAAGACCCTCGGTCTCCGCTGGTGACCCGAACGACTCAATGACGTCTGCAAGGAAATCCCGAGTATCTTCCCACACGTCGAACCCATGGAGAACATTATGGCCAAAACGAGAATTGACGGAATTGGTCGTCATCTTGGAGGTTTTGTGTTACCGTGCGATGTGGCCGGTGAGGGGGCGTCGGACAAGTTTTCACCGGCTGCGAACGTCGAGAAATGTGTCCATGGAAAGAGACAATACACTCCGAAATGAAGTAGAAAAAAAGAGATACTGAATGGCTGGCTATGTGAGGGTGCGGAGGTTGGCGGACGCCATAGCAATGGAAGTGGGCGAATATTGGTTATGGCTATTGATGATTGCCAAAGTTGTGTTTGAAGAGAATTTTCCAAGCTTGTGCGGTTGTAATTGGAAGGTTCGCTGGAAGGAAGCCTGAGGTGGTCACGGGTGCCTGCAGTTGCCTTCTCAATTCTACGGGGCTGTTAGTTGCCCGCATTGCAACTTCCCTGGGGAGGTACGAACCCTCAAAGAGGTCGGTCGTTTCTTCACGGATCACAAAGACATCACATCTTCACGCTCAGGAACCAATGAAGCCTCTGCACTTCTATACAGCGTCGGTATTCCCATCCTATTCTATTCAGGCCAGGCACCATACTACGAGTTAGCGGGGAAGTCATGTCCAACGGGTGACGGCACTGGAATTGGCCCAAAGATGGTAGCCCGGAAGGCGGGAAAAGGCCGGGGAGTTCTGGAGGGATGCCCTCCTGGGCTAGGCTGGTGTAGAAACACAGCGACGTCGGAACTTCCCTGATCTCAGTGAGAGACGGCGAGCAGATCTCCGTCTGGAGATAGGAAAGAGGCGGGATTGAACAACACGTGTCTTCCTAGCATGGCTGCTCCTGCCGGAATACTGTCCGCTGGTTGGTAGCCGGCAATCAAAGTGCCGTGGGATGGGTCTCATCGGTCACCGACTCCGAGCTATGCGTGCGAGAAATGCGGGTGGATCGTGGGCTCGGAGAACGCTGGTCGCCGATACTTCATCTCTCAGCTGAATCAGTATGGCAAGGCAGGTATTTTTGAACGCGCATGCTGGTATTCGTATCACGCAGCCACCTCCAGGCTGTCGCACTGCGATTGCACCTGGCACGGAGCACATTGAATGGTCGCGTGATTGACGCAAACGCCCAGACGGCAAATTCACTTGCTCCAGCTGAGAAGAAGCAATTGCGACCGGGCTCTCTCAAGAGTGAAAAAAAATTAAGAGACCACCTATCAACCTAAACCATTCTCTCAACATTCTTTTCGTCCCGTCATCACCTACGCGACAGTTACAGCCACGCCGAGCACCGATGGAACCTAATGACCACTGAAAGGACACTTCCAGAGCCGCCCTCCAACCAAGTTCCACCAGCCTCCAGCCACGCCAACCCAGAGTGGGACTAGTGCAGTCACCCATCCGAGTCGGACCATCAACGGTCACGTGGTGCTACCGATCGCTCCAACTCGATCCTTCAACCCAGTTCGCCTCGTTCGCCTCCGCCTCCGCCATCCTCCTGTCCCTTCGCTTCCCTCCATTTGCGACCTCACCTCCCGTCACCCACCGAGTCTGATCATCGTAACCAACATCATCATCCAAGAGATGAGTAGTCGCGGCGGTAAATTAGCCCCAGAAGTCAATCGGTACGTCCTCTGTTTTTCCTGCTCGCGACGAGGCGCGCGTTATCCGCCGGCATGAACGCCCCACGCCCATCCTATTCGCCCATGGCCATGGCCGACATGCCGTGCCCCCAAGACCCCAGGGTGATAATGAGATTTGAACATCGCTAACCTCTCGCAGAGCTCTGTTCGTCAAGAACTTGAGGTACGCGCCCGACGACAACGAATTCGCCATGGCCGACTGACCGACCTTTTTAGTTACAACGTCACTCCGGAGGACCTGTTCGATCTCTTTGGAAAATTTGGCCCTATTCGGTATGGCTCCATCCAGCATCGCAACGACACTTGGTCGACTCATCTATGCCACGCGCGTATACTGACAACCGTGTACAGCCAGGTCCGTCAGGGCATCGCGAATAACACAAAGGGCACTGCCTTCGTTGTCTATGAGGACGTAATGGATGCGAAGCAAGCCTGCGACAAGCTCAACGGCTTCAACTTCCAGAACCGCTACCTCGTTGGTATGTCGTCCCTGGCAACGCGTCGACTGCTCGACCCCAATCAGCTAACCCGCCGTCGCAGTTCTTTACCACCAGCCCGATAAGATGGCCAAGTCAAAAGAGGACCTCGACGCTCGCCGCGAATCTTTAGCTCAACTCAAGAGACAGCACGGTATCGATTGACAATCCGACCGGTCTGTGGGCAGCCTGCCTAGGAAGACCCATTCTTCCTCGTCTGCAGGCCGGTCTTCGTCTTCCTCGACCCCTCCCTCGCCGGATTTGAAGACGATCCTTCGAAACGGCAGGTCGCCGCCAACCGACGCAGCCATCAAGGAGCACACCCGCCGCCACGGCGTGCGATTTGTTGACTCCGGGCTACGTCCCGCACTTCAAACATGTGCATGATGTATTCCCTACTGTATCATCAGGAGTTCCGGCCGAGCCGGGGGCTTGTACGCATCATCTGGGTGGCTCGGCTCGGATTCGCCTACCACATGGACCTCACCCTCTATCTTCTTATGGCTATGGAAACGGTGCAACGGGGATTTGAAGGTTGAATGCAGTGGCGACACGACCAGCCACGACAAAGTGCTTCTGGAACCTGGTCGGGGATTTATTTGACCTGATGACGTCTTTACCTATGATAGCTTTATTCGCTTCGAAGCTCTGGCTTAGGGACTGAACACTCCCTCTTTTCGTTACAATCTGTCTGATGTCCTCGAGACGGTACAGATGTGACTTGGGAGGTGTTCATGTTTCTTCGTATTTTTCGTTCCCTTTTCTGTTTTTCCATTTTACCAACTCAAATATCCACGACTGAAGTGGACGCAAATCAGACAAGACAAGAAAAGAAACGGTGTTGAATGTATTTTGTTACGCTTTTATCAAGGCACTGTCTCTTTGAGACTCGTGGTGGGCTGAATTCAGGTGAAAGTGAATGCGACATGCCCTGCCTATAGTAGGCTTGAGCTAAGAGTAGTCACCTCACGCCATGGCCAGATGTTCTTTGAACCAACACGAGATGATCGGTCTGGACTAAGGACTCGTGACGACTGAGATTGTTGATCTAACACACGGTTGGGGTTACCAAGCAAGGCATACACATACTGTTTCGGGGTTGCTGTTAATAGAAGAGTCTTCTTCATTGGCCTCCTCCCGAGTCGAGAGTAACGAGGCCGCATGGGGGATGGAACGTAACATGCTCGAGCACAAAGCGGATGGAGCCTGCTGGCATCCCGGCTCGAGCCTCACTGTCTTTGTCTCTCGATGCCCAGACGGAATCCGCGAATGCCCTCGCCCTTCGGGGGCCCGACACACAACCGCCGGCCGATTGACTCACGTCCGGGTCGTGAGGGAGCCCAAGGCGTTTCTCTCCTCCTGAATCCTCAGCCCGGGCTTCGGGACTCGCGTGCTCGGGCGTGCCTAGGCAGACAAGCAAGGGAGGCACCGAGTTGGTTGGGGGGGAATGGGCGGCCCATTCCACAGCCCTATATCAACTGCCGAAGGAGAAGCTTGTTGGATCGCCGGTTTCACACGCCATGTCTGCCCAACTCTATCGGCCAACTGGACCTGAGGCGGACTTGTATGTGTATGTGTTGTGTGTGTTGGTCGGGGGGGGGGGGGGGGGGGGGGGG